>OY856413.1:166055000-167272500 GCA_963693085.1 Alisma plantago-aquatica
GATGAGTATAAGTCACTGATAAATGTGTATTTATCCCTTTTATTTACATATTTTTAATATTTGTTTAGGATTGTTTTGTTATTTATTATCTTAGTTTCATAATTTATTGTGTTATTTTTTATTTTTCTCTTTAATTGGAGTTTTAATTATATTTTCTTAGGTTTTGTATGAAAATTACACAATTTGCAGCAGTCCAGAAATTTATGTATACCCATCACCAAAAGTGACATAACTTTTGCATTCAAACTCAAAATTGAGTGTACAAGTATTCAATGGAAAGGGAATTTAATTTACTAACAGAAAATCCTATTATTTTGACCTTTCATGTGCTTTTTACAGGAGAGAAATATGTTTGAAATTACTTTTGTGAGAATGTGGATTAAAGAGAGTTACATGGTCAAGATAATTAAAGACAATCAACTTTCTATTTGTCCAGATCCAAAAAATTCAAAAATCGGTCTCCCACTCATTTGAGGGCACCCTACCCCCTCCCCCTACTATACAATGAGGGATTCTCCACTTGTAAAAGGATTCCATTCTTCATTCTATTTCATCCAATTTTTAGTTGTAGACTACATCTTGTACAATGTTGGATCTCATTTTAGTTTGCATTTCTTCTAGTCTCGTTATGTCTGAGTAAATTTCTCTGGGGCATGGGAGTATCCCCTTAACCTGGTTCTATTCAATATAATCAATTATATTGCTCCATCAAAAAATTTCTTCTCTCTTTTTATGTGTGGTAATTTGGATGATCTGATATATTCTTATGGAGTGATATTATAGTGGATCTTGCTGCCGATCTGTGATCTGAAGAGGCAAGGACCTGGAATTGAAGTTAATATCAAGAGTTTGGAAGGGGTGGCAGCAAATCTTAACACACCTAAAGGTCCAAAAAGCTGGGAGAGCTATAAGCCTATCTCCACGGGAGGAGCACTCAACCTGAGGAAAGAAGATGTCAAGGTAGTGGATGGGAAGATTATCTATTCGAAGAAAGAGGCGGAGGAGAATGCCAACAGATGGAAGATGTGCCTCATTAGCTATGTGGTGGATTTCTAGCCCCATCTGCCCACGCTAGCCAATCACTTCGAGACTATCTGGAGAACTCAAGGTCCATTTGAGATATTTGACAGGGGTGAAGAATTCTTCGTCGTAAGATTTGATAAGCAGATAGATCTGGATAATGCGATCAGGAGAATGGTATGTGCTCGACAGACCAGTCATTCTGAGGAAGTGGAACCTGGGAGACAGACAGGAGAAGCTTTCATTTTCGAGTATCCCAATTTGGGTGAACATTAGAAATCTTCCTATCGAGCTATGGGATACCAGATCGTTTGAGAGGATAGGGTCGTATCTGGGAGTCCCTCTGAAGATGGATGAGGCAACTCTGAATTGGAGGAGGATGGATTTGGCCATAATCTAGGTGCTTATGAAGCATGATGCGTCATATCCGAGAAGACTGACTCTTAGCAGTGACGATGGAGAAGATAAACCTATCTTTCTTGATTATGACTGGGTTCCATACAAATGTAGGTGTTGTGGCTTCTTGGGGCATGAAGACTGTAAATTGCAGAAGGCAAAAGTTTTACAGAGGAATAGTAGAGGAACTGGAGGGAAACAAGTCTGGAATGTCAAGAAACCTGCCGCTGACAACCTGTTTGAGGAATTGCCAACGATGTTAAGGGAGGATGATGATGGGAATGTCTTCCTAGAGGTAATAGGAGGTCCAGGTGAAGAGAAGGGGCAGTCCACTTCTGCGGTAGTGGAGGATTAGGTATTTGAAGATGAAAGACTGTCAAGAGAAGTAAACGAAGGGTTCATTGATTCTCAAACTGACCTAAATGGTGTTTTGATGAAGGCTATTGAGAAAGCAATCTCAAGCAGACCTGATGGAGTTATCCCTGCTACCCCCTGTGCTATTATTGCAACGCTCAAGGGTTCTCCAGATAGCGAATAGAGCTCACAAGCTTCATCTAATTCAGTAAAGTTAATCCCAGGTGAAAAGACTAGGAAAGACCATCCAAAATGGCAATCGAAGTTGAATTTGGGTGCTAGCTAAAGTTTGGATTATTTTGGATTCTCACCATGTCAGAGAGAGCTTGAACTTATTTCTGAAAACACTGAGGCTATCAGTTCAACAACCCCAAGTGATAGATGAATTCAACGATCTCCATCACCTCTTGGAACGTTAGGGGTATCAACAATAAGATCCTTGGCGTCCAAGAGGAAATAAAGAGGGATAACTACGATGTGGTTATCCTCAATGAAACCAAGCTTAGAGGTAAGAAGGTGAAAAAGCTTATGAGAAAGTATTTTGAAGGGTACTCTTGGGTCTCGAATTTGACTTCGCATCCCCTTGGCAGGGTGTTTGTTCTCTGGAAGGAGGAGTCGTGTCAAGTAGACGCTCTGGAAGAATGTGATCAGGCTGCTAATGTCAAGGTGATTAGAGAAGATAAGAGTTTCTATTTGTCTATTGTGTATGGGCACAATGGAGATTATGATAGGGAAGGTCTGTGGTTAAATCTGGATCGGTTTTCCAACATGATTGATGGTCCTTGGAATATTATGGGTGATTTCAACGCTGTTAGGAAGGCGGATGAGAAGTTTGGTATTGATCCTCCCTCCTCGAAATCGATGATAGACTTTAACAATTTTGTCCTTGATCATGGTCTGTTTGAGCTAAATTTAAATGGTCCTTTTTATACTTGGGACAACAAACAGGATGGTGACAGGTTCGTTGCTTCCAAGATTGATAAGGTTTTATATAATTCTGACTTTCAATTGAAGTTTGAAGAGTTTCATGGAGAAAGTATTTCTAATATTGTTAGTGACCATAGAACAGTGTGCCTCTTCTTGGGGAAGCAAAGGAGTAGGAAGACTTCGTTCAGATTTTTCAACGGGTGGATGAAACACAAAGACTTTTCCAGTGTTATGGAGGATAGTTGGAAGCTTGAGGTGTCTGGATTTGCTATGTTCAGACTTTATAAAAAGTTGGATTGCTTGAAGAACAACTTGCACAAATGGAATAAGGATATGTTTGGGGATGTTCATGATAACTATACTATTCTTAAGAACCTCACTATTGAAGCTCAACATTTGGCTAACATGAATCCTCTTGATTCTAATCTCAGACACGAAGCTAATACTAAGAGGAAAGAAGTTAAATCTGCTGCTGACTTAGAAGAGGTTTTTTATCGTCAGAAATCGAGGGTGCAATGGCTGAAAGAAGGGAACTCTAATTCTAATTTTTTATACTATTCTTTGAGGTCCAGGAGGATGAGAAACTCGATCAAATGTCTTAATATCAACGGGAAAGTGTCTAAAAATCCAAATGAAATCAAAGATGCTATTGCTGATTTCTACAAAGATTTATTTTGTAAGGAGAGCCAGGGGGAGGTTTGGAAGAATGAATGGAAAGTTGCCAAGCTTTCTAGCACCCACAAGTAGTTACTTACCAAAGACATTACTAGAAAGGAAGTTGAGGACATTATTATGGAGCTGAATACGGACAAATGTCCTGGTTCGGATGGGTTTAACAATTTCTTTTTCAAGAATGCTTGGCCTATCATTGGTAATGATGTGTATGATGCGGTTAAAGAGTTTTTTAGTAATGGTTCTATTTTGAGAGAAGCCAACATGACCTTAATTAATCTTCTTCCAAAAGGCAATGACTCTTCTCTTGTTAATAATTGGCGCCCCATTGCTCTTTGCAACGTATTTTATAAGATTATCTCGAAGGTTCTTTCCAATAGGTTGTAGGTGGTTCTTCTCGATATCATTGATATCAATCAATGTGCTTTTATCAAAGGAAGGAGTCTTAAGGATGTGGTTTTATTGACCAATGAGATTCTTAGTGATTTTAATAAGAGTGGGTGTCTCAACATGTGCATTCAAGCTGATAATTCTAAAGCCTATGACTCTGTCAGTTGGAAATATTTATTTTCCATTATGTACAAGATGGGGTTTCCTTCTAAATGGATTAGTTGGGTTGATGCTATTTTCAGCTCCACGTCTTATCAAGTGCTTGTTAATGGAGAGCCGTCTCAAATGATTTTCCCTTCGAATGGAGTGAGGCAGGGAGACCCGCTTGCACCTTACTTATTTTTCATTGCAATGCAAGGGTTTTCTGAGCTGATTAAGAAGTTTTTGAATGATAGAATCATTACTCCTATTGCTATATCCAAAACTACTCACTGTTCGCATTTAGTTTTTGCTGATGACATGATGATTTTCTCGAAGATTTCTGAAGATAATGTTGTTGGCATTAGAAAGCTGTTGGATGAGTTTGGTAACATGTCGAGGCTGCATATCAATAGAGAGAAGAGTGTTATTTTTGCTAATAGTAAGAATCATAACAAAGTCGTGGCTGAAAAACTTGATATGAATTTTGGGAAGTTTGAAGATACTAAATACTTGGGCATCCCTTTGTTTTCTGGAAAGATTAGGAAGAAGAAATGCGAGATTCTTATTGATAGGATCAAAAAGAAACTTAAAAGTTGGAAGTCAAAGATGCTTTCTTTGGCTGGGAGAGTGGAGTTGGTTAAGTCTACTCTTTCCTCTATGCACCTGTTTTGGGTCATGGCCTTTCCGATTCCTAAATCTATTTTGGAGGAAATTGATAAGCTGAGCAGAGATTTTATTTGGGGTTTTTCTGACAATAAGAGGAATCTTCATCTTGTTAGCTGGGATATTGTTACTCAGCCTAAGGATGAGGGTAGTTTAGGCATCAGGGACAGTAAGGAGGTTTGAGATGCTTGCCTTATTCAAAATGTTTGGGATGTGGCGAGAAAGAAAGACTCCCTTTGGGTGAAATGGGTTAATGAGAAATACTTGAAGAAGGACACTATTTGGAGTAGCGAAGTCTCGCCCAATCATTCTTGGATGTTTAAATCTATGGTGAGAAGAAAGTCTATGTTGAGAAATCTCATGTCTTTGAAGGTTGGGTCTGGGCAGAACATTTTCATATGGAAGGATCCTTGGGTTAATGGCAAGTTCTTTCACGAAGTTGTCAATAAGAATCTGGTGATTAGGGCTGGCCTTCTAGTTGATGCTTGTCTTAGCAACATTATTAGAGAGAGAAAGTGGTGTGTGAATGAATCTAGATGTTCTGATTTACTGCTTAACAAGCTCAAAGATGTTCCTATATGTAGGGATAATGAGGATGATCATTGGCTCTTTATGGGGATGAAGGAAGTGCGCTTTAAGTCTATTTGGGATAGTATTAGAATGAAAAGGGATGTTAGTCCTATGTTTTCCTGGTTGTGGAAGAGTAAATCTCATTTGAATAGTATTTTTCACACTTGGAAAGTGATGCATAATAAGTTGCCTACTAATGACTACTCGAGGAGAAGAGGCATTATAGTGGTGTCTGTTTGCATTTTATGCATGAATGGCTATGAGGATTCCAATCATATTTGTTTTGAGTGTAGTTATATTAAGGACCTTTGAAGTATGGCTTTTACTAAAGGCATTTGTTGTAAATCTCCTTCGGGATGGAATGATATTATTTCTCTCATCCAGGAGAAGGAAGGTATCCTATGCCCTATTTTGCTTTACCATATGTGGTTGGAAAGGAATAGGAGGATCCATGATAACACCCATAAAGATGTATCTAGCTTGTGGATTAGTATTGAAAATGATTTTAATATCATGGTGAGGGATTAGTTTGCACCTATTGGAGGGTGTGAGGTGTTCCTGTTTGCAGTTGTTGGACCTGGGTTGTTTATGGTTGTTTGGATGCCTTCTAGTCTGTTCTCTCCTGTTGGATGGTGTCCTTGCTAGTTTTGTTTTTCTGAGTTGTTGTTGTCATGCTGCTGCTCCCCTCTCGCTGCTCTCTCTCTGAGGTTTTGAGTAGTTGTAGATGAAGGTTATCGGCATCTGGATGGTGTTTGTGATGCTGGTGTGTCATCTGTTCGGCTAGATCCTATTTGTTGGGTCGTTGGCTGCTGGGGGAGGCTGTTGTTTGTTGTTCTCCATGGTGAAGATGCTGTTGTCTTCTTTGCTTGTTTCAACTCGGGATGGTTTATGGTTAGGACCTTCTGGATGTTTTTTTGCTGTTTTGAAGGATGAAGGCTTCTTGCTTCTTGGGTTGGTTCTGTTGTTTGCTGAAGTAGTGGGCTCTTTGCTGCTATTTTTCCTCTATGCGGTTGTTGAGGTGGAAGATTTGGATCTGTGTTTTTGCCCTTCTGTTCTTGAGAGGTCGAGTTTATCCCGAGTGGAGTGGCAGAACTCGCTCAAGTTTTGTTGGTTTGTTGTGGTTGGCTTACCTTTTCTGTTGTGCCAGAGCATGCTGTGATTGGAATTTTACAGCAGGTTGTGCCATGTGACTCTTTGATATTGGTTCCTCTTCTCTTATTCATGATAGTATCTTCTCTTTTCACATCATCTTGAAGAACTATATGGTTCTTCCTCATGTTCTGGTGATGGTCGAGTCCCCATCCTTCGTTGGATGTCGACGCTCCCCTCTCACCTTTTCTTTGATGGCTGCTGAGAGGATCGAGTCCCCATCCTGTGTGGATGTCGACGCTCCCCTCTCACTCCATCTTGATGTGATGGCCTTGCTGTTGATGGTTTTGCTGCTGGGTGCTGCTATTTGGTTGAGGCTATTTCTTTGGTTGATAGACTGCTCATCCCGTGCCTTGTGAGCTTGCTGTGTTTGTGATGTGTTGGTTTGTAGCTGCTGTTTATTTTGTTGAGTTCCCAGCCTGGTTGGAGCTTCGTCTTCGGCCCTGAAGGTCTTCTTTACTGCCTGGTTTATATCTTGGTTCACACTTGAGTTTAAATGAAGTTTATGTTCTGCTGAGGAGCTTGGACTTGTGACGGTTCCTGAAGAGTAGCACCTCGATGTCTGGGCTTCCTCCTGCTCTAAAATCTGTTGGTCTTAGTGTCTATTCTTTGAAGGTTTCTTAGAGGTTATGTCCCTTTTGTTTCACTAGACAATATTCTTTGTATAGCCTGTTCCTTTTCTTCATTTCCATTTTGGGAATGAACACATTATAAAATCACCTTTACAAAAGAAAAATGAAAAAAAGCAAGACGAGCCGACCAAATTTTTTTTTATCATCTTTTCATCTTTTTAATCTTATTCTTGTTATAATCCTTGGCTGCGCGACCACTTGAGACTTGGGTTTGAATGCCAGTTTGAATTCACATGCTTCTTGATTTGACTATGGATAGTGGCATGTTGGACGGTTAGAAAATGTTCTGTGAACGTCTGGACCAACGGATTCACGGGAAGTCTGACCCTTGTGAGTTTGTCCGTAATGACATGTAACTACAAGGTCTTGATTTGATCCTTAGAGTTTAGAAATTAATTAGTTGAATAAAAATGTGGTTTTGGAGGTGATTTTCTGGACCCCCAAATCTTTATTTCTTGGTTAATTGAACTTTATTTTAGCACTTTTATTTTTGTTATTAGTTTTAAACAAACTTCTCATCAGAATTTATTTCTTGTTCTTGCGATCAGATTTGGATCTTAACTTTTTTTTTCTTCCGTCCCTTGGATCGATACCTATCTATACTAAGTTGACTTGTTGTTCACAACAAGTTGACAATCGGGTTAGAAGGTTAAATTCTAGGACTTTTTCTAGTGATTGTTGTGTGTACAATGACACACATCAATTTGGCGCCGTTGCCAGGGATGGCACTATTATTTTTCAGATCTGGTTGCTTATATATCTTGTATAATTTTGTTCATATTTAGTATTTTTCTATATCTTCTATTTCATAATATCTTTTGTTAGATTTTTGTAATTTTTTTTTGCCTACCGAGAAACATTCCGGTAGTGTATCTCCTCGTTCTGCCGAGTTTCCATTCCGGTAGTACTTCTTTCTATATATTTTTTGTAATTTTTAATCTTGTTCCATAATTTATTTTTGTTTCATAATTTTTTATCCTAATCAATAACTTTTAGCCTTGTTCTATAATTTCTTTCTTAGATTTTTTTTTAATTTCTTTTTGCCTTCCGAGCACAATTTCGAAAGTGTATCTCCTCTTTTTGTTGAGTTTTCATTCCAATAATACTGCTTTCTAGTTACTTTTTTTGTAATTTTAGTTTATTCCATAATTTCTTAGATTTATAATTTTTAGTTCTTTTGTAATTTTTGACTACCTCTTATCTCATAATCTTTCTTCTCTCGTTCATTGATTGGCCTATCTTTTTGGAACTTTTCTTTTCAAATGAAGTGGGCATCCCAATATCCCCCACAATGTTATTGTTGTGGTCTTTACCACCATGCATCTCTTGCCAATCTGACTCTACCACATGCTTATGATAGAACCCCTTTTAATTGAGAGCCCTTTCATCCTGGTGGGTACAATGTGAATCTACATTTTTCTGAGAACCATTATGGGGAACCTTGCTATCCATATTCTAATGGGGGATATGATCAACAAAATTTTGTGGGGTGTAACCAACAAAACCTTGGGGGTTATGAACATGTTTATGAAACCCAATGTAATCCTCAACAAGAAGAGAGACTTCAGCCCCTAGAGAAGATAGCAGTAAAAGGAGATCCAAAACTAGAAACTAGCCAAGCCCTTTTAACCGTCCTGCTAGAAGCCCAAACAAAAAATATAGATGGTTCAAATATGTTTCCTCATGATTTGGTGACACCTTGTAATATTAAATCTTCCTACAAAGATGGACACAATGAAATTACAATCCACCATCTTCTGGAGATTATTATGAGGAGCAATTCCACCTAAAACAATAGGAGGGGTACTATGGCCAAGGACACTATGGGGAGTGTGGCGAGGATGGCTAAAATTTTGGGGTGTATAAATCCTATGGTGAATCACAATTTAATCTTGAACTGGAAGAGATACTTAAGGCCCTAGAAAAGATGACAACAGAAGGACAAGTGATGAATCCAAATTCATCATGATTTTTAGCCACCATTTTGGGTCTGATTCGACTAAATACATTTGTTTTCAGCTCCTTAAATCTTACAATGTGCAATTTTGCTTGGTTGATAATATTATCAAGTTATTAACTAGTTTTATATGATTTTCATGCAGATCATGTACAACCATCACATTCGATCCTGAGCATGTGATTTCAGCCAATTGGTCTGCTATAACGATCATGACCAAATGGTCTGCACCAAACGGTTTTCCCATTCGGTCTGCTCAATCGATCTTGATCCATTCAGATTCACCTCATTTGATCTTGGGCTTTCCCCTCACCACACAATCCCAGATCAACACCCGTCATTCACCTCCCCACTTGGTCCCCCTCCTATCGTTCTGCCCTTATGGCTTCCCCTTCCATACAGTCTTAAGACCGTGTGAGGCCACACAGTCTCAAGACTGTATGAAGCCTCATGGTCTCAAGACTGTATGGGGAGTCGCCCACCTCAAGATCAGTTAGATCTCCACAACACCTACTCGATGCTCCTCCACCTTTTTGTCCTCTTCTTCCTCACCACCACCTGCAACCTGCTTCCTCAACAACCCTGTGCTTATCCACGACCACCACCATCCCTTTCTCACGACCCCATCACCGGCGCCACTGCATCCATGCCGCCATCGACAGCAGCACTGCCTCCGCCTAGTCCTACACCCTCACGACCAGGACCAGAAGTGGTCTTACGACTGCATGGGCTACAAATGGTCTCGAGACCATGCGAGCCCTAATGGTCTTCAAGACCGTGAAAGCTAGGGACCGCGAGCAGCCGAAGACCGTTTTAACAAGAGGCACAAGACTGTTTGATGACAGAAGATCCTCAAGACCGTTTGGCAGTGCACGGTCTCAAGACCGTTAGGCTAGCCACCCGCGAGACCGTTCGGATGACAAGACCAACCGATCAGAGCAAGACTATTTGGAAGTGAAGACCGGTTGGAGTAGAGACCGTTTGAAACCATTCGGTCTTCAAGACCGTCTGCATCCCCAAACCATTAAGACTCCAGGACCGTTGAAGACAAAGACTGTTTGGACGGCACAAACCGTTAGGTCCTCAAGACTGTGAGAGGCATAGACTATTAAACAGTGATCGGTCTCCAAACCATTTGGAGACCATCGATCCTTAAGACCATTTGGCGGAAATCGATCTCAAGACCATTAGGAGCCTCTCAGTTTTCAAACCGTTCAAGTAGACCGTTTGTTCCAAACCGTGTGAAGAGCACTCACGCCAAAAATGTGAGGACCTAACCAGTGCCTATAAATAGAGCCCCAAGGGTCCTCATTTAGGCATCAAACCAGGATGGTGGTAGGCTTCCTGAATACATGTTTGATCCTGATCATCCACGCCATTTCCACTTCACCTACTGCTCCTACTGCGAGCAAGGAGGTCAAGATGAAAAAGAAGGTGGAGAAGAAGATCTGCCCAGTCTGCCTTTGTGGTTCTTCATCCTCGCCTAGATTTGCTCCGACACGATGTAGAAGACCGCATCATCTTCACTGAGCTATGACTATGTTCTGCATCATGCTCATGGCAGAACCTTCCCTCTCTCTTGTTATTCTTATTTCTCGCATCATGAGCGAGTAGTTCCTTTTTGCTGGGGTGCGGGGACTAGCCCCGCTACCCATGCAAGCATGTTCTCTTGTTAAACATTCCATGTCAATGTATATAACTTTTCATTTTGTTGTTAATCGTTAACGTTTGTAGATTGATTACATGCTTGCTTTCATCTTGTACTTCCCTATGTTGTGAGAACTTCTATATGTAGGGTATAATGTCGATTAACGAGGTTGAATCCCAAACTAGAAATAGAATGGGATTCCTTGAGGTCTTAAGTGTATGATCCGTGAGGGGACGAGCCATCTAGCCTACGGTGATGCTTCTTTGTCCTAAACATCCCTTAGGGAGGGCCACAACTTCAGTTGGATATCTGTATCATCGTCATTAATTGTCGATGTTTGCTTGTAGATTAATCACCTGCTTGCTTTTCGATTAGCACGATTGACTCCCTAACTAGAAATAGAAAGGGATTCCTTGAGGTCGTAAGTGTATGATCCGTGAGGGGACAAGCCATCTAGCCCACGTTGACGCTTCTGTGTGCCTAAACATCCCTCAGGGAGGGCCACAAATTCAGTTAGAAATATGTATCTTCAAAACCGTAAGTGCATGATCTGAATGGCGACAAGACATCTGATGCCTAAGGTGATGCTTACGCGAGCCTAAACATCCCTTAGGGAGGGTTCATAGCATTTCTATTTGGATAGTTATATCTTGCCTAGATGTTTGATTCTTGGATGTGTTTGCATGTGTAGTGGTGGTGAAACCCATTACCATCCCAACGATTCCATATCATTAATCTAGATCAACTTTAATTCTGCTCTTTACTTTCCTGCATTTAGTTTAATTAAACTCAACTCAACCTTTGTTCTAAATATTAGTCTTACTTGAACTAGACTAGACTAGAAATAATTCTTAAAAATGTTTCCCCTTGGGATTCAATCCTTAACTATACTGCGATAAGACCCATCTACTTGCGGGTGGTATTATTGCACAAGGTTTTGGTAAAAACTCTGGGATTTCAACCTCGAGTGAATTTTTTTGGAAATATGTAAATATATTTCCAAAGGAACCTATAGAACAGGACCAAACTACAAAAACATATGCATCGAGTTGTTATCAACAAAACCCCAGTATTTATTGGCTTGCTCAGACAGACCTGAGGCAAGTCCGTTTCTACATTTGAGAGATCGTAAAAGTGTACAAGCCACCTTCTCCACAATCTCTTCTTCTCTACAAAATTTCCTACCATGACTTTTGCTATTCCTCTCCTCCCACAAATTATAGCAAATGCCTGTAAGGCACATGCAACCTATAGCACACTCATGTTTACTAGTGAGCATACCCATCAGCTTGGAAATCAACCCATTGATGCTATCATAAAAAACTTGTCCCCACCCGCATCTAAGTGTGATAATTTCCCAAAAATATGGTTATGACTTTCTTCCTCCCATTTGCATAGTAAGCATCTCCTCTCCACCTGCAAACCCCACCTAGCAAGCCTGTCAGCAGTAGGTAACCTGTGGAGGAGAACCTTATAAGTTATCATGCTCCACTTAGGAATGTGGCATTTGTTCCACAGTAGCTTGGCCCATAACACATCAGCCTCCTCGTCTCTATTGGTCCATATGGTGTCGCCCTCGGGTTGACAAGATAAGCAATACCACTTTCATCAACACAATATGCATTCTCTATATTCTCCCAGCTCCTGCACATATTCATCCACACCCTCGATGACTTGCCATCAAAGCCATAGTTCAGACCTCCATACCTTCTTATCATCCATTGAGTCCATATGTTATCACCTCCTCTTAGAAATCAATCGACCCTTCTCCCATAGCTCTCTATGACCATGGTCATTGGGTTTGTCAAATTAAGGCCCCCTTTGCAGTAAGGCTTTGCTATGATGTCCCAGGCCATGACATGGCTACTTACTTCCCAAACAAAGCTAGCTAAGAGCTTCCTCATGTTCTTAGCAGTAGGATGTGTGATGTCACACACCTCGTACTAGTATCTAACCATTTCCTGAAGAACATACCTCGTAAGAAGGATCCACCCTACCATAGACAACCTCAAAGCAGCCCAACCATCAGTTTTACTCCTCAACTTGTCTAGACATTGCATGAAATCAACCGATGAACCTTTACCCCCAGCAAGCAGAGCGTCCAAGTACCTGGTAGGCAAGCGACTGATTTTTAGACCCACTACATCCCTGAGCCTTCCTCACCTAGCATCGCAAGACTTGGACAGATATATTCTTGACTTGATGGTACTGATGTAGAGTCTGGTGAGGTACCTAAACCTACTAAGAATTCTTTTCATCTCTTTCAGACTATTAGCATGCCCGGAGGTAAACAACATGACGTCATCGGTGAAAATGAGGTGGGAGATTACTTTGGTATTTTGAACTTTGAATGGTGTCACCTTCCTTCTATCTTCTGCTTCATTCATCATGATGGTGAGGCCCTCCATCACAATAGTGAATAACATGGGGGAGAGGGGATCCCCCTACCTTATTCCATTCGTCGTAGTAAACAACCCCACCGACCCACTGTAGAGAAGGACGAAGAAGGAAGTGGAAGTAACAAACTATTTTATCACCTTGATCCATCCATTGCTGAAACCCAACACTTTCATTATGGCCCAAAATGCATCCCATATAATGTAGTCATACGCCTTTGTCAAGTCAACTTTGAGGCAAGCTTTCGCATTGCTGTTGGTGAGTTTGAAGCCTGTGAGGAATTCCGCGGCAAGAAGGGTACTATCAGAAATCTTCCTGCCTTGAATAAAGGCACATTGCTCCTTAGAGATGATAGAGGGCAAGACTTTCTTCAACCGACCTGCAAGTAACTTATATAGGATTTTATATAAAACATTACAACACGCTATAGGTCTATAGTCAGCAATGCTTTCAAGCACACTCCTTTTAGGAATAAGTTTGATAAAGGAATGATTCACAACACGAACCATGTTGTGACCATTTAGGACCCATATGATAGATTTGTTAATGTCGTCTTTGATCAGATACCACATAGCCTGAAAGAACCTTCCATTCATCCCATCGGGCCCATGGGCCTTGCTAGCCCCTATAGAGAAAGCAAAATGTTTGATCTCATCATCATCATCATAGGCTCCAAGCATCGCATTCATATTGTCATCAACTCTTTTTTTTGGCACGATATCAACAAAGGAAGAGCATCCTCTTTCCTATTGATTGTACAACCTATTGAAGTAGTTGACAACAATGATGGAAAATTCTTCTCTCCCATTAACTACAATCTCCTACTCATCCACCAGCTCATGTATGCACTCCTTCAAATCCTTCTTCTTAACTGCTATATGGTATGTCTTGGTATTGAGGTCACCATCCCTCACCCACTCCATCCTACTCCTTTTCCAATAGAAGAGTTCCTCTGCTTTCCGCAATTTCAGCAGTCTGTCTTTGGCTTCCACTTCTTCTTTTATGAGCTCAGAGTTCAGAGGGTCATGTCTACTTTTATCCATCAGCGAGATGTACTTGTTTTTAGCTTCAAAGATCAGGTTTTTCAAGTTAATCTTCTCTTTACTCCACTTATTCAATGCCTTCTTAGTGTTCTGTAGCTTCTTAAAAGCTACAAACATATCATTCCCAACTACATTGATGTTCCAACTTTCCTCCGTGACCTCTTTGAATATAGTCCATTCACACCACAAGTTAAGAAACTAGAAAGGTCTCTTAATCACTGGTTTGTCCACCAAATCAATCCTCATCCACGAATGATCGCTTAGAGGGTCAACCCCTAGTTTGATGAATGAATTAGGCCACTTATTCACCCACTACTCATTAACCAACCCCTTGTCAATGGATCTTTCTATCCTGTTACCCCTTTGTTTATTGGACCAGGTGGTCACACCTCCCACCTTATGGAGCTCAATAAGCTGAGCTTCATCCACCATGTTATTGAAGGATGCCAAGACCCTTTCAGGGACCCTTCTACCTCCAACCTTCTCATCAGCTCTTCTGATGTTGTTGAAATCCCCAATCACTATCCAGGGGATCTCATGTTGCGCTGTCTACGTGATTCTCTTTGACATACTAGTTTTTTCAGTTTCAAGCCTTTCACCATAGACTACACTCATGATGAACGACGCACCCCCTGGTTACAACAGGACACTGTGATGACTTGATCAGATGAATTAATCTCATCCACATCTAAGACATCATTCCTCCACCCCACAATGATTCATCCATTGTCCTTCTGGTCAAGGTTGGATATGGCACTCCACCCCTCTGGGAACAACGTGTCTACTCTCTCTTTCACATTCCTTCTTATCCTAGTTTCCAAGCACACAACCAGAGTGACCCCAATCGACAAGAGTGCTTTTCTTACCTCCCTTTGGCTCCCCGCCAAAGAGGCCCCTCACACGTTCCATGCGAGGATGGACATTAAAAATCCTTGCTTGCTTGTCCCACCCCCTCTCTCAGGGCGGGCGCTCTTCCTTCCCTTCTTAGTTGTGTTCCTTGTTTGTCTCGGGCTCCTGCTACACCCTTTGTCATGCGATCCTGGGTCATCATCAACAACCTAATTCAACACCGAGAACGGGTAGACATCCTCCACAACAACAATCTCTTTTCCCTGCCTTTTGTTAGCTCAGATGTCACTCTGAGGCACCTCACCCTCTTAGGCTCCATCAATATTCTCACATGTAGCCGCTCCAGTCTCAGGAGTCACAATAGATGGAGTTGTCTCAGCAATATTATTGACAGCCAGCACATTATTCGTCTGTTCAACCACTTTTTCTTTTCCACTCCTTGTCCCCTGTAGAGGTCTCAACTTCCCTTGCCTACCGGTTCTGCCTCGTGGAGGCTTAGGGATGTTAGGAGGGGCCCTGAAGATGTTCTTGCACCTTTCACCTGGGCATTGACTAGTATTGTTTCTGAACACCTTGTAGGTGCTACACCTGTCTGGCATCACTTCATACTTGAATTTGACTTCCCATTCATCCCCGTTAGAGAGTTCCACCATCACCTCTGGCGGCGGCTCCTTATCAGCAGAGATGTCAACGCAGAAGTGAGCACATACATAGGAAGTCCCATTGCTCCTTCTGTCGATAGCACGGGGAGCCCCTACAACATGCGCAATCACTGTGATGGCTCGTGCCATCCAATGCTTACCCACATCTGGGAGGGAGACCCAGACGGAGGCAGTAGTGAATGCGGCTCTACGAGTATCAACTTATGGTGTCCATTTACAGACTAGAACTAGATGATCGTCGAAGAACCACGACCCCTTCATCATCACAGCATTGCGGTCGACTTCATTGGAGAACCTCGTAGGGAATAGCCCCCCATCCAGAGTGAAAATCTCAAGATCACCCTTTGACCACCAATGCCTGATCATCCATCCCTTCAATTGCTGAGGATGGCATTTCTTGCCCAGTATCTATAGGATGGCGGAGAAACGGTGGTAATCCTCCATCTCGTCCATAATGGGATCATTGAATCTCGTCCATAGTTGTTCGTCTCCCTCCTTTAGGAACGGGACCTTTGGGTCTGCCGCCATGACACCCCAGATGTTCAGAGGTGGACCAGCTACTGACTTCACCCAATCTCGCCCGACAGTAACATCGGTGTCAGGGGCGAACCAGTCTTCATTCCTCTCGATCGCCTTGGAGGAAGCATGAGGCGTAGCAGTGGAAGGGGCCAGGCTGCCCCCATTCGCCATGGGAGTCACCAGCCCTAGGCGGAGCAAGTGACTTTGAAGTGATTAATTGCTTTTAACAACCCCGAGTGAATTTCTTAGTGCGATAATAAACCATGTCAAATTCTGGCGTCGTTGTCGGGGACAACAGAATTAGTTAGTCAAATCTAGTTCTTTTAAGGCACCAATAAAGAATAGTGCATGCACCGCTCAAACAGTCCTGGTCTCACTTCTAGCTTTGATCCTGAGACAGACAGAACTTTTCATCATCAGAATAGAGAGAACCAAGCAAGGATGGCTCAAGAGGAGGAAATAGCCCGAAGGGTTGCTCAAGTCCTTATTGTGCAAAGAGATAGGCATATGCAAGAAGCTAGAGATGTAGTTGAAATAGAGATCCGAGCAGCTCAAGCGGTAGCACAAGCATCAGAACTGCAAAAAGACCTTAGGGAGTTCTCAATCCCTAAAGTTGTTGATGTTCATCACCCAGTACAACCTCCTCCCATCAATGCTACAAATTTCTAGATACGGGCACATTGGATCACCTTACTTTAAAATAGTCCATTCTATGGTAAGCGAGGAGAAGATAGTCAGGAACATCTTTTGAGGTTTATCGATCTATGTGCTATGATAAAGAAAAATGGACGATGCCATTAGACTCCATCTTTTCAAGTATTCGCTTGCTGATAGAGCTATAAGTTGGTACAACTCCTTACAATGCGAACCCATCACCACTTGGGAACAACTTTAAAATGTCTTTCTAGAAAAATTCTACCCTCCTTCTCTCACTTATAAAATCAGGGGACGAATAACTCAATTCACTCAGGTCCCTGGAGAGTCCCTTGCTGAAGCATGGGAAAGATACAAAGAGCTTTTACGTAAGTGTCCACACCATGGAATTCCTAAGAATTAACTCATCGAGATCTTCTATAGGGGTGTGGATGAAAATATCAAGAGGTTCTTAGACTCCTCGTATGGAGGAAACTTCATGCATCAAAGTTATGATAGCGCATGGAAGGTTGTCACCCTTGGAGCTAAAATCAAGCTAATTGGGGTAGATATGTAGGCAAAGGAGTGTTGAAGGTGGCTATGGCTGAATCTATTCCAGAGTACAAGTCTATCGCTGAAACCCTCAAACTCTTAGTTGTCAAGCAAGACCATATTGAATCATCTCTTGCTGCCTATGAAAGAAGACACTCACTCCCACAACAACAAGAACATATCAAGTCAGCTTCATTGTTCTACGAAGCATGTAAAGGCACTGATCATTCTACACTAGCATGTAATGTTCTCTATGATGTTGTTCTGAGCAAGGTTTATGACCAAGGAGATAATAGTCAAATTGAAAATTTTAATGCTATCAAAACCATCCCTGGTCAAGGATATTACAATCCGAATCAGAACAAGAACCATCCTAGTTTTCACTATGGTAATCCTTCAGGAGCGGAAAACTCACAACAACTTGGTTCAAATAATTAGTAACGAAGCCCACCAGGATTCCAGTATAACCAGCAATAAAATTTTGGGAATCAAGGAAACTTCAGGGGTAACTTTCAGAACATCAACTACAATAATTATCAAAACAATTCTCAGTTCTAGAATCCCAACCAAGTCCCCTACCAACAACAACAAGGGTAACAAGCCAGCCCCATATCTCCTGATGACAAGCTGTCGACAATTGAGAAGATGTTGCAGTCGCAACAGAGAATGATAGCTAACCAGCAAGCCCATCAGAATGCTATTGAATCCCAACTAGTTAAACTTGTAGCTAGCATGAAGCCACCTACTGGAGCCTTTGCTGGCCAACCAGAGAACAATCCTAATTACCCTGAGCAACTGAAGGATGTCACCACTAGGTCGGGAAAAGATTATTCCAATCCTCCTGTCAAGACACCTATAGTTAATGCAGACAAGGATGACTCTATGATTGTTGTAACATACCAGATCACAGACCCTACCTTAGAAGTTTGACCTTTTGGGTTTGACTAAACAAGGTTGAGGGTAGAATGATCCTAATAATCCAATGCATGAACAATGTAATCTAATATGTGACATAATTCATTTGGGGGTAAAAAGATGATAAAGAACTCAATTGAATACGTAATTCAGTTAATGGGCCATTAGTGAGCCATGTGACATAACTCATATAAGAAAGCCTCAAAATTAAGAATAGACTTAAAATTCATAATTTACACTTTAAAATAAGACTACATGTCAATTTTCATTTAATTTGGACAACCTTGAAATAATATGATATGTTAGGAGAGAGAAACTACCTAAATGGAGAAATTAATAAATAAACTAATATATGACTCCAAAAGAATAAAAAAATCTTAGATTCCTAATCTACATAAGAAATATAGGCTTTGGGTGAATTTTCATCCAATTTGGAGAAAGTTTGCTTAAAAGATTAAATTAGGAGAGAGAAAGTGTATAGAACCTTGAAAATATTAAATAAATGCTCAAACAACTCCAAAATATAAAATTGATGGAAAATTCGTATTCAACACACTTAAGTTAACTTGTGGATGAAGTTTCACTTAATTTGGATAATCCATGTGTCATTAATGCATCAGGAAAGAGAAATAAAGAATATGTTAAATAATACATCTACAGTTTCCAAAAGTGAAATCTAATTAGAGAATCAAAATCTACATGTTTAACTTAACTTGTGTGTCAAGTTTGGTCTAATTTGAATAAGAATAGAACCCTTAAAAGAGAAAAGAGAAAAAGATGTACATTAAATTAATCTCACTTTAGTTTTAATCGTATTTGATATGTCACCTGCTTTCCTATTTCAATTTTCTCGGGTTCAATCATGACCCTTATATTTAGATCTAGTGACAGTTGGATTCTCTTCTTCCTTTCCCCTTTCCGTTTTTGCACGCAACGATGGGGGGCTTCTCTCCCCAGTTTTCCTTCTTCGATTCCTCTCTTCCCTATTCACCTTCCTTCCTAGTTTCTTCACCCTCATCATCCTCTCTCTCCTCTGCACCCGATGACCATATAAAAGTAGGGTTTATCACCCCCTTTCCCCACAACCGATGGCACCACCCTTATGCTCTTTTTTCTCCCCTGTTTCCCACTTATTCTCATCTCCTCACCGCCTTGGACCATTAGACCATTAAGGGTCAGTCCCCTGACCTCCGCCGAGGTCCCAGCTATGATTCACACACTTTGGTTTGGCTGCTTTTGATTCTGACATGACCTCCCCTACTCAGCGCCGCCCCCTCAGCCTGGCCTTGCTCAACTCTCATAGTCAGGCCTTCACAAGATTTTTTTTGTCTCTGGTGGTGTTCTCTGTGCCTCCATGATGCTTTTCATGGCATCAATTGCAACGATCAGGTAGCTAGACTTTTTCCCCCTTTTTAGATTTCCTATCTCCTTTCACCTGTCCTCCATGACAGGTTGACTTTCAATTGTATCCACCCAACTCAAGAGTCGGGTTATGGGTCCCTAAGATCGGGAACCTTTGGCGAAGACAATGGCATTGACCCCAAATCTATCTAGGCAACCGATCGCAGTTTGATTCTCAGATTCTTGGCTCTGTGTTTCTCATAGGCATAAATCAGGGAAGAAGAAGTTGGGCCTTGATTTGTCCGTGCTACCCTCGTTTCGACTACTTGCTTTGTTTTTTGCTTTAGGGGGCATAACGGTCTTTTCACCGTGTTTTGTTTTGCGTTGGGACGAGCCAACCTGACCGCTATCCCTGCGATGCACCCTTCTCTATTTGGGCAATGTACTCCATCTCACTCGCAAGCTTTCTTCGCCTATGTGGCATTATTGGATTTTCTGATTGGTGGTAATATAAAACTGATAACTAGAGAGGTGGTTTCTCTTCTTTACAACATGGTATCAGAGCCCATGGTATTTGGAATCTGACTATTTCAATTTTGTCTCCCTAGTTAGACCCTTGACTTAGTTAGTTTCCTATGAGTGAGATGTTGACCCTAGATTTGATCTATGATGATCTTCTATGCAATAAGGTTTGGTTTGAGTACAAGTTTAAATTATGAGGAAGTATTCATATGGAAATATTGTATCTTGGTTTCCGCAATCGATTTTGGATCCACTTTTTGTTTCATCTCAAAAAGTTTTCATCGCCAAAAATTATTTTCAATTATACTAATATATGTATAAAAGTTTTCTCTGGTTTATCGATGTTTTCTTCAACTAAGTCACAATGAAGTGAAACTCTAGTTTTAGTAGAATCTAACCCTAGTTTGTAACTAGGATTGATATAATGGTGTAGTTGACCTACCCTATGACTTTTTGGTTGTTCATGAAGGGTTGTTAGGTTAGAGACACGAGGACCTACAACTCAACCCTAGATGGTGACTTGATAGTTGGATACATGAAAAATATAAATCTCTAAAACATTCACAACTAAATAATATGTGGGTAGTCTTAATACCTTGATGATGATTAGTTTGACTTGTTAGGTTGAATCCCTTAAGGGGTGGAGACTAGTTAGTTGTTGATGTTTGATCTATTGATTTTGAGGACAAAATTCTTTTAAGCGGTGGAGTGTTGTAACATACCAGATCATGGACCCTACCTTAGAAGTTTGACCTTTTGGGTTTGATCAAACAAGGTTGAGGGTAGAATGATCATAATAATCCAATGCATGAACAATGTAATCGAATATGTGGCATAATTGGTTTGGGGATAAGAAGATGATAAAGAACATAATTGAATAAGTAATTTAGTTAATGGGCCATTAGTGGGCCATGTGACATAACTTATATAAGAAAGCCTCAAAATAAAGAATAGACTTAAAATTCGTAATGTACACATTAAAATAAGACTACATGTCCATTTTCATTTAATTTGGACTACCTTGAAATAATATGATATGTTAGGAAAGAGAAACTGCCTCAATGGAGAAATTAATAAATAAAATAATATATGACTCCAAAAGAGTAAAATAATCTTAGATTCCTAATCTATATAATAAATATAGCCTTTGGGGGAATTTTCATCCAATTTGGAGAAAGTTTGCTTAAAAGATTAAATCATGAGAGAAAGTGTATATAACCTTGAAAATATTAAATAAATGCTCAAACAACTCCAAAATATAAAATTGGTGGAAAATTTGTATTCAAAACACTTAATTTAACTTGTGGATGATGTTTCACTTAATTTGGATAATCCATGTGTCATTAATGCATCAGGAAAGAGAAACAAAGAATATGTTAAATAATACATCTAAAGTTTCCAAAAGTGAAATCTAATTAGAGATTCAGAATCTACATTTTTAACTTAACTTGTGTGTCAAGTTTGGTCTAATTTAAATAAGAATAGAACCCTTAAAAGAGGAAAGAGAAAATATGTACATTAAATTAATCTCACTTTAGTTGTAATCGTATTTGATATGTCGCTTTCCGGTTTCAATTTTCTCGGGTTCAATCCTAACCCTTGGATTTAGATCCAGTGACATCTAGATTCTCTTCTTCCTTTCCCTTTCCATTTTTGCACACAGTGATGGGGGGCTTCTCTCCCCAGTTTTCCTTCTCCTATTCCTCTCTTCCCTGTTCACCTTCCTTCTTGGTTTCTTTGCCCTCATCATCCTCTCTCTCCTCCACACCCAATGACCCTATAAAAGTAGGGTTTGTCACCCCCTTTCCCCACAACTGATGGTGCTACCCTTGTGCTTTGTTTCCTCCCCTTTCTCCCACTTCTTCTCATCTCCTCGCCACCTTGGACCATCAGACCATTAAGGGTCAGTCCCCTGACCTTCGTCGAGGTCCTAGCTACGATTAACATAGTTTGGTTTGGATGCTTTTGATTCCGACATGACCTCCCCTACTCGACACTGCCCCCTCATCCTGGCCTTGCTCAAATGTCGTCGTTAGGCCTTCACAAGATTTGTTTTGTCTTTGGTGGTGTTCTCTGTGCCTCCATGATGCTTTTCATGGCATCAATTGCAACGATCAGGTAGCTAGACGTTTTCCCCCTTTTTAGATTTCCTATCTACTTTCACCTGTCCTCCATAGTGGGTTGACGTTCAGTTGTGTCTACCCAACTCAAGAGTCGGGTTATGGGTCCCTAAGACCGGGAACCTCTGGAGAAGACAATGGCGTTAATCCCAACTCTATCTGGGAAATCGATCACAGTTTGATTATCAGATTCTTGGCTCTATGTTTCTCGCAGGCGTAAACCAGGGAAGATGAAGTTGGGCCTTGATTTGTCTATGCTACCCTTATTTTGACTACTTGCTTTGTTTTTCACTTCAGGGGGCATAACGGTCTTTTCACCATGTTTTGTTTTGCTTTGGGATGACCCAACATGGCCACTGTCCCTGAAATGCACCCTTCTCTATTTGGGCCATGTACTCTCTCTCTCTCTCTCTCATAAGCTTTCTTCGCCTATGTGGCATTATCGAATTTTCTCAGTGGTGGTTTTGTAAAATTTATAACTAATTATTTGTTTGGCCAAAAATTACAAATAAATACTCGTTGGAACCAGAAAAATATGATCTAACTAATGGTATAAGTTTTAATGGCTAAATATAATGTTTAGTAACATGTGTTTTCAATGAATCTAATTAATAATGAATTAACTTCTGAAATACATAAATAATTATATATAAGTATAAAAAATATGTTTTGGACTCCTAAATCCATAAACTAATATATGGCATGGTTTTGGAAACCTAATTCACCAATAATAAAAAGGCAATTTTTAGGGTTTTCTAGAATTAAATGAAACCTAACCCTAATTCCACATATATACATCATAGGTTCTTTGGTTGCTAAGGCTTGGACCTAGATGTGACTTTCATCTTTGGACTCTGAAGTTGAGGTATGTTTGCATCCCCAATTATTCTTCTTGAGAAATTATCCTATTTTTGTCTTAATTTTGGTCCTATGGACACTAGCCTACACATTATCTTGTTCTTTTGAAATAATGCTTCATGTGAAATACGTTATTTTATTATTGATCTTGTGATCATGGATATTCTCTTGGAATCTTATCTTGTTGCCTTTGGTGAAATTTGGACTTTTGATATTATATGCCCATTGTGATGTGGATTTTTACTTGTTGATATGTGCCACATGGAATTGGATGTTTATATGTTTATGTTGTCCATTGTGTGATGGCAACATGGTATAAATCTGACTATACTTCTTACTTGCCTCAACATTTTACATGCTATGTGATTCAGTAGCACTAGAGTAGTGTAAATTGCATTGGTTTTGTATATAGCAGATGTGATATTTCCTACTCTTTTTGGGACGACAAGGAACCTCGTACCCAGGGCAAGATGTGTGATTATTGGCCCATATTTTTATATATATTTGGGAGATTGGAAGTATTCCTTTCTCTATCAGGTTTCAACTTTATGAGGGTTGGCCGCCAATTGTGGTTATATTATTCTAGGCCTATGCTTATCGTACATGCATGCATGTTGATGATGTTTATGATGGTTATGCGCCCAAAAATCTTGATATGTGCTTATGTGGAACACGTTTATTGTTTTGATAATTGCAAGTATCTTCTTTTATGATGATGATTCTTATCTTTTATGCCCTCTTTTTGGGTAGTCCTTATCTGTTGAATGAGATGCCTTTTATTTTGATGTCTCTTATTCTTTATAAATTGCTCAATTTTCTTTTTAGTATGCACATACCAGCCTTTGTTGATGTTTCCTGTTGTTTCTCTTTTACTGGGGTATGCTTCCAACCCTAGATGGAGGACATGGATGGCTTGACATGTGGACCCAGACTTAGATTGTAAAGTTAAAGCTTGGAGACAATCTTGAGGTGGTTTAGATTTCCTCTACATGGATCCTTGTGATGTAGGTTTGTAACCCTTTGTTTTATAATTGAATATATTCATGATTTTATTCTGCTACTATACTTTGGTCTTTTGTTACCATTATATAAAGATTTGAAAATTTTACACCCACTCCATCATACCTTATGAGTGTGTTTGGATTGGAGGTTCCATTATTCACATTTTTAGTAGAGAGGTGGTTTCACTTCTTTACAACATGGTATCAAAGCATGGTTGGCAATCATACAACTAAATTTTGACATGAAGAAAGTGGGTGAAGCTAGGTTTCTGCAACTTCAAGAGCTAGAAGAACTCCGAATGATAGCTTATGAGAATGCACGAATCTACAAAGAACGCACCAAACTTTGGCACCATGGTCATCTAAAAAGAAAATACATTCACGTGGGAGACCAAGTTTTACTGTTCAACTCAAGACTAAATTTATTCCTTGGGAAACTTCGTTCTCACTGGGATGGACCTTACATTGTCAAAAGCATCTACCCGCATGGAGATTTCAACTTATGGAGTTAACAGTCAGGAGAATTTATGGCTAACAACCAACGCCTGAAAAGATATTTAACCTTAGCTGACATAGGCACTGAAGCAATGATGGATCTTACCAATCCAACATATCCACCATAAATTGAAGGACTCATGTCGAGCCATCGACGTAAAACAAAGGCGTTTTTCAAGAGGCAGCCTGATCAATAACTTTGTTTTTACTTTTAAATTAGTTTTTTTCCTTAATTTTGTTTTTACTTTTTAAGAAATTTTTGCACTAAACAAATATTGCATCGCGTGATGCTATCTTAAGTTCTGACTAGTCTTCATTTTTGAGACTTTCAAATGGAGGACACGCGTAGATTGAAACACGACCACATCTGGTGGTCCAACCGGCATGAATTTTCCCCTCCATCTTAGATTTAGAATTTGCTCAGGATGAGAAAATTTCTAAGTTCGGGGTGGAGGGTGTGTGGTACGTACTTCACTTCCCACCTACACCCATATTTTTCATACTTAATATTTCATCGTTGCAATTTTGATCAAAATTTTCAAAATTTTTAAGTTTTAAAAAAAATTTGAACAAAAACTTGCAATTGATGAAGTTTTGACGCTTTTTCGTTTCAATAATAGCTATTTCCTAGCTGGATAGTTTTACTCTATATGCTTTCTTTGCATCATTATACCCTCCTTATTACAAGAAGATCCTCAAAAGGACTATTTTCTAAAACTAGTCTATTGATTGAAATCATCTTGTGAAGCTTATGAATCCTAACATCATGATCCTTCTGCAAAAATGACAAGTGTCTGTCAAACTAATAGGGATCAAACACGTCGTGCTTCCTAACTGACAAGTGGAACAATAACATGGAATCTCCACTAGATCCTCATCAAGTTATTATTTGAGCAGAGTATGATAAAGAGAACCACTCAGTGCACTGAATTGTAAATCAAGTTGTATTCTGATCTGAACTCTCTTCTACACTTCTTCTATCATCTTCGTACCCATCCATCCATCAAAAAGAAACAAAAATAGCCAAAATTATGCCAAACCCTAAGTTTGGGGTGGAACACCACCTCCCTCTATATCCGCTTCTTCCATACCCCTCGCTAATAAATAGGGGTGTACCACTAAGAAAAGATGCCAATGTGCACACAAAAAGAAAATGCTATCTCGAGTCGAATAGAGGAGAGATTCACACACAAAAAAATGCAATCAATGAAATTGCAATCATAAAATAAAAATCTCGAGTCGAATAGAGGAGTGATTTATTTCTTCCTTACATACCACCATTCACTCCCTTTTCTACCTAAAGGCACAATGAATGCCCCCACTATCCTGAAATACACCAGTGTCAGATCAGGTGCACACTTGTTGTTCTGTGGGTATCTTTGGACTCTTACAAAACTCTTAGAAATGCTTGTTGTTGGAAAAAGTGAGGAGGAAGTGATGTTGGAAAACAAACTCAGGAATAAAGATACGATAAGATGCGTTCAGTGATCTCAAAAAGTTGAGATGCTTAGTTATACTGAGCAGAAAGGAAACAATTGTGATGTGAAGAGGAGGCAATCACACGAGTTGAAAGTATTCATTTGGCGACCATTTCAGATTTTGTGTTACTTGAGGACGAGTAACGTTTAAGTCTGGGGTTCTGATGAATCCAAATTCATCATGATTTTTAGCCACCATTTTGGGTCCAATTCAACTAAATACATTCATTTTCATCTCCTTAAATCTTACAATGTGCAATTTTGCTTGGTTGATCAGATTATCAAGTTACTAACTAGTTTTATATGATTTTCATGCAGATCATGTACATCCAGCACATTTGATCCTGAGCATGCAATTTCAGCCAATCGGTCTACTGTAACGATCATGACCAAACGGTCTTGACCAAACAGTTTGCCCATTTAGTCTGCTCAATCAAACTTGATCCATTCAGATTCACCTCATTCGATCTTGGGCTTTCCCCTCACCACACGATCCCGTATCAACGCCCCACATTCACCTCCCCACTCAGTCCCCCTCCTAACGTTCTACCCTTACAACTTTCCCCTTCCATATGGTCTCAAGACCGTGTGAGGCAACACGGTCTCAAGACCATGTGAATCCTCATGGTCTCAAGACCGTATGGGCAGTCTTCCACCTCAAGACCGATTGGATCTCCACAACACCTGCTCGACGCTCTTCCACCTTTCCATCCTCTTCCATCCTCACCACCACCTGCAACCCACTTCCTCATCAACCCTGAGCTTCTCCATGACCACCACCGTCGCTGCCTCATGACCTCGTCGCCAGTGCCACTGCATCCATGCCACCATTGACAACATCACTACCTCATCCTAGACCTGCACCCTAGCGGCCAGGAGTAGCAGTGGTCTTGTGACCGCATGGGCTGCAAATGGTCTCGAGACTGCATGAGCCCTAATGGTCTTCAAGACCATGAAGGCTAGGGACCGCGAGCAGCTGAAGACCGTTTAAACAAGAGGCACAAGACCATTTGATGACAGAAGATCCACAAGTCCGTTTGGTGGCACCCGATCTCAAGACCGTTAGGCCAGCCACCCGCGAGGCCATTCAGATGCCAAGACCGGTAGACCATCAAAACCGATCAGAGCAAGACCATTTGGAAGTGAAGACCGGTTGGAGTAGAGACCATTTGAAACCATTCGGTCTTCAAGACCGTTTGCATCCCCAAACCGTTAAGACTCCAGGACCGTTGGAGACAAAAACTGTTTGGACGGCACAGACTTTTAGGTCCTCAAGACCATGAGAGGCATAGACCGTTAAGCAATGATCGATCTCCAAACCATTTGGAGACCATCAATCCTCAAGACCGTTTAGTAGCAATCGATCTCAAGACCGTTAGGAGCCTCTCGGTTTCCAAACTATTCAAGCAGACCATTTGCTCCAAACCGTGTGAAGAGCACTCACACCAAAAATGTGAGGACCTGACCAGTGCCTATAAATAGAGCCACAAGGGTCCTCATTTAGCCATCGGGCCCAGGACACCGGCAGGCTTCCTGAACATAGGTTTGATCCCGATCATCCACGTCATTGCAACACTACTACAGAAATGGCTTATAAAGTCACTTTTCAAGGTGTCAGTTGTATACATAAACGGACACCTAAACTCTACAGTGTCGATTTATAACATAAACTAACATACAATCTGTGAAGGTCGACTAGACACGGGTACCGCTTTTATTAAGTGTCGGTTAATTAATAAAAAACTGACACCTAAAATCAACCGCCAAAACCAAAATTCCAGTGAAAAAATTACCTCCAAAATTTGACATATGTCGTCGGTTCATAAATAAATAACCGACGACTAAAGGGTATTCGCGAGACAGGAATAGGTGTCGATTGACCTTTAGTTAAAAACTGACGACTATAATCAAGTATAAGTGGCGGTTTTTGGAATAGAACCGACACAGTTGGTTTATTTTTCGGTTTATTAGAATAACCGACGCTTATTGTCAACTTAATAGCTCACCAGTGCGAGCTTCTCTTCCCCTTTCCCAGTTTCATTCCCGATTTCAGTTAGGTCCGGCGATTTCTTGCTCACCCCCGCCGGTCGTTGCTCCTCCGCCTCCGCTGCCGTGCTCCTGCTCCTGCCCTCACTGCTGCTCCGTGCTCACCGGTGGCCGTGCTCCTGCCCTCTGTGCTCACCGGCGGCCGTCCGTGCTCCTGCTCCGTGCCCTCGCCGCCGCTTCTCTGTGTCCTCGCCGGCGCTTCTCCTCTCTTTGCCGCCGCCTCTGCCGGTGGTTGCTGTGCTTCGGCCGCTGCTCTCCTCTACCCTCAAGGTATGCCCGCCCGCCCTGCCTTCTTCCTTCTTCCTCTGCTCCGGCGGCTGCTTGGCGCCCAAGCAGCTGCTGGGCGTTTTTTTATTTTTTATTTTAAAGTTATTTACTTATTTGTGTTTAGGGTTTAGGTACTGATTTTGTGCTTCTACTGAGTTGAATCCTCTATTGTCTATACAATACATGTAATTTTGATCAAGTGATGATATGTAAATGTAGAAATAAGTTAGTAAGGTATCAATGATAAGTCTGCTGTAATGTGATGCAAAATAGTTATTGTATCATGCATATCTTAATACTTTTTTGTTTTATAGTTGTATAGGGTGTTTTATGTGTGACAAGTCTATTGTTTTATAGTTGTGCATACCTGCGAGTTATCAGTAACACCTAAATGAATATCTAGTTGTGTATTTTCCTAGTATCGTGAAAGATTCTCAATCGTGTGTATCACATGGGATTCTTATCTCAACACAATGGACTGCAATATATGCATCTAATGCCTTAAATGGAAGACTCGAATGTTATAAAATCCCATCAAAGTAGGTAGAAACAACTTATATATATTCAGATCTTAATAATTCCATGAAGTGCACATTATCTTACTCAGGAAAAGTATGTGTATAATGTAGGATTAGTTCCATATAATGGTTCTATTTTAGTAAGCACCTAGAAACCCGTCCAAGATTTACTCATTAGGAGTAAATCTTGGATAGTCCCCGGTTTGGGACTATTCTTGAACACCTAATCTCACTTAGGATGTAAGTGTATAATGTGTATTGGGTTTTCAAGAAAATTTCGGTAGCATTTCCTCGTTTGTTCTCTAAGTACATATGTAGACTTCTTTTCAAGCTATCATGTCTACCACAATAAAGTTGGTTATGACAAGTAATAAAAGGTTAACTGATGTTATACAACTTTTTCTGAAAATATATAACATCATTTTATGTACTTACACTTTCTTAATACTAATATTATGCAGTCTTTGTCCACCCATAACAGTCACTATGAACTGGGCCTCTATGTCAATGTTAACGTTCCCTATTGAAGAACAATTGGACATCATCCTAGATGATCGTTCCTTAAACCAATTGGTCATACCCAAACATTGGCGTTTTCTAAAAGGAAGACACTACATGCCTGGTAAAGTGACCCTAACTTTTGGCAATTATTCACATGTTATCGAGGTTGAGTATGATTTGGCGGGAAATCTTGTATCAAAATCCAGTTGGCGTGATTGGATTGGAGAGATGCATGTGGTCCGTTGCAACATGCTTTTTCTCTGTCCAGTTGGCCATAATTCCATCAAAGTTTGGATAACCAATAGCAACTGCGAGACCCCTGATCATCTACTGCGGTATGAGCGCATGTCGTCGCATATCAGCTCGGACGAATCTGAATCTGAGGCCTCTGCCAGTTCAGATTCGTCTAAATACAGTGAGGAGCTTCGTGACACAGCTTCATCATCAAAAATAAGTTACTGATGCGGGACCATGTTGGTGTAGTATTTAGTTGTCTATCTATCTAGACTTGTCTGTATTAATAGTTTTTTTAATTATGCGCATGTTTAGGGGTACACCAACCCCTTTAATCACCCTAACTTGAAGAACTAGGATTTTAGGTATAAGAATGACAACACATTATTTGTTGGCCTAGAAACCCGTCCAAGATTTACTCATTAGGAGTAAATCTTGGATAGTCCCCGGTTTGGGACTGTTCTTGAACACCTAATCTCGCTTAGGATGTAAGTGTATAATGTGTATTGGGTTTTCAAGAAAATTTCGGCAGCATTTCCCCGTTTGTTCTCTAAGTACATATGTACTTGGAGAACAGTGGGGAAATGCTGCCGAAATTTTCTTGAAAACCCAATACACATTATACACTTACTAGTGAGATTAGGTGTTCAAGAATGGATAGGTGGTACACATTTATTATATATAATAATGACATCACATGTATTTGTTAACCCTAGACCCTAATCTTGTCCTAATATATACTTGTTTTCTCCTTGATCATAGAATGGATAGATCATGGATGTCCATTCGCAATCGCTGCACCCCAGAGTTTATTTCTGGTCTTGACCAGTTCATTAGATTTGCCGAGGAACATAGGAAACAACCTGGAGATAGGTTCTACTGTCCATGTAGGCATTGCGGTAACAACTTGAAAGTCAACACTGGTGACGAAATCAAAACTCATGACATGTGCAACGGGATTATACAAGGATATACAGAATGGCACTGGCGTGGAGAGATTTCAAACCCAAAACCAGTGGATGTCGATAGTAGTGCTTGTGTGGAAGAAGAAATTGCCTACGATGACGTAGATGTGAATGAACCAGTTCCAGTAGACATCGTTGATGCAATGCTGGATAGTTGTGGGGTAGAGCACACCGATCCACCTCCCATTTTTAGAAACATTGTGCATGATGCTGAGATGTCGTTATACACAGGTTTTACTAAGTTTACGAAGCTTAACGCTGTGTTGAGATTGTATAAGTTGAAAGCTAACAATAGATGGAGCGACAAAAGCTTCACGTCATTGCTGTCTTTGTTGAAAGAAATGCTTCCTGAAGGAAACGAGCTGCCAATCTCAACATACCAGGTAAAGAAATTGTTGTGCCCAATGGGAATGGATGCTAAGAAGATACATGCATGCCCTAATGATTGTGTATTATTTCAAAAGGACTATGAGGATTTGAAAGATTGTCCAAAATGTGGTGCGTCACGGTATAAATTGACGACTTTGGGGGAGTCCAAAACTGGTTCTCCTGCCAAGGTGATGTGGTATCTACCTATAATATCACGGTTTCAACGCTTGTTTGCCAATCCGATAGATGCGAAGAATTTGAGGTGGCATGCAGATGTTAAGAAAAATAATGATGGGATCCTACGACATGCGTCTGATTCCCCAAAGTGGAAGAAGATTGATGTATTGTACCATGAATTTGGTGAAGAAGTTAGGAATCTAAGACTTGGGCTTTGTACAGACGGGATGAATCCATACGGGACATTGAGCAGCCAACATAGCACTTGGCCAGTCATGCTTGTTATATACAATCTTCCTCCCTAGCTGTGTATGAAAAATAAGTACGTAATGATGTCGTTGTTGATATCGGGCCCTAAACAACCTGGAAATGACATCGATGTTTATCTTGAACCTCTGATTGATGACTTAAAGAAACTCTGGGGTGAAGGTGTGATGACCTATGATGCTTCATGAAGAGAGACATTTCGTTTGCATGCTATGTTGTTTTGCACTATTAATGACTTTCCAGCATATGGGAATTTGTCTGGATATAGTGTCAAAGGAGCTAAAGCGTGTCCTATATGTGAAGAGAACACTGATTCAACAAGACTAAAACATGGTGGTAAGAATGTATATCTCGGTCATCAAAGGTTTCTTCCAAAATTCCATCTGTATCGTAGGAAGCGCAAAGCATTCAATGGATTGAATGAGGAACGCAGTGCACCTAAACCTATACCAGGGGAGGTTGTTTATGAAAGAGTAAAAGACTTTTTCAATGAATTTGGTAAGAGATCACAATGTACTACACGGAGTGACAATTCTTCATTCAAGAAGAAGTCAATATTTTGGGATCTTCCTTATTGGAGTTCTTTGACAGTCAGACATTGTATCGATGTAATGCACGTTGAGAAAAATGTCTGTGATAGCATCATTGGTACTCTGTTAAATATACCAGGTAAGACTAAAGATGGGATAAAATCCAGACTGGACCTATGTGAAATGGGAATAAGGTCAGAATTAATAGAATTACGTGAAATGGGTAATAAAAGAACATACTTACCTCCCGCTTGTTACACGTTGTCTAGAAAGGAGAAGAAAGCTTTTTGTGAATGCTTGGTAAATGTTAAGGTGCCACATGGTTACTCATCCAACATCCGTAGATTGGTATCAATGAAAGATCTAAAGTTGATAGGTCTTAAATCTCATGATTGTCACACTCTAATGCAACAAATATTGCCCGTGGCAATTCGATCTATATTGTCGAAGCATGTAAGGTTTGCAATCACCAGACTTTGTTTCTTTTTCAACAGTCTCTGCAGCAAAGTTATTGACCCTGAGACTGTCGATAATTTGCAAAGAGAAGTGGTTGTTACCCTATGTCAGCTTGAGATGTATTTCCCTCCTTCATTCTTTGATATCATGGTACATCTTGTTGTCCACTTGACTAGGGAAGTGAAAATCTTGGGACCGGTTTTCTTGCATTGGATGTATCCCTTTGAACGATACATGAGTGTTTTTAAAGGTGATGTTAGAAACCGTTATCGGCCTGAAGGGAGTATTATTGAAGGTTATGTGGTGAGAGAGGTTATGGATTTCTGCAATGACTTTCTCAGTGGTAATGACACTCCTGATAATGACAAGAATATTGACGAGCTATTTGGCAAAGGAATTTTGGGATCACGTGTGAAAGTAATCAGCCGTGAGCAGTTGGAACAAGGTCATTTGTATATTTTACACAACATGGACGAAGTGAACGTTTATATCGAGGAACATACCAATTTCATCAAAAGACAATATCCTCGAGCCAATACAATGTGGCTTGGTAGAGAGCATAACAAGACTTTTATTAAGTGGTTTGAAGATAAAGTCTTACATCAACTATCTCAAACACCAGATGATATTACTGAAACTATCAAATGCCTCGCCTTTAAACCAAAGTTGACTGTTATGTCTTATAAAGGGTATGACATTAATGGATTCACATATTAAACAAAGCGCCAAGATGATAAGAGTGTCGTCCAAAACAGTGGGGTCACCCTTCAAGCATTGACTATGTTTTTTGCAAGTGCAAAGGATAAGAGTCCACGTGAAGCTAAAATGTCATATTACGGTGTCATTGAAGAGATATGGGAATTTGACTACATAGATTTCAGAATTCCGCTCTTCAAATGTAATTGGGTTGATAACACCAAAGGAGTTATAGTGGATGAATTGGGTTTCACTTTAGTGAACTTTGAAAAGATTGGTGAGAAGGTTGAACCATTCATATTGGCATCACAGGCGAAACAAGTATTTTATATCGATGATCCTGCAAATGATAAATGGTCGGTTGTTCTTCATGGTAAAAGACAGTTCATTGAAGATCCTATAGATGAAGAAGAGTACTATGATAAATATGATGAATCCAGTCCATTCTCTGTTGGGTTGCCAACTCCACAAAATATTGAAGCTAATGATGACTTATATGTGCGTGAAGATCACAATGAAGGATTGTTAATTGATAAAAGATCACAATTTTAGAGGCATGCATATTTATATTTTTTTATTGAAGCTAAATGTTTACTTTTTTAATATCAATATCATTTTATGATTTGATGTTTAATTATCTTCTAGTTAATACAAATGCTAAACATTTTGGGAGGGTGCTAAAGAACTATAGGACCAATCTCACCCGAGATTACATACGCGATGCTGAGAATAGGTTCTTGATTGATTCCAATTCTAGACATTGATCAGTATTTCACTAACTCTACACTAATAATTTTTGTTTGTATTCTCTTTGAAAAATAAATATAGGAAGAAGGAAGCCACACAGCAATGGAACTACTTGGACCCCAAAGACTGGGAGGAGTTTGTTACCCAAAGAAAAACATATGAATTCAAGGTATTAAGCGCCACTCCAAATTTAATTAATATACATTTTTATGTATTCACCTATTCAAGATTAACCTTTATTGTTACTAACCAAATCAATGTGCTAACTAACTAGGATATCAACGATGCTCTACGACAACTACATGTTACGACCACACAATGGGTCCAAGAGGATATGCATGTGTTCGCCAAAGACTACAGGCTATGCAGGACGGCCATGACATAGCTATGCAGGATATGTAGGCATTCACCAAAGGTTATATAGATATATAGGCAGCAAGCCATGAAACAGAAAAAGAAGCCCCAATGAAGAGAAACATGATAGATATATAATACATAAAGTGCAGCACACACAAGTGCTTCAGATTCATATAACAACATGACATACTAACACATATATAGTGCATAACAACAGCATCGCCGAATTTACATACAACACTAGCTTAGTACATATATAGTGGGACTAAGGTGACGATCCCACCTGCTAAAACAGGTTACCGACAACTACATGTTACGACTGGGAGGTCGTGATTCAGCAACCGTATGCATTAGCAGGAGGACAAACATATGGTGATCTGTTTGTCCTCCTGCTAATGCATACGGTTGCTGAATCACGACCTCCCAGTCGTAACATGTAGTTGTCGGTAACCTATTTTAGCAGGTGGGATTGTCACCTTATATGTACTAAGCTAGTGTTGTACTAAGCTAGTGTTGTATGTAAATTCGACGTTGTTGTTGTTATGTACTATATATGTGTTAGTCTATCATGTTGTATGGACATCGATTGTATTGCTCAGGTATTATATAGTCTCATTAGATAATATGAAATATATCAATCTTATTTATAGCTCATTAATTATATATATACATCATTCTCTTTACAGGTGTTTAAAGCTGACCCCACTACATGAACGGACTTACCAGATGTACATGCTCCCTATACGATGGGAGAATTAAATGAAGTAAGAGAAGAATGGGCAACAACCATACAAATAGTGGGGGTCTTAAAATATAATTGGGATGTTGATAGCAAATAATGACTAAAGAATGATATTTTGTAAATGAATTTCTGAATTATAATATATGTGTGAATGTTTCTACATGTGTGAATGTGAATGAATGGAACTACAGATTGCTAGCTACATGAATGTTTCTAAATGTGTGAAAATAAAATGGAACTACAGGTTGTATTGCTAAATGCATGTGTGAATATTTTTGTTGTTAAATTTGTAGGTTTGTGGCCTATTGTTGGCTGATATCAATGGATGTCATAAAACCTGCAGTTAACTGCAGGTTTCTCATCCTGCGACCAGCCACAGCAGGTCTGCAGACTGACAGAAAAAAAAAACAATAGGCGTCAGTTATTTGTATAACACCGACACACAAAGTTATAGTGTCAGTTTTATATAAATAACCGACGCATGTTTCCTGTGGCGCGAAGGTATATGGCGTCGGTTTATTATCTAATAACCGACGCTGATAGTGGCCAAGATGGCGCCCTTTCTGTGGCGCGAAGGTATATGGTGTCAGTTTCTTATCTAATAACCGACGCCTATACCTTCGCGCCACAGGAAACATGCGCGATTTCGGTGGCGTGCGAAGAGTTTGGGCGTCGGTTTTGGAACCGACGCGTGATGGGTGAGCTTTTAGTGTCACCCATATAGGTGTCGCTTAGAAACTGACACTAAAGGCCTTAAATAACCGAAACTAAAGGTAGGTTCTGTAGTAGTGCCACTTCACCTACTGCTCCTGTTTCGAGCAAGGAGGTCAAGGCAAGAAAGAAGGTGGAGAAGAAGATATGTCCAGTCTACCTTGGTGGTTCTTCCTCCACATCCAGATCTGCTCTGACACGATGTAGAAGACCGCATCATCTTCACCGATTTGCAACTACATTCTTCATCACGCTCATGGTGGAACCTTCCCTCTCTCTTGTTCTTCTTGTTTCTCGCATCATGAGCGAGTAGTTCCTTTTCGTTTTGGTGCGGGGACTAGCCCTGCTTCCAATGCAAGAATGTTCTCTTTTTAAACATTCCATGGCAATGTATATAACTTTTCATTTCGTTGTTAATCGTTAACGTTTGTAGATTGATTACCTGCTTGCTTTCATCTTATTCTTCCCTATGTTGTGAGAACTTCTATATGTAGGGTAGAATGTCGATTAATGAGGTTGACTCCCAAACTAGAAATATAATGAGATTCCTTGAGGTTGTAACTGTTTGATCTGTGAGGGGATGAGCCATCTAGCTTACATTGACGCTTCTGTGGCCTAAACATCCCTCAGGGAGGGCCACAACTTCAATTGGATTCCTGTATCGTTGTCATTAATTGTCGATGTTTTCTTGTAGATTAATCACCTACTTATTGATTAGCATGGTTGACTCCCTAAATATAAATAGGAAGGGATTCCTTGAGGTCGTAAGTATATGATCCGTGAGGGGATGAGCCATCTAGCCCATGGTGACGCTTCTATGTACCTAAACATCCCTTAGGGAGGGCCACATCTTCAATTGGAAATTTGTATCTTCAGAACTGTAAGTGCATGATCCAGATGGCGACGAGACATCTGATGCCTAAGGTGATGCTTACGCGAGCCTAAACATCCCTTAGGGAGGGTTTGTAATAGTTCTATTTGGATAGTTATATCTTGCCTGGATGTTTGATGCTTGGATGTGTTTGCATGTGTAGTGGTGGTGAAATTCGGTACCATCCCAGCGATTCCATATCATTAATCTAGACCAACTTTAATTCTTCTCTTTACTTTCCAGCATTTAGTTTAATTAAACTCAACTCAACCTTTGTTCTAAATATTAGTCTTACTTGAACTAGACTAGACTTGTAATGATTCTTAAAAATGTTGCCCCTTGGGATTCGATCCTTAACTATACTGTGATAAGACCCGTCCGCTTGCATGTGGTATTATTGCACAAGGTTTTGGTAAAAACTCTAGGATTTCAACCCCGAGTTAATTTGTTAGTGCGTTAATAAACCACGTCAACAAGCAAAACTTGAATCCAGTCAAGCCATGTTAGCTACCTTACTAGAGGATCAATAAGAAACTCCCCCTATAGAGATTGAGCAACCCAAGATGTTTCTTCTTGACGATGACGATGACGATGATCTGTTAATGCGTCGTTTAGCACTTACAATCACTAAGATAATTATCCTAGAGTTTCATCCTTTTTCAACTTTCCGATTAAGGCTAGTATAGAAAGGGTCGATCCCACATGACAACTTTTTAAGATTGTTTCTTTTTATCCCAATTGTTTGAAGAACTTATTATTTGTTTTTGGTATTTTTCATATTTGGAACAGAAAGTAAAAGTCAAGTTTTGGGGGTTGGTGATTAACACTAAGGAAAGAAATGCAAGAATGGAAATACACTTAACAAGAATATAAATTTGCCCTGTCACAAGGAAAATTAAGATTATTGTTAGCACAAGGAAAACTATTATGAAATGAAAAGACTATAGATTAAAGAAAGAAAAAGCAAGCGGTGATTAGATCAAGAGATGAGAATCGAGGTTTTAGGGGTTTTCACCACCTTAGCCTAGGCAAAAACAAACTAATCCTTAAAAATGATGGATTCGATGAAGGCAGGTGAATTAATAAAAATCAACTAAAGATGGACTCCACATGAGCCCATTGGTCCTGGTGCTCATGCTTCTTAGTTCATCATCCTAAAAGAAGAAGATCCACGGTCATTTCAAAACTCCTATGCGATTGGGTTTGTTGTTCTAAATCCGAACTTCTACGGTCATATCCATCCAGATTAACTTTTGATCAAATCAATTAATTACTTTAATAAATTAATTAGTTATCAAACCCAAAAGTCATCTAGAATCATTTTTAAGGAAAAGTAGATAAAGCCATGGCTAAGGGGTTATTCCTCTTGCCTCGATAGAGAACTACTCACTCATGCTTGTGGAGAAAAGGGAGACAGAGGGAAGAAGAGTTCTAGCCATAGTCTAGTCTTACTAAAGGATAGTTCCTTCGGCTAGAGTCAATGAAATGACTGACGCTTAATCCCTTGCTCCAGTCCACGGAAGAATAATTGGAAGAAGAAATTAGATCTAAACAAGCAAAGTAAAAGAACAACAATCGAAGGAAACACTTAGCTTGCAAAAACTATTCTTCATTGATTGAAAGAACAATAACATAAGAACATAAGAAGATTGCTCAGAAATCCCGTACAAAGATGATACAAAAGATGATCTTGGGAGGAGGAAGTGTCCCTCCTTTTATAGGAGAAGGAGGGGGTAGGCTACTAAAAAAAAAAGAGGGGGGAAAAGAGAGGGTGCAATCCTTTTGAATTTTTTATATCTGGTCAATAGAAATTTGATAGTCTTTAATTGTCTTCACCATGTAACTCTCTTCAATGCAGATTCCCACAACAACGATTTCGAATGTATTTATCTCCCGTAAAAAGAAAAAAAGCGGTCCAAATAATAAGATATTATTTTAGGAAATAAAATTTCCTTTCCAATGAATACTTGTACACTCAATTTGGAGTTTGGATGCAAGAGTTATGCCACTTTTGTTGATGGGTATACAATAATTACAGGACTGCTGCAAATTGTGCAATTATACTCCAAGAATATTTATCCCATTTCCTACAAAAATCCAAGAAAATATAATTAAAATTCTACTTAAAAAGTATAATATAATGTAATTAATTATAAAACTAAGAAAATAAACAACAAAACAATCCTAAAAAGATATCTAAAAGATGTAAATAAAAATGATGAAAACACATTTATCAAAATACCCCAAACTTGAATCTTTGCTTGTCCTCAAGAAAATTAGATTACAAATAAATTCCAATTTATACTTCCATAATGCCATCCTCACCTTAATAACATCACTATATCCCTCAACTCCAAATTTTGGCCAAGTGACCCAATCTCTTAGAACCACATAACATAAATTTCTATATTCCCTATCAAAACAATTGTCAAATCTAGATTCTAAAATAAGAATTTGTAGAAAGATATGCATCATCTTACTTTTACTTTGACACTCTCAAATTTTTATTACTTTTTTTTAGTTATTGCATAAGAATAGGATGAATTTGGGGGTGTGAAAATAAAGAAAGAAGTGACGAAAATATATTGATCCCTCCTCTATTCGACTCGGGATATGAATTTATGGAGTTGTGGCTACATTGGTCATAATTTTTTTTTCATGTGTGCTTTTGGCATCTTTTGATGGTATGCCCCTTTGTGGGGTATGGAGTTTTTATTTTGGGAAGCATGCCACCCTGGACTTGATTTTTGTCTGGTGGTGATTCTTTACTTCTCTTTTTTAGAAGAAAAATAGAGGGAAGGAAGAGATGTTCTTGTGCTTATAACTTTCAATTTTTTTTTTCATATATTTTCATCAGAGAGTGTCATTTCTTTAGTTAGAGTATTCCTATAAATCACATCATACAAAGTTTATAACAAGATAATTCATTGCTTAAATTTAGCAAAAACTATGCTTGGTTCTGATCGATTCCTTATGACTTGCCAACTATTCTGAGGAGTGATGTTATTAGAGGTCCTAGGTGACATGGTGGTTTTAGTCATGGCAATTTGTAATAGATTTTGCAAAAAATTTACTAAATTCAATTTGGGGTACAATGATATATGTCTACTCAATGGCCGACTAGATAAAGGCCATTTTGCCACAAAAGAAATAAAACATGGCTGACTAGATAAGGGCCAAACTAAAAAATTTGAAAATTTGTCATTTTTTTAAGGAAATTAAAACTAAATTATATAACATAATGAAAATTTTCAGAAAAATAAGATAGTGTAGGTTGAAGGAGTACGTACCACCCACCTCCACCCCCGACTTTAAATTTTGCTCATCCCGAGCAAAACGCAAATCCAGGATGGAGGGAAGAAAATCACTGGGATCACTGAGAGGTCCTGGTAGCTCAAAAAATGTCCAACTGAAGGGGATGTTGATGATGGTTGTAGCTTTGAACAAAAGAGCTTCATGGTACACCCAATTGATGGGTGATCATAGAGGCTGAAAGAGAATTTCATAATGTCTTTTGCTTCACACTCCTTCCAAAAGGATCCACACATCTTCCTTTAGTAGTAAAGGAAATGTCATAAATGTGAGTGGCTTGTGGGGGATTGGCGGGTGTTCAGTGGGTGGCACATATGGTGCTGACTCTGCAACATTAGGTGGGGGATCGGACTTTGGTTTCCCTCTGTCATATTGATCTACATATAGTAAATTTGGTGGTAATATGAAAGGGATACATGAATTTAAATCAGCATCATACATATTTTGGCTCTCCTCAAAATTCATGCAATCAACCTTGGGATAGATGGATTTCATGGTTGATATTGGAGGTAACTATAGTTCCTCTATGCAAGGATTTCCCAAGGGTTCTTGAAGGATAAAAATGGGGATATATTCCTTACAGCCAGCAGAAGGGGGTATATGGATTTCTTCTAAGGATTTCTCCCCTTCTATATCATACTTATGTAGAATGGGAATTGGTTGTGGAAGAATGGGAGGAATCATTTCATCAATGGAGGTTGGTTGTTCATTATCCAGAATAGATCCTACCAGAGGGGATTGGTAGTCGATAACAATTGGACAATTTGAAAATGATGGGAAAGGTTGTTGGGTCTTTAGGACGACTCTATGAGATTGACTTTTCATACTCGAGTAATAAAGTCTCCAAGGGAAGGGTAGGAATGCCAACTTCCTCATCGCATAATAAATACGACCCCATGGTATGTATTGTTTCTTTAGAATCCGACGCATATGACATAAAAATTAGATCATCATCATCATCTTCGGGAAGAACCATCTTAGGTTGCTCTAAGTCCTCCACATATTTTTGTGCTTGGGCCTCTAGTAAGGTAGCTAAAAGGGCTTGGCTAGTTTCTAGTTTTTTCTGTCCTTCTACTATCATTTTTTCTAAAGCCCCAAGTTTCTCTTTTAGTTGATTTTCATTATTAGATTCATACAACCAAAAAAATTACCATCCTCACCATTCCCCCCATAAGGATCTTGGTCATTGTACCCAGTATGTTGGTTGTGGTGTTGCTCCTCATAATAATCTTCAGAAGATGGTGGATTGTAATTTCCATTTCTCTCATCGTGGTGGGAAGATACAATATTACAAGGTATCACTGAGTCATGGGGGAACATATTTGGAACATCTGGGTTTTGGCATTGGGCTTTCAGCAAGGTGGCCAATAAGGTTTGGCTAGTTATGAGTTTTACTGCCATCTTCTCTAGGGACTTAAGTTTCTCTTCTTGTTGAGGAATACATTGGGTATCATATATATGTCCATTTCCCCCAAAGTTTTGTTGGTCGTACCCTCTCTCAGAATATGGATAGCAACATGCCCCATATTGGTTCTCAGAAAAATAAGGATTTACATTGTACCCACCAGGATAAAAGGGCTCATAGAGAGGGGTGCTATGAGATAAAGTTGGATAGGTAAGAGATGCATGGTGGCAATGACCACAATAATAACATTGTGGGGGATATTGCAATGCCCACTCCATTTGAAAAGGTTTTTTTTACAATTCAAAAAAGAACTAAAGATTTGTACAAGACTATAAATTAAAAGGAAAATCTAAGGTATTATGACACAAGGTTAAAAATTATAAAACTAACAATTTTTTACAAATTAGCATATTTGCAGAAAAAAATAGACTGCCGAAATGGAAACTCGGTAGAAGGAGGAGTATCACTTCCAGAATATTACTCGGAAGGCCTAAAAAATAAAAAAAAAGTTTTTCAACAGATTTTTGGGGGTTTGAGAAAATAATATGTTGTCCCCGGCAATGGCACCAAATTGTTAGTGTGTCGTTTAACACTTACAATCACTAAGATAATTGTCCTAGAGTTTAATACTTTTTCAACTTTCCGATTAAGGCTAGTATAGAAAGGGTCGATCCCACATGACAACTTTTTAAGATTGTTTCTTTTTATTACAATTGTTTGAAGAACTTATTATTTGTTTTTGGTATTTTTCAGATTTGGAACAGAAAGTAAAAGTCGAGTTTTGGGGGTTGGTGATTAACACTAAGGAAAGAAATGTAAGAATGGAAATGCACTTAACAAGAATATAAATTTGCCCCATCATAAGGAAAGTTAAGATTGTTGTTAGAATAAGGAAAACTATTATGAAATGAAAATACTATAGATTAAAGAAAGCAAAAGCAAGCGGTGATTAGATCAAGAGATGAGAATCGAGGCTTTAGGGGTTTTCACCACCTTAGCCTAGGCAAAAACAAACTAATCCTTAAAAATGACGGATTCGATGAAGGTAAGTGAATTAATAAAAATCCACAAAAGATGGACTCCACATGAGCCCATTGGTCCTGGTGCTCATGCTTCTTAGTTCATCATCCTAAAAGAAGAAGATCCACGGTTATTTTAAAACTCCTATGTGATTGGGTTTGTTGTTCTAAATCCGAACTTCCACGGTCATATCCATCCAGATTAACTTTTGATCAAATCAATTAATTACTTTGAAAGATCAATTAGTTATCAAACCCAAAAGCCATCTAGAATCATTTTTAAGGAAAATTCGATAAAGACATGGCTAAGGGGTTATTCCCCTTGCCTCGATAGAGAACTACTCACTCATGAGGTTCTTTTTTTGTGCAAAAACTATTCTTTATTGATGGAAAGAACAATAACATAAGAACACAAGAAGATTGCTCAGAAATCCCGTACAAAGATGATACAAAAGATGATCTTGGGAGGAGGAAGTGCCCCTCCTTTTATAGGATAAGGAGGGGGTAGGTTACTCAAAAAAAAAGAGGGGGAAAAGAGAGGGAGCAATCCTTTTGAATTTTCTAGATCTGGTCAATAGAAATTTGATAGTCTTTAATTGTCTTGACCATGTAATTCTCTTCAATGCAGATTCCCACAATAGAGATTTCGAATGTATTTCTCTCCCGTAAAAAGAATAAAAGCGGTCCAAATAATAGGATATTCTTTTAAGAAATAAAATTTCCTTTCAAATAAATATTTGTACACTAAATTTGGAGTTTGAATGCAAGAGTTATGCCACTTTTGGTGACGGGTATATAATAATTACAGGACTACTGCAAATTGTGCAATTATACTCCAAGAATATTTATCCCATTTCCTATAAAAATCCAAGAAAATATAATTAAAATTCTACTTAAAGAAAAAATATAATATAATGTAATTAATTATAAAAATAAGAAAATAAACAACAAAACAATCCTAAAAAGATATCTAAAAGATGTAAAAAAAATGATGAAAACACATTTATCATGATCCTATTTTTGTGTCATATATGTCAGATCCTGAAGAAATAACACAAACCATGGAGCCATATATTGCCTGTGATGATGACGTTGGTATCCCTATCTTTCCTTTTGAGGCTCTATTACTTGAATATGAAATGTCGAAGCAGGAGAGTCATTCTGAAGATCCAACAACTCCTCCCATCCTTAACATAAACTCAATTTATATCAAAGACCAAATTCCTTTTTTTGAGTCTATTTTCGATAATGAGCATCCAACTCCCTTTGACAAAACAATTCCTCCCATTTTGACACAGCCAATTCTCATTCTACATAAGGCTGCCTTAGAAGGGGATACACCCTTGGAAGAAGGCCATACATCCCCTTCTATTGTTTGCAAGGAAGATGTCCTCATCCCTCATGAATCCTTGGGGACCCCTTGTGAAAAAGAATTAGAGCCATATGTTATATCAACAATGGAACTTACCAAACCCAATGTTGATGACATTATTTTTTAGGAGAAACAAAATACTTTTGTAAATAATTTGAAATTTTTTGTATCAGCATCAATTCTCTCATATGCAGGTCATTATGATGGTGGAAAACCTGAGCCATATCATCCACCTGACTCTGTACATCCTGCCTTAGTGACATTACTGGTCAGGTACCCACAAACCTCCCCCAATCCACATCCATCTTCAACACTTCCCTTGCTATAGAAGGAAGATTTGTGGATCTTATTGGAGGGAATGTGAGGTGAAAGAAAATATGAATACCCCACTGAGCTTCCATGACTGTCCTATCATCGGGTACACTATGAAGCTGCTCTGATAAAGGTCACAACCCTCATACACATCCCCTTCAACTGGATTTTTTTTAGCTACCAGGACCTCCTGGTGAACCTAACCATTTTCTTCCCTCCATCTCGGTTTGGTTTTGATCGGAACGAGCAAAAATCTATGTCCGGAGTGGAGGTAGGTGGTATGTTTCTGTTCTGCCCCCCTTATCATTTTTATTCTTGTGTTATTTCTACTTTTTTTTCATATAATTGCTCTGTTCATGACCATTATCTAGTCGGCCATGTTTTTATATCTTTTGTTGCAAAATGGCCTTTATCTAGCCGGCCAATATGAATAGATGTTTATCATTGTATCCCTTTGAATTTAGTAAATCTTTTGCAAAAATTGTTACAAATTGCCTTGTATGAAACCACCATGTCACCTAGGACCCCAAAATAGCATCACTCCTTGGAAATGTTGGCAAGCCGTATGAAATTAATCAAAACCAAACACAGACTTCAAAAAAAAATTCAAAACGAAACACAAATTTTCTCTATTTTTAAACTATGGATTAACTTGATATAAATCTTATATAATGTGATTGATATGAATGTTCTTTCTGATGTAATGATACTTTCAAAAAATAAAAAGAAAAAAAAGAGAAAATAAATGTGTGAAGTTATAAGCACAAGGACACCTTTTGTTTCCCCCTTATTTTTTTCTAAAAAAAAGAGCAGCAGAGAATCACCACTGGACAAAAATCAAGTCTGGGGTGGCATGCTCCCCATATCAAAAATTCCATACCCCACAAAGGGGAGTACCATCAAAAGATGCCAAAAGTGTACATGAAAAAATTGTGACCAATGTATCCAGAACTCCACAAATTTAAATCCCGAGTTGAACAGAGGAGGGATAAAAAAATCATCACTTCCTTCTTTGTTTTCACACCCCCCAATTTCATCATGTTCTTGTGCAACAACTCACATAAAAAAATACAATAATAAAATGAGAGTGTCAAAGCAAAAGTAAGATGAAGCATGTTTTTCTACAAAATCTTGATTTAGAAACAAGATATGATATTTGTTTTCAATGGGAAATATAGAATTTTGGGTTTTGTGGTTTTAGGAGATTGGGTTGCTTGGACAAATTTGGAGGTAAGGAATAAAGTAATGTTATAAGAATGAGGATAGACATGTTGTTAGTATAAATTGGAATAACTTGTGATTTTATTTGTTTGAGGACAAATAAGGATCAAGTCTGGGGTATTTTGATAAATGTGTATTTATCCCTTTTATTTACATATTTTTTATATTTGTTTTGGATTTTTTTTATTTATTCTCTTAGTTTCATAATTAATTGTGTTATTTTAGATTTTTTCTCTTTAATTGGAGTTTTAATTGTATTTTCTTGGATTTTGTAGGAAAATTACATAATTTGCATCAATCCTCAAATTTATGTATACCCGTAAAAAAGTGACATAACTTTTACGTTCAAACTCCAAATTGAGTGTACAATTATTCAATGGAAAGGGAATTTAATTTCCTAAAAAACAATCTTATTATTTGGACCGCTTTTGGGCTTTTTACAGGAGAGAAAAACATTCGAAATTGCTATTGTGAGAATGTGGATTAAAGAGAGTTACATGGTCAATATAATTAAAGACAATCAACTTTCTATTTGACCAGATCTAAAAAATGCAAAAATCAATCTCCCACTCTTTTTTCCCCTCTTTTGAGGGCAGCCTACCCCCTCCCCCTCCCCCTCCCCCTCCTATAAAATGAGGGATTCTCCACTTGTAAAAGGATTCCATTCTTCATTCTATTTCATCCAATTTTTAGTTGTAGACCACATCTTGTAAAATGTTGGATCTTATTTTAGTTTGCATTTCTTCCAGTCTCGTTATATTTGAGTAAATTTCTTTGAGGCATGGGAGTATCCCCTTAGCCCAGTTCTATTCAATATAATCAGTTATATTGCTCAATCGAAAAAAATTTCTCTCTTTTTATGTGTGGTTATTTGGATGATCTGATATATTCTTATGGAGCGATATGACCGTGGATCTCTATAAGAATTAAATAATAGTCCCTTAATTGTGATTATCATCTTTTCATCTTTTTAATCTTATTCTTATTATAATCCTTGGCGGCGCGACCACCTGAGTCTTGGGTTTGAATGCCAGTTTGAATTCACATGCTTCTTGATTTGACTGTGGATAGTGGCATGTTGGACGGTTAGGAAATGTTCTATGAACGTCTGGACCAACGGATTCACGAGAAGTCCGACCCTTGTGAGTTTGTCCATAAGGACATGTAACCACAAGGTCTTGATTTGATCCTTAGAGTTTAGAATTTAATTAGTTGAATAGGAATGTGGTTTTGATGGTGATCTTCCGCACCCCCAGATATTTATTTCTTGGTTAATTGAACTTTATTTTAGCACTTTTATTTTTGTTATTAGTTTTAAACAAACTTCTCATCAAAATTTATTTCTTGTTCTTATGATCATATTTGGATCTCGACTTTTTTTTCTGCCATCCCTTGGATCGATACTATCTATACTAAGTTGACTTGTTGTTCGCAACAAGTTGACAACTGGGTTAGAAGGTTAAAATCTAGGACTTTTTCTAGTGATTGTTGCTTGTACAATGACACGCATCAATTTAGCGTCGTTGCCGGAGATGGCACTGTTATTTTTCAGATCCAGTTGCTTGTATATCTTTTATAATTTTTTTCATATTTCTCTAACTTGTATAACTTTCATCTTGTTCTATATCTTCTGTTTTATAATTTCTTTTGTTAGATTTTTGTAATTTTTTTTCCTACCAAGTAACATTCTGGTAGTGTATCTCCTTATTCTATCGAATTTCCATTCTGAAAATACTGCTTTCTAGTTTTTTTTGTAATTTTTAATCTTGTTCCATAATTTATTTATTTTCATAATTTTTAGCTTATTCAATAACTTTAAGCCTTGTTCTATAATTTCTTTCTTAGATTTTTTTAAATTTCTTTTTGCCTTCCGAGTACAATTCCGGAAGTGTGTTTCCTCTTTTTACTAAGTTTCCATTCCAATAGTACTGCTTTCTAGTTTCTTTTTCTTGTAATTTTAGTTTATTCCATAATTTCTTAGATTTATAATTTTTTGTTCTCTTTGTAATTTTTGACTAACCTCTTATCTCGTAATCTTTCTTCTCTCGTTCATTGATTGGCATATCTTTTAGGAACTTTTCTTTTCAAATAAAGTGGGCATCCCAACATCCCCCATAATGTTATTGTTATGGTCTTTACCACCATGAATCTCTTACCTGCCCGACTCTACCCCATGCTTATGATAGCACCCCTTTTAATTGCGAGTCATTTCATCCTGGTGGGTACAATGTGAATCCACATTTTTTTGAGAACCATTATGGGGAACCTTGCTATCCATATTATAATGGGAGATATGATCGAAAAAATTTTGTGGGGTGTAACCAACAAAACCTTGGGGTTATGAACATGTTTATGAAACCCAATGTAATCCTCAACAAGAAGAGAGACTTAGGGCCCTAGAGAAGATATCAATAGAAGGAGATCCAAAATTAGAAACTAGCCAAGCCTTCTTAACCGTCCTACTAGAAGCCCAAACCCAAAATATAGATTGTTCAAATATGTTTCCTCATGATTTGGTGATACCTTGTAATATTGAATCTTCCTACCAAGATGGATGCAATGGAAATTACAATCCACCATCTTCTGGAGATTATTATGAGGAGCAATGTCACCCAAAACAATATGAGGGGTACTATGGCCAAGGACACTATGGGGAGTGTGGCGAGGATGGCCAAAATTTTGGGGTGTATAAATCCTATGGTGAAACACAATTTAATCTTGAACTGGAAGAGAGACTTAAGGCCCTAGAAAAGATGGCAGCAGAAGGACAAGTAAAACTTGAATCCAGTCAAGCCATGTTAGCTACCTTACTAGAGGATCAATCACAAACTCCCCCTATAGAGCTCGAGCAACCCAAGATGGTTCTTCCTGACGATGACAACGATGATGATCCTATTTTTGTGTCATATATGTCAGATCCTGAAGAAATAGCACAAACCTTGGAGCCATATTTTGCATGTGATGAGGACGTTGGTATCCCTATTTTTCCTTTTGAGACTCTATTACTTGAATATGAAATGTTGAAGCAAGAGAGCCATTATGAAGATCCAACAACTCATCCCATCCTTAACATAAACTCAATTGATATCAGAGACCAAATTCCTTTTTTTGAGTCTATTTTGGATAATGAGCATCCAACCCCGTTTGACAAAACAATTCCTCCCATTTTGACACAACCAATTCTCATTTTACATAAGGCTAACTTAGAAGGGGATACACCCTTGGAAGAAGCCCATACATCCCCTTCTATTGTTTGCAAGGAAGATGTCCTCATCCCTCCTGAATCCTTGGGAACCCCTTGTACAAAAGAATTAGAGCCATATGTTATATCAACAATGGAACTTACCAAACCCAATGTTGATGACATTATTTTTTAGGAGAAGCAAAACACTTTTGTAAATAATTTGAAGTCATTTGTATCAGCATCAATTTTCTCATGTGTAGGTCATTATGATGGTGGAAAACCTGAGCCATATCCTCCACATGACTCTGTACATCCTGCTCTAGCGATATTACTGGTCGGGTACCCACCAACCTCCCCCAATCCACTTCCATCTTCAACACTTTCCTTGCTATCGAAGGAAGATTTGTGGATGTTATTAGAGAGAATGTGAGGTGAAAGAAAATATGAACATGCCATTGAGCTTCCACGACTGTCCTATCATCGGGTACACTATGAAGCTCCACTGATAAAGGTCCCAACCCTCATACACATCCCCTTCAGCTGGACTTTTTTGAGCTACCATGACCTCCTGGTGAACCTAACAATTTTCTTCCCTCCATCTCGGGTTTGGTTTTGCTCGAGATGAGAAAAAATCTAAGTCCAGGGTGGAGGTGGGTGGTATGTTTTTGTTCCACCCCCTTATCTTTTTTATCCTTGCATTATTTCTACCTTTTTTTACATATATTGCTTTGTTCATGGCCATTATCTAGTCGGCCATGTTTTTATTTCTTTTGTTACAAAATGGCCTTTATCTAGTCGGCCAATATGAATATATGTTTATCATTGTACCCCTTTGAATTCAGTAAATCTTTTGCAAAAATTGTTACAAATTGCCATGTCTGAAACCACCATGTCACCTAGGACCCCAAAATAGCATCACTCCTTGGAAAAGTTGGCAAGCTGCATGGAATTAATCAAAACCAAACACAAATTTTCTCTATTTTTAAACTATGGATTAACTTGATATAAATCTTGTATAATGTAATTGACATGAATGTTCTTTATGATGTAATGACACTTTCAAAGAAGAAAAAAAAAGAAAAAATAAATGTGTGAAGTTATAAGCACAAGGACACCTTTTGTTTACCCCTTATTTTTTTCTAAAAAATAGAGCAGTAAAGAATCACCACCGGACAAAAATCAAGTCTTGGGTGTCATGCTTCCCATATCAAAAATTCCATACCCCACAAAGGGGCGTAGCATCAAAAGATGCCAAAAGTGCACATGAAAAAATTGTGACCAATGTAGCCAGAACTCCACAAATTTAAATCCCAAGTCGAATAGAGGAGGGATAAAAAAAATCATCACTTCCATCTTTATTTTCACACCCTCCCAATTTCATCATGTTCTTGTACAACAACTTACATAAAAAAATACAATAATAAAATGAGAGTGTCAAAGAAAAAGTAAGATGAAGCATGTTTTTCTACAAAATCTTGATTTAGAAACAAGAATGATATTTGTTTTCAATGGGGAATATAGAATTTTGTGTTTTGTGGTTTTAGGATATTGGATTTCTTGGCCAAATTTGGAGGTAAGGAATAAAGTGATGTTACAAGGGTGAGCATAGACATGTTGTTAGTATAAATTGGAATAATTTCTGATTTTATTTGTTTGAGGACAAATAAGGATTCAAGTCTAGGGTGTTTTGATAAATGTGTATTTATCCCTTTTATTTACATATTTTTGATATTTGTTTAGGATTTTTTTATTATTTATTCTCTTAGTTTCATAATTAATTGTGTTATTTTAGATATTTCTCTTTAATTGGAGTTTTATTTATATTTTCTTGGGTTTTGTAGGAAAATTACACAATTTGCAGCAGTCCTGAAATTCATGTATACTCATAAAAAAATGACATAACTTTTGCGTTAAAACTCTAAATTGAGTGTACAAGTATTTAATAGAAATGGAATTTAATTTCCTAACAGAAAATCCTATTATTTGGACAATTTTTTTTCTTTTTAAGGGAGAGAAATATGTTCGAAATCGCTTCTATGTGAATGTAGATTAAAGAGAGTTACATGGTCAAGATAATTAAAGATAATCAACTTTCTATTTGACTAGATCCATAAAAATTGGTTTCCCTCTCTTTTTTCCCCTCTTTTGAGGGAAGCCTACCCCTCCCCCTCCTATAAAATGAGGGATTCTCCACTTGTAAAAGGATTTCATTCTTCATTCTATTTCATTCCATTTTTAGTTGTAGACCACATCTTGTACAATGTTGGATCTCATTTTAGTTTGCATTTCTTCTAGTCTCGTTATGTCTGAGTAAATTTCTCTGGGGCATGGGAGTATCCCCTTAGCCCGGTTCTATTCAATATAATCAGTTATATTGCTCCATCAAAAAATGTTTTCTCTTTGTTTATGTGTAGTTATTTGGATGATCTGATATATTCTTATGGAGTGATATGACCGTGGATCTATGTAAGAATGAAATAATAATCCCTTAATTGTGATTATCATCTTTTTGTCTTTTTAATCTTATTCTTATTATAATCTTGGTGATGCGACCACCTGAACCTTGGGTTGGAACACCAATTTAAATTCACATACTTCTTGATATGACCATGGATAGTGGCATGTTGGATGGTTAGACAATGGTTAGTGAATGTTGGGACCAACGGGTTCACGGGAAGTTTGACCGTTGTGAGTTTGTCCATATGGACATGTAACCACAAGGTCTTGATTTGATCCTCATAGTTTAGAATTTGATTAGTTGAATAGGAATGTGGTTTTGGTGGTGATCTTATGGACCCCCAGATCTTTATTTCTTAGTTAATTGAACTTTATTTCAACACTTTTATTTTGTATCTTAGTTTTAAACAACCTTCTCATTGTAATTTATTTCTTGTTCTTGTGATCGGATTTGGATCTCAACTTTTCTTTTCCGCCGTCCCTTGGATCGATACCTATCTATACTAAGTTGACTTGTTGTTCACAACAAGTTGACAACCGGGTTAGAAGGTTAAACTCTGGACTTTTTCTAGTGATTTTTGCGTGTACAATGACACACATTTGTCACTCATCCAAGGGAAACAAAATCGACGCAAAAAACTAATTTGAAATGCATAATTTTTGCGGTATTTATAACATGACCTATAAATGTCCAAATGTGCTCAAATTTTATGTATGAGCTATTCACAAGATGTTTAAGAAGATCACCAGATTAGATTTTTGAAAAAAATATTTCATCATGAAAAACTACTTGAGTGTATTCTTCTCCTAATACACTCGAGTGTATTCTAGCCTGACTCATATAGAGTCAAGCTAGAACACACTTGAGTGTACAGATTGCACGAATACACTCAAGTGTGTTTGTATATCAAGAATATTTTTTTCAAAATGTAAAACATTAATCTTCACCTTCATACTATAATTAGGCTACATACAAATTTTGAGCCCATTTAGATGAGTGTAAGTCACTCATCTGAGGGCAATAAAATCGACGCGCGAAACTAATTTGAAATGCATAATTTTTGCGATCTTTATAACATGACCTATAAATGTCCAAATGTGCTCAAATTTTGTGTATGAACTATTCACAATATTTTTAAGAAGATCAATGGAATAGAATTTTGAAAAAAAAATATTGCATCATGAAAAACTACTTGAGTGTATTCTACTCCGAATACACTCGAGTGTATTCTAGCCTGACTCCCTCTCTCTCTTTCTCTCTCTCTATCTCTATCTCTCTCTCTCTCTCTCTCTCTCTCTATATATATATATATATATATATATATATATATATATATAGGCTAAAAGAATTGTGTACCCGAGTACATGTAGCTTACATGTACCCACCTTCATTTCTAAGGATTGTAAGATTCTACTGAACAAACCAACCTATGGATGTAAAGTATACCCTTTAGATTAGATTTTTACAAAAAATCACCACAATCAGATATTCATTGACCATCTAACAAAAGAAAATGTGTATTTTCTAATCAATGGCCAGTTGTAGAAATTGTAGAAACCATTGAATGATATATTTCCATATCTCATGATCTTTATGAGATATGGTTATTATTGTTTAAAAACATCTAATCTATATAGTTTTGAGTCAATCCATATGGTTAGATTATATATATATATATATATATATATATATAGAAAGAGAGAGAGAGAGAGAGAGTCAGGCTAGGATACACTCGAGTGTATTTGGAGCAGAATACACTCAAGTATTTTTTTCATGCTGCAACATTTTTTTCAAAAATATAATCCATTGATCTTCTTAAACATCTTGTGAATAGCTCATATATAAAATTTGAGCCCATTTGGACATTTATAGCTCATGTTATGAAGACCACAAAAATTATGCATTTCAAATTATAAGGCTCTCATCTCTCTCTCTCTCTTCCAATATGTAGATCGATAATTGATCAAATGTCTTCCTTGGTTAGGAATAGTGAAGGGTAGGTGGCCCCAGGTAAGGGTAAGTAGACTCTTAAACATGCTGTTATCTCCTTGCTCAACAAAAAGATATTTTTGATCTTAAATTTAAAAGAGAAGACGCTTGGTATATTATCCTAGTGAGGTAATACAAGGTGGTACTCAAGTTGTTAAGCAATCCTAAAGGTTGGCCTCTCTAGTTAGTAGGTATACAAAATCTAAATACATAATCACTAAATACATGTCTTCGTTTCATATTTATATATTACCTAATTTAAAATTTCTAACAAATCTTGTGTAAATTTTAATAGGTCAACTTATCCCCCAACTCCTAAGCCTAGATCTCACATTATACACAATAAATTAAGATAGTGCACAGAAAAATGTACAATATAACACATATTGGAACACATATAATAATATATGGATGATGAAATAGGATATCTATATACAAGTAAAATATATATATTAATTTATTAATAATTATATTAAATGAAAATTTCTTGATAATGATTGTGAAGTTCCTTTACCCATTATAGATGATCTTAGGATTACTCAGTCTAACTAAGATCATGCAAAACCTTGTCTTGTGTGAATATGTAAAGTATTTTTACATCATCTAGACTACATAATTTTTTTTATCTATAACGGGTACTCGGGTCATAATGGCTCCATATCATAATAATACCTTCCAAATCATATAGATGGGACTTTCATATAAATAACAGAAGTTGCAACCTCAACCACACTCATTAACATGGGTAAATTGTGGGAACTTAGGGGATCATACCTCATATGGATCATTGATAACTCATGTATATTGTACATGATACAACTCTGAGTACCTTCTCATTATTCCTAGATCATTAGAATACAAGTTTTTCTTCCTCAAGTTACAAGTAGGGGGAAGTTATATTATGTACATATAAGGGTTTCTCTTTTAATTTATTTTATATACTCATCTTTGATATAATTAGATATTGGATTATAACTCCAAATGCAATTATATCAATATAGTGACAAAATCCTAATTCATATCCAATATGCTCATTCATTGCCAAAGTTTTCATCTTTCCTCATACATAGGCCATATCATAAATTAGGACCCAATCTATCACAAAATGGTATTTATAATATTATGATGTTAGGAACATTCATGGAATATTATATAAAATATTCCATCATTTGTGCTTAATATGAAAAAGTACAAAAATTGACCGTTTAGGAAAAATCTATCTAAAATATCACAATTTTCAAGTATATCATAGAAAAAAGTTCCACATTCTCATATTAGCTGAGAAAGTTACTGTAGAGAAGGACATGGTTTATATGTTTCCAATATTTCTCTAAAAAACCATTCAAAAAACCCATTGTTAGGGCATGCATCATGCATTTAGTGAGATTGGGTGATTATGAGTCAAAATACATCATCAAACTTACTATTAAAAAGCAGATAAATTGCTAATATTATGCTATAACAAGATTTTGTTAAGAAGGATCTTGGAATCCTATATGAAAATCTTCAAAAACCAATCCCCCAAAGTTTAACCTTTCATGCATTATCTCAAACTAGGCTAAAAAAGGAGAAAAGAGATGGCTCGTTTATTACAGCCATGCACTAGGAATTAGATTTGGCCATATGAATTAATAGTCCTTTGGGGATTTATCTGGCTTGTTTTAACTTTAATATGTTATGATTTATTTTTAAGCAAAAATGGAATCAAAGAATGGTAAAAAACGATTTCTTATCTGCATTTTATCACCTAATCTACATTCTTATGTTGTGGTAATTGAAGAATATATGACAAAATGCTTGTTGTTGTGTTATCATGGGAGGGGAAGACAAAGGATGGATGAGGTGAAAATTTGTGTAGACCAATGTCTTTCTTATAATCCTTATAATACACGGGAAAGTATGGCAAAGGAAAGAGAGGGAAATAGTAAATGATTTTTTTGTGAGAAACATAGTGTGGAAAATGAGTCATTGATAAGAAAATTGGGTATGATATATCTCTCTCATGAAGTGATGAGTACTGAAGGGGGATAAGCTCATTCCAAGCACTCTAGTTTCTCACTAATAATTTGGTTGAAAAAAATTAAAATACTTCTCTTAACCTTTCATTTTCCTACAATTGTATCTAATATCCTACAATATTTATTGTCCTTCTAATAAAAGAGGACAACAACAAGGGTGACCCTCCTGCCACCTATTAACCTTCCAAACCCTAGGATGAGTGATTAGGAGGTAAAATTTTGATGGTTACACTAGAAACTCAAACCCAGGTCATTTCATTGGTAGCCCTTGATCCAATCCATTGGAACATCTCTACTTGGTTATTTTCTTATAATACTAGTTAAATTTTTTTTTAAACAATGTCTAACATTCTACAAGGTATTTATTTCATCCAATTAAAAATTGCACATCTAGAAGTTGGTTTCATTGATCCATGACTTATTTCTTTTAGATAAAATTTCCCTCTTTGTTCTTTGTATAATGTAAACTATATCTCACAGTAGGAGTTTATTTTCCTTAATAACAACTATCGTTCAAGAAAAAACTACCCTAAAAATAAATAACCCCACCTAAAAGGTCAATTCCTCCAAGTAAAACTTTCCATTAAGACGTTGACTCCTACAAGTAATGGATTCGAGCCACAAATGTGTTTTACTTAAGCTTCAAATACCATCTTAATACTGGTTTCCTCAGTTAGTAGCCCCATCCTACGTGTGTTTCACTCTAACAAAAGTTTTGTTTACTAATATGAAAATTTGTTTTTCCTATCTAAGTGAGGATTGTCATCAAGACAAAACTAAAAGGAATGAAAAAATAGTCAAATTTTGTTTATCTTTTTCATACAAGAATCTTTGAACTAAGTTTTAATTATTTACTTTTTTTGGAGGATGTTTTTTATCAACATGTTCATGACAACCATTATTTCTATGAAAAATTACTTTTATGAAATTATTCAAAATGTTTCCACTCAATTATTTATATATTATATGGGAGTATAAGTTATGTTTTGATTTATGTAATAACATATATCATGAAATAATTTCTAGTTCTTATATGTACTGAGAAAATTAAAAACCTTTGGGTGAGCTATATTTTTTTTTGTTTCTTCACCCTTTTCTTTAATTTATTGAAAGAAAAGGTTTCTTTGTTATTTCCTCTTCTTCTTTGTTTTCCCATATGAGTTGATCAATATGACTCAACTTTCTAATCACTCTCTCCTTTTTGGGTTTCCCTTTCCCCTCTTATTCCTCCTTCAATATATAGAAAACAAAACCTTCACGTTAAAGGTCAATTTTATGATTTTGATGTATGACACATATTGTTGTTTCCATCATGTTCATCATATGTTATCTACCAATTTGATGAGCTTATGTTGTCACCTTAGGCTCACAATAGTATTATTTGGGAAACATAGGGTTGTGTACATCTTTTTCCAACTTCAATATTGATCGACATAAATTGCGCGTCCGGAAAGGAGGCAGACTAAGAAGGAATCAAACATTAAATTTATAACTCAAAACCTTCAAGGACACCCGTAACTTTATTACGGGGTCAAAGTAGATATACAGGGTTGAACACAGGGACGTGGGGACATTTAGGACGCTTAAGGTCTCGCTCTTAAGTCAAATAAGCCAATCTGATAGTCGATAAAAGTATGGAGCTAGAACTAGTCTAGCAGATTGTCATGAAATAAAACAAAACAAAGAAAAAAAAAGAAAATAGAGTCCATAGGATTCTACTAATCAGAGAGAAGGAGTTTCTTGGTTGTGTAACCACAAGTTTGTGTAGTCTATGTACCCATTCTTGGGCATATACAACCCTCTAACACTTGAGCAAGAAACCTACATCCAAACATGGTACGTACTATGGTATCTGTTCTTCTGGGGTCATCCCACTCTCTCTCATGCAGCATGACTAAAACCCATCAATGACATGAAACCTCTCTCAAGGATGACAAATCAACATCCTAGAACATTCTAGATACCCTCTTAGGTTTAGAACATTCTGATATGTCAGGAACAGATGCGCTCCACGCAGAACCAGGTAGTGGGCTCAGCCCGAGTCAATGATTCTGCACAGATCACCTTGAACCGTCCTTCTTTTGGATTCTGATCCAAACTATCTACTCTTGTCTATTCCTATAATGAATCTCTCAATATAGGTAGAAATAGAAGTTCAAGCAAGAAAGAGATCAACCAAACCAACATTCATAACCAAAAATAGGAGATAGAGCATAAAATGTACTAGATCTAAAATGAAACTACTTGCTTAAGGTAAAAGTACATAAACATAACCAAAATGGGCAGCATAGCCAATAAGGAGCTCAACTAGCCATAGACAAGAATAGTTGGCACCGAACAAAGATGGAAGAACATCATTTGTATAGAAAAAAAGAAGAACATCAGAAGAAATGAGAAGAAGAAGAGATTTAGCCTATAAAGGAGAAGTGGATCTTGCTCCTTGGCCTTCGTCTAGGTCAAATCTCGTCCTTTAGGTCATCCTCCTTGATATTCTGGATGCCTTGGCCTCCTTTCTCTCTAGATCCACCCCAAACAACAACTTGGTGAGTGGATGGAGGTGGAAAATGATAGTGGGTGGTAGGAAATCGGTGGAAATGGGTGGATGATGGTGGGAAATGGTGGAGGATGGAAGCACACTAAAGAGACAGGCATAGGGTTGGCACTTCAGACTTCTCAGACTCTGGACCCTCCCATGGGGCTTTAGGAACCTCCAAATGTCAAAACCTAGAACTCCCAATCTCATAACCCCTCTCCAGGTTGCGAGGCGTGGATATTTATAGGCATAGGTGGAAGAGGGTCGTGGAACCTATCTCGGTCGCGGTCGTGTTGCGGTCGAGGTTGGTGCCTCGGTCACGGTCGAGGTGCATCTTGTGGTCGTGGTGGATCCCACGGTTGCGGTGCATCCCGCAGTCGCAAAGGATGGAAGTCTAGCTGCTGCAAAAAACCATGTTTTGGGGAGGAATCTTGGAGAAGAGATGTCTTTTTAGGTTCGGTGCCTACAAGTCCCAAATTGGCTAGTTGAGAAACTTTATCGATGAAAAGATATAAATTACTAAAAGATAACAATCTAGGGTTATTTTGGGCATATTAAGGCTATAATGACACAAAACCATAGATAAATGCTTAGCATAGATGCCTGAATTTGGGTGTTATCAACCACCCCAACTTAAACATTTGCTTGTCCTCAAGAAAGACTATTCTCAAAGAACAAAAAGATAACATCCAATTTAAGCTTGGCGATAAATGCTAAGGTTAAGAAAAATATTTAAAACATATATTCTCTTGACCCATGTTATTTCAAAGAAAACCCCCACCAATCGAGCACAATCCTGCTAAAGTAAGATCAAAGACTCTCCAAGAAAGATTAAGCGTATTCTCTACAACCCATCGATGCTCATGAGGATTTAAATCATAATTATAAAGCATAAAAGCATTGTCACATAGGTGATCACGTGGGTGATGAGCAATGAGCCATCATCATGTATTCATGTAGACCTATTTGGGAACAACATGCCTCCCTCTTATTTAGGTCCTAAGAAGAAACAAAAGCAAACAGACTCTAATGACTTCTGAGGATCCCGATATACGTCAGGTTGGTCCATGTAACGAGCAACCGTCCCTACAGTCTGAGCCAGTTGGCCCAAAGCAGTGAGACAAACTCCTCGTGCTGTGCTCTAACCAACCCTGCTACTGGGATGATCTCATAGGTCTCCTAGGGGTTCCTAGTGACTTTCTAATGAGCTTTCGGGGTGTCACTACTAGGTACGACATACCCACATTCATGAGCGCAATCATACATCGACTGGGCACCATCCTCAACTGTCCTAAAAGTGAAAACAATGCTCATTTATTCACCCTCAGGCTTTTATTCTCTGCATTCTATTTTTATAGACTTGGGTGAGAACTATTTTGATATTTCTAGGATTTTTTGGGTGCCAAGCCTCTTTTGTAAATTTTTTATTTTTCATCTTTTTGACTCAATCTAAGGATAGAGGGCGTGCAACCCATCAAGGAAAAACACTTCAACTTGATTATAGATCAAAACTCATCATTATCCGCTTGATACATGTGTGAAAAGATAGTAATTATGATTCAAGGATCCTTAGAGTAGAGGCAAGTTCTAGGAAAATGCAGCTTGGAGTTTTGATCAAACTATAGCTCTTTCCAGCGGTCCTATGTCATGGATTTATCATTCACAAAATAAATCAAGGAAATAATGTTTTAAGTTGTGAAAAAGGTGCAAAACCTTAGATTTATTACAAAACTTAAGGAAAGAGTCAATGAGCAAGCCAAGCAAAAGATTAAGCAGTTTAAGATGAAAATTGTGCATTTAGGCATGAAGATAAGCATTTAGCTATAAGACTTGCATCACACAGTCTTAATTCCAAAGCTACAAATTACAAAATAAAGTCTTATAAAGCTGAAAATTTATACTAAATGCAAGGAACATAGAAGATAAACATGCATGCATGCAATGAAAGAAATAAAAGGGAAAGGCGGAAGATAGAGGGTGGTACACCCTGCCACCCCAAGCATAAAAATTTTTCTCATCCTTGAGAAAATCTCAAGCTCTGGATGGTGTGGAAAGTATCTTCTATTGGTAGTCACTATTTATATACTAGTTCAGATCTTCGATGTCGCCTGGTAGGTTAGCATAGTCATGGTGCATTCCCTACTGAAATTGGAATGATTGTCCGAAGTCCTGGGTCGGCTGGTAGAAAGTCTGGAAGGGCCATTGAAATGTCTGTTGAGAAGTCAGAGGTGGTGGTGGAGGGAAGGTTGTGTCAAACCTCTGACTGAGGTACTACACATCCTGCTCCAACACATCTAATTGTCTATTGGAGTAAGCCTTGAAGTCGGTAATGAACTCATAAAGATGCCCCAAGTTGAGATTTGGGGTATATTTCTCCTACTGAGGAGGCCGCTGGTAATCTGCTGGAGGCATCTCTGTGTAGGTCTCTCCCTGATATGGGATGTCGTGGAAGGTTGCCCCTATCTACTATTCGACCTCCTGAGTATCTGGCATTCATTGTGATGAACACGATGCTCCTACAGTCCCTCTTTCCTGACGAACGTTGCCCTGAGCATCCAATAGAGAGATGTCCATGAGCATTGTCCGACATGCAAACTTTGCATTTGCTGGATGTAGTTCCCTGTGCTTGGTGTAACCAAATATATAAAGATATCATGCACTACACTGTTTGGCCACCCCTGCACGAATCAAGTGATCCAAGTCCAACCTGGACCACTTAGCTTTTTCCTACATAAGTGCCAATTGTCCATCTCCAATCCCAAGATGGTGCACTATGAAAGTGATAGTGCCTGCCATCGGCCTGAATTAGACTTGCTTCGTGAAAGAGTTGTGAAAGTGGAAGATGATGAAGTTCCCCACATTCATTTTTCTTCCTATTGCTGCACACCACAAAATGTAGAGGTCTACTGAACTGAGCGTCCCTTGACTATCCTACTTCTCCAGGACAAAGTTTACAATCATCCGATGCAGATAACGAAGTGTTGGGTTGTGGATGTGCGAAGATTTGGCGCCTCTAGAAACATATTTGTCTTCCCCTGTAAGCATTTTCCATGCCTGGGTAGCGTCAAAGTCATTGTCCCCTATCTCCAGTCGGCCCTTCGACATCTCTGTGTAGTCCTTAGCAGAGCGTGACAAACAACTATTAAGGTGATCCTCAATGATTTGGTGACTCTTTAGTTCTGTAGGGAAAAATGCATGACAGTATGTTGGTGGTCTTTTAGGTCTCAAGCGTAGCATAGAAGTCATAGGTGATTCTATGATAAGAATCACACTATGTGTATGCAAGGACGTCTAGGCCAACAATTGCAAGATATCTATCGATTGGTTCTTATATCCCGAGCCTAATGAGTGTGGTAGGGTCGACATATCGTGGGCCAACTAGCCTCTGCTTGTCTTTAATTAAGGCATCAAACTGCTTCTTTTACTTCATACTTCTTAAAATGGGAGAAGGCAGGGAGATTTCGTTAACACCATCAGGAGTGGGGTGGTGTCTGCTCCCCTGAATTGGATCATGCAACAAAGTTGACCGGCATAAAGACGTTGACCATTCTGCCAACTGTCGGCACTGGTCTCCTACATATGAAGCTCTGAGCAACACTGACAGGCCCTCCTGATGGCCTGTCAAAGTATGTAGCTCAATGTCACGGTGTGCTCTTGACCATCACTCACTGGAGACTTCCTACAATGAATCACCACTATAGGTGTCCATCCGAGTGGAAGACATGTGGCGGTAGTCTGAATCGATCTCCTACAACTCAAACCATGCTGAGGCAGAAAGCATGGTCTCATCTTCGTATACTGGGTTCATGGTTCACGTGGCATGGGGTGGATATCGACTCTCATGCTCTTCCAGTGACGAGGAGCTTCCTTCCCCTTTCTTTCATGACACTATCTTCTTGAGCTTCTTGAAGCTATTACTCATTGCGTCCATGGTTCTAATTTTCTGGTGCTGATCTGGTTGGCAAGATCAGACCCAAGATTGACACAGTTGGGCCAAAGCACATCAACCTTGACCGCAATATTGACTGTGACTTCGATCACCTTGACCAAAACGATTACGACTTATACTCAATCTGAGATGGAGGCAACCGTGACCGAGGTGACCTCGATCACGGCGACCTCGACTTGCACCCCAACCGCGACCGAGGCAACCGTGACCATGACTTGCACCCTAACTATGACTAAGGTGACCGCGACCTAGACGGTCGTGACCTTGACTTGCACCCTGACCGTGATCGAGGCGACCACAACCTAGATGCCTGCGACATTGATCGCGGGATGTGGTGCAACCTGGCGTAGATGGCGGTAGTGTCAAAGTAGCAGCTCGTGGTCGTGGGCAGAGAGGGAGGTTTCGGGGCAGTCGCTACTATAGATTCCTCTGTGCCTACTTCAAGTCTGTTAGATAGAGAGGGAAACAAGTGGAAGGGGGAAACGAACCGAGGGCTGTGTGAGGGCTTCACATGAGATGTGTGAACTCGGGCAGTGGACATGGGAAAAAATGGCTTGGCTCAGGGATATTTATAGGTCGGGTGCATTATCCCACCTGGGGCCCGACCGTGCTAGGATGTGTGCTGGGGTGGTTGGAAAATCAGGACAGGCGGAGAAAAAACCCAGTCATAAGTGGAAAGTCAGGTAAAAGACAAAATATATTCGGTCAAAAGTGCTACATTCAGTGAAAAGGTGGGGTCAAACCTACATGTTAGTTAGTCAAGCTGACAACGCATACGCAGGTCTGGCACGGGCAGGCTCACAGTCGTGGTCATGGCAAACCCACGGTCGCAGTCTCCCCTGCGGTCACTGTCAGACCGCAGTTGTAGTCCTTGCACTTCCAAGGGATGACCTAAATTAAACACCTTCTAGCACCATAAGCAGGTAAAACGAGGGTGGAAGGTGTTGAAAATAGCTTCAGAATTAAACACCATGGGAGAACAACAAGATATACCAAGTAACTTCTTACAAAAACATAGACCAAAAGCAGTTGTCGGGGTGAAAAGGAGGAAATGCACGAAATGAAGAGTAAAAGAAACCTAGATGATGCAAAGGAAACCAAATTTGAAAAGTTAGAGGAGAGATAAAACTTAAAATGACTTTATTATGCAAAATTTTAAAACATAAAATTAAAGTGAAATTGTGTAGGTAATAGTGGGTGACTTCCCTATAACTCCTACACTTGGATCCCAAATCTGTAGTTTTGGGATCCGTTCTACCTATGTCTCACCGATCGGACACACCATGTAGGAGCAAAATAGGCAGGGTGGTGGGCCCTTTGGAATATGGAGAAGAGGAATAAAATCCGCTGACTTGGTGAAGTCATCTCTGTGATGGGATTTACTTGAACTGCACTGAAATAAATTCTTCTGTAGAGCATCCTCTAGGTACCCATTGATGTATGAATATGAATAGGAAGGCCCTAGGATGTCGACACAGAATGAGATGGACTGGAGAGGTTGAAAGTCTTCCATAGGGATCCTCTCTTCTCTCCCCTCCTCTAAACTTGAGGTTGGATGCTGAGATGAACTTTCATGTACAGTTTGAGTCATCCAATCATCTTTTGAATGAGAAGTATCCCCAGGTAAGACCGTTTGTGGTTCTACCACCCCAAGCTTATCGCATTCTATGGGGTCTGGGGTATCTTCATGCTCAACAACCATGTTGTAGTGGATTGTCCATCCTGCTCCCTTGATGTCAACTCTCCCTTGAAAAGGGATTGTGGACAACATCGACTCATGCTGGTCCAATTCATCATCATTTGTATACTCACTCAACTAAGATGAATAGTTGTCATCACTTTCATTGAAAAAATTATTCCAAACCATGATTGGCGTGCTGCTCAAAGTGAAATGACAAGTCTCAATATGACAGGTATCACTCTGGTCTAGATCAATGTCTGATTCAGATTCTTCAAATTGACCTTCATGTTGTGAGGCTATTTGACTACCCTGGTCATCATCATTGTAGAACCATTCATGCATGTGGTTTGTATCTTCCATTGGGTTATCAGGTGAATCATCTAGATAGAATGAAGGGCTCCCTGGGTGGGTTGGTCTTCACAAAAAAATCATGGCGAATCCAGTTGATGGTTTGAATAGGCTGGTGAAGCATGCTCCAATTCAGGCCTAATGGAGTGGACCTGAGGATTGTAATCTTCATGGTTGTGTGATGGAATTTTTGATTGAATGGTAAAAAAATCAATGAGATCTTGAAGCCTCCTGCTCTGCTCAACATCCTTTTCATGAAGTTGTTGGACTTGAGAAGCAATGCTTTCAAGATTCATCAATTCTGCCATGCAATTATGTTGGAAACCCACTGTATCGGACTGATGCACTTGGATGAATCCTTGTTCAACACTTTGAAGTATACTTCTACTGTGGTCTATGATCTCATCAGCTACTTGGATCTGATGATCTTTCTTTTCTAGTAGCTGTTGGAGTGGATCGATGTATTCTTGGAAATGAGGAACTAAGGAGGAGGCGAGTGCATTGACACTTTCTCCGGCTAGCTCCACTGCTCTAATAAACTCTTGATCCCACATCAATGCGCAAGTTGAGGGTTGATCTCCCATCTCCTTTGTTGGAATTTCAACATTCGACCACAGTGGTGGCGAGTATAGCTCGACTAGCTATAGAGCACATCCTTCAATTATTTTCCAGTAGTTAGAACTGTGGAGAAACTCAGGAGGACAGGTGGACAAGATGACCTGCCTTGCTGAAGCAAGGTCCATCGCTGAAAAAATATAAGAAAAAGAAAAACTATTCAGTATGTATGAACAAGTCCGTGTAAAACAAAAAGAAAACTATGCATATATATAGGCTTATGGATGACTTAACAAAATATTTTAGGCAAGTAAATGTGAAAAACCATGTCCCCGACAACGGTGCCAAAAAGTTGATTGGCCTAAGTCACACGTCTGGAAAGGAGACGGACTCATAAGGAATCAAACCCCAAACTTTTAAGGGCCCCTACAACTTTATTATGGGGTCGAAGTATATATACGAGATTGAACACAGGGACATGGGGACATTTAGGATGCTTAAGATCTCACTCTTAAGTCAGATAAGCCAATCTGATAGTTGATAAAAGTATGGAGCTAGAACTAGTCTAGCAGATTGTCACGAAATAAAACAAAACAAAGAAAAGAAAACAAAATAGTATGTAGGATTCTACTAATAAGAGAGAAGGAGTTCCTGGCCATGTAACCACAAGTTGGGCAGTCTATGCACCCGTTCTCAGGCGTAGACAATGCTCAAACAACAGAGCAAGTAACCTACATCCAAACATGGTATGTACTATGATATCTATTCCTGTAGGGTCATCCCACTCGCTCTTGCGCAGTGTGACTAAAACCCATTAATGACATGAAACCTCTCTAAGGGATGACAAATCAACATCCTAGAACATTCTAAATACCCTCTCAAGTCTAGAACATTCTGAGATGTTAGAAACATATGCGCTCCACACAGAACCAAGTAGCGGGCTCATCCCGAGTCTATGATTCTGCACAGATCACCTTGAACCGTCCTCCTTTCAAATTCCTATCCAAACTACCTTCTCTTGTCTATTCCTACAACAAATATCTCGATATAGGTAGAAATAGCAGTTCAAGCAAGAAAGAGATCAACCAAACTAGCAATCATAACCATAAAGAGGAGATAGAACATAAAACATACTAGATATGAAATAAAACTACTTGCTTAAGGTAAAAGTACATAAACATGCCCAAAACGGGCTACATAGACAAGAAGGAGCTCAACTAGCCATGGACAAGCATAGTTGGCACCAAACAAAGATGGAAGAACATCATTTGTACAGAAACAAACAAGAATAGTAGAAGCAAGGAGAAGAAGAAGAGATTTAGCTTGTAGAGGAGAAGTGGCTCTCGCTCATTGGCTTCCATATAGGCCGGATCTCATCCTTTGGGTCATCCTCTGTGATCTTATGGACTCGTTGGCCTACTTTCTCTCTAGATCTGCCCCAAACAGTAGTTTGGTGAGTGGATGGAGGTGGAAAATGATAGTGGATGGTAGGAAATGGGTAGAAATGAATGGATGATGGTGGAAAGTGGTGGAGGATGGAGGCACACTGAAGATATGGGTGTAGGGTGGGAACTTTGGCCTTCTCAGACCTTTGGACACTCCCACATTGCTCTGGGAACCTCCAAATGTCAGAACATGGAACTCTTGATCTCAGAACCCCTCTCCAGTACGCGAGGGGTGAATCTTTATAGGCGAAGGCAGAAGAGGGTCGCGACACCTTCCTTGGTCGCGATCATGCCGCGGTGAAGGTTGGTTCCTCGCTCATGGTTGTGGTTGAGGTGCATCCCACAATCGTAGTGGATCCCGTGGTCGCAAAGGATGGAAGTCTAGATGCTGCAAAAAATCATGTGTTGAGGAGGAAGCTTGGAGAATAAATGTCTTTTTAGGTTTATTGCCTACAAGTCTCAAAATTGGCTAGTTGAGCAACTTTATCTATGAAAAGATATAAATTACTAAAAGATAACAATCTTGGGTTATTTTGGGCATATAAAGGCTATAATGACACAAAACCATAGATAAATGATTAGCATAGATGCCTAAATTTGGGTGTTATCAAATACCTATTATCATTTGCCTTATCACTCCCTACCATGATGTTGGGAATAGGAAAAGGTTCTGACCCATGTCCAATTGGATTTGGACTTGAGTAGTAGTTGGCTTGTGCTACCAATCCTAATACGAGTCAAATCTAAAAGGGAAAGAAGATGGTTTCCTATGTGCAACATGGTATTGGATTAGGAATTGGAGTAGGATTCCTAGATGCAACCACATACAATGGAGGCCTATAAATAGAGGCCCTTAGGGAGTCCATTGGGATCATCCCTCCAGTTTCTTGTTGGTGCCTACTGGGGTAGAGGGTGCCAGAGAACAAGAATAACTGGAGGAGATCTCTTGATTTAGTAAGAGAGGGTCAGTGATTTTGTCTTGAAGCAAAGTAGTGGCTTACAGTCGATGACACATTGGGTGTATTGACAGAGGAGCTCTATTGGTTGATAAGAGAGGGCCAACAAATTTTTCTCGAAGAAAAGTAGAGGTTGGCGGTTACAATGTTGTCATAGCGGCAACGGTCTGGCCTAGTCAGCAGTCACAACGGCATCAAGCAGTACCTATAAACGACAATGACCTCCTGAGAAGATCAAGTAAGGAGGGAGGTTTTATACACACTGGGTGTGATTCTCTTCTTCCATATCTTTGTTCATGTGTGGGGAAGGCTACCTGGATTTAGGGGTAATTCAATCTGGACAGCGTGCATTGTAACCTTAACTACATAGTGCTTCTTGGCCAGTATTGCCTGGTGGTTTTTCTCTCCTTGTCTTGGGGAGAGTTTTCCACATTAAATCTAGTGTTTCTACTTTGGATTTATACGCTTGTCGGTAACACTTCCACAATAAGTTTTTGTCACGTCAGGGACCGTATCGCTACAACATCCCCAACAAGTGGTATCAGAGTGTAGGCTGTAGATACTAGTCTAGATGGGGAAGGATGAAGATGCGACGATGATAAAGTTGACAAGCACAAATTTGGAAGATTTGGAAACCCAAGATGGATGATATTCTCTATTGCAAAGATTTGTATGATATGATAGAGGGATAAAATCTAGAGAGTACGTCTGATGCGGACTGAAATAAATTAAATAGGAAAATTATTAGAATAGTTTGAAAGTGGCTCGACATTTCTGTGTTCCTTCACGTCTAATAAGAGACCAATGCTAAAGATCTGTAGGAGAAGCTCAAGAAGTTATATGAGTGGAAGACTACAACAAATAAAGTTTTCTTGATTATAAAGTTGGTGAACCTCAAGTACTGGGATGGTACAAACATCATCGATCATATGAATGAATTCTAAAGCCTTATAAATCAACTGGGGTCTATGAAGATGGTTCTTGATGATGAACTCTAGGCTCTACTTCTTCTAGGATCATTACCTGATAGTTGGGAGGTGCTCGTAATGACTATCATCAATTCTGTACAAGAAGGAAAGTTGACACTTGACTAGGTGAAGATCAGTCTACTGAATGAAGAAACTCGGAGATGAGCCTTAAGCGATAGTGGATTAGAGGTCCACTTCATAAACTATAGAGGCATTGATAGAGCGAGAGACAGTGGCATATCTAAGAGCTATGGTGAGTCCCAAAATCACGAGAAGTGTTGTGGTAGATCCAAGTCAAAGAGTAGTAGAGGATGCTTCCATTGCGGTAAGCCATGTCATTTTAAAAGAGATTGCAAGATTTAGAAAAATAAACATGGATTAGAAGATAAAGACAGGCAAGATGACAATAAAAATACTGCAACTGCAATTTCAAATGATAGGGATGATGATGAGAATGTGGTCCTTAACAGTCCAAGAGCAGTGTTTGCATGCTGAGGATGATGATTATGAGTGGGTGGTGAATATTGCGGCTTCTTATCATGCTTCACAGAGTAAGGAATTCTTCTGACACACCCCGATCTCACACTAACCACTAATCACGAGATTAGGGCGCGACGGAGGGATTATCACATAAACAAATCACTGAAAACTTTTTCTTTTTTAAAACCTCATAATGATATCCGGATTATTGTTGTAAACTAAAACATAATAAACTATTGCAGAAGCATTTCAATTAAACTGGCTAGAGTAAGAAAACAGAGTTTACAACATGTAACATTTTTTTAACATAAAGTAAACATAACAGTTAATTTACATCTTTATACACATTCCACATACACACACTCTCTCACCCACGCCATGTCCTAAGGATCGAGGGGAAAGGACTAAGAGACCTCTAACTAGACTAACTACAAACCTTTTAATAACTAGGCGTTAGGATGAAACGATCCTTCTGATTCCTGCTGTTGGCAATAACCTGAAAATGTTTTGAGTAGAGGTATGAGCCTACTCGCTCAGTGAATAGCCTTTCATTTAGCTATCACTAAACAACTCATCAGATTTATAAAATTTAAATAACATGAATACAGTACAAACAGGGCAGTTCTAATGACATAGCAGATTACAGAATATAGTCGCATTTCTATGCAACAACAGGTAATTTAAACCAATAAACAGATATAATGAATTGGCACAAAAGTTCGGATATATCAATTTACTGTGATCCTATATGATTACATAATTATTTTATTATGCCCCAAACATATGCAGCGCACTCTACATATGAAGATCTGTAGCGAACTACGATCCCACCGTATAAGACTTAGCGACACACCCGGGAAATGCTAAGTCTGACTATCCGTCCTGGTCTGCACAGGACTCTCGGGCGCACAAGGGCCCCAGGCACACAAGGGCATGTCTGCACTAACTCTGAGTGCTCTGGACTCCTCCCACCCTGTAGTGCACAGTCGGAGGGTCTGGGTTACCACCGTGACACAAGCACGGATTAATGTTGAATAACCCCCATTTTTCTCCAGTGCCACCGTGACACAAGCACGTGTTGTTGTTGGACACTGTCTGTCTGCCCTCGTGCCATCGTGACACATGCACAGATTATTGTTGAACACGAGCCCGACCATCTAGGCACAAGGCTAGATCGATCGTTTCACCCCAAAGGTACAGACCGCGCAATGGGGTTCTACGGTGTTGGGGCACCTAAGTCTATTAACTGATTAACATATAACCATTTAAACAGGAAAATCACATTTAGTGATTTCATATCAGATCACAATACACTGTCATTCTAAACTGACAGAGCAATATATTTTAAATCATTGTAATTTCTGAGAAATTCTCATACCATGCATTCAGACAAATTAGTAATACATAAATAACCCAACTTATTTCAATTTGGCACATACATAGCGAATTTACGCAATTGAACATCTTATTGCACAAATTAAAGAAATTTTCTTCACATGTGAGAATCATACTCAACAATTATCAATTCTCTAAATTTCTCGAAAAATGTACACATTAACCCAAATCCTGGTTTGTGCATCACTTAACTCAATTAAGAGTTAATTACATATCACAACACAATTTAATAACAATACTTGAGAATTTCTGGTAATAATTCAGAGAAATGTGCCATTTCATGTAAATATCAATTTGCACATATTAACATCAAACGATATATGCAATTAAGGTCTTATTGCATATTTTTATTTATTCATATCAACTTTGAAATCGTACATCTGATAATTTATCAGAAATCTTCATTGTCTGGGTTCATACCCAAATCATACCATTTTCAGACATGAATTTCTAATTTCAACATTGAAACAAGCAATTTAGGTTCCAATGAACCATATAAATCTACCGATTCAATCCACACTGATAAATTGCTAAATTTAATCATATAACAACGTCTAGAAGCAATTTATGAAATAAAAAGTCGGGCGACACCAAACGCCGCCCTACGCCTGATAACGCCTGTTATCAGCGTAATTCGCGCACAAAACAGAAAATATTCAAACGCCTGAGTTTATTAATGATAAATAAATGAAATCCTACTCACAACGATTTGGACTGTCCGGATTCGTCCAGAATTGCATCCAGAGATGCGTCCAGAGGTTGTCTTCAACCTTGGAATTTCCCAAATTGAACCTGCAGTAGTCCAACAGTGCCATGCTCACACGTATAGGTTGGATTCAAGCACCCTGGGTTGTTGATTGGGGGCAGGAAGCTGCGGAATTCGGTTTGGGTCTCAAGGACGAACTCAAAACGGTTGATTTGATACTGTTCTTTGCCCAAAATGGTCATGGTTCGGTCCTGCTGCAAGCAAGCAGCAACCTCTCTTGTGCGGAGGTGGAAGGGAGAGCTCGGCTAGGTGTATAGGCAACTGGGAGCTGCGGAATCAACCAAAGGCCTCAAGTTGGAGTTGAGCGCACCATTACCTTGGTGTTTCCCGTACCCAGACGGCTCTAAACAGTGTCACGCAGCAGCTGCGCCGTAGCTGGCCGGCCGCCCAAACTGGTGGGGCGTTGAGCCTAGAGCTAGGGCAGAAATGGGGAAGGGGGAAAGGAAGAAGAAGAGTGGAAGGAGGGCGGAGGTGTTGGCGTTGCTGGAAGGGGCTACCAAGCCCTAGATCGGCGGCTGGGTGACTGCTCTGGGTGCCGCCCAAGCGGTAGCCCTGTGAATCGTCCACGTGAAAGAAGAAACAGATAAGTGAGAGAAAGGAAAAACCAAAGAAAGGAAAAGAAATAGCCTAAGTTTTGGAAAAATTGCAAACTGAACCCTAGTTCTAGGAAGTGCCATAACTTTCACCTCGGATATCCGATTGAGGTGATTCTTTTTGCAAAAAGTCAAGAATGAAATCCTCTATACCCTCCGAGCAAGAAATAATCCTAATTGGATTGTATCACTTGATCAAAGAACTAAACACATCAGTGAGTACTTAACTCAACTCAATTAATCTAATGATCATCATTACTATTATCATTAATTACCTCAGATGATTCAATATCAACTATTGATTCACATATTATCTTATCTTAATTATCCATGATGTTTAACAGAGTGCTTAGCACTAATCAAGGTACTTCACGCTAATCGAGGTATTTATTAACTAACCCTAATATGGGTTGTAACAATCTCCCTCCCTTATAAGAATTTTGTCCCGAAATTCCTAAAAGAGAAAAGGATACTTGTTACGCATCTCAGATTCACGCTCCCACATAGCTTCTTCTAAGTTATGGTTCCTCCACAAAACCTTCACTAACGGTATCTCGATTCTTGAGCTTCTTGATCCACCGATCAACTATCTGAACTGGTCCCTCAACATAGGATACATCTGATCTGAACTGTGCAGGTTCTGGGTCCACTATCTCCTCTGGACCAGGGTAACACTTCTTCAACATCGATACATGAAACACGTCATGTAGATTAGTCAACTCAGATGACAAATCCAACTTATAGGCTATAGGTCCAATCCTCTCAATGATAGGATACAGGCCCATAAACCTAGGAGTTAGTTTGCCTCTTTTACCAAACCTCAACACTTCTTTCCATAGTGAAACTTTCAGATACACTTCATCACCAACTTCAAACTCAAGAAGTCAATGCCTCTTCTCGGCATAAATCTTTTGCCCTGTCCTGAGCAGCTTTCAACTGCTCTCTGATCATTGTAATCTTTTCAGTGGTCAAATCCGCTTTCTTTGGTCCAAGAATATGCTTTTCACCTACCTCATACCAACATATGGGTGATTTACACTTCCTGCCATACAGAGCTTCATACTGAGCCATACCAAGACTGGAATGGTGACTATTATTGTATGCAAGCTCTATAAGGCTCAAGTGTTCTTCCCAACTTTCACAGAAATGCAAGACACCTGCTCTCATCATGTCCTCAAGAGTCTGAATGGTCCTCTTAGTCTGACCATCCGTCTATGGTGAAAAGGTTGTACTGAACCTCAACTTTGTGCCCAAAGCATGATGCAACTGATTTCAAAATCTGGATGTGAACTTAGGATCTCTATTAGATATAATTGAATCTTGGATACCATGCAACCGAACAATCTCATCCACATATATCTTAGCCAACCTTGGGACATCAAAGGTTGACTTAATATGAAGAAAGTAAGCAGACTTAATTAGTCTATTCACAATCATTCATATCGAGTCACAACCTCTAGGTGTCATGGGCAACCCTATCACAAAAATCCATTGTGATATGTTCCCACTTTCATTCAGGCATAGAAAAAGATTGCAATATACCTACAGGTTTCTGGTGCTCAGCCCTAACCTGTTGACACACACATTGCACCTAGTCACATACTCAGCTACATCCTTTATCATATCAGGTCACCAGTACAACTCCTTGAGATTCATGTACATCTTAGTGTTGCCTGGATGCATGACATACATTGATGCATGTTCTTCCTCAAGAATCTATTCTTTCAAATCATTATTTCGAGGTACATGCAACCTGTCATGCTAATACAACACAACATCATCTGAAAACTTGAACTCTGGTCTCTTCCCCCTGCCATGTCATGCATGGTCTGGTTTAACTCACTATCATCCTATTGTAGTTTCTTGATTTGATCATACGAAGTAGGCTAGACTTGCATCTGTGCAATCAAACCATTTAGCTATGTCACCCCTAAGTCTAAATTCAACTTTCACATTTCCACTAGCATGTCTCTTTTGAAACATGCCATAGAAAATACATCCACTGTTGAATTAGACTTCCTACTTAGGGCATCAACTACCACATTCACCTTCCCAAGGTGACAATCTATCGTCACATCAAAAAGATAGTGACGCTGTGTCATAAGAGCATGAACTACAACAACTAACTTCAGATCATGTGTCAGGTAGTACTCCTCATTCTATGTTACTTACTAATTGTTACATTTCAAATTTATATCTTACTCTTTTCTCCAAGTCATTTTCATATTGTTTATCTACCTTTAAACCCTAGATTTTATTAATTCTAGCTTACCTTTCATAGAACAAACCTCATGATCTTATTTTATAGGGATGCTAGTACTCAAGGTCAAATCACTATTGATATCCCTTGAACTACTACAACTCTAAACATTCTAGGGTTTCTTCTTTATCAATAACATAGTGTTATTGTGATGTGACTATGTTCCCTTAGTTTGAAATTCAAACTTTAGATCTCATAAGTTTTACTAAATTCTTCCTTATCTTATCGCTGGAATTTCCTTTCTCTTATTTGTTCCGGACTTTGGTATTTTCATGATATCTCTTCAATTTAATGGAAGCTTATAACGTAACATGAATATCATTTCAAACTGGACAAGCCATATATTCAGGTATTGCAAATATCAAGAGATTCAACATAATAAGCATGCATGCAGATTTCAAATTTTTAAATAATCTAATTACGTGTCCACTTGTAATTTACTGAGAAATCAATATCAATATGCATGCAGGCAGACTGGAATTCTCAAATAAACAGAATGCATGTCAATTTAGCACTTTATACACTAAAATCGTGCAATTGAACTGTTAAGCATCACACATCTTATACTGAGAATTTTGATATCAAAATACTTGATTCATTGAACACCCTATCCTTAGGGTTTCAATTACCTCATTCACTTATTACATGGCAACACCCTATCCTTAGGGTTTCAGTTACCTCATTCATTTGATTGCAGTTCAAATCACAATATGATATCATTCTAGAACTGTCAGAACAGTGTACTTAAAATAATTGTAAATACTGAGAAATTCTTATATCATGCATTCATTTTTCTAAGTTATGTGTTTGTTCTTTATTTTAAAAACTAATTTGTTAGTCTATAGAGACTTAGAATCCAAAGGTAGTATGTATGAATGTATTTAACTTTATAATAAAGATATGCATTCCATACTCTCAATTATGTCTTGTAATTCTCGTTCCTTAATCAAAGTCATCATTTCTAACATTTCTTTTGATTCAACTAAATTTCTTGTCCTGGTCTTATGATTTACATAAGGCTCTTTGTTTCTATGTACTTAGTGTATACTTAACTCTTTTCTTCTATTTTCTATTTGCTTTGAAATACATAAACGTATTTTACTCTATTACATGATCCAATCCATGGTCGATTCTTACGTCCTAGCCATTACATACTTTTCTCATTTCTTTTCCATATTCTCATATTCAGAGTTCATATAATACTAATCATTGAATTTAATATGAACCTGATATCGTTTCCTTTTATTTCCAATTAAGGATTGCTCAAATGAGACTCCAACATTAGGCTTCTGATATCAGTTCTAGCTACTTCTTAGCTGTTCTAATCTTTCCATTATATTTCAACATCTCAGTGTATATACATTCTCACTATGATACGAGTCTAAATCATCCAGAATCTACTTTTATAATATTGTTAATAGGAGTCATTAAATCCCAGTATCGCATCCTGCCAGCCGGACCAGGCCGAACCTGCAGTCCTGAAGCCAAGAGCTGATCAGGATTAACCAACTCCTATTAATCTCAAACATGTGGAAAGAATATTCACTTAGGGTAGACTCATTTAAACATAACTTCTGGTCTACTTAATACAAAGAATATAAACAATAACTAAATCACTTCATGACACACAACAATATAAAAGAATCATATTTATTCTATAAAATGAAAATCTAAATCCATACATATAAGAGCATTTCTAATGATTTCCAATCAAATAAGCAATATAAAGCAAGAGTTGCATCGCATCCTATGTTTAATCTCTTACTCCTGCATAAATTTCCAGTTTCTTAACCCTAAGATTTCTAGGGTTTCTCTCTAGCCTATCCTTCCTCTGCATACCTGGCCAGGGCATCCAGAGAAGAATAGACAGAGTAGCTCAATACTGGTCAATCTAAGTACTCAGACACCTGGCCAGGGTATCTAAACACTCAGACCTTCCAGAGCTAAAGACACGACACTTTTTATGTACCTCACTTATAACTTTTATCTTTTGATCCTAATGATCTCTGATGACTCAGCTTAACTCTCAACTTGATTCTCGTGACCACATCATCTTCCTACCATCTGCAATAATATAACAGAACACTTCCTGTTATAAGAGTGCAGTTAGAAGGAAGACACCTAAGTCCTAATCCTATTGGTCTCTTATCGTCCCCTGACCTTGACTTAGAGTATTCATATACTCAACCTATGCTCTGATACCAAGATGTCACACCCTGATCTCACACTAACCACTAATCACGAGATTAGGGCGCGACGGAGGGATTATCACATAAACAAATCACTAAAAACTTTTTCTTTTTAAAACCTCGTAATGATATCCGGATTATTGTTGTAAACTAAAACATAATAAACTATTGCAGAAGCATTTCAATTAAACTGGCTAGAGTAAGCAAACAGAGTTTACAACATGTAACATTTTTTTAACATAAAGTAAACATAACAGTTAATTTACATCTTTATACACATTCCACATACACACTCTCTCTCACCCATGCCATGTCCCAAGGATCGAGGGGAAAGGACTAAGAGACCTCTAACTAGACTAACTACAAACCTTTTAATAACTAGGCGTTAGGATGAAATGATCCTTCTGATTCCTGCTGTTGGCGATAACCTGAAAATGTTTTGAGTAGAGGTATGAGCCTACTCACTCAGTGAATAGCCTTTCATTTAGCTATCACTAAACAACTCATCAAATTTATAAAATTTAAATAACATAAATACAGTACAAACAGGGCAGTTCTAATGACATAGCAGATTACAGAATATAGTCGCATTTCTATGCAACAACAGGTAATTTAAACCAATAAACAGATATAATGAATTGGCACAAAAGTTCAGATATATTAATTTACTGTGATCCTATATGATTACATAATTATTTTATTATGCCCCAAACATATGCAGCGCACTCTACATATGAAGATCTGTAGCGAACTACGATCCCACCGTACAAGACTTAGCGACACACCCAGGAAATGCTAAGTCTGACTGTCCGTCCTGGTCTGGACAGGACTCTCGGGCGCACAAGGGCCTGTCTGCACTAACTCCGAGTGCTCTGGACTCCTCCCACCCTGTAGTGCACAGTCGGAGGGTCTGGGTTACCACCGTGACACAAGCACGGATTAATGTTGAATAACCCCCATTTTTCTCCAGTGCCACCGTGACACAAGCACGTGTTGTTGTTGGACACTGTCTGTCTGCCCTCGTGCCACCGTGACACACGCACAGATTATTGTTGAACACGAGCCCGACCATCTAGGCCCAAGGCTAGATCGATCGTTTCACCCCAAAGGTACAGACCGCGCAATGGGGTTCTACGGTGTTGGGGCACCTAAGTCTATTAACTGATTAACATATAACCATTTAAATAGGAAAATCACATTTACTGATTTCATATCAGATCACAATACACTGTCATTCTAAACTGACAGAGCAATATATTTTAAATCATTGTAATTTCTGAGAAATTCTCATACCATGCATTCAGACAGATTAGTAATGCATAAATAACCCAACTTATTTCAATTTGGCACATACATAGCGAATTTACGCAATTGAACATCTTATTGCACAAATTAAAGAAATTTGCTTCACATGTGAGAATCATACTCAACAATTATCAATTCTCTAAATTTCTCGAAAAACGTGCACATTAACCCAAATCCTGGTTTGTGCATCACTTAACTCAATTAAGAGTTAATTACATATCACAACACAATTTAATAACAATACTTGAGAATTTCTGGTAATAATTTAGAGAAATGTGCCATTTCATGTAAATATCAATTTACACATATTAGCATCAAAAGATATATGCAATTAAGGTTTTATTGTATATTTTTATTTATTCATATCAACTTTGAAATCGTACATCTGATAATTTAACAGAAATCTTCATTGTCTGGGTTCATACCCAAATCATACCATTTTCAGACATGAATTTCTAATTTCAACATTCAAACAAGCAATTTAGGTTCCAATGAACCATATAAATATACCGATTCAATCCACACTGATCAATTGCTAAATTTAATCATATAACAGCGTCTAGAAGCAATTTATGAAATAAAAAGTCGGGCGACGCCAAACGCCGCCCTACGCCTGATAACGCCTGTTATCAGCGTAATTCGCGCAAAAAATAGAAAATATTCAAACGCCTGAGTTTATTAATGATAAATAAATGAAATCCTACTCACAGCGATTTGGACTGTCCGGATTCGTCCGGAATTGCGTCCAGGGATGCGTCCAGAGGTTGTCTTCAACCTTGGAATTGCCCAAATTGAACCTGCAGTAGTCCAACAGTACCATGCTCACACGTATAGGTTGGATTCAAGCACCCTGGGTTGTTGATTGGGGGCAGGAAGCTGCGGAATTCGGTTTGGGTCTCAAGGACGAACTCAAAACGGTTGATTTGATACTGTTCTTTGCCCAAAATGGTCATGGTTCGGTCCTGCTGCAAGCAAGCAGCAACCTCTCTTGTGCGGAGGTGGAAGGGAGAGCTCGGCTAGGTGTATAGGCAACTGGGAGCTGTGGAATCAACCAAAGGCCTCAAGTCGGAGTTGAGCGCACCATTACCTTGGTGTTTCCCGTACCCAGACGGCTCTAAACAGTGTCACGCAGCAGCTGCGCCGCAGCTGGCCGGCCGCCCAAACTGGTGGGCCGCTGCGCCTAGAGCTAGGGCAGAAATGGGGAAGGGGGAAAGGAAGAAGAAGAGTGGAAGGAGGACGGAGGTGTTGGCGTTGCTGGAAGGGGCTACCAAGCCCTAGATCGGCGGCTGGGTGACTGCTCTGGGCGCCGCCCAAGCGGTAGCCCTGTGAATCATCCGCGTGAAAGAAGAAACAGATAAGTGAGAGAAAGGAAAAAACAAAGAAAGGAAAAGAAATAGCCTAAGTTTTGGAAAAATTGCAAACTGAACCCTAGTTCTAGGAAGTGCCATAACTTTCACCTCGAATATCCGATTGAGGTGATTCTTTTTGCAAAAAGTCAAGCATGAAATCCTCTATACCCTCAGAGCAAGAAATAATCCTAATTGGATTGTATCACTTGATCAAAGAACTAAACACATCAGTGAGTACTTAACTCAACTCAATTAATCTAACGATCATCATTACTATTATCATTAATTACCTCAGATGATCCAATCTCAACTATTGATTCACATATTATCTTATCTTAATTATCCATGATGTTTAACAGAGTGCTTAGCACTAATCAAGGTACTTCACACTAATCGAGGTATTTATTAACTAACCCTAATATGGGTTGTAACATCTTCACTTCATATAGGAGTGGAATTTCGGGAGAGTGAATATGGGAAATTCTAGATTCTCCAAAATTATCAGGATTGGAGACATTTTTGTTCAAACAAGTGTCGGTTGCACACTCACACTGAAGGATCTTAGTCATGTTCTAGATTTGTGGCTGAGTTTGATATCTGGTTCATTCTTTGATAGAGAAAGTTTTCATCTGGATTTTGGTGGTGGGAAATGCAAGATCACCAAGGCGTCTTTGGTTATTGTATGAGGCAAATTGTGTTTTACATTGTACAAGACCCAACTTGAAGTTCCCAAAGGCGGCCATATATATGCAATTGAGGATCACCAGCTAGATCTATGGCACAACCGACTAGGATACATAAGCGAGAAAGGCTTGAAGCTTTTATCAACATGGAGATTGATTCCTTGTGGCAAGGATATTGGTATCAGTTCATGTGATGCATTTCATACGGGAAGGTATCGACGTGTTTCTTTCAAAACAAGATCAAAGGTGAAGTCACAACTTTTGCAGTTGATTCATTTGGATGTCTGTGGTCTATTTGAGGTGGCTTTACTTGGTGGCAGTAGGTATTTTGTCACAATCATTGATGATGCATCTAGGAAGGTGTGGGACTACTTGCTGAAGACCAAGGATTTGGTCTTTTGGTGTTTTCAAAAATTTCATGCCATGGTACAGCGGGAGATAGAGAAAAAGCTGAAGTGTCTCTAGACAGACAATGGAGGAGAGTACACCTCCAGGGAGTACCAGGATTACTATGCACAACACAGAATACGGCATGAAAGGACAGAGCTTGACACACACTACTACAGAAATGGCTTATAAAGTCACTTTTCAAGGTGTCGGTTGTATACATAAACGGACACCTAAACTCTACAGTGTCGGTTTATAACATAAACCGACATACAATATGTGAAGGTCGACCAAACACGGGTACCACTTTTATTAAGTGTAGGTTAATTAATAAAAAACCGACAGCTAAAATCAACCGCCAAAACCAAAATTCCAGCAAAACAATTACCTCCAAAATTTGACATATGTCGTCGGTTCATAAATAAATAACCGACGACTAAAGGGTATTCGCGAGACAGGAATAGTTGTCGGTTGACCTTTAGTTAAAAACCGACGACTATAATCTAGTATAGGTGCTAGTTTTTGGAATAGAACTGACACAGTTGGTTTATTTTTCAGTTTATTAGAATAACCGACGCTTATTGTCAACTTAATAGCTCACCAGCATGAGCTTCTCTTCCCCTTTCCCAGTTTCATTCCCGATTTCAGTTAGGTCCGGTGATTTCTTGCTCACCCCCGCCGGTCGTTTCTCCTCCACCGCCGCTGTCGTGCTCCTGCTCCTGCCCTCGCCGCTGCTCCGTGCTCACCGGCGGCCGTGCTCCTGCTCCTGCTCCTGCCCTCTGTGCTCACCGGAGGCCGTCCGTGCTCCTGCTCTGTGCCCTCGCCGCTGCTTCGTGCCCTCGCCGCCGCTGCTCCGTGTCCTCGCCAGCTCTTCTCCTCTCTTTTCCGCCGCCTCCACCGGTAGTTGCTATGCTCCAGCCGCTGCTCTCCTCTGCCCTCAAGGTATGCCTGCCCGCCCTGCCTTCTTCCTTCTTCCTCTGCTCCCGCGGCTTCTTGGGCGGTGCCAAGGCACGCCCAAGCAGCTGCTGGGCGTTTTTTTTTAAGTTATTTACTTATTTCTGTTTAGGGTTTAGGTACTGATTTTGTGCTTCTACTGAGTTGAATCCTCTATTGTCTATACAATACATGTAATTTTGATCAAGTGATGATATGTAAATGTAGAAATAAGTTAGTAAGGTATCAATGATAAGTCTGTTGTAATGTGATGCAAAATAGTTATTGTATCATGCATATCTTAATACTTTTTTGTTTTATAGTTGTATAGGGTGTTTTATGTGTGACAAGCCTATTGTTTAATAGTTTAGCTATAATCATTGTTTTATAGTTGTGTTATAAAGTATTTGGGTGTTTAGTATGGTTCCAAAAAGTATAGTATATATATGCATACATGTGCATTTTTTTATAAAATTGTATAGAAAATCAAAACCCGTTCTTGGTGAGAATCCTAATCACCCTTCTTGCTTAATGATGAACTGTAATGCACACATGTGACATGCTTGGAATGTAAATGATGAACTTTTCCCTAAATTTCCAATTGTCGCCTACTTGTCCGCCGCCGCTACCGAATGCTTCCTCCAGTACTGCTCCGCCACAATTGTGTAGTTGTGCATACCTGCGAGTTATCAGGAACACCTAAATGAATGTCTAACACCTAAATGAATATCTAGTTGTGTATTTTCCTAGTATTGTGAAAGATTCTCAATCGTGTGTATCACATCGTTATGACAAGCAATAAAAGGTTAACTGATGTTATACAACTTTTTCTGAAAATATATAACATCGTTATATGTACTTACACTTTGTTAATACTAATATTGTGCAGTCTCTGTCCACCCATAACAGTCACTATGAACTGGGCCTCTATGTCAATGTTAACGTTCCCTATTGAAGAACAATTGGACATCATCCTAGATGATCGTTCCTTAAACCAATTGGTCATACCCAAACATTGGTGTTTTCTAAAAGGAAGACACTACATGCCTGGTAAAGTGACCCTAACTTTTGGCAATTATTCACATGTTATCGAGGTTGAGTATGATTTGGCGGGAAATCTTGTATCAAAATCCGGTTGGCGTGATTGGATTGGAGAGATGCATGTGGTCCGTTCCAACAGGCTTTTTCTCCATCCAGTTGGTCATAATTCCATCAAAGTTTGGATAACCAACATCAACTGTGAGACCCCCGATCATCTTCTGCGGTATGAGCGCACGGCGTCGGATATCATCTATGAGGAATCTGAATCTGAGGCCCCTGTCAGTTCAGATTCGTCTAAATACAGTGAGGAGCTTCGTGACACAGCTTCATCATCAAAATGACCACGGTAAGTCCAGTTAACAAATATAATTGTCAACACAAAAAATTTATGTTTACACTTTTTGTTTGAAAGCAATCAATACTCATAGCTGCTTTCTATTCTGAACTTCAAGAGAAGATCGCCACAATGATAAGTCCTCGAAGTTACTGATGTGGGACCATGTTGGTATAGTATTTAGTTGTCTATCTATCTAGACTTGTCTGTATTAATAGTTTTTTTAATTATGCGCATGTTTAGGGGTACACCAACCCCTTTGTTTAGTATTTTAGGTATAAGAATGACAACACATTATTTGAAGAACTAGGATTTTAGGTATAAGAATGACAACACATTATTTGTTGGCCTAGAAACCCATCCAAGATTTACTCATTAGGAGTAAATCTTAGATAGTCCCCGGTTTGGGACTGTTCTTGAACACCTAATCTCGCTTAGGATGTAAGTGTATAATGTGTATTGGGTTTTCATGAAAATTTCGGCAGCATTTCCCCATTTGTTCTCTAAGTACATATGTACTTGGAGAACAGCGGGGAAATGCTGCCGAAATTTTCTTGAAAACCCAATACACATTATACACTTACAAGTGAGATTAGGTGTTCAAGAATGGATAGGGGGTACACATTTATTATATATAATAATGACATCACATGTATTTGTTAACCCTAGACCCTAATATTGTCCTAATATATACTTGTTTTCTCTTTGATCATAGAATGGATAGATCATGGATGTCCATTCGCAATCGCTGCACCCCAGAGTTTATTTCTGGTCTTGACCAGCTCATTAGATTTGCCGAGGAACATAGGAAATAACCTGGAGATAGGTTCTACTGTCCATGTAGGCATTGCGGTAACAACTTGAAAGTCAACACTGGTGACGAAATCAAAACTCATGTCATGTGCAATGGGATTATACAAGGCTATACAGAATGGCACTAGCATGGAGAGATTTCAAACCCGAAACCTAATGAACTAGTTCCAGTAGACATCGTTGATGCGATGCTGGATAGTTGTGGGGTACATTACACCGATCCACCTCCCATTTTTAGAAACATTGTACATGATGCTGAAATGCCATTATACACAGGTTGTACTAAGTTTATGAAGCTTAACGATGTGTTGAGATTGTATAAGATGAAAGCTAACAATAGATGGAGCGACAAAAGCTTCACGTCATTGTTGTCTTTGTTGAAAGAAATGCTTCCTGAAGGAAACGAGCTGCCAATCTCAACATACCAGGTAAAGAAATTGTTGTGCCCAATGGGAATGGATGCCAAGAAGATACACGCATGCCCGAATGATTGTGTATTATTTCAAAAGGACTATGCAGATTTGAAAGATTGTCCAAAATGTGGTGCGTCACGGTATAAATTGACGACTTCGGGGGAGTCCAAAACTGGTTCTCCTGCCAAGGTGATGTGGTATCTACCTATAATATCACGGTTTCAACGCTTGTTTGCCAATCCGATAGATGCAAAGAATTTGAGGTGGCATGCAGATGTTAAGAAAAATAATGATGGGATCCTACGACATGCGTCTGATTCCCCACAGTGGAAGAAGATTGATGTATTGTACCCTGAATTTGGTGAAGAAGTCAGGAATCTAAGACTTGGGCTTTGTACAGACGGGATGAATCCGTACGGGACATTGAGCAGCCAACATAGCACTTGGCCAGTCATGCTTGTTATATACAATTTTCCTCCCTGGATGTGTATGAAAAATAAGTACGTCATGCTGTCGTTGTTGATATCGGGCCCTAAACAACCTGGAAATGACATCGATGTTTATTTTGAACCTCTGATTGATGACTTAAAGAAATTCTGGGGTGAAGGTGTGATGACCTATGATGCTTCACAAAGAGAGACATTTCGTTTGCATGCTATGTTGTTTTGCACTATTAATGACTTTCCAGCATATGGGAATTTGTCTGGATATAGTGTCAAAGGAGCTAAAGCGTGTCCTATATGTGAAGAGAACACTGATTCAACAAGACTAAAACATGGCGGTAAGAATGTATATCCCAGTCATCGAAGGTTTCTTCCAAATTTCCATCCGTATCGTAGGAAGCGCAAAGCATTCAATGGATTGAATGAGGAACGCAGTGCACCTAAACCTATACCAGAGGAGGTTGTTTATGAAAGAGTAAAAGACTTCTAAACCTATACCAGAGGAGGTTGTTTATGAAAGAGTAAAAGACTTTGTCAATGAATTTGGTAAGAGAACACAATGTACTACACGGAGTGACAATTCTTCATTCAAGAAGAAGTCAATATTTTGGGATCTTCCTTATTGGAGTTCTTTGACTGTCAGACATTATATCGATCTAATGCATGTTGAGAAAAATGTCTATGATAGCATCATTGGTACTCTGTTAAATATACCAGGTAAGACTAAAGATGGGATAAAATCCAGACTGGACCTATGTGAAATGGGAATAAGGTCAGAATTAACAAAATTATGTGAAATGGGTAATAAAAGAACATACTTACCTCCCTCTCATTACACATTGTCTAGAAAGGAGAAGAAAGCTTTTTGTGAATGCTTGGTAAATGTTAAGGTGCCACATGGTTACTCATCCAACATCCGTAGATTGGTATCAATGAAAGATCTAAAGTTGATAGGTCTTAAATCTCATGATTGTCACACTCTAATGTAACAAATATTGCCCGTGGCAATTCGATCTATATTGTCGAAGCATGTAAGGTTTGCAATCACCAGACTTTGTTTCTTTTTCAACAGTCTCTGCAGCAAAGTTATTGACCCTGAGACTTTCGATAATTTGAAAAGAGAAGTGGTTGTTACCCTATGTCATCTTGAGATGTATTTCCCTACTTCGTTCTTTGATATCATGGTACATCTTGTTGTCCACTTGACTAGGGAAGTGAAAATCTTGGGACCGGTTTTCTTACATTGGATGTATCCCTTTGAAGGATATATGAGAATTTTTAAAGGTGATGTTCGAAACCGTTATCGGCCTGAAGGGAGTATTATTGAAGGTTATGTGGTGAGAGAGGTTATGGATTTCTGCAATGACTTTCTCAGTGGTAATGACACTCCTGATAATGACAAGAATATTGACGAGCTATTTGGCAAAGGAATTTTGGGTTCACTTGTGAAAGTAATCAGCCGTGAGCAGTTGGAACAAGGTCATTTGTATATTTTACACAACATGGACGAAGTGAACGTTTATATCGAGGAACATACCAATTTCATCAAAAGCCAATATCCTCAAGCCAATACAATGTGGCTTGCTAGAGAGCATAACAAGACTTTTATTAAGTGGTTTGAAGATAAAGTCTTACATCAACTATCTCAAACACCAGATGATATTACTGAAACTATCAAATGCCTCGCCTTTAAACCAAAGTTGACTGTTATGTCTTATGAAGGGTATGACATTAATGGATTCACATATTACACAAAGTGCTAAGATGGTAAGAGTGTCGTCCAAAACAGTGGGGTCACCCTTCAAGCATCGACTATGTTTTTTGCAAGTGTAAAGGATAAGAGTCCACGTGAAGCTAAAATGTCATATTACAGTGTCATTGAAGAGATATGGGAATTTGACTACATAGATTTCAGAATTCCGCTCTTCAAATGTAATTGGGTTGATAACACCAAAGGAGTTATAGTGGATGAATTGGGTTTCACTTTAGTGAACTTTGAAAAGATTGGCGAGAAGGCTGAACCATTCATATTGGCATCACAAGAGAAACCAGTATTTTATATCGATGATCCTGCAAATGATAAATGGTCGGTTGTTCTTCATGGTAAAAGATAGTTCATTGAAGATCCTATAGATGAAGAACAGTACTATGATAAGTATGATGAATCCAGTCCATTCTCAGTTGGGTTGCCAACACCAACAAATATTGAAGCTAATGATGACTTTTATGTGCGCGGAGATCACAATGAAGGATTGTTAATTGATAAAAAATCGCAATATTAGAGGTATGTTTTGTTTTATATGTTTTTATTTTTCTGAATATGTGAACTTTACATATCCGTTAACATATGTTATTACATTACTATTTAATTGCAATGTTCTGTGTTACATTAACATGTTGGGGTTTTGATGAGTTCAAAAAGGCTGGAGGAAAGGTCCCCACGAAAAAGAACCAGCCAATAATTTGGAAGAACATGAAAGTAAGTTCCCGACTGCAATATATGTATATATTATTTATGTGAACAATGCTTAATTAGTTGTATTTTTTAATATTTTGTATGTTTGAATTTATAGTGTGCTACACAAGACAACATATGGGCATGTGGATACTATGTGATGCGATATATGCACATGATTATCAAACATGCCGCACTGGACATCGATTATATTGCTCAGGTATTATATAGTCGCATTAGATAATATGAAATATATCAATCTTATTTATAGCTCATTAATTATATATATACATCATTCTCTTTACAGGTGTTTAAAGCTGACCCCACTACAGGAATGGACTTACCAGATGTACATGATCCCTATACGATGGGAGAATTAAATGAAGTAAGAGAAGAATGGGCAACAACCATACAAATAGTGGGGGTTTTAAAATATAATTGGGATGTTGATAGCGAATAATGACTAAAGAATGATATTTTGTAAATGAATTTCTGAATTATAATATATGTGTGAATGTTTCTACATGTCTGGATGTTTCTACATGTGTCTGAGTGAAAATGAATGAAAGTGTTGGTTGCTATATGAATGTTTCTACATGTGTGAATGTGAATGAATGGAACTACAGATTGCTAGCTACATGAATGTTTCTAAATGTGTGAAAATAAAATGGAACTGCATGTTGTATTGCTAAATGCATGTGTGAATATTTTTGTTTTTAAATTTGCAGGTTTGTGGCCTGTTGTTGGCTGATATCAATGGATGTCGTAAAACCTACAGTTAACTGCATGTTTCTCATCCTGCGACCAGCCACAGTAGGTCTGCAGACTGACAGAAAAAAAAAACAATAGGCGTCGGTTATTTGTATAACACCGACACACAAAGTTATAGTGTCGGTTTTATATAAATAACTGACACCTGTTTCCTATGGCGTGAAGGTATATGGCATCGGTTTATTATCTAATAACCGATGCTGATAGTGGCCAAGATATATGGCGTCGGTTTATTATCTAATAACCGACGCTGATAGTGGCCAAGATGGCGCCCTTTCTGTGGCGCGAAGGTATATGGTGTCGGTTTCTTATCTAATAACCGACGCCTATACCTTCGTGCCACAGGAAACATGCACGATTTTGGTGGCGCGCGAAGAGTTTGGGCGTCGACTTTGGAACCGACGCATAATGGGTGAGCTTTTAGTGTCGCCCACATATGTGTCGCTTAGAAACTGACACTAAAGGCCTTAAATAACCGACACTAAAGGTAGGTTATGTAGTAGTGACACCACAATACAATGGTACAACTGAGAGAATGAACTGTACCATAGTGGAGAAAGTTAGATGCATGTTGAAGACTGCAAAGTTGCAAAAGACATTCTGTGGCGAGGAAGTGCATACTGCCTACTATTTGATTATATTATTTCCACTGGTTCCTTTGGGGTTTGATATACATGTGAAGGTATGAACATGCAAGGATGCATCCTATGCTCATCTGTGAGTATTTGGGTGCAAGGCTTATGCACATGTTCCAAAGGAAAAGAGGTAAAAGTTGGATGATAAAGCAATGTCTTGTATCTTTCTTGGCTATAGAGATCATCAATTTGACTACAAGTTATGGGATCCTATAAAAAGGACCATGAACAGACATATATATGTGACTCTCTATGAGAGTCAGAAAGTTACAGAGCCTGAGAGTGATGATGCAGAGGCTACATGATTAGGTGATAGTTCTTCTGATGATGAGTATGAGGATGTCTCAGCTTCTTCACAGGTGCAATTTTCAGATGACAAAGAAAAGCAACAAGATCACCCTAAGTAATAGAGTGAGAGCACATTGAGTGTTCCTGTTCCAAATGCACAATTGAGTGATTCAGATTCACAGTCAGAGACTTCTGGGCAGGGGGCAAGATCATCACCAGGAAGAGTCCTCAGAGCAGCAGTTGAGGAGGTCTGATAGAGTTCATCATCCTTCATCCAGATATCTGACATCTCAGTATATTCTTCTTACTGATCAGTGGGAGCCAGAGACTTATCATGAGGTACAAACTCATAGAGATAAAGCACAGTGGCATTAGGTGATGTAGGAGGAGATGTCTTCTTTGCAAAAGAATGATACCTATGAGCTTCTGGTGCTTCCCAAGGGCCAGAGAGCACTAAAGAACAAGTGGGTCTACAGGATGAAGAGAGATGACCACAACAAGGATACTAGATACAAAGCCAGACTAGTTGTCAAGGACTTTGTTCAAACACCAGGGGTGGATTTTGATGAGACATTTTCTCATGTTGTGAAGATGACTTCTATTAGATTGGTTCTAGTCTTGGTTGCTAGCCTAGATCTGGAGCTTGAGTAGATGGATGTGAAGATGACATTTCTTCATGATGACCTAGATGAGAAGATCTACATGGAGCATCCAGAAGGTTTTCATGTCAAGGGGAAGGAGCACTTAGTCTGCAGATTAAAGAAGAGTTTGTATGGTTTGAAACAAGCTCCCAGACAGTGGTATAAGATGTTTGATTCTTTCATGCATAGTCACGAGTACCATAAGACAAGTGCAGATCCATGTGTTTACATGAGGAGGTTTCCCAATGGGAAATTCATTATTTTGCTACTCTGTGCATGACATGTTGATAGCGGAACAAGATATCAGTTTGATTAAGAAACTGAAGATAGAGCTTTCCAAAGTCTTTAAGATGAAGGATTTGGAACTAGCACAGTAGATTCTGAGGATGTTGATCACACATGATAGGAAACAACACAAGTTGTGGTTGTCATAGTAGAGTTATGTTGAACAGATTCTTGAGAGATTCAACATGAGCAAAGTCAAAGCCGTGAGTACTCCACTATCAAGTCACTTCAACCTAAGTAAGAAGTCATGCCCATCAAGGGATGAAGAGAAGGAGAAGGTGGATAGGATTCCCTATTCTTCTGCTGTAGGGAGTTTGATGCACACAATGGTGTGCACTCATCCTGACATTGCTCATGCAATAGGTGTTGTGAGAAGGTTTCTCTAAAACCCTGGGAAAGTTCACTGGGAGGTGGTCAAGTGCATATTCAGATACTTACAAGGCACGGGTGACACATGTTTGATGTTTGGTGATTCTGAACCAGTTCTAAAGGGCTTCATTGATGCCGACATGGTAGGTGATATTGATCCATGAAGTCTACTTGTGGGTACATTTTCACTTTTTTAGGGGGATCCATATCTTGATCGTCCAGGTTGTTATACTTTCTACGATAGAGGCAGAGTACATTTCAGTAGCGGAAGCATGAAAAGAAATACTCTGGATTGTGAGATTTGAGGAGAACTGGGAATGAATCAGATTGATCCAACTATTTTCTGTGATAGTCAGAGTGTTATTGACTTGAGCAAGAGCACAATGCATCATGCATGGATAAAGCACATTGATGTGAGATATCATTGTCTTCGTGATGTGATTGACAAGAGGTTGTTGACTCTGAAGAAGATCCATACTGAGAAGAATGCTTATGAGATGATGACCAAAGTAGTGATGCAAGACAAGATGGAGCTCTGCAAAGATCTCTACGACATACATTCGCAGTGATGATTCTTTGACAACGTCTCCCTCATGGGTCGGAGGGGGAGATTTTTGAAATAGAAAAAGGATTCGACCCATATCCAATTGGATTTGGACTTGAGTAGGAGTTGGCTTTGCTACCAATCCTAATTAGAGTCAAATCTAAAAGGGAAAGAAGATGGTTTCCTAAGTGCAACATGGAGTTGGACTCAGTGTTGGACAAAGATTCTTAGTTGCAACCACATGCCATGGAGGTCTATAAATAGAAGACCTCAGGGAGGCCATTGAGATCATCCCTCTAGTTTCTTATTGACGCCTTCTGTGGTTGAGGGTGTCAGAGAATAAGAACAACTAGAGGAGCTCTCTTGGTTGAATAAGAGAGGGTCAATGACTTTACCGTGAAGCAAAGTAGCGGCTGATAGTCGGTGATACATTGGGTGTAGTAACAGAGCAACTCTCTTGGTTGATAAGAGAGGGCCATCGAATTTGCCTTGAAACAAAGTAGCGGTTGGCGGTTACAAACACAGTGTTGCCATAGCGCAACGCTCTGACCGAATCAGCAGTCACATCGGTATCAAGCAGTCCCCTACAATGACAGCAGCCTTGTGAGAATATCAAGTAAAGAAGGAGATTTTGTACACACTATGTATGATTCTCTTCTTCTTCATCTTTGTTCTTGTGTAGAGAGGGCTACCTAGATTTAGGGGTAATTAAATCCAGACAATGTGAGTTGTAATCTTAATTACATAGTGCTTGTTGGCTGGTATTTCCCCGTGGTTTTTCTCTCCTTGTCTTGGGTAGAGTTTTCCACATTAAATCTGGTGTTTCTTCTTTGAGTTTATATGTTTTTCGGTAACACTTCCGTAATAAGTTTTTGTCACATCAGAGACCGTATTGGTACAACATCCCCAATAGATGAGAATAGTAGGGTCAAGAATGGGGGGAGAGAGGAACCGTGTAAAAAATGAGGACCATTGTGATGATAAATTTTAATACATGGTAATGAGTGATGGAAGGATATTCGACAACAAAGCCCAACCAGAAGCAACAACAAACCAACACCAAATCCAAAGTTGTGGTTACATCGTTGTTCGCCGCTTCTCTTCCATATCCAAAATAAGGTAGATGATAACGAACAATGCAGACTACATTTTTTGGAGTGAAGAGAAGGGATGAATTCAAATTTAGAAGAAATGCCATCTTTATGTCGTCAATGATAGATTTGAGCATCGGATAACTATGTAACTGTCAAAAGTTTTTGATGATGTTACTTGATGACATTTTGCCCTATTTATGGATCTTTGGTCTTGGTTACACCCAAGTAGAGTCTCAATTTTATTTCACATTATAATAACATAGTTATGAAGCATTAGCATAGTTATGAAGTATCAATGGGCATACATTCTCATACTAGCTCCTATACACCCCATGCATGGACCAGATCTTGGTTGCTTTCTTCCAGGAGTTTTTCTACATTGCATATCCACCATGTCCCCATTTTATTTTCACTGTTAGATAATTTAGGTGTAAACGTCATTACATGCAACAACAAACAGTTGCAAATAATTAACAATTGCAGATAGATCAAGATAAGATACACAAGAACAAAACATTGTAGGAGAACATAAATAAATGAGTAAGAAACTCCTGACCGGATTGTCTCGTTGAGAAACAAGACATGTATATTTGTATATACATATGTATACTTAAAGAAATCATTGCCTTGCAATCCTTCAGATAAGCGATGTTCTTCCAGTCCATCCAGTCATTAAGAATGCAGCAAAGTCTATATCCTTGGCTCGTCTCGCTAACGCTTGACGCCAAGTCACTCTGCATGTCTTCTTGCATTTAACGTCGCTCTTCCAGCACGTCAAATTGACGCCGAAATATTTGCACCACCAGTGCAGCCCAGCGATCACAGGTACCACCACCCAGACAGATCATGTCAAAGGAATAGAAGGACGACATTGTTCGTCTCGTTCAGGAGAAGGATCTCCATGAGACAACTTTTCTAAATACTCACTTCGTTCCGAAGAGAAGTCTCCACAAAGTAGCAATTCAGATGGGCGAAGAGAAAGAAGAGAAAAACTATGTCAAAGGGACACATCTCTTGTCTCTTGCAAACGGCGGCTGACGGTTGTGCGTTATGCAGAGAGAGACTAAATTCATTGTGTGTTCAACCCTATTGACATGTTTCCCTATTTATAACCCTTTCACACCCCACGTCCTAATCCTAGACGGACACGATCACTCGATCACTCTTGTACACGAAACGTACATGCCTTTACCGTTAAGGAAAGGAGACCATTAATTATATATATAAATAATTAACTTCATCTCTTATTCACATAATGGAAAGTTACTGAACCGTTTCAAAATTGTACACGAAACGTACATATCTTAATCGTTAAGGAAAGGAGACCATTAATTATATAAATAATTAACTTCATCTCTTATTCACATAACGGAAAGATGCTAAAATGTTTCGGAAAGATAAAATTAATTAAATCAATAATTAATAACGTGATTATCCTTTTTATACAAAAGGAGTAACTTATGTTTCTTTCCATTATATACTGACTGCACTACATTGGGCTTAACCCATGCTAAATAATAGCTGTAAAAGCTATATATCTAACAATCCCCCACAAAGTTCAATGTGTAGTGCCCTGCCAAACAGTCCTCCATACTATGCTTTCAGTAGATACCTTTCAGTTTGAATCTACCTGAGTTATCCAACGTAGACTCCCGCAGGAACTAAGTGAACTAAAGTCTTGAACTTGAACCTTGGTTGCAAGAGTATCGGTTGGTAACAACATAATAAAGACATGGCAGTAAAGAAGTAAAACGATGCATTAAAGGCCATGCATCCAAATCAGGGAATCATGATTGATATAGGAAGCAACCCTATTCCTTGTTGCGGCCCACACAACATCAATCACTTAGTTGAAGTCTCCAAGGATGTACTGCTAGCATCCTGTCCTAGGACTTGACTCCATTAGAGACTAATCTCTTACTAACTTGCAGCTTAGGACACTAAACATGTTTTCAGGGGATAGACACACAGATGCATGAAGCATCAAACATAAATTTATATAGTGTCATCAATTCACCCGACAGTTTGTTATTACCACATTGAACCCAATTCGTGGGATCTCCACTCTTTTGGGTTGGGTTTCTACTGCCTATGAATAAGAAGGGGTTTTAGTCCCATCCCCAACCTGAATTTATCAACTAATGCCATATTAAGACATATAGTCAAAGGATTGACTTTATAATAAGAAAGGTACCTACGTAGTCAAGCCTTGACCCCACAAGACACTAACTCCCTTACAGACATAAGTCTGACTTGGATGTGTCAATGTTGTTTTATTATACTTTTCCATCTTTATAGCTTTTATAGTTGTACTATTATTAATATGAAATGAAATTCCAGGAATCATATTTATTTTTAATGGCTAACTTAGATTAAAATCTATGCAGCCATTCAACTTCCAATTCAATTTCATATATAAAACACCCAACTAAGCTTCAGAAGAAGACCAAGACAAACCATAAAACAACACATTTTCTTATTTGGAAAATACATCACAAGACACCATTACTCCTAGAGTTCATGACAAACCGGCATGCATTATTATATCCTTCTACTACCAAAGGATATTTGTCATAATGAAGTCAAGGTAACGTGTTCCCATTACAGACCTCAATACTCTATCAAGAGATTTCTAAATGGGTCTTAGCATGATCATTGGTGTATCTACTCAACTTTCATATAACAAACATAATGTATATACAAGACATTTTGATGAGTTCATATAGAGTCTTAATATGGTTGCATGATGTGTACTCAAACTTCTCTAGTATCCTCTCAACATAATGAGACTTTTAGAGAGTAATATCATCAGTAAACCTCATGATTTTAGGCCTTAAAATCACATAAACGACTCTTATTTATATTTCATCTAAAACTTGTTACATAAGAATGATAGTCTAATTTATTACTTTTATATTGGAAACAAAACATCATCTATGTATAACAACATGAATCAACCATCGACGATTTTTATACAGTAGATACATTTATCAAAATGATTAGAAATGAAGCATTTCATTGATATTACTCTATCAAACATCTCATATCATTTCTTAGGAGCTTGTTTCAAGCCATGCAATAGATTTAATAAAATTACACACTTTTATGCTCATTCCTCAATGCACAAATCCGTCAGGTTGTTCCACACATATATATCTTCTCGTGAATATTGTCATGTAAGAATACGGAATTCTCATTCATTTCTTGAATATGAGATTATATGTGACAACCAATGTCTTAAGCATTTAGATTTTGTTCATGTAGGAAACATAGAATATGTATCAAAATACATTATTCCTTTAGGGTGTAAAATCCTTAGCAACTAGCGTAGCAAAGTACATTATTGATTATCCAATCTGAATTTATTTTCATCTTAAGGATCCATTTACTAACAACTTTAGAACAACTAGAAGACAAATCTATAAATTCCTACAATTGATTTGAGAGAATTCATAAGATTTCTTTGTTAACAAATTCTTTCAAAACTAAGCTTCTAGAGAATCCATAGCATGTTTTGAAAGGAACAAGATCATCTTTGATATTATAAGTGAGAAACTCACTTCTATCATCCTTGAAAATCTTAGAACGTTAACTTCTCCTTTGTTCAGCCATTTCATCAGAATCAATAAATTCAGAAATAGCAAATTCTAAGTTGCCCCCCACATTTCTCATCCTTTCTTCGTTCTCGAGGAAAGACCATGTGTATAATGGGTCATTATGAGACATTTATTTAGATACACCCATTTTTCATGAGAAACACATTATCATAGAATGTCGTACGTAATATCACAATTGTATAAACCTTATAGCCTAAGATTTCATATTTTACAATCATAAATCTAAAGGCGTAACTTGTTTTTACATGACCCAATAAAATGGCATCAATTGTTTTTCTAATTTCTTTTCTTTTGTGTTCAGAGACATATACCTTAGTAAAATGCCCCCACATTTGAAAGTATTAGAGAAACAATTATTTCTCAATCAATAACTCAATCAGGTTACTCTTATTATGTCTACAGAAAACTTTATTCAAAAAATGGCAAGCCATAGTCAAAGTTTCTTCCACATATGTATGAGTAAACTTGAGGTCTGGAGAAAGTTATTAGCCATTTAAATAAGGAATTAGATTTTACATTTTATAATCCCAATAAACCATGGTGTATAAGGAGCAACAACCTTCATGAACTACACAGTGGAGTTGTTAAAAATTCCAACAAACAAGTTCAAGGTACGTTTTTCTCCGCATCAGACCTTAATCATTGAAGTACCTTACTAGTTTGAGTTTTAGCTTCCATCTAAAATATTTTGAATTTTCAAATGTCTCAATTTTACTTTTAAGTAAAATGACATAACAATATCTACACAAATCATCCACATATGTTATTAAATAACAATTTCCAGTTCCTATACGTAACTTCATTAAATTCACAGATGTAATGGTGAACTAAATCTAGAATTTCAGAATTCTTATTATAAAAGAAATTCTTCTAGTCAATTTAGTGTATATATATATTTTACATCTTTCAGAATTAATGTCGGATTTCGGAACCAATTCATGATTCATCATTTATTTCATCGAGACAACAAAATATGTCTCAAACAATAATGTTATGTATTAGATGAAACAAGATTCATGCATACAGAACTATAGTCATTCAAATATTAAATTATAATTTGAAATATGTTCAACAAGAATCTTAAACTAGTTCTCCACGTTACACAAATATCACTTGCTAAAGAACATAGTATCACGAAGGTATGTAATAATAACTTATTACAGTCTATTACAAAACCATCTCATTTACTAATCGAGATTTTAGGTTTAAAGACACATACCCATCATTAAGGTTCAAGAAAATAATTATCTAATTATAATCTCTTTAATTTCAGATGTGGCTACCTTCTATCCTCTGTATATAAAGGACATAATTTATTCTTAGCCATAGATATATGTACTATCTTTAATTTCTTATCTCTGGTCTTAGCACTAAAATTAACTGTCGGGTAAGAACTAACATGTAACTTGACATTTGTATCTTTCAGGTGTACGTCTTGTTTATTAATGTCTAATATGAGACCGCTCATTGACATTCTCCTTTATATTTGAGATATATGTCAAACGACTTCCTAAAATATTAGGAATATCTCAACTATAGACATAACAATAAAATTATCAAGTGTACATCTTATTTATTAATGTCTAACATGAGACCGCTCATTGACATTCTCCTTTATATTTGAGATATATGTCAAACGACTTCCTAAAATATTAGGAATATCTCAACTATAGACATAATAATAAAATTATCAAGTGTACATCTTGTTTATTAATGTCTAACATGAGACCGCTCATTGACATTCTCCTTTATATTTGAGATATATGTCAAACGACTTCCTAAAATATTAGGAATATCTCAACTATAGACATAACAACAAAATTTTCAAGCATTTAATGCATGCATCCAAAATTTTGTACACTAAGAATTAAATCAGTAATTATTTGTTCAAGAATAGATTTACCTCTACTAAATAAAACATTTAGAAATATTATAAACTTTGAAACGCAGCACTGATTAGTACATTTATTCTCAGTTTTATATTTTATTTCTACCATCCCTATACAATGTCATGGAAATAAGCAATACTTGCTAAGAGTATAAATTATACAGTTTGCATTTTTAACACAAACAAAATTAACTCTTGGCATCTCGTATCAGCCTTTTTCCAACTAGAAATAATATTCACATTGTTGGGATCAGTTTTATTTAGTTTCGGTTATTCCTATTCTTCATACCCATATATTATGCCAATTATATATTCAACATTGCTAATATACAACGTTCAAAATAATAAATTTCAGACATATGTTTATTGTTAATTCTAGCGCACGCACCATGATCTACATTGTTAATTAACGACAAAGACTGATTTCTTTAAGATTGTTAGATAATTTAGGTATAAACGTCATTACATGCAACAACAAACAGTTGCAAATAATTAACAATTGCAGATAGATCAAGATAAGATACACAAGAACAAAACATTGTAGGAGAATATAAATAAATGAGTAAGAAACTTCTGACCGGATTGTCTCGTTGAGAAACAAGACATGTATATTTGTATATACATATGTATACTTAAAAAAATCATTGTCTTGCAATCCTTCGGATAAGCGATGTTCTTCCAGTCCATCCAGTCATTAAGAATGCAGCAAAGTCTATATCCTTGGCTTGTCTCGCTAACGCTTGACGCCAAGTCGCTCCGTATGTCTGCTTGTGTTTAACGTCGCTCTTCCGACACGTAAAATTGACACCGAAATATTTGCACCACCAGTGCAGCCCAGCGATCGCAGGTACCACCACCCGGACAGATCGTGTCAAAAGAATAGAAGGACGACATTGTTCGTCTCATTCAGGAGAAGGATCTCCATGAGACAATTTTTCTGAATACTCACTTCGTTCCGAAGACAAGTCTCCACAAAGTAGCAATTCAGATGGGCGAAGAGAAAGAAGAGAAAAACTCTGTCAAAGGGACACATCTCTCGTCTCTTGCAAACGGCGGCTGACGGTTGTGCGTTATGCAGAGAGAGACTAAATTCGTTGTGTTCAACTCTATTGACATGTTTCCCTATTTATAACATTTTCACGCCCCACGTACTAATCCTAGACGGACTCGATCACTCTTGTACACAAAACGTACATGCCTTTACCGTTAAGGAAAGGAGACCATTAATTATATATATAAATAATTAACTTCATCTCTTATTCACATAATGAAAAGTTGCTGAACCGTTTCAGAATTGTACACGAAACGTACATATCTTAATCGTTAAGGAAAGGAGACCATTAATTATATAAATAATTAACTTCATCTCTTATTCACATAACGGAAAGATGCTAAAACGTTTCGAAAAGATACAATTAATTAAATAAATAATTAATAACGTGATTATCCTTTTTATACAAAAGGAGTAACTTACGTTTCTTTCCATTATATATTGGCTGCACTACATTGGGCTTAACCAATGCTAAATAATAGCTGTAAAAGCTATATATCTAACATTCACTTCCATCATAGATTTGACTCTGTCACTATAAATAATTATTTCGTAATAACTCTAGGATTCGTTATTATGTCCGTAATAAAGGAACATCATTTGGAGATAAGTGATCACTATAAAATGTTAATTGAGAGTTGCAGCTGTTACGAAGTTCGTTATGATATGCGTACGTATTTTGATTTTATTCATAATATGCATATCATCATTAGATCCTGAACTTGAATCGCATCGCTGAAAGCAAAGTTGTTTCCGTTGAGGCTTTAGCTTATTAAAATTCATAACATTTAATTAATTATGACATTCCTAATATAACATGTTTTCAGTTCTAACAATCATCGGAAAAGAACGTTAGATTTATAAATGATTCTATATAATCTTACTGTTTTGTGTTTTCTCTAGTTCTTACTTGATCATCTTTTTAGGGGTTACTTGATCATTTTTACAGATAGTTACGTATCCAGACTTACTGTTGCTCGGGTATCCTGATGAGTCCATGCTACAATGACATGAGTTGCATACAAACTAAGTCGTCAAGCACATTTATCCTTGCGTAGAAACATCTTGACCGCAATAGTTGTGAAAACAAATTGTGCATCACTCAAGTTTTGTGGGATCTGTTAATACTGTTCGGAATGTCTCCGGCTTTCTCATGTTCCCTAGAAATCACAGACGCCCTCCAATTCTTTGTGCTGATGGAATTTAGAAGCTTCTAATCTGCAGGCTTGCAGTGGTGCTAGTGTGGTCCAGAAATCAATCTTCGACGACACATGCCCTTTGCTTTGTAGATATTATATTCCAGAAAAAAGCTATTGTAAAAGCGCTTAACTGCTCGCGTACCTACTGACTCATACGCTTATGCAATGCTCTTACTTTCTACCTAGAAGGCAAAGCGGAATAGCCACCATGATTACTTTAGTTGTTGATCTTTTGTTAGGTTATGTTGGTTCCATAGGACCATAACAAACGTGATCGTACTCTCTAGACGAGTTACTTCGAGACCATTACAATAGGGAGCAATACGAGGCTCACACTCTCTTTCTTGGGATTATGACAAAAGCATTCCGATTTACTTTGTACTTTCTTTTGTTTCGTGGCGACTTATGATAGCCTTGGGTTTACGACATGGCATCGTTTTACTTAAAAAAAAAACTGAAGACGAAACTTTTTGTTTTTCTGAAACATCTACACGGCATTGTTCTAAAATCTAGCTGGTGAGAACAAGCTCTATATGATGATGTTTAACGACCTTGATAGTTGCCAGCCTCCTCTCCTCAACACTTCTCGGTCCTTGGTGAGAAAGACCAGAGCATCTTCAATCATGCTTAGTTATCCATCATGTTTTTGAACATAGAAGCAACATAGATGCTCCGTTTACCTCTTTTTCTATCTCTCAAGTTCCTAAATCTTGCAATGAAGTAGCACATTACATTACATTGCCAAACAATCCCCGGTTGACAGTTGTGTAAGTACTGTGAACGGTGAACCCAGGGGCTATCCCAGGTTCTGTGTTGAGTCACGTACATTTGAACAACGTTCCTTAATTAATGGCATGGTGCCTTAAGAAAAAAAGGTTCGTCAAAACAGCCACAATTTTTCAAAGATAAACGTTCTCACTAATGATAAATCTCGATTACAGAACTTCAAAGCTCCAGCATCATAATCTTAGATTAAAAAAAACCTTGCCCTCGGCTAGATGGTATCTCATTATTTTGTTAAATGAGATCCAAAATATATACATTTTGTGGTCGTTACATCATTTACTTCTCCTCTTCCTGGATCAAGTTCTGGAGCTGCTTCCTCGTTGGGAATTCTTTTTCTACCTTCATGAATGCTCCAATTAATATCAGATTCCCACTTATCTAGATGACTAAGAGAATACTACACTCCTTTGCCTCTTCAACACTTACACCTTCAGTAGGATGTCATTTGGGCTATACAGTGCACCCACCACTTTCCAATGGTACATGTGATCCATCTTTTTAGGATTGACAGAGACTGTTATGAAGGTTTATATGGATGACTTCGCCGTGTATGAAGATTCCTTTGACTCATGTCGTCACTGTCTTTCTCTTGTGCTAGCATGATGCAAAGAAACTCACCAGGTCCTCAATTGGAAAAACTGCCACTTTATAGTGATAGAAGGCATAATACTTGACCACTGCGTGAGTAAGAAGGGTATGGAAGTGGACAAGTTGAAGATTAAATAGATTGCTAAACTAGATCTACTATCCATTGTGAAATAAGTTTGTGCTTTCTAAGGTCATGTGGGATTTTATCATTTTGATTTATTACGGACTTCATCAAGATTGCCAAATCCCTAACTGATCTTATTTTAAAGATTTAGACTTCCACTTCGATTTTGCATGTATGGAAAGTTTCTAGAATCTGTAATTTGCCTTGATCTCCACTCCTTTCGTTCGAGCATTGAATTCGTGATCCACCATTTAAATCATGTGTGATGCTAGTGATTGTGTTGTGGGAGCTTTGATGGGCCAATGCATTACCAAGAAACATCATGTTATTTATTATGCCTCTAGGAGTCTTGATGAAGATCAAAATAACTATGCCACAACTGAAGAGGAGCTTCTACCTATTTTTATGCATTTGAAAATTTCAAATTGTATCTAGTGGGATCATAGATGATTGTTTACACAAGTCATATTGCATAACGAACTATTAACCAGTAAAGACGTCAAGCCTCATCTGATTAGTTGGATTCTATTATTGTAGGAGTTTGATATTAAGATTAGGGACAAGAAGGGTAGTGAGAATGTTATGTCTGATCATGTAAGCCTCCATCATGCCACTACACCAAATCAATTATAATAAATGATTCCTTGCAAATAATCGTTTGATAAAAGTTGACACAATTATTCTTTGATTCTCCAAATTTTTGAATTGCCTTTGTGAAGGTGTTGTTCACCTAGAATGCATATGCAATGAAAATTAGAAGTTCATGCATGATATCAAGAACTAGTACTAGAGTCATACCTTTTATTGACTTTGTGTTGATAAATTATATCACAAGTGTGTCACTAAAGAAGAGGCTCCATAGATACTAGAGAAATGTCCCAAAGGAGGACGCATGAGAACAATGAAGATAGCCTCTAAACTCCTCCATTCCACTTTTGTTGGATTAAATGCTCAAGTTCTAATATTTTTAAACTCGAACACTACCCCACAAGTATACGGGTGTGTGTAGTATTATTGAGGTCGTCCAAGGAGAAATGTATAGTTAATCGCAAGTATGTTACCATTCAACATTCTAGATCATTTTATAAAAGTTGGATTGGGTTTTGATCAGCTAACTAGCAAATTAAAAGCGAGAAATAAATTAAGAGGATTTAGATCAGATTTAGGAGATCTTGGACATAAGATTTCACTTCCATACCATTACATCATGTGCAACTACAAAATTAAACATGCCAATTAACCTATAAGGAAGGTTTTCATCATCATGCACCTCCTGATGACATGAGATACTTCTCATCTTTACGTAATACTTCCATGTCTATGTTCATATTCGTACACAATCTTGGATCCTCAACATTCTCCAACTAGTCCCATGGTCAAGAGTTTGTTTCCAAGAGATCTACTCCATACTTCTTTATATATTTTCTTGAATTGCGTAAAGAAACATAAAATATGCATATTTGATGGCCAGTCAAGCATACAAGCAATAAAACACCGTAGAAGCTCTTGGAGAAGCAAACTAACTAGCATTAGATATAAATTATGAGTTTACATGAGTAATAGAAAGTAAGCTACTCTCCCAAGCCCAAGAAAAAAATTCTACTCGTACATGATGAAGAAACACAAGTGCGGATCACAATTTTTAGAGTTTTCATAACTAGAAAGAAGAAAAGCTAAGAGAACCCAAAGAGTGGAGTGGAAGGAGTAAAACTCTAGCTTGAGGATGAAGTTCCACCCTTTTGCAGCTGCTCCAACTTGGACTTTCTTCCCTCCCGCGAAGCTTTACCGAAGTAGAGTAGCTCTGCTACACCTTTGGAGAAGAAAAGGAGAAGAAAATTATGAAGAATGGAGGTTCTTTCCCAAGAAACCTCTCCTTCTTGTCCAAAACCACCTCGCTCTCGCTCTACAACTTTCTCTAGTCATCCAGTGCTTCAAATGACGAGTGATAAATGCCCATATGGTAAGTGTTGTCTTTAAAATGAGGAGTGATTGTTTAAAAAAGTCTTCAAAACTGACATAGACACGACGTATCTTTTGGAAGACATGGCGTGTCGCTCAATGCAACTGTTAGGAAAATTGCTCTCCACAATGAGTACATGGAGTGCCACTGATAAGATACGCCATTTAGTTGTAACCAAAATCAACCTGGATGGATGGTACACATCGTGTGTTAATAAACACACATTGTGTACTTTGACAGAACTTTGAATCTCAACTTTTGAACGTACAGACACACCGTGTCTGGGTAAAGGAGACACCATATCTAATGTTCAGCAGCTGGGAACAAAATCCTTTAGAAACTTGCATTAATTAACACACGGTGTGTCTTCTTCTTTGTCGTTGAAGACTGCCCTTCCTCGGAAGTTACACATCGTGTATAAAATATTACATGGTGTGTCTTCTTCAGTTTCTTCAGGATCAACTCTATATCAAATGAAAATCATAGGGGAATCCAACTAAGGTTAGATTTGGGTTGGATTAGCCCCATTTCATCATCTTTATTATGTACCTATGATCACAATCATGTAACGAGTAAAACAACTAAAATGATGGCAAACTGAATATGATTAGAGGCTAAATGGAGAGAAAATGAACTGAATTTGTGTGAAAAGTATGCAAAAAGTATATATGAAATCCCACATCAAATCCCCCTAAGATTGAACTATTGCTTGTCCTCAAGGAAAAAGAGAATAGAAACATAAATGAAGGAATTATCAAGTTCTAACATAGATGAAATGAAATGAAAGATGAATATGAGACCAAACCAACCATAATCAAGAGGTTTATACTCACAACCTTGATTTCAAATTTAGCACCCAAGAAAGAGAATTTTAGTTCAGCACGGGTGGTAACAAATTAAATGAAACTGTCAATTAGGCAACATTAAATGGAGCTTGGATGACCAAATAAAATAATTAGTGAGTTTGCAACCAAAACTCTCAGCTATTAAGGATGCAAATGATGGAATCTTAATCAGTGTTAAAAAATTTTGGCTTTCTCTCCTTGTTTTCCAAAAGGTGTGACAATGGATTATGGGTTCCAACATTCAGCTGCTAATGTAGGCTTATGCACGTGTGGAGTGCCCGGTTGAGGTATTTTACCTTCCTTTAAGACATACCACCTAACCGATGTGGCCAGATAAGACTTACACTAGGCTAGTATTATATGTAGACGGTTTAGCTATCTTTTCATGTGTAATTAAGGTGAAGTGAACAAACAAAGATTTTTAGATGAGATTGGGTTTCACTTGTTTTCCTTAGAACATAGGAGAATTAAATAAATTGCAACGTTAGCTACATTTCATTCATTTGATTTGAAAATTTTCACTGAAAAAAGGTGGTTGAAAAAGCACTAAGGGTTTGGCAAGGCTATCCCGTGTTCTAAGTAGTGTTGAAAAGTTGATTTATTCACAAAACTTGTTACCATTACATGTGGTAGGAAATCAAGGATGTGAAAGATGAAAGTTCAGGCTAAAAGCATAAACCCGAAATTAAATACATGTTGGTGGCCATGAAGTTTCATTTGATTAACACACATCTTATACAATTTCCACAAATGATATTTCTCAAAAGGGAGGAAAAGATAGTTCAACACAGAACGAAATCAATCCATTACACAACATAGGCCTATATCATACTAGATTTTCCATAAGAAGACAAAAACTAAAATAAGTACTTAGGAAAAGATGATAAAAAGAAACTAAAGAAACTACAACTACATTACTGACCGGTTGTACCCCCACTAATCTTGAATTTTGTAGTTTGCCATAGCATTAGTCAAACTCAAGGTGACAGCAACTGACTATATGTCATGGAGAAGATCAAGATGAAGGGCTAGCGCCCTCATGACCGATTGGGAAGTACTGGTTCAACAAATCATCATTGTCAGGAATGTCAACAAGGATTGGCTCTGGAGGAGTGGGTTCTAGCTGAGATGGGGGTAGTGGAGGTGCAGGCTATGGAGGCCAATGCATAGCATAGTGTCCTTGAGAAATGTGCCACATGTCCATCTGCTGGATCATGTTGTGCATAAGAGAATATTGTTGACTCATAAGATCAAAGTGGTCGTCATGATGGTCAAAACTCTATTGGACATAGCCGTACAGGTGTTGGACATCAGGCATGGACCAGCTGTAGTCTATCTACATGCCCATGGTGGTAGGCGGTGGAGTGGTGAAAAGTGGGATAGGTGCATCTACTAGCATCCTCATGCTCATCAGAATCAGAATGAGTCCATTTCTAGTTGTCTTTGTTTGTCAGAGTCATTGCTTCCAAATCAGGCAAGTCAATATATTGGTCATCATCAAAATAATGTCTAAATTTGGAGTCTTCATTGGCTACCTGAACAAGTAGACCAGAAGAGACAAGTAGTTGAATGTCATCCAAGTTCCTCCCAGGTGCAACCTCTAGACCTATAAAGTCAGCACCTACTTTGTGAGCAATCTGGGTAATCAAAGCCCCACACATGATGTCACCTGATTCCCTCTTATTGATCTTCTTGATATCAAAGAATATGGTGAGAATAAAATATCATGCATTGATCTTGTAGTTATTCACCATTTCCCAAAGAAAGAATAAGTCTTTCTTTCCACATACTCCTTGAGTTTCTTTCTTAGCAAAAACACGTGTGCTAAGTAGCCGGTAGACATATCAGGAAAATGGATTATGGATGCTTGTTTCCCTAGACTCCTTATCTTCGTTTCTTATCTCATCAGTGATTTCACTCAATAACTCATCACTATTAAACTGAGGTGGGTAAGCTAGGCCATCCCCATAGTGGCTTGGATCACCTCACAAAATTCCTTGAACGTTAATTTGTAAGCTTGACCCAAAAGACATAAATGAATAATACCATAGGGCTCATGACACTTTTTGGGTCATCCTCAAACCTAAGAGTAAGGAACTCATAAGTTAGTTTGGGATAGGTGTTTCTTACCATGAAATAGGTATACCTCAGTCTCAACTCTTCTAGTAAGATAACGACTTCATCCTTGAAGCCCAAAGCTACCATTGTCTGCTAACAAGTAAGTCTTGTAGGGAGAACTCTCCGAGCAATTAGAAATTGATGTACGGGATCTTCTGGTTCAATGACATAGAATTGGGTCGTGGATACATAGACAGGGGCCAAAGAAGAGATCTTTCCCATCGACGTTTTGATACCTTCTTGATTGGAGCAATTGGGGATGAGGTTTGAGCTTTAGAAATCTGGGGCATAGTGTGTCTTTGGTTGCACACGACGTGTCCTCTAGCAGGATAAGTTATCAAACTCCAGTAAATTTGAACGAGATGACATGGCATGTGCGGTCAGCTACATGACATGTCCTCTACAGATCAGGTGAATCTGAAGGTTGGTGAAGACAACACTGCACGGTGTGTGCTTGCTTGCTCACAGTGTGTACACACATTGGTATACGGAAGAGATGGTGGTGGTGTAGCTATGTGCTTTGAATCTGGAGCTCAGCTACTTGGAGGAACTGCTCACAGAGCTTTTTCTCTCAACAAAGATGGAGTAGAAGCACTGTGAGGAGAGGGTCGACCCGATGACACCTGCATAAAGGTGGAGGCTGTCAAGATGGTGATGGTGGCAGAAATTGCTCAGTGTGAAGGTGGTGGTGACAATAAATCCAAGAGATAGCGGAGCTCCAGACTTGACGGAGGATCTGGATATGGCAGTGCACATGACTGGATATGGTTTGTACAAGGTTTGAAGAAATGGATAGAGTGAGGGTGGTAGTTGGATAATTGGGCTTTAAAACCTGATTTCTAACTTGTGAACATGGTGTGTCTTTTAAGGAAATGACGTGTTCCAATGTACAATTTGTCTGCTCCCTTTGATATTTGTCTTTCTTAATGAGGATAGGACGTGTTTCAATTATGACACACAGTGTAATTTTCTAGAGAGTCGCTGAAGTTCCCAAAATGATAAGGACACAACACGTACAAATAAAGACACACAGTGTGACTTTACATAAATTGTTGGCATGAGAATGAACATTCATACACGACGTATTTGAGTTTGGACATGTCATGTAATTTTTCGATGGACCTCCTACCTTCCTCAAGATGGCAAGGGACACATCATATTTGAATAAAGACACGTGTGAATTTTTAGAAGATCTTAGCATCAGTTTGATCTATAGGAAACACCATGTTTGGAATCCTACACGGTGTGTGAGTTTTCAACAACCTATTTTATCTACATACATCATGTTTTGTAATAAACACACCATGTGTTGTGTATTTTTACTTGAATTGTCTATCTATGAAGGTAGAAACACTATGTGTGATGAATGACACTCCATATCTTTGTGAATTTCCATAGAACTTTTCTTTCTTTTAACACCTACAAAGATGATGATATATGTCTATGAGGGTCTAAATTATAACATTCATCCATGAAAACATTATTTTGTAAATGAAAACGTTCTTGAGTTGATGCTAATAAAGAAATTTATCCTAATATGGGGTCAACTCCCACAAGGTCCTCCCTTTGGAGTCTGGAGTGAGACTCTTCATCTTCTAATATCATGCACCTACGAGGGAGTAAGAGGCTCCCGGTCAATCTTCTCTCCATCAATATATAGCTTGCATATTTGTCCATTAACCTTGAAAGTAGATTGCTTGCTTGCAACTCTATTGTTCCATATGGAAAAACCTTCATGACTAGGAAAGTGGTGTGGATTCCGCTAGAGGTGCAACACACTAGCCGATTTGACTCAACTAGATGTGCCCCACGAGATTGGAACACACGGGAGGGTTCACTTTCAATATTTATAAACCTAAACTAACACACCTACGTCTACTAAAACAACTACACCCGCAAGCGCATGGGGTCGTGTCATAGTATAGGAAGGTGGCAAGTGTAGGGTCGATCCACATGGAAAAGAGGGGGCGCTAGATCTAGGTTAGTTTTGCTGGGTTCCTACTGCGAAGACTAGGGTTAAGGGTTTAAAGGTTGATTTGATTGTTAACTAAGGATGAACAAACAAGAAATTAAAGGCAAGAATGAAACCTATGTTAACCCTAAGTTAGATTAAGACTAAGAAAGCAAGGAAAAACTAAGCTAGGTATGAAAAGGCAAGTTACACTTAGGCAAGCAAGAGAGAAGTAAAAGAGCAATTAAAGAGCTACACTAGCATGAACAAGACAAGAGCAAATCAAGAAGCTAACTAAGCAAGGAAAGAACTAATTAAGCTAAGCAAGCATAAAACTAAGGTTTCAAGCAGTAAAGAGATGTGTAGGCTGTTTAGGGGTATGAACTTATCACTTAAGTTGGCGGGGGTGACATATGAACATTATTATTCCATTTAGATTATCCAAACTAAACAACAAGTTAGAGTCTAATGAATTAACCTAAGCTACTAACTTTCCATGGATAAGCTAGGTTGTGTATAGGGGAACTAGTCCCTAACACCCCCTACTACCCTTACGAGGCTCAATTGGGTTAGGGATTAGGTACAATTCAATTAGAGTCTAATCAAGTCTAGGTTTCTAGATTAGGAATTCCTAGGGCAATTAGGGGCCAAGGGTAGTAATGGGGAGGTGAGATTAGGGTTTTGAACCCCAATTCCCTCACATTCTAGCTTTGAGAAGGCTCCATTATAATTGCACTAGTATTACCTAATATAGCTACTTAGATCTCTCAGTTAGGTTTAGGGAGATTGATTAGGATGTAGGAAGATGGGAGGCAACCTAGGGATCCAAGAATTGGACCTAGGGGCAAATCCCAAAATTCACACATATAAGCAATTTGCCTAAATTGCTAGGTGATTCCACACACAAACCAACAAGAAATACATGGAGAATGAGATGAAAATAGAATATAATCATTAACAAATGGAATTAAAATGTTTACATGTTATTTTCCCCCCAACATGGTATCAAAGTAACATAATTTCCCCCAAACAGCCCCCCCAAGGGGCCTAGCTACTCATAGAAATGGAAAATACAAAAAGAGAGAAGAAAGAGGTAGAAGAAGCCATGGAGATCGGTGTAGATGAAGCAATCCTCCTCTCCAGAAGCTATAGGACGTCCTCCTCCCTACTCTAAGGATAAAATGATGTGGAATGATGAAAGGAAGTGGATGGAAGGCTTAGATATGGGGGGTTATGTGGTGGAAATGGTGAAATGGAGTGGATTTGAGGTGGTTATGGAGTGGAATGGAGTGGGTAGCAATTTGGGGAGCTAGGAAGGGGTAGAAGGTAGCTAGTTTCGTGCCCCAGCCACCACCTAGGTATATATATGTGTGGGCGAAGCACTAGGTTAAGTAGGGGCAAAATGGGGAAAGAAGTGGAAAAATGGGTAGATTTTGTGGGTGGCATGGCCGTGGTGGGTAGGGTAGACCACGGTCGTGGTGGATGGGCACGGTCGTGGGAATTAAAATTTGGAGATCACATGGATATGTACATGGATGGCCACGGCTGTGGGGGCTCACCACGGTCGTGGTGGGGACCTATGGCCACGGGCATGTTGATCACCACGGTCGTTTTGGCCATTTTCATCAATTTCTGGGAGTTTTAGTGATTTTTTGTGCTTGGGGCATGTCCACCACGACCGTAGTGGGATACCACGGTCGTTTTGGTGTCTCTCCCATGCATTTGAGCTTTGAACTTGATCATCCATGGAAGGTATTTCTTCAAAACATTCTTTGACCACTTGGGGTAGGTTGGGAGTGGTTTTGACCTCATTTTGGGATCCTCCAAGCCTGAGGAAACCCTAGATTGGACCATCCTATTTCCATGCCATCAATTAGTGTACAAAGTACCTATAAAACATGCAAAAAGCCTCCATAAGTGCATTTGATAGAAATAAGCATATTGGGGGAAATAACATGTAATCTAGCAAGTATAGATGTGATTGAAATGCAATATAACACAAGATGAATCCCTAAAATAGGGTTGAATCACCACCCCAAACTTGAAACACTTGTCCTCAAGTATTCTCTAACTCAATCTCTCTACAAATTTTCCACAAACAAGAAATGACGAATGCAATGTAAAAGATGATTATTGCTGAATGGTATCAAAGATGACTAAGTACATGCATTTCACCTCTCTCCTCTCCTGCTTTCACAATCCAATCATGAAAAGAGCACAAAGCAGATGACCTTCAAATATAGTGCATGAAATACACAAGTTATCCATATTTCTTCCATAAAGTTCCGGGTAAATCGTTTCATGATGGTGTTAATCAAGGACGACTAGGAGTATTGTTTCACATTCTTGCATTCAATCTTATGTTTCAAATCACACCAAATGACCCACGTGGCTATGGAAAAGGACAAAATGAGCTAGGTTTGATGTTTCCTAGCTCAATGGGTATGAAAGTGGAAGAAAAGGGTTGTGGTAAGATTTTGGAGTGTTTTTACACACTCATCTTTTCTTTATTTGAATGCTCTTAAACAAGAGCATCCTTTTATTTTTATTTTTGCTTTTTTTTCTTACCCTTGGTGTATGTAGGGCATATGGTGGATAGAGTGAAGCGGGGAGATGGAGATATGGCCACCCCAAACTTTTGGAGGTGGCCACAGCTGGTATGTGCACTTTGGCATCCTTTCATGAGGCAGAGGGGTAAGAAGATGGTGGAAGAATGGTCGGATCAAAGAGGGGTCATTGTTATGATTCTCCATATTAGACATCCTACATGAAAATTAATCCAATTCTTCATCCTATATATCACACCACATGAATGAACAAGATAAATTGATATATCAAACAAGTGATTCAACAAACACTAAGCGTTCAAAGCTTGCTCAAGTTCACAATTCAGCCAAATCAATCACAATCATGAGAGAGATGATGCACATGTAAAAAGTCAAACAATGATACCACTTAGCAATAAAGCATGACATTTCACTTGCACTAGTCAAAGGTCATCATTTTTACTCAAAACATTAGAGATTGGGTCAAAACACACTTTCTAGGCAAGAAATCTCAAATTTGGGCAAAATTGGCCAAAACGGTGCCAAGTTGCCTTCAATCACATCTAAACCTATATTATTGAACTTAAAGCAGTAAACAAGAAAATCCTAACTAAAACATGAAAAAATTACCAAAAATCTACATGATATGCAATGCCTGGAAAAAAGAGCAATTTTTTTGAAAATTAAGCAAAAAATGACAAGAAAGTAAACTACATGGCATGCAGGTATGCAAAGTAGTAAACTTCTAAACTAGATAGAAAAACAAGAAAAAATGTGAAAAACAACAAACAAAGAGTAAATAGCAGGTGAGATACAAAAATGAGTGAAAGTAGAATGAGGGCATACCGCCCTACCACCCCAAACTTTTGAATCATGCTTTCCTCAGCATGACACAAAGTCTAAGGTGATAGGGTAGATGATCACTGCGGTGGTGGTGGAGGTGCTCCTCCCTGCCTGTAGTAGGCACCCCAGTAGTCTGACTGTGGAGGTGGGTAGTTCTCTTAGAATGCAGATGAAGAGCTCCACCAAACTTCACCCCACTGTGGGTTCCTCTGGGCCTGGGCATTGTGAAACTGATAAAGGTGGTTGACCTGGTAATGCATCTGTTGATGGTCCAACCACATGGCATCCTATGTCCTTTGGAATCCCTCTTGTGCCCGTAGAATTCTGTCTTGCGTCGCCTGAATGCCCTCCAGCTGTGCATGAATGGTACCCATATCATATGCATTCACTGAAGGTTGTTGTGGCTCTGACGCTCCCATCCTTTCTTCTCTTTGTCTCACCCGTCTTGCCGCTCTTTCCTTTGTTGTCTGCCTCTGCTCAGCCGCTTGTGAAGGCTCTCCTAGACCCCCAGCAAATATCACTTCAGGGATTTCCTCCCCTCTCGGGTTCCCCTCCTCGTACCTCCTCAATTTTTCCAGAAAATCTGGCGTTGGTCCATATTGTGCCATGAGGGGTGGAGTATGGTAAGGTAGCTCCAATGTGACTCCTGGGTAATGTGGGTTGATTTGGTAAATGATCTTCTGATATGTAACTGTAATCATGGACGAGCGAGACAAGTAGTGCAAATCAACCAACTTGCCACCATCTGCCTTTGTATATCTTGTCATGTCATGTCCCAAGGCAGTGGCTATGGATGTCACAATCCCTCCCATTACAAATGGATTTGTGCTCTTGGACGGGATTGTCCTCATGTGATCAATTAGTAGTGCCCCCAGGTTCACATGCTTCTCTTTTTTCATCCAACCAAGAACAAAAAGATCTTTCCTTGTGCAGCTGCCTTGGTTTTCATACCTGGCAAAGATGGTGTTTGCTAACACCTTCTGAACATAGCGGAGAAATGGGATGTGGATACCACTTGTCTTTGATTTCCCTTCTACAAATGTACTTTGGCCAGTGAAGCATTTCCACATGGCTGGATATGTGGAACTAGAGTCATTTTCTTTCCTTCCTCCATCTAGGAGGGCTACCATCTCCCCACTTGGGGCAAAGATCTGATTTAGCATCTGTGAGGTTATCTTCCACCTCTTATCCCCAATCGTTACCTTAATTGCATTCTCGCCATCATCGATTGATTTCTCTAGAGTGGCGAAGAACTACTGGGTAAGCTCGATGTAGGACTCATGTTGCAATGTTAAAATCTCAAACAACCCCATTTTCTCCATCAATCCATGAAAATAGGCGTAGAAACCCAGCGCCTCCATTGTTGCTTGGCATGCATATCGAGTTGCTAAAACTCTGTGTGTCAAGCACCCCGGGTGCTTAGGTGCCTTTGCCCTTCCAGTGGTGACCTCAGGTTGTGGAAGCGGGTGATGTGGTGGAACCTCATGCTACTCAGAATCGGGCATATCTATATCATCTTCATCATCTAACACAAGTCGTCGACGTGGTCGTGGCTGCGGCTCAGGCTATGGTTGTGCTGCGGAGGAGACGGACGGTCGTGCGGCTGAAACTAATGGTCGTGAAGTGGTAGAGGAGGGTCTCTTAGATGAGATGGATGGCCAGGTGGTAGACGGCGGTCGCTACGACGAAGATGGTGTCCCCCGTCGTGGTTGTTCGGAGGCTTCTTCAATGATAGGATCCACTATGGCATCCGAATCAGCATCCGTCAATCGGGGGTGGTTGTTCCTTGGTTTCCTTTGATAAGCAACGACGCCCCTGGTCTTCTCTACCGAACTTCTTCATTCTTGCTCAAAAATGGAGGTGAAATTAGAAAATTTTAGATTTCTCCAAAGAATGGGGTTGTTGGGGCGGAATGGAGAGAAAGTGTTGCATTTGTGGGTGAAAATTGGTGAAATCTGGAGATTAAGGTAATGGAAATGGTGGGGGAATGATTGGGAATGGTTTGGGAGTGATTTGTTGAGGATTTGAGGGCTAGAGAGGGTGGACGGCGTGCTGCACAGGCGCTAGGGCGTAGAGAATGGTCGTTCTATTCTTCAGAGAAATGAGCAAGTGAATAGAAGTTTTGCAAATTCTGACTTAAATCTGCTGGAATCGGGTTGCTGCACAGCCGTGCTACGCGGCACGGCCGTGTTGGCTTCATGTACTGCAGCTTTGCTGCCTTGCACGGCCGTTCTGGCCTGGTTCTATGGTTGATTTTTTGAAATTCTAACTATTTCTTTGTTGAATGTGGGTGCACCACCACGACCGTTCCATGTCACCACAACCGTGGTGTGCACTGTAACAGCAGTAGGATACTCGAATCTTGTTCAAACATCAAAAATTGATCTCAAGTTGATATTCTATTGATCCTTTTTCAAAATTTCATCTATTCTTCTTCATTTCACTCTGTTCTCACCTACACATATCAAAACTATACAAAAACTATCAAATACAAGTGTGTGTGTGTGTTTTCTTAGAAAGTGTGAAAAAAAAGCAAAGGTATCAAAAATGTAGATTGGGTCAAAAATTTGCAAACCTAGGTGGGTTGCCTCCCACAAGAGCTGAGTTTCTTGCCTTTAGCTAGGCTTCTTGGTGATTCTTCAAAATTCACCCATTTGGCATTCTCATGTGTCCATTCTTGCAAAACATGCATCCTTCCTTTGCACTCAATCTGTTTTCCTCATCCCTTTGATCACAATAATCATCATTAACTTCTTCACCTTGACGTCCTTCTCTCAAATGCCCATTTGGACTTGTGAAGTGATCATGTCCAATATCCCTATCTTGGACTCGCCGGGTTGGGGTCTTGTACATGTTGATGTTGATCTTCATGTCCATGAATGAGACTGTCATATTTCCACTGCGTACATGAATGTTGGCATCAGCTGTAGATAAGAACGACCTCCCCAAGATGATGGGAATCTTCCTATCCTCCGGCTCCATATCAAGTACAATGAAATCCACTGGGAACACCACACCTTTTTCTTTGTCTATCATCACCAAGACATCATCCACTCTACCTCTAGGCATTTTTATGGATCTATCCGCCAACTGGAGATTGCAATGTGCCGACTTCAACTTGCCTAAGCCCAGCTCAACATAGACATGATATGGTATCAAATTCACACTAGATCCCAAATCAAGTAAGGACCTGTCTATGTGATGTTCCCCTATGTAACTAGGTATGAGTGGGGCTCCTGGGTCTTTTCTCTTCACGGGAAGTGAGTGTTGTATGATGGAGCTCACTTGTTCAGTCAATCTCACCTTCTTTGGAATCCTCCCCGTTGACCTTCTTTTCATAGTGCATAGGTTCTTGAGGAACTTGGCATATGATGGGATTTTCTTGATAGCATCCAATAGTGGAATGTTCACCTTTACTTGACGAAACACCTCATGAATATCAGCATTGTGCTTTTGCCTCCTTTTCAATTCTAGTGGCTCATCTAGTGCTTCTACAAATGGAGGATCACTAGTTTTTGCCGCACTTACATGAACATGAGGCGGAACGCTAGGGATGGTAGGACCTGCAAAAGGGATATGTGGTGGATCACTTGGAATCCCAAACTCAACATGCGGTATCACAACATCATCTTCAGCAATATTAATCACAGTATCACCACTTGGCTTCCTTTTCTTTGCTTTATCAACCTTTCTTTGATTTGCTGGCTGCTCAAGAGTTTTCCCACTCCTTAGAACTGTCACAGCACTACCTTGCTCATGAAGGGGAGGGGGAGCATGTTGAGTCTATGGAGGAGGTGGAGGTGGCACTTGGGGTTGAAATTGAGGTGGAGAAGAGAATTGAGGAGGAGGAGAGAATTGGGGCTAGAAAGTGAAGTTTTGTGAAATTTGAGGTGAGGGAGGTGGTGGAGGAGTGTAAGGTTGGGGATAGCCTTGGAACGAATGAATGGGATGCACTTGCATGGGGGGTGGATTGTATAAAACTTGTGAAGAGGGCATGGGTCCACTTGCTTCATGGTGGCTCACGATGGGTCTTGAAGACAATTTTTCTTCTTGGATAGCAATTATGGAAGATAGCTGCTCTATTCTCTCTTCTAACCTTGCAACATCTGTTTGAACATCATCAAACACTTTCAATCTAGAAAGAACCTCTTTCTCAAACCTTGAGCTGTATGTGGGACTTTGTGGTTCCCGATAGCTATAGGAGTGAGGTGTCTTCTTTTCTTCCCCATAGAACTCAATAGAATTGACCAGGTGGCAAGGAGCATTTGTCACATGGTTCTTAATGAGGCTCACCATGTCACCAAGAATCTTCATCACTTGTGGGCTTGAGTCATCATGAGTAGGGGGTGCCACACCAAAGGCATACGCTCTTTCATTCATCATCCTAGAAGCTCAAATTCTTGATCCTTCAGCCAACTACTCAAACAAAGGCCATATCTCCTTAGCTGGCCTAGCCATGAAAACTCCTCCATAAGAAGAGTCCACTGTGTATTGGTCCTTTAGAGACAAACTAGAGTAGAATGATTGAACTAGCTACCACAAAGGGATCTCATGGTGCGGGCACTCTCTCAAAATCTTCGTAAATCTCTCCCATGCATTATGAAACAGCTCATTGCCCATTTGGCTAAAACTTGTCACGAACGCCGGATTTGTGTCAACCTTGCTATAGAGTAGAATTGTCTCAAGAAAGCATTCTTCATTGTTTCCCAACTCATGATGTCCTTTCTTGAGTCATACCAGTCTTTAGCTCTATCTTTGAGGGAGAAAGAGAACAACGTCAACCGAATTATATCATCACTAGCCGTCGACGTCCTGAAGGTGGAGTATACTTCAAGAAAGGAGTCTAAGTGCTTGTAGGGGTTCTCACTCTCTGAGCCATAGAAGATGGGTAGGAGACCAAGAAGACCTGGAGGAATAGAGAATTGCTCCCCTGGCATTTGATCAACCCTACTAGCAATTGGCGATTTATAGTTGCTAGGCATGAAGTAGTCTTGAAGCGGCTTGTGAGGTGCATTTTGGTCTTCCATCTTGTTTCCTCCCGAATGGCTTGTCACATGCACAAAGCACAACCAAACAAAAGAAAGTAAGTTAGTAAACCAATATACACAAGAAATGCAAAGAAAAATGAATAAAGAATAGCAATGATGAGGGAAGTAGGAAAAGTCAACACAAAACTAACTAGCTAGGTCGAGCACCTCTAATCCCCGGCAACGGCGCCAGAAAGCTTGGTGTGGATTCCGCTAGAGGTGCAACACACTAGCCGATTTGACTCAACTAGATGCGCCCCATGAGATCGGAACACATGGGAGGGTTTACTTTCAATATTTATAAACCTAAACTAACACACCTATGTCTACTAAAACAACTACACCGGAAAGTGCACGGGGTCGTGTCGTAGTATAGGAAGGTGGCAAGTATAGGGTCGATCCACAGGGAAAAGAGGGGGCACTAGAGCTAGGTTAGTTTTGTTGGGTTCCTACTGCGGAGACTAGGGTTAAGGGTTTAAAGGTTGATTTGATTGTTCATTCTTAAATCTGTCCCATGCATTTGAGCTTTGAACTTGATCATCCATGGAAGGTATTGCTTCAAAACATTCTTTGACCACTTGGGGTAGGTTGGGAGTGGTTTTGGCCTCATTTTGGGATCCTCCAAGCCTGAGGAAACCCTAGATTGAATGATCCTCTTTCCATGCCATCAAGTAGTGGAAAAAGTACCTATAAAACATGCAAAAAGCCTCCATAAGTGAATTTGATAGAAATAAGCATATTGGGGGAAATAACATGTAATCTAGCAAGTATAGATGTGATTGAAATGCAATATAACACAAGATGAATCCCTAAAATAGGGTTGAATCAGAAAGGCCCAGACCACTTGGATCTAAGATTCCCTGGGAAGAGTTTCAGTCTTGAGTTGAACAACAACACTTGATATCCTTCAAAAAAATCTCTCCTTCTAATCTTCTTATCTTGCCATGCTTTTATTCACTCTTTATAGATCTTTGCATTCTCATATGTGTCCAGCCTGAGTTCCTTAAGCTCTTGGAGTTGCAACAACCGTATGTCACCTACTTTCTTCATGTCAAAATTGAGAAGTTTGATAGCCCATAGATCTTTGTGTTCCAACTCCAACAGAAGATGGCAAGTTTTTCCATAGATCGGCCAGAATGGTGTGGTCCTGATGGTAGTCTTGTAGGCTATTCAGAATGTCCAATGAGCATCATATAGCTTCAGTGCCCAATCTTTCTTTGAGCTATAAACTGTCTTCTCTAGAATATTTTTTAGCTGTCTATTTGATACTTCAACCTATCTAGTTGTTTGGGGTTGGTAGGGTTTATAGATTTTATGTGTCACCCCATACTTGGAGAGAAGACTATTGTGTCCCTCCATCTGAGATAACGACCCTTGGAACTCCAAAACAAGGGAAAAAAAATTTTGGAACAACTTAAGCACAAACTTTGCATATGAGGCTTGGGTAGGAATAGCCTCTACCCAATTTGAAACAAAATCACAAGCAACCAAAATGTACTTGCAGCCATAGGAGGATGTAATCGGCACCCCATACATTGAACACTTCAATATCCAAGATGGAATTGGGAGGCATCTCATCTCGCTTTGATATCCCACCAGTCCTTTTTCATTTGACACATGCTTTAACAGATGTATGTACATCAGATAATATAGTTGGATAATAGAAACCTGCTTTAAGAATCTTTGTATAAGTTTTGTTGCATCCAAAGTATCCTCCATAAGAATAGAAATGGCATTCTGCAATCACACTAGGAATTTCCTCATTAGGAATACATCTCCTAGTCAACCCATCTGCACATTGTTTGAACAATAGGGGATAGTCCCAATAGTACAATTTAACATCGTGAGGGAACTTCATTTTATATTGGTATGTGACATCAGGAGGGATGCATCTAATATCTAGATATTTTGCAAAGTTGACAAACCACGACATAGCAAGAGAGTTTACCACATACAACTTCTCGATGGGAAGACTATCATCAATAGGGAGTTTGTCTTTTGCACTTGCGGAGAGGCATGAAAGGTGATTAGCTACATTGTTTGATGTCATCTTTTTGTCTTTGATTTCCAATTCAAACTCTTATCCAGCAGATAAGACAAGACTTGGCATCCTTCTTGCTCATGAGATACCTAATTGCAACATGGTCCATATATACAATGACTTTAGAGCCTACAAGATACTATCAATACTTATTAAAAGCACAGACTATAACAAGCATCTCCTTCTCCATTGTGGCATAATTGATTTGAGCTTCGTCTAGAGTCTTGCTTTCATAATGAATGGCATGGAACTTGTTATCTTGCCTTTGACCTATAACTTCCCTTATAGCATAATTACTAACATCACACATAATTTCAAAAGGAGCACTCCAGTCCGATAGTTGGATGATAGGGGTTGAGATGAGAGCATCTTATAATCTTTGAAAAGCAAGTTTGCAATCTTCATTGAATATGAATTCAACATCTTTAGATAACAAGGTAAATAGAGGTTTTGCAATCTTTAAAAAGTCTTTAATGAATCTTCTATAGAACCCTACATGTCCCAAGAAGCTACAAACTTCATTCACATTTGTTAGAGTGGACATATTTTCAACAACTTCAACTTTTTCCTTATCAACCTCAATCCCTTTGCTTGAAATGATGTGGCCAAGTACAACTCTCGATTGTACCATAAAATGGCACTTCTCCCAATTAAGCACAAGGTTTGCTTGTTGACATTGTTATAAAACTTTAGTTAAATTCAGAAAACAATCATCAAAGGAATTTCCATAAACAAGGAAATAATCCATAAAAATTTCTATAATCTTTTCTATGAAATTAGAGAATATAACCATCATGCATCTTTGAAAAGTACCTGGTGCATTACACACCCTGAAGGGCATTCGCCTTAAGCATATGTTCCATAAGAGAATGTGAAGGTTGTTTTTTCTTGACCGGGTGGATACATAGGAATCTGAAAAAATCTAGAATATCCATCCAAATAACAAAAACAAGAGTGATTAGCGAGTCTCTCCAACATCAAGTCAATGAAGGGTGGGGGAAATGGTCTTTTTTCATGTATTTGTTTAGTTTTCTATAATCTATACACCTTTGGCACCCCGTTACTACCCTAGTTTGAATCTATTCATATTTATCCCCTTTTTATTACAGTGGAACCTCCCCTTTAGGTACAACATGGATAGCACTAACCCATGGGTTGTCACTAATGGGATATATTATACACACATCTTTTATCTTAAATATTTCAACTTCCATCATCTTTTGGTTTAACCTTCTTGGTGGTTCAATCCAAGGCTTAGCATCTTCTTCTAAGGCTATGTGGCGCATGAAAATAGAAGGGTTAATTCCTTTAAGATCAAATATGGAGTATCCTATCACCTCTTTATACAATATAAGTTCATTCAACAACTTACCTTCTTGTTCTTGAGTCAAATCAACATTAATTATAATTGGGAAGAGAAATTTGGGTCCAAGAAAGCATACCATAACTGTGGTGGGAGGGGTTTAAGTTCTACCTTTTCTTTTGAAGTGGTAGTGGTGTCACTTGCCTCCTTCTCAGTGGTTACCTCTATGGATGATGAGTTTGATGTAGTTCCAGAATCCTCTTCAATAAGAATAGTGATTGAGCCATCTTTGTCTTCTTCGCCTTCAAGATCATCAAAAACTTGTTCAAGATGGATCTTGACCTCATCTAGAAGAGTATCGATGCTATTAATCAAACAAATATATTCCTTAGTGTTAGGTTCCTTCATTGCACCATAGACAGAAAACACAAGAGCTTATTCTCCAACATTGACAATTAGTTTCCCTTCTCTAATGTCCACAATACAACCTATGGTCCAGAGGAATGGCCTTCCAAAAAGGATTGGGTTAGTCAGATCTTCATGCATGTCTAGGACTACAAAGTCACAAGGGATGTAGAATTTCCCTATCAGCACGGGAATCTCTTCAACAACCCGTCTAGAATATTTAATTGAATGATCAGCTAGTTATATCGTCATTGATGTTGGTTTCAATTCTATCAAGTCTGGCTTTTTCCATAGAGAAAAAGGGATCAAACTGATGTTGGCTCCAAGATCAACTAAACCCTTGTCAAAAGTTGGATCTCCAATTTTTCAAGGAAGGCTGAATGCACCAAGATCATCAAGTTTTTTAGGTAAACGATTTTAAATGATAGAGCTTAACCTTTCAGATAGTATGACAGTTTCAGCTTGAACAATCGTCCTTCTTTTTGTGAGGATAAAAACTTGGCATAAGAAGGTATTTCAACTCTCACATCATACAAAGGAATATCAACATAAAGTTTTTTCAAGATGTCCATAAACTTGTTGAACTTAACTTCATATTTGTTAGCAAACCTGTGAGGGAAAGGTATGTTAGGCTTGCAAGATGAATCACCTTGATGTGAATTTGCAGTAGATTTCTTCCATTAATTTTCAATAGTTTCCTCCATATTGATGTCAATAACCTCTTCGAATTTCCTCTTTGAAGGTGGAGAAGATCCTCCTATCACCTCTCTACTCCTTAGAGTCACATATTTGTAGGTTTCGTTGGGATTCATCACTGGCTGATTGGGCAAGGAGCCAAAAGATTTTCCTTAATTGGCTTGAGCTTGTTGAGAAATCTAGTTATCCAACATCTTTGTGTGGGTAGTAATATCATCCATTGTAGAAGAGAGATGTTGGATGGAACTTTCATGATGTGAACATGTCGACAAAATTCCTCATTTTACTTCAATTAAGTTGAAACAAATCCTTCAAGAACTGACTCCAAATTAGACTTTGGTTGTTGTTGTTACTGGGTGAAGTTTCTATTGACATTATTGTTGAAACCTGGAGGATTTCTCCCCAGGGGTGGCCTATTCCCCGCATCCAATAGTTTTTTTTACTTTGGGTTTGTTTTAGAAATTGTTGTTGTTGTGGTAGGAGAAATTGGGATGATCATGCCATCCTGGATTATAGGTGTTGGAATATGATTGTATAGCGGTTTATTCCCAAAGTTTCCTACAATGTTGCATTGTTCCACATTCTCTTCATCTGGAGTAAAAGAGTGTAGCTTGAATAAGATACTTGTACAATGGTTTCACTTGCATCACAAATCAAATTTACCAATTGGGATGGTCAAGTAGTCAACCTGTCAAACTTTTGTGTCAAAGATTCCAACTTAGTGAGACTAGATCAACTTCTTCAATGGCATGGATGCCTGTTTGCATCCCAGAAGAAATAAAAGATGAGGGTGGTTGAGTACTCCTTTCAATGCTCCATTGGCAATGATTAATTTCCATGTTTTCTATAAGGGAATAAGCCTCCCTATAAGACTTGTTCATAAGAGCTCCATTGGTTGTGTCATCTATAGACATCCTATTGTTATAATAAAGCCCATTATATAATGTTTAAAGAAGCAACCAACTCCTAAGACTGTGTTGAGGACAAAGATTTTGAAGGTCTTTAAACCTTTTCCATATATCACATAGATTCTCTCCATCCTATTGAGTAAATCTAGTCAATTGACTCCTTAGCTGAGCCGTCTAGATAGGTGGGAAGTAATTGGCTAGGAAGACTTTGAGAATCTCATCCCAACTGTTAATGGAGTTCCTTGGTAGATAAGAGAGCCACGCCTTGGCTCTATCCCGCAGAGAAAAAGGAGATAATAGTAGGCATATGATATCAAGAGAAGTTCCATGAATCTTGAATGTGTTGAGTTATTACAGAATTCATCTACTTGAAGATTGGGGTCTTCCATGGGAGTTCCCTGAAAGCCATTATGTTGAATCATTTGCACGATCGTCGGGATGATAGAAAAGTTATTTGCTTCAATTGTTGGGCCATTAATAGCCCCATTAATGTTGATTGCTGGTGGAATGGTGAAGTCCTTAAGAGGATGTTTGTCTTCCATAATTGGTTCTTGATTGTCCAGTGAAGATGACAGTGAAGAACCAGGTGATGATGGTTGTCAATCTCTCAATTTTGGAGAGTCTTCACTCCTTCTTGCTCATTTATGGATACTAAGTGTCCATTCAATCTCCAAGTCTAGAAACATTGATGGTTGAAGACTACACTTTGATTTCCGCATGCAGTCCTACAGATTCACAAGTAGTGAGAACACTTTACAAAGCATGGAGGATAAGTAAACAAAATGAATGATGGGTGAATGATGAAATGATGATGGGTGATCTGGTCTCGCTTACTAGTTAACACCTCTTCCTCTAACAAAAGTATACTGATGCTCACCGACAATGACACTAAAAATGTGTTGGCTTAAATTCACAAGTTTTAAACTTGAATACTACCCCACAATTATATGGGTGTGTGTAATATTATCGAGGTCGTACAAGGAGCAAGGTATTATTAATCTCAAGTGTGTTATTATTCAACAATCTAGATTATTTTACAAATTTTGGATTGGGTTTTGATTGGCTAACTAGCAAATTAAAGAGAAAAAATTAAATTAAGAGGATTTAGATCAGATTTAGGATATTTTAGACATAATATTTCTCTTCGATACCATTACATCATGTGCAACTACGAAATTAAACATGTCAATTAAGCTGCAAGGAAGGTTGCTATCGTCATGCACCTCCCAGTGGCATGAGATGATTCTCATCCTTACATAACACTTCCATATCTATGTTCAGATTAGAATGGAACCTTGGATCCTCAACATTTTCCAACCACTCCCATGGTCAAGAGTTTGTTGCCAAGAGATCTACTCCATACTCTTACATACATTCTCCTGAATCATTTAAAGAAGCATAAAACAAGAATATTTGATGGCCAGTCAAGCATACAAGGAGAAGAAAATGATGAAGAATGGAGGTTCTTTCTCAAGAAACCCTCCTTATTCCCCATAATTGCCTCTCTCTCGCTTTGCAACTTTCTCTAATCGTCTAGTATTTCAAATGATGAGTGATAAACACCCCATATGGATGGTCTCATCTTTAAAATGAGGGGCAGCTATTTTAAAAAATCTACAAAAACTGACAAAGACATGGCGTGTCTTTTGGAAGACACAACATGTCACTCAATGTAACTATTGGGTGAATTGTTGTCTACGAAGAGTACATGGTGTGTCGCTGACAATACACACCATGTAGTTGTAACTGGAGTTGTCCTATATGGATGGCACACATTGTGTGTTAATAAACACCCCATGTGTACTTGGAAGAACTTTGAATCTCAAATTTTGAATATATGGACATGCCATGTCTGGGTAAATGAGATGCCATGTATTCTGTTCTATAACTGGGGACAAAATCGTCTAGAAACTTGCACTAATTAACACATGGCATGTCTTCTGCTCTGTCATTTAAGACTACCCTTACTAGAAAGTTACAGACCATGTATAAAACAACACATGACGTGTCTTCTTTAGTTTCTTCAGGATCAACTCTATATCAAATGCAAATCGTCAAAAGATCCAACTAAGGTCAGATTTGGGTTGGATTAGCCCCCATTCATCATCTTTATTATGTACCTACAGTCACAGTCATGTAATGAGTAAAACAACTAAAGAGATGGCAAATTGAATATTAGTAGAGGACAAATGGAGAAAAAAATCAACTGAATATGTGTGTGAAAGTGTGTAAAAGTATATATGAAATGCACAGATCAACTTTCTTCTGACCTACTTTATTCAAGGATGCTTACCGCTTCATATTTTTATGTAATTAGTGTCAGTGAATATGAAACATTTGGGAGAGAGAAGAGAAGCCTTTAACCTCGTGGTAAGAGGTTGAGATCTTTGACATTTTAGGGTGGGATACATGTTTTCATTCCCTTATCCTAGTTTCTCCCATATTCTGATTGCGGTCGATTTTGTTTACAAGTGGCTTGAGGAAATCCCTACAATCTCCAGCAATTTCAAACTAGTGATCATCTTTTTCAAGGAGCTATCTTCCAAGATTTGGAGTCCCGCATTATGTAATATCTTATGATGAAACTCATTTCCTAGAGAGAAATTTTGAATCTTGATTGAAGAAATAAATGGTTATCACCAGTTAGATACTCCATACCACCCACAATTGAATGGACAAGTGGGGTATTCGAACATACAAATCAAATTTATCCTTAAAAAGACTATCAAATGTTCAAAAATAGATTGGGCAATGAAGATGAATGAAGCCTTGGGTTCCCACTATATGGCATTCAAACTCCTCTAGCAATTACTCCACAAATAGATAAGAAATCATGTCACCTTTTGATAGATATGGAACATAAGGCATTGTGGGTGATCAATATGTTGAACTTTCATACCTTAGTAGTGGAGGGAAATGATTCCTCCATCTTCAAGAACAAGAAGAACTCAGAATGATCCCAGATGAAAATTTAGGCGTCTACAAAGAACGAACGAAGATGTGGCATTATGGCCACTTCAAGAGAAATGATATTTAGGTTGGTGAACAAGTGTTACAATAAAATTCTTAGATTTAGTTAGTTCATGGAAAGTTGATGTCACATTGGCATGGACTTTACTTAGTCAAACATGTCTATCCACATGGAGTCTTTATGGTATGAGAAAAAGGGGAAGAGTTTTTTATGAATGGTTGTAAAGAGTGGGACTCCATAGAGGATCCACTTAGATGATATGATACTAAAGATCAATGTAAGGTAAAATGGAAGAAAATTGAACTATTATAAAATCATTCTCATTGTAGTTCATGCATTCTTCCTTACCAAAAGGGTGGTGTTACAAAAGTACATCTAATTTATCACTAGACTAGTTGTAGACGGTGACCTGGCCATCCCAGGATATCTTCAACTCTAAAGTCTAGAAAACTATCTTCATGATTGAACCTCCTTTAAAATACCTACACATGGGTGGTTTGGGAACAACACCCAAAATAGATAAACAAAGGCATGGGTTACTATATACTGAATATTTGCAAAATAAAAAGTATTTAGGCATTTTAGATCAGAAGGGTTCAATAAAGGGGGTTCCCATTGATATAATAGTCATAAGTTTAACATAATAAACAACTAAATGAACACCAAAACAATGTGTAACCAATAAATGGGAAATAAAAATTGAGACATTATCAATTTATAGAAAAAAACTTATGAAATAAAGAATTTCTTGCATATAGTCACAAATAACAATATGTAAAAGTGCATGTATATTACAACAAGACTAGAATAGACTAAAGTAGGGCTAGGGAACCACAAACCACTAGCCATGGAAAGAGGACTCAAAACTCAGGGCTGATATTTAGAACATGACAGGGAGGATAAAACCCTAGTGCCTAGAAGGATGAATAAAACTTCAGTGCTTATAAATATATCATGTGGCATGGGGTAATAAAACCCTAGTGCCTGGAAGGAGGTTTTGTGGTAGTATGAGTGAAACATGAATGCCCAAAACATGGTTAAACTACTATTAGTTATAAATAGCCCAAATCTAAAATGCATAATAGATTAGGCAAGGTTACATGTACAACTTCAATCAATATCCAAGTACAAAAGGGATGATACCATCACACAAAACAATTTAGTTCACGTGAATCCTACTAAAGTGGAACATAAATTTAGAAATTGAATTATGAGTAATCAATAGATGACAATTGGTATTCCAAAAGTATTTCAAGATATTGAATAAGAGGAGTACCATATGCCTCAATGTCAACAATTTTGGATTTATTCATTATATGTCCCAAACAAATTGGGAGAGAGAACATACCATGTCTTCATAACTAGTGGTTAGCCTGATAGGTATACTTGGTCCCCAAAGTCAAGTAATCCTTCTAGGAACAAATTATGAATGTTAGTCACACTAAAGTGACCATGTTATATATTCCTATAATAGATTTTCATACTATTCTTATCCTATTACGGATTACCTAATGACATATTAGGGGTTTTATTCTTATTAAGTGAACATATGATCCAGTGGATATCTATTTTAATTATATGATCCACCTTTAGTCACATAAGATTTATCATGTATGGATTACCTATATGTGTTGGTAATAATATAAATTCTTCCAATCTAAGTCTTATAATTTATTATATATATATATATATATGGGTATATTTTCGCTACCCGTGCGGGTAACTAAGATTCGCTACCCGTGCATCAATTTTGTAATGGGATGACACATATATGTAATGAGACAACCAAATTTGTAATGAGACAATCGAAATTGTAATACAAAGACTCGTTTTGTATTACAGCGCTGTTACAGTAATAAATATATATTTATTACTGTAACAGCGTTGTAATATAAAACGAGTCTTTGTATTACAATTTCGGTCGTCTCATTACAAATTTGGATTGTCTCATTACAAATTCATACCTTCCGATTACAAAATTGATGCACGGGTAGCGAATCTTAGTTACCCGCACGGGTAGCGAAGATATACCCTATACATATATATATATATATATATATATATATATATATATATATATATATCATATACTTCAAGCTTTGTCAACTAGAGGTGATTATATTTATGTAGGAATATTCTTGTAAGATCCATTTGTATTTCTAGTTACCATGAATTATGCATATACATATTTGTGCATCTAAGGTTTTAATTCATATGTGACAACCACTATGGTGATATATAAACTAGGATAGGTATCAAAATTTTTATCATGGCCTTTTTTATATAATCATTTTATCAACATATGTGTGAACTGTTATCTTGAAATTAGATATTATATGCATATAATTTACTAATATTAGTACTCTAACATATATACTAATATAGTTGGTAATATAGGAATCGATCACGAGGTCTAGTAATTATAATTGATTAGTTTTATTATCCTAAACACTTAACTTTCCATCTAAGTTCTAGTTAACATATAAGCATCATGTTCAATATATTACATGCTTCCCTTTTATCAACATTGTAAAATTACAATGTTATTAGGATACATTTAGATTTCTATGAATCTAGTAATCTAATTCATAAAAAAATATCCTAATATTCTAACATATGATTTCTATCTATCATACAATAACCTCTTCTTGAGGACTAAGAGTTAATATTGAGAATCCTTCAAGAACCGGGAGTTCTTAGTAACCAAAATACATCATAGGTTACAACCTATTGGATTTTGGGACTAGTCTTTGATTTTCATGTAATAGATTAGTTTAAAAATGTCTAGATGATGTTGATCACAAGTGATCAGACTTCCCAGCCTCTTCTGGTATACATGGAATCTCTATTCCTATTATCAGCTTCCTTCGACAATGCCAGAGATGATCAAATTAACAATCGTGGTCAATTCTCAAGTTGATTTCAAATTTTCTTGATCCATGTAGGGTAGATAGAGGTTGATTAGTGGTGAATCAGACACTAGGTTGCAAATTTTCAAATGAAGTTTGCACCAGGATGAGGAAGAAGATGATGGTGCAATACTAAAGTTCAAGAACTTTAGGCATAAAGGAGGAATTTGGTGAAGATTCATCTACTATGGGTGGACTCCATGGCTTCCAAGGTCATGGGAGAGACCTAAAGGAATTGTTACCAACTGTTGGCTTGCCCTGAGAGAGAGGATTTAAATAATCTAAGTCTTATGGCACCTCCAGAAGTCACTGGGATCTTGTGCAAGGAGCAAAGGTCAGTGAAACTTTGAAGATGATCTTGGAAACTCGTGCCTTTGTTCCTATAAAATGGGTTAGTTTGAAGCATGGTGATCCATTGAGTGAAGATCTCAAATTGGGGGTTGTTATAGTAGGGGCCAGAACATGATGTTGTGCATATCCAATTTTATATGTAGGAAAATCTTTTTGTTGTTTTTGTCTTTCAACCTCCCTTTGAGCGGTTTCTACAACCTCTTGTTCAGCTATGTACGTAGCTCACAAAGTGGCTTCTTGAGTCGTACGCTTGGCCATCATGGTCTCTCTCTGAGCAGTAAGTGCTTGCTCAATCCTATGGGCAACCTCTTTCTCATCCATCCTTACTCAGTTTTTTCTATTCAAATGATGGTATGTTCTCTCATGCTCAGGATAAAAAAATGACAACACATAATCAGCATTTGGTGGGCGGCACATGCACATTTATAATTGACAGAATTCCAGTGTAGAAAAAAATTAATGGATGAAATGGAAAATTAGCAAAAAAAAGGAGATAGCACTTCTGGAATGTTACTCGGAAGGCATAAAAAAAGTTTTTCAAAAATATTTTGGTGTTCGAGAAAATGATATGTTGTCCCCGAAAATAGTGCCAAAAATTGATATGCATCGAAGAACACACCAATTCACTAAGATGATTAACCTAGAGTTTAATCCTTTTTTACTTTCCATTTAAGGATAGTATAGAAGGGTCGATCCCATAGGACAATGTTATTAAGATTGTTCTCCTTTATCCTGATTGATTTTCAAAATTATTTCTTTTTGGTATTTTTGAATAAGGAACATAAAGTAAATTCTAGTTTGTGGGTTGTTTCATTACACTATAATGAGAAATTAAAGTGCAGAGAAAGTAAAAGATTACACTAAAGTAATGAAAGGAAAAGAGTATACTTAGACAAGAAAGTAAAGAAAGAAGATCGTTAGCATGCAAGATTATATAAAGCAAGAAGTAAAGTGCAAGAATTAAAGAGAAGTGATGAAAAACAAGCGTTAGAAGAATAGTTGAATCAAAAGGGAAAGCATCAAGGCTTAAGGGTTTCACCAGCTTAGCCAATGTAAAAACAAGATCAAGCGATACACGACAAATCAGATAGAAGCATGTATGTGAATTATTTGTAAACAAAATGCAAGAGAGGAACTCCACATGAACCCATTGTTCCTAGTGTTCACGCATCCTAGTTCTTCATCCTAAAGAGGATTTTTTCTACTGTCACATCCAAATCCTAGTGAAAACGGATTGGAGTTCTAAATCTCAGTTTCCACAGTCACATCTATATGGATTAATTCACGATAAAAATGATTAATTACTTCATTTAAATTGACAATTTCTAAACTAAAAGCCATCCATATAAAATAGTCATGTAAAATTCGATCCGATCATCACATGGCTAAGGGGCTACTCCCCTCGCCTCAATAAGGGAACTACTCACTAGTCACAGTGAGGAATGGAGAAACAAGGGGAAGAAGATTGGAAACCATAGACGTCAAAGACCAGAATCTCTGAGGAGACCAAAGGTGGTGAAAATTAAATGCTTTCTTTCTTATCCCCCCACTCCAAGAGAAATAACTTAGAATGAGAACAAGAAATAAAGGCAAGTTCTAGATCTAGAATAAAGTACTGAATTTTATTGCTAAATGTAAAGATTACAACTAAGAATTAAATTGATAGAGTTTCACTAATAAAATGCAAGTAAAAAATTGAGGACCCCTTTCTTAGTGGAGTCCCCCCTCCTTTTATAGGGGAAGGAGGGGATGAAACCCTGAAAGGGGGGAGGAACAAGTGGTGTGGAGGTTGTTGAAAAACATTGATCATGATTCACAAAACATCTGTCTCGCTAGTCAAGATGGTCGTCTGGTGATGATGTGGTGTGAATCTAGAAGCATCGGGTCAAAACCCAAAGGAGGGGGGTGGCGATGCCATTTGGTTGCATTCCTGTGCTAGACGTAATGTCAGAAATGAGTGTTTGGATGGTGTGGGAAGCTCGTCTCGTGCCGCCATCCATGTGATCAAGGAATTGAAACCCTAATCGATTGGTGGTGCCCTTTGTGAAGTGATTTGATCTTAGATCAAGTGTACATGGTCACCTAGGCTGGCATGGATGCTCGGTTGGGATGATGAGATAGTCATCTCGATGAAGTGAGATCCCATATGGATTGTTGAGGTAGCATGTTGAACTAAGGGCTGAAATGGTTGTTTCGTTCTTAACGTGGGGGGTCTCTGGGGTGAGTCGACTGTCTGGGCCTAGCGAGATGGGCATCTTGTAGGCTTAGTAGGTCAAAATTAGTTTTGGAAACAAAACCTATAGAAAGAGAGAAAGAAGATAAGTATTTGCAAAATAAATCAAAAAGTGGGTAAATTGCAATTTGTCTCAGAAATTACTAAAAAGTGATAAGATTTAATGAAAAGGACTATGAAAAATATGCAAAAAGATAGATGAACATGCAATCATCATAGGGTGCATCTTCAAGGTTTTGGTGGATTCCCTCTCAAGTATGCCCACATATTCAACATAAGAAGAGTGTGATTTTACTATCAACATTAGTGCTTCATTAATTCAGGAGGATGACTAATGCTAATGGGGTGTTGTAGGAGTTAATTCATGGTTTTCATCCCCTATATTCAGGACATAGTCAAAATCCACATCTACCAAAATGAAGAGCTTGTTCCTTATCCCATCCTATTGGGCCTATAATACAACTAGAGGCCCTTGAACCAGAGTGAAACAACTAGAGATAATTTTAGGGATGATGATTCCAAGAAGATGAAACAAATTAGTCTCGGTGATCATCTTTGACCTGATAGGTGTAGGAAGGAGAAGTATAGTTTTGGTTTTCATGTATTTTTTCCACACACATTTGTATAAATTTGCTAGAAATGAAACAAAAATCTTCTTTTTCCAATGTACACAAATTATGTCTTATGAAATAGAAAGATCACATGTCATCTCATTATATCATAACATGTAAGAATGAGAAAAGACAAAATAGTTGATGTTATAAAAATAAAAATTAAATAAGGTTTGTCTCCCAAAAGTGGTATATTTGGGTCTAGCTTCAGCTTTATTTGAGATCAAAAGATCACATTCGATGAGTCTTGTCCCTTAGGTTGAGAATAACTTGGCCCAAAATCTATCATGTATGTGTCTTCATTGATTGACAAAGAAATACTAGTTGGTTCTTGATGTCCTTATTTTGTTTTTTACTTCCAACCATTGTGATATCAGTGAGAATATCAATGTTTGAAGGTTAAGATCATTACTCTTAAAAGAAGATTGGAGTTATTCAAATTTTGTGGGTTTTTATGGTAGAAATTTAAAGGGAGGGGTCTATTTCCTGTCTAGTTGGCATGTTGGGTTTGGATGTTATGGTTTTGACTGGAAAGAGGATGCACATTATCAACATCCTATATGTTTATACAAGAAAATCCTATATGACTATTTTAATATTGTTTACGGAGATTATTTTATCTACTAATTGTTAGTGAATCTGTGCATTAGCAAAAACTTTAGGTATATGGGAGGTGTCTTCTTAAATATGACATGTCTTTACTGATTTCATCTATTGGTTAGAGTTTTGGGATAGGATTTGGACTATAATCTTCATGTCTAATCAATTTTGTTTCAGGGCCTTGATATCCTTTGAATTTTGGTTCATCTTGGTGATAGACATATTGTTATTCTTAATTTCATGGATCCCATACTTTTTTTGACAATGAAGCGTAAAAATCTTGGGCAAGACTAGGAGATACATTATTTTGGGAGTGTTTTCATATGAAATGTTGGTATCCATATCATTACTAACTAGAAGCATTTGTTTAAATCACAAATCATGAATGATCCACCTGTTGCTACATTAACAAGTGGTTTCTGGTCATTTCTAAGACATGTATAGATATTATTAGTAAGAAACCAGTGATGTATAACATTATGAGGACATTTCCTTTGATACACTTTAAATCTATACCATGATTAACTAAGATTTTCCAAAGGCCCGTATTTGAAACCATATAGATAAACTCTCTAATGACCATTCTTTGTATTGTTTCAAAACTTAATAACAAAAGATCAGTGTGATCTTGCATACTTTGAATAGTACCAACAAAAATAGCATTATAACATGTTTTGGATTTATCACACAAAGGGGAGTTGAACATGTGCATGTAAATGTCTTCTAGAGGAAACTCCATTAGTTTTCCTGGTATCTTAGAAGTTTCTACACATAAGGATATGGTATTTGGAATTTTTGGAGTATACAGATTCTAGATGATCTTGTCTAGATGAGATTGATAAATCTAGTATGGTAGTGGTTGAAATTGACATTGAGATGATTTTTAACAAAACTCTCTAATAGAGAATTTACTTTGGTGCATGAATATCCTTAAGCAAAATACATGATGAACCATCATTACTTTCAAGCATCCTCTCTTCCTTGTGGTTTTCATCTCCAATCTCAATCAGTATTGGAAATATTTGACCTTTTTACTTAGATCACAAGCATGTATTGAATTTTCTATCAATATTTGCCATTGAGATTTTTAGTACAATTGGACATGAATATTTTTTCAGCATAAGCTACTCAAAGGTACCAAAGGAGATAGCAACAATCAATCAAATTGTATAGGAGAGAGAGAGAAAATCTAAATATTCAAGAAAGGAGTACACAATTTGTGAAATAGGCTAATTAAACAAATAGATATTCACACTCACTGTGATCACTAGTTCCCAAAAATGATGCCAAAAACTTGATGTGTATAAAATGGCATAGAGGTTGGAGTTTATATATGATGAATATGAGTTGATGCTCTCATCAACTGCAAGTTTAATATCTCATATGTCAGTGAAAAGGTTTGGACTTATAAATTTATTGCACACCATGTAATCATTGAAATGTATTACGTTCAATTCTAGTTTAATTGGAGTCACTCTTACAATCTCAAAAAGAACCATAAATTTCTATAATATTTATATTATCTACTTCATTCTGAAGATCACATGATTTTTATTGTAAACTACAACTAAATCCAATGTAAGGAAAGAGTAAATACTATAGTAGATAAGTTTGTCTAAAACCAAAGGTATATGTTGATGATTCATAAACATACAAATCAGAGACTTGTATTTCTTGATCAAACCTTGTATGCATAGTTAACTATTCCAAACATAGAAATAAAATTCTACTAAGTCAGCTATCAAGATCAATCTAGTTATTCTTCTCTTGAATTTGAGAAGCATATATAGATCTAGTGGACACTTCCTCTGAGGGATAAACATTGATATCTATGTGGTTTGAATTGACAACCAAAATACTCAATATGGTCCTCCTATTTTCAAGTCAGTATGGATTTTCCCTCAACCATGATTCACCAATAGACTACAACCATCACAAAGATCCAAGTAATGATTTCAATGCAAAAATGTGATTGGAAGGATAAAGTAGATAAATTTTGTATTAAAATGATATTTATAGACAAATAGAAAGAAAGTTCTAGAATAGGATACTTTTAATCTAGAGAGAGAAACTAGCCACTCAGGTCTAAATCATATTAACAATGCTTTGGGATATGTTTGAGTCATGTCAGTGACTACATGTTATTAGGGAGATCAATATTATAGGCTGCTAAGGTTGGAATGGATGGTAAGACCATACAATTTTGTGATTCTATAGAAATATTGCAAGCATGTCTAGTATCCTATCTAGGGAAGGGTGATATGACATTGGATGATTTTTATGGCAGTGACTCACATAGGAAAGCTATTATTATAAATTTCATAATGTTTTTGGTTAAAGGTGGGAGACAAGCATATGGCATGGAAGAGTGGAAAGAATGGTGATAGAGTTGTATACACCAACAATGTTGGTGGAGAGGTCCAATGTATAGGTGTGGGGTTTGAATGAATGGTAGAAGAGACCTTTTGCCGATACTTGAGTGAAGTTTTGTGAGACCCCTAACTTTGCTTAAATGGTTGAACATGCTTAATTACCATAATTAAATTCTTAGAACCATAATATAACCTTTTTTTATGCTTTAGAATCATAAGACAAGATAAAGTTTCAAATTTGGTCCAATTTGGACACTGTTTGTGCAAGTTATGCAATTTTATGCACATTTTGGAATTTTATGCAATTTACCCAATTGAGAGGTTTTATTTGCAATTTTTCACTTGAATTATGGTACCTGAATGTTCTCTAATCATTATTGAGATTTTTGATCCATGTGGTTCTCAATTGTGCCTTGGTTTAGAGGTTTTTTTCTTCAAGTGTATTTTAGGGTTTACCCCTTTATTGATGAACTACCTTTAGGAGTTATCAACCAATGGTTTATTTGTTTGGCTTCAAAATTCAACAAACGGTGCCTACGAAGGTCTCCAAGAATGGTGGGGCATCTTCTTGTGTGGTTTCTTATATACCCTTAATAGTTTAAGTCCATGGACACATGGGGAAGCTACTTGTACACCTCATGCTTGCATCCATCCTTATCCATGGGCTATATCTACCTATTCCTTGCCCAAGTACGAAACCTTTGCTTGATTTCTCTTTCCTCTAACCTAGATCAACGAATCCACTTGTTTCCTGTGTGGAACCAAGTGCTCTAAGGTATAAGACGACCACGTTTTGGAGAAGAAGGTCTCCTAGAGCTCCATCTAGCCCTACGTAGGTTTTCCAAGGTCATCTTCTAGGGATTTCGACCAAGGCAAGTTGTTTCCTTCCTTCCTTATCCATTTTTCTTGCTCTTCTCCTTCCTTAGACATTCCTACAAGTTGGAATTCTTCTATTCCATGGTAAAAGTTTCTTTATATCTCAAGATCCTACCTTTCTTGCTTCTTCTTCTAGGGCTTTGATTCCTTGTGAAGAAGGGTGCCTACTTGGATGAGATCAAAGCTTCTTCTTGGGTTCTTTACCTTCTTGGATCAAGTTTCTTTCTGCTATAAGTCTTTTCTTCTCAGTAGTTGTGATTTATATAACCCTCTTTATTTATATTGTTTACTATAAGCTTGTTAGCTCATGTTCTAGCTTGAAAATGGTGATTTAAACATTATGAAGCTAAGCTTATTTGGGATTTTGATGTTTATGGTGTTTCCTATTTTATTTCCAGATATAGATGAACATGTAATCATGTGAACATTCTTCCTAAGGAAGGAGTTGAATTATTTTAGGTTAGTATCACCACCTATGGTGCTAAGCACCAATCAACCGATGGTCCATATTAGGGTTTCTAGGTTGTTTTTTTCTCTAAATACATGACCCAATGGTGTGGTCTTCATGACAACCTAAGGTAGTGACCAAGGGTGATGAACGATGGTGTGAACTGATAGTGACACCTTAGGTTAGTTTTAGGCTCTCTTGGAATCTCAATGATCAATGGTTTGATTCTCTAATGATGTTGTCAATCAATGATGACATTGGCTTAATATCTAATGGTGTTAAATGAATATAGTGTTGATCATGTCAATCAACGGCGACCTAAGATGTCACAACCAATGGTAGATCAGGTCACAACAACTAATTTTGAGTCAAGTATTTATATGTGGCTTCAATTAATCCCTAACCTAATAGTTTCTTGGATTCAATGATTCAAGGTTTAGACCTATACTCCAAATGATGGTTTTAAAATATGAACCTGATCCATTGGTTAGGATCTAACACTTATTCATATAATAGTTTTGATTAATAGACTTGATCCAGTGGTTGATATTAGATGATTCAACATCCAATGGTTTGTATTGAAACCTATAGTATTACATGTGAGTTCTAACAATCTAAATTTGATGGTTTCCTTCATGTGATCAATTTAAGGAGCTTGATGGTTGATATGATGGCTTGCTTAAAATGTACAACCAATGAGGGATTTAACCCCACAACCTAAGGTGACCCTTTATGTTGTTAAATAAGGGATATTTATGGTTTAATGGTGACTCTTTATAGGTCACAACTCAGTGGCTTTACATATGGTTTTTTTAAGGTGTTTACTTATGTAGATAACCAATGGTCTTACCTTTTCAACATCCAATGGTTTTGATGGAACCAATGGAGAGTTACCCTCAATAATATAGTCTTACCTTTTTCACTCGTATGAATAGAAGGGATAATGACCATATTGTGTTGATATGTAACCCTGACGAGGTATAGATTGTTATACCTAGTCTTAATATAACGAAATGTTAGTAAGTGGTTGTATATAGTCCTTGAATGACAAAAACAATCATGGGGTAATCTCTTTTGTGGTTGAATCCTAGTATGCTATAAAGTAATGGTTACATCTTGAATTATGTGTAGATTCATACTTGAGGATGGTATGGAATGTGATGGTGATGCTTCACTCCATGAATCCATGATACAATGGGGATGACATGACTTAGGGTTTGGGTATGAGTGTTGATCTGTAACTTCAAAGTAACCTATCTTATTGAACCTAACCCTAATGATAATGGATGATAGTAGTTAGCTATGCTACCCTTCCTTGAATGGTTAATATAACGATGTAATATCCTTCCTAATGATTGATTTCAACTCTAATGTCTTAATTAGTGGTTATCATAGCTTTATGATTTATGCTTTCTTATGCTAAACTTGTACACTATTAGTGTGATGATGACCAATCATATAGCTTCCTTATATGTTGATATAATACAGGAATGCTCTTAATGATAAGATAACCCTACAATGTTATGTTGTAAACATCTTTTAGTAATTTATTGCAACATCATGTTGAGCTTGTGCATCACATGAGTGGTGATGTTTGTTGAGACTTTTTATAAGGCATGGAATGATAATGATGAACTTATAGCGAATGATATGATGGTTTTAATGACCTTTGGGCATAGTTGATCCCTGAATGAGGTATAATCCTCTTATGTTGACAAGGGTTGATACCCTATGATATTGTGGTAAGGATTTATATCATGTGATGGTATGATGACAAGTGTTGTCTCATGAATGGCAAGTGAATAGCATCATGTGATGATGCAATGATGAATAATATGGATGTTTTATATATTAGGAAACTGTTATATAGAAATGTGTGTTAGAGATGAATTACAATTTGTATGTTCGCTTGTATGATGTTGCCTTAATTCACCCATTTGGAAATAATTAATCAGCTGAAATTTTAATCATGTAGTGCCTTATTCCATAGATCCATCTAAGTGTTAGAACTTGCCAGATAGTAAAATGAGTATTCCTAAGGGAAACTCAGAGCACATACTACGGAGTATGCGGGGTGCTTGTCATCCTAAATCCAAGTGCTTAGGGAGGATGATTGTGGTCATACCTATCCCTTAGTTTGACAACGAATACGTCCATGTCTCAGTGATTATATATGTGATGAGATTGGAGGACAACTATAGTTGTACCTAAAATGGTAGGGTATGCCTACCGACCTCCTTTCATTAGTGTCATGACTTGTACCAACGACAGACTAGGCTTCAAGAAACTTGACCTTATGTGTCATTTTGGTGGACCGATACTGACCGGGGGCGGAGAAGATCTTAGGAGGCCAACTATTCCTAGATCTAGTATGGCACTGATTTCAACTTAGTAGTGGTCAGTTGGATTTTGAGTGGTATCCTCAAATTCCTCAGGGTGTAATAAAATATGTGACACAGTTGTGTAGCATATCTATATAGGGTTATACTCAATGCTTCACATTAGATGATAACCCTAGTTTGTTTTCCTTACATAGAGATGATGTATGGTATTATAATAAATGATAGATATGCTTATACTATAGTGATGCTCGTGTTGTAAACATGCTTATGTTTTCAGATATAATGACACTGATAATTAAGATGATTTACTCACACTAATAATTAAAATGGTATCGTTAGCCATGTTAAATACTGCTAGACATGCCTATGTAATTAGAAATTCTCAAACTACTAATCATGCTTGCGTAGTTACTTGTTCATTTTATTAAACATGACATTATTGATTGTAATGTTATGATGCTAAGACATATTCATAATGTTGAGATACTTATGCTACTAGATTTCTTATGATGCTAGCAAAGCATATGATGATAGCCAGACTAATGAAGATGACTGTTATTAAATGCAATCCTCAGACAACTGAGTAGATATCTGATAAAAGAAATGGATTTATCTATTATCTGTATATACATTTATCAATATACTTGTTTCTAAGCTCATTTGGTTAACCTATTTAGCATGTTTAAACTGTTAAATCTACTTAATTGGTTATTTAATACTTCAACTACTTAGTTTATATAATGTATAATATGTTGTAAACAATATCTATTGGAGATAGTTATATCTCTTTTTGGGACTGGGTCTCACCTCGTGGGTCACCACATTTTTTTAGGTGATCGACAACAGCGGTAGCAGAACCATGGTATCAAGGGAAACTAAGGTGATGAACCCTAGAAATGATATCTTAGTGTCTAGTGTGTTCTAGAGTCATATGTGTACTTTTAGGTCCAGGTGAAAGTTTATATATGATGTTTTGATTTAATCGAGCTTTCGATAGAATGTTGATTCTTGTATATGTGAAATATGTGGACAGTGTTCCTTTGTAATGTTTATGTTGTAGATGAAGCAACATGCCAGTTGTAAGGGTTATTGAGCATTATGTAAATGTTCCTGAGCAATTGGGAAATGTTGAAATCTGTTTTAATTTACCATGTTTTCTAGGTTTGTGTTTAATTAATGAGTAATTGTTTTTTATGTTTTGAGAAATCTCATTTAGTGTAATGGGTTCTCATAAGTTGGTATCAGAGCTTTAGGTTTTCTGAGTCTACAGGGACACTAGGACTTAGGACTAGGATGATGTCTAAGTTAGGAATATGACATAAAAATATGGTGCATACTGCCTAATCTCAGTATTTGGGTGCCTCATCTAGGTATTCAATTATTGAATAAAAGTTAAGTATGGGACTCTTAGATTGTTCCCTTTCTCACTCTGATCAAGTAGTCATTTTGAAACAATCTAAAGAGCATAACAAATAAAAAATCATGGTGCACATATCTCAATCTTACCCTAAAGAAGATGAGAATTACATCATAATCTATCAAAACTTGTATATTTGGTGACTATAAGGGAAAGATACAACACCATGAAACTTAAATCTGGATATAGATAAGCTAGAGAGGAGTTCTTGAAGATGTAATTCAAGAAGATAATAAAGTAAAAGACAGATAAGTCAGTGCTAATAAAGTGATTAAAGGTATGAAATTCCCACAAGCAAGAGAGAGCTCATATTATAAGCATAATATGAGAAGATGAATGAGAACATGATAGAGGAATCAAGTGGATCCTAAGTTAATCTCTGACCAACCTGTGTGTGTAAGAATGTGTTAATGTAATCTATACATGGTATGTGAAAGAAATCAAGGGAGAAGTTCCTTGTTTAATGAAGAAAATATGGAATATCATGAATTATTCCTTGACCAGTGGTTGAAGAAACATGATAAAATGAAAGGACATACATATGAATGATGAAGTGTTAATGAGGAAAGAGAAATGAGATGTGATAATCTTAACAATTCCTATGAAAATTGTAAGGAACCCAAGTTGTAAGAGGTAAAATGATACATAAAAATGTAACCTTCATGGGAAAAATAGAATTGGTTACCCTTTTGTTAGTGACCCCTGGATAATGTTGCTTTGATATGGGATGTGTGTTACCCTTTATGTTTATTATTTTTTTGGTGTATTCTCCAAGTGGATCTCATGCCACTTGTTATGCATGGATTCATTGTAATCCAGGGATGGATATCTTGATATGATGTGTGATTTCCTTGGACTATAGTTTGAAAATCTTTATGTTTTGTAATGAACATGCTTTTTGAGCCTTCCAAGAGTTAGGGGAATTCCTCCTATATGTTCTTAGCCAGTTATGATGTTGAGGAAGTGCATGAGAATAGGGTATGAGTTCTTTATAGCACATGTAGTGGATACCAAGGTAATGAATCCTAGTACCCATAGTGTATCAGTTATATATATGAGTTAAAGATATCTATTAGATGATCTGCCCAGTGTTCCTCTCCAATAGAGAGAGAGAGAGAGAGAGAGAGAGAGAGAGTTGATGTTGGTCCTCCAAGTGTTGTTTGGGAGAAGAAGAGCAATTCTATGATGTTGTGTATGGTTTGTTGATAGTTGGGCGAGACCACTATACATGATAGATAGTTTGTTGACCAGCAAACATGTGCTACCATGTTCCTTTAAGATAAACCTACGATCAGAATATCAATGGATAAGAGATAGAGTGGATGACATAAGATACATGACCATGATGAGTTTAGGGTTATGTCTAGTAACCAATGCAACAAAATTGTTTATAAATAGGAGGAACATAGTAATCAGGTTATGTCTCATAAGTTGTGACAAGCTTTGAATGATGATATCTCAAGGTATTTCAGAGATGGTCACTATCATGGTTAACATCTTTGCTAAGTCTTAAGAATGTTGAAGCAACTATACTTATGTGTCACAAGTTCAGAAAGATTGAGTTGGGGGTTAACTAGTGTACCCTCTTATAGTTATGGAACATCTTCTAAGTGGGTTGTGTGAATCCTTATAAGATGAAGATAGTGTCGTTGCCCTTCCCCTAACAAGGTCAATCAGGAAGTTATATTTGATAATGGTTGTATAAAGTGTATGATTCTTCAACTAGATAGATGGTCAGTCCATCATTGAGATGATTGAAGAATTTTCTAAGAACATATGCCTTATAGTTCTTGACAATTAGGGAATACCCACTTAATTGATTGAGTTTCTAATTACAATAATCATTAAAGGAGCATAGATATGAAACCTTGTAAAGTTACATATGATGAGAGATACATGATGTTCTATGTTTGGTAAGTACTAGCAAGTATTCCTCTGATGTGTGGTACAAAAATAGTATAGTCCAAGATAACAGTTAGAGTCCCAAGTTGAAAGGTTCTACCAGACCTGTACAGGTGGCACAACAATTCTTATGTTGAATAAAAGTGTCACGTGCAAGAGTTTAGGAAGAGGAATATGTCCTTGTATGAGAATTATGTGACATCACCATGTGATTAAAGTAACCATGTGTAAGATTGAGGGTGATGTACATGAGGAGTTTCCATCTATGTTTACCTTTGATTTCGGGGGCGAAATCCCTATTAGGGGTTTATGATTATGAGACCCCTAACTTTGCTTAAATGGTTGAACATGCTTAATTACCATACTTAAATTCTTAGAACCCTAATATAACCTTGATATTCTTTCGAATCATAATACAAGTTTAAGTTTCAAATATGGTCCAATTTGGACACTATTTATGCAAGTTATGCAATTTTATGCACATTTTGACTTTTATGCAATTTACCCAATTGAGAGGTTTTCTTTGCAATTTGACACTTTCATTATGGTCCATGAATGTTCTCTTACCATTATTGAGCTTGTTGGGACATGGGGTTCTCAATTGTGCCTTGGTTTGGAGGCATTTTCTTCAAGGGTATTTTAGGGTTTACCCCTTTATGGATGAGGTACCTTTAGGAGTTATCAACCAATGGTTTATTTGTTTGGATTGTAAATTCAATAAATGGTGGCTAATAAGGTCTCATGAAAGGTGGGTCATCTTCTTGTGTGGTGTATTATATATTTTTCAATAGTAGGGTTCAACCATAAAAGAGAGTACTCCAAGATTGTTTTCGTCATTCAAGGATTATACATAACCACTTACCAACATTTGGTTATAATAAGACTAGGTATAACATGCTATACCTCGTTAGGGTTACATATCAACACAATACAATCATTATCCCTTCTATTCATATGACTGTAAAGGTAAGGCTACCTTATTGAGGGTAACCCTCTATTAGTTCCATAAACATTCAACCCGTATAACCATACCACAACATCACCCAGAACCATTGGATGTTCAAAAGATAAGATCATTGATTGTTTACATAAGCAAACACCTAAAAAAATCATATGTAAAGCCATTGAGTTGTGACCGATAAAGATTCACAATTAAACCATAAACATCCCTAATTTATCAACAAAAAGGGGCACCATAGGTTTTGGGGTTAAATCTCTCATTGGTTGTACATTTTAAGCAAGCCATCATATCAACCATCAAGCTCCTTCAATTGATCACATGAAGGAAACCATAAAATTCATAATGTTATAACTCACATGTAATACTATAGGTTTCAATCCAAACCATTGGATGTTGAAGCATTTAATATTAACCATTGGATCAAGTTCATTAATTGAAATTATTAGATGAATAAGTGTTAGATCCTAACCATTGGATTAGGTTCATATTTTAAAACCATCATTTAGAGTATAGGTTTAACCCTTGAATCATTTAACCCAAGACACTATTGGGTTAGGGTGTAATTGAGGCAAAATATAAAGACTTGATTCATCATTAGTTGTTGTGACATGATCTACCATTGGTTGTGACATCTTAGGTCACCATCGATTGATAGGATCAGTACTATATTCATTTAACACAATTAGATATTAAGATAATATCATCATTGATTGATAACATCATTAGAGAATCAAACCATTCATCATTGAGATTCCAAGAGAGCCTAACACTGACCTAAGATGTGACTATCAGCTCACACCATTGTTCATCACCCTTGGTCACCACCTTAAGTTGTCATGAAGCCATCAGGTCGTGTGTTTAGAGAAGAAAACAACCTATAAACCCTAATATGGACCATCGGTTGATAGGTTCTTAGCACCATAGGTGGTGAAACCAACCTGAACTAAGTCACCTCCTGTCTTAGGAAGAATCTACACATGAATATAGGTTCATCTATAAATGGAAACAAAATTGGAAACACCATAAAAATCAAAATCCCAAACAAGCTTAGCTTCTTAATGCTTAAATCACCATTTTTAAGCAAGAACATGAGCTAACAAGCTTATAGTAAACAATATAAGTAAATAGGGTTATAAAACTTGCCTCTACTGAGAAGAATGGACTTCTAGAAACAAGAAACTCAAGCCAAAAAGGTAGAAAACCCAACAAGAAGCTCTGCTCTCGTCCAAGTAGGCACCCTTCTTCACAAGGAATCAAAACCCTAGAAGAAGAAGCAAGAAAGATAGAATATTGAGATCTAAAGCAACTTTTACCATGGAACAGTAGAGTTACGATCTGGAGGAAGGTCTAAGGAAGGAGAAGAGCAAGAAAAATGGAGAGGGAAGGAAGAAAACAACTTGCCTTGGTCGAAATCCCTAGAAGATGACCTTGGAAACCCTAGGTAGAGCTAGATGGAGCTCTAGGAGATCTTCTTCTCCAAAAACAGGTCATCTTCTACCTTAGAGAACTTGCTTTCCCTAGAAACTAGAGTGGAGTCAGTGCTCTAGTTTAGAGGAAAGAGAAAGCAAGCAAAAGGTTTCATACTTTAGCAAGTAAGAGGCAAATATAACCCATGGAAAAGGATGGAAACAAGCATTAGGTACACAAGTAGCTTCCCCATGTGTCCATGGCATAATGGTTACATCTTGATTTATGTGTAGATTCATACTTGAGGATGGTATGGAATGTGATGGTGATGCTTCACCCCATGCATCCATGATCCAATGGGGATTCCATGAGTAAGGGTTTGGGTATGAGTGTTGATCTGTAACATCAAAGTAACCTATCTTGTTGAACCTAACCCTAATGATAATACATTATGGTTGTTATCAATGTCACCCTTCCTTGAATGGTTAATATGATGATGAAACATCCTTCCTAATGATTGATTTCAACTCTAATGTGTTAACTATTGGTCATCATAGCTTTATTATTTATGTTTTGTTATGCTAAACTTGTACATTATTAGTGAGTTGATTACCAATCATATTGCTTCCTTATATGTTGATATAATAAAGGAATGCTATTAATTATAACATAACCCTACAATGTTATCCTGTAAACATCTTTTAGTTATTTATTGCAACATCATGTTGAGCTTGTGCATCACATGAGTGGTGATTTTTGTTGAGCCTTGTTATAAGGCATGGAAAGATAAAGATGAACTTGCAGGGAATGATATGATGGTCTTAATGACCTTTGGGCATGGTTGAGCACTAAATGAGGTATAATCCTCTTATGTTGACAAGGGTTGATACCCTGTGATATAGTGCTAAGGATTTATATCCTATGATGGTATGATGACAAGTGCAGTCTCATGAATGTCAAGTTAATAGCATAATGTGATGATGAGATGAGGAATAATATGTTTGTTTTATATCTTTTGAAACTGTTATATAGCAATGTTTGTTAGATATGAATTAGGGTTTGGATGTCCACTTGTATGATGCAGCCTTAATTCACCCAATTGGAAATAATTAATCAAGTAAAATTATATCATGTAGTTCCCTGTGCCATAGATCCATCTAAGTGTCAAAACTTGCCATATGGTGAAATGAATATTCCTAAGGGAAACTCAGAGCACATATTGTTGAGTACATGGGGTGCTTGTCAGCATGAATTCAAGTGTTTAGGGAGGATGACTGCGGTCATACCTAGCCCTTAGTTTGAGATTTAATGCGGTCATTTCTCGGTGATTATATATGTGATGAAATTGGATGACAATTGTAGTTGTACCTCAAATGGTAGGGTATGCGTACCCACCACCTTTCACTAGTTTTGTGACCTATACCAAGGACGGACTAGGCTACTAGCAGCTTGACCTTATGTGTCATTGTGGAGGACCCGTACTGACTGGGGGCAGAGAAGATTGTAGGAGTCTAACTCTTCCTAGATCTAGTACGAAACTGATTTCAACTTAGCAGTGGTCAGTTGGATTTTGAGTGGTATCCTAAAATTCCTCAGGGCGTAATAAAAGATGTATCAGAGTTGTGTAGCATATTGGTTTAGGGTTATACACAACACTTCACATTGGATGATAACCTTGGTTTGTTTTCCTTACATAGTGATGTTGTATGGTATTATAATAAATGATAGATATGCTTATTCTGTAGTGATGCTCATGTTGTAAACATGCTTATGTTGTCAGATATACTAACACTGATAATTAAGATGATATACTGACATTGATAATTAAGATTATGTTCTTAGCCATGTTTAATACTGCTAGACATGCCTCTGTAATTAGAAATTCTCAAACTACTAATCCTTCTTACGTGGGTTAGTTGTGCTTATGATGTTATCTCTACTCATGATGTAGACTTTTTCATTTTATTAAACATGCCATTGTTGATAGTAATGTTATGCTGCTAAGACATATTCATGATGTTGAGATAATTATGCTACTAGATTGCTTATGATGTTATCAAAGCATATGATGATAGCTAGGCTAATGAAGCTGATTGTTGTTAAATGCAATCCTAGGAAAACTGAGTAGATATCTAATAAAAGAAATGGATTTATCTATTATATATACATAAATTGATCAACATACTTGTTGCTAAGCTCATTTGGTTAACCTATTTAGCATGCTTGAATTGTTCAATCCAATCAATTGTTTATTTAATACTTCAACCATTTAGTTTATATATTGTATAATCTGCTATAAACAATATCTGTTGGAGAGAATTATATCTCTCGTTGGGACTGGGTCTCACCTCATGGACCACCACTTTTTTAGGTGATCGACAACAATGGTAGCATAACCATGGTAGCAAGGAAAACTGAGGTGATGAACCCTAGAAATGATAGCTTAGTGTCTAGTGTGTTCTAGAGTCATCCTTGTACTCTCACGTCCGGGTGAAAAGTTTATATATGATCTTTTCATTTAATCGAGATTTTGATAGCATGTTGATCCTTGTATATGCGAAATATGTGGATAGTGTTCCTTTGTAAAGTTTATGTTGCAGTTGAAGCTACATGGAAGTTGTAAAGGTTATTGAGCATTATGTAAATGTTCCTAAGCAATTGGGAAAATTTGAAATCGGTTAATTTACCATGTATATTGGGTTTGTGTTTAATTAATGAGTAATCATGTTTTTTTTGTTGAGAAATCTTGTTTAGTGTAACTAGTTCTCACAAGTTTGATCAAGAGGTGCTTATATTCAAGATGGAAGATATTTAGTGTGTGATCATTGCATTGCATCATTAATCAGATGGACATATAAGAGATTTTGGATCTTTTTTTTAAAGCTGTTACAAATCATTGTTGTCTTTGGGGGTCATTCCTCGTATTTGTTTGAATAGACTTTGAGTAGTCAAACCATCTTTCAAGAGTTAGAGTTTGTATCTCAATCTTCAGTTAGTGTAAAGTCAGCTTGCATTCTAGCTATCTAAGTGTGGATAAACCTAGTCGGTTGAATAGTTTATATGGTTGATGGTGGTCCCTTTGGTAGTGGTGGGTCCTTCTTTGTAGGCTTCATGAACTTATCACGTGTCAAAGAATACATATCCCCTCGAATGGGTAGTCAAATGAGTCATGAATTGTAGTCAAATTAAGATCAAGATTTTTTTTTCTATTGGATCAATGGGATCTAGAAGGGGGTTGAATAGAACTAAAACACTTAAACCAAATTCATTAGACCTTCAAATTACTTCAAGAGATAAGGTTTCAAATATGGTTGAGTGCAACTAAATATAATAGCAAGGATGAGAGAAATTGAATAAGAACAAGAACACAAGATATGTATAGTAGTTCCAAACTCCAAACTAGGAGAATGTATATTCACCACCTAGAGGGGTCAATCCTTAGTATTTTCAACCATTGCACACATCTTATATTCCATTATAACAGCTACAATATGAACTTTCTTTTCTAGGGAATGGATACCTAGCCTTCCTTTCAAGCATCAAAGGATCCAATAACCTTTCAAGGTCTTACCTATCGTAGAGAATGATTTTTTAATCTCAACAAGGGCTTACCCACTTTTGCAACGAGCTGGACACCTTCTCCAAGGATATCTTCTCTTGCAACAAGTATTCTGCCTTTAATGAATTAGCCACTCTTCTCTTGGATCTTCAGCCCTCTTCTTCACCTTCTCTAAGGAGAGGCTTTCACCATATTTTCTTGAGAGGAAGGGAATGGGAAAAGGCTGATTGAGAGCTTCACAATGAGTACAATGGATCAACAGTTTCATAGATAACCTATCTCACTCAGATTGATGTTGATCTGTAGAAATCTAGATAGAAAGGGGATACTAGTAGACTATACCACTCAATTATATCATAGGAGCATAAGAAGTAAACTTGGAATGAAGTCTAAGGGCACTTATTTATAGTTGGGGGTGTCTACTATCCAGTATGCACTTGTGGACGAATTCTAGTCATTTGGGGTGTTGCAAAGGATTAATTTTCAAGTTTTGCAACACTCCAATAGCTACAAACACTTTTTTTGCACATTCCATACAGTGCAGTCAGTTGAGATTCAATGAAGGTAACTTGATAGTCAAGTTTCAATAAAGGCAACTTGACCTATAACACTATGCGATAAAGCAAACTTGAGTTGTCGGTCGAGTTTATCCTAAATGAAACTCAGAAAATAGCTTAAAAATTAATTTCCTATGCGTAGGAGTTGGTTAAGTTTGTCCTGGGGAAACTCAACCAATATTGGTGGTTCTCAAGATCCATCAAGGTCATCGGTCGAGTTTCATGTGAATGAAATTTGACCAAAAAATGTCCATGTGATGAATTTTGGAAATTTCTACAAGATTGCTTAAATATTTTTTAAGTGCATTTTTATTTTTCTCAGCTTAGTTACAAGTCATAACATCAATACAAATGATTTACAAAATTGTCCTAAGGGTTTTAGGGAATTTTCCATAAAAGTGCATTTGCATTGATTTTGACTTGTATTTGGTCAAGCTAGGTCTTGATTGAATTCATCCTTATCATGTACCTAATACCTGAAATCAATCTCCAATAGACATATTAGATACATATGAATGGAATGGTTAAGTCATCATCAAAATATTGACAATGTATAACTATTAGGTCAACATTCTCCTCCTTTTTGAAGATGACAAATCATTCCTCAACATATTGAAAAAACTTAGAAAATAAACTTTTACCTTGTCAATTGTAGATGGATACATGATATGTACAATATCAATTTCTCCCCCTCAATTCATGCTTATGTTTTCTTGTGTGGTTAGTTCCTCCACACACTATAACCATACCATATATATACTATTTGAGTTCACTTTCATAGTCACAAGATATTTTAGATATTTAACTAGAAAAGGATCAAACTAAATATGTACTAAGCTCATTTATCCCCCTTTGTCATATCAAAGAGGGAGGGGGTAGAAGAGCAAAAATAGGTTTTATCCAAGACACATAAACTACACATAAAACCACCATTTCCAAAAACACACATAAGTCAGAGATAGAGAATAAGTATACTAGAGTCATAATCAAAATATGGAAGCACACACCAATAACTCATGATATATACTAAATCATAGAATTAAGGTAAAAGTAATAAGATTGCAACAAAAGCATGTACTCTCAAGATGTCAAACAACCAACAACAAAGAAAAATGATGAGATATGAATATAGTAGTCCTCAGATATAATGCTTAATGTTCAATGCATGAAATTCTACAAAACAACACATATATGATCACTCTATATACTAGTAACTAAACATCAAGCTCGTTGATGTTGAACTCCCCATCGTTCTGGTAGTTGCCATCACCATTAGAAGGTGTAGTAGTGGAAGAAGGTGTGTCCTCATCATCATCGCCATCACCATCAAAGCCAGAGCCATCATCACAATCCTCGTCAACATCCTCATTAGCAGACTCCACCGCATCATCATCCTCACCGATGTCCTCATCATCATTAAGAACAAATGAGTGAGGATTGGGCCAACTATGATTTTTCTCCTCCCATGATATGCAATTCTCACATAGAGCCTTCGCTTGCTCAAATTCAGAATATAGTCCTAGTTGAATGTAGCAAGCATGGTAGAAGTAGGGTCTGGTGGAAGAGCAAGCAACTGGGTAGCGCTAGTCTATGTATGGGCATAAACCAGGGTAGGTCATTCTTCTTTTTTTTCTCCAATGTGGGGGTGGAGTAGAAGTGGTGTACTGGTGAGCAAGAAAGAACTGATCATATGCATAAGGGGCATAGTTAGCAGTTAAGAAGGGCTGCCAGGTGGGATAGGGATGGGAGCAACACAAGTTCATGTTTGACATTATTTGAACAAGGTCCTGGTGTAGGCACTCCTAGACATGCATGTGTTCAGCTTGTTGGTCCATCATGTACCCCAAGAGGGTTTCATTTGACACCTAAAAGGAGGAACACTCAGGTCTAGAAGGAGGAGCAGGTTGTGTAGATGATGAAGCACCAAGGGTAGATGTGGAGGAGGGGTGAAGGGACTTCTTGACAATGGTGTCATTGATGTAAACCCCTATTATACTAGCCTTATATCCAAGAACCGTAAAAAGAGATTTGTCAATATGATGTTAAAAGAGACCATAAATCAAGGTAGGGTAGGGAAGGTGGGAGTCTCTAGTGTTCTTTTGTGTGTCAAAGCAAATCATATGATGTAGAACATATCTTTCCCATTTGACTCTAACATTTTGAAGGAGACAATATATGATTACTACCAAGTTTTTTGCGATAGCCATTTGATTCTTCTTTGGATGGATATTGCAGTTAACTAGGAGAGCAACCAGGCGAGTCTTAATGTTTAGAGAAGAATACAGTAAGACAGCTTTCTTCCTATAGAGGACCTATGGCTTCTTCATAGTTTTATGAATATCATGGAGGGTTCACTAGGGTTCAAATATCTTGTAGGAGGCTTTAATATCAAGGAGGTCGCAGTAGGTGGGAAGGAAGACATCGAGTCTGACAAGGAACAAGATAAGAAAGTATTCAAGGAATACTCACATATTTGAAATCTTATTCCCGCAATCATTGATGTCAAACCAACTTGGGTATTAGGAGGAGGCACTAAAGTGGTGTAGTTCCAAGTAATATTGGCATAGAACTCATGCACCACTTTTATGTTTGATAGGAAGTTTTTAAAGGTAAAGTAATAAAATCAAAGTGCACCAAGGTGTTGGGTGTTAAAGATCTTCTTAACCTCTTTCAAAAGCTCATTTCTATGGATTGACAAGGGCCTAAATGGATATGGATTTCTAGGAAACAAGTCCTTGTAATGACTGACCACTTGAGTGTTGATGAAAGAGGTGCCATCGTATGCAATGAGCCTAGAGGCAGTGGAAGAAGAAGGAACACCCATTTGACTCATTCATTTCTATCGATTGGATGCCATGGAGAAGAAATAAGATGAAGATGATGCCAAGAGAGGAAGAATCGACTAGGAATAGATCGCCTAACATGCTAGGCCAAGGTTATAAATGGTTAGGGTAGATGAAACAGAGTTGGATAGGGCTAGGAGAGGGTTGGGAGAGACATAGGGTTTAAGGAAGAATAAGAAGGGAGACTAATCAGTCGAGTTTTCTCTAGTTATGAGGGAGAAAATCAGCCAGCAATCCTTTTATGTTTCCATGCAATAGTGTTGTTGGTCAAGTTTAAGATTTGGGAAACCCAGTCGACATTGTTGTTAGTTCAGTCCTTGGGCATGTTTTCGGTCGAGTTTCCCTAGAGCATACTCGATCGACAAGAAAATATTTCAATAAGATTTGAAATTTAATTCTAGAGCACTAGAGTGTTATATAAATATATTTATCTAGCCTATCAGGCATTTTGAACATATTACGACACGTTCCAATGATCATTGGCTATGATTTTGCAATAAAACCAAAATTAATAGTTTAAAGCAAAAATTACCAAAAAAACATTTTAACTTGGCATAAGTAGAACAAACAAGTATAAGATGAGCATTTTATGTGAAAGAACATATATATAATAGAACATCTATCTAAAAGGCATACCATTATCATCAAGAGAAAATATAATCAATTTCTATTTAATGAAAGTAAATTTATCTTAGAAAGAGGTTTAGAGAAAATCTCTGTAACTTGGCTCTCCGTATCCACCTGAGTTATATATATATCTTTCTTAAGAATGTGGTCACATAGAAAATGATGATAGATATCTATATGTTTAGCTCTACTATGCAATATCGGATTGTAAGACAAATTAATTCCACTAGTATTATCATAGTAAATAGGAGAAGCATCATAATAAATAGTAAAGTCTTGGAGCATTTGTTTCATCCATAGTACTCAGTTACACCAACTCTGAGCTGCAATGTACTCATCCTTGGTAGTTGAAAGATTCATTGTTCTTTGTTTCTTAGAGAACCATGAAACTAAGCATGGTCCTAGGAGGAAGAAAGTGCCACTTGTGCACTTTCTATCAATTAAGCACTCGGCATAATTCACGTAACCATAAGTTTTTAGAGTAAAGTCCCTTGCTTTGGGATACCATAGTCCAAAATTTTGGGTTTTGGCTAGATACTTTAGAATATTAACAACCTTTGAATCCTCTTAACAACTGCGAGATGGGATTTCCTAGGGCTTGATTGAAATCTAGCACACAAGCCAACACTAAACATGATATCAAGTCTAGAGGCAGTCAAGTATAATAAGTTACTAATCATACCTCTATAGAGCTTGTCATCTACCATTTCTCCTTCTTCATCTCTATCAAGTTGGTGATGTTTGACATGGGAGTATTCATTGGCTTGGTGTTCTTCATCCCAAAGCACTTTAAGAGTTCACTTGTGTACTTACCTTGCTTGATGAAGTTTCCTTCTTTTGTTTTCTGGATTTGGAAGCCAAGGAAGAATGTGAGCTCCCCCATTCTAATCATCTCAAATTCACTTTGCATAAGAGAACTTAACTCCTTGCATAGATCAAGATTACTTCTACCAAAAATGATGTCATCAACATATATTATGATCAAGAAATTGTTAGAAGTGTGTTTAAGAAAGTGTGTAGAATCAACTTTTCCCATGACATAGACAGTGTCTAACAAAAAGTTTTTCAATTTCTCATACCAAGCTCTAAAGGCTGGTTTGAGACCATAAAGAGCGTTTGTAGCAAATAAACATGATCAGAAAGCTTGTCATGTTCAAAGTTGGGATTTTGAGCGGCATAAACTTCCTCCTCTATTATACCATTCCAAAACACACTTTTAGTATCCATTTGATATAGAAAGAAACTTTTATGACTAGCAAAGGCTAGTAGCATTCTAATGGATTCAAGTCAAGTAATAGGAGCACAAGTTTCATCGAAGTCAATACCTTCATGTTGATTGTAACCTTGACCTACTAACCTTACTTTGTTTCTTATCACTTCTCCACTTCCATCATGTTTGTTGTGGTAGACCCACTTTGTGCTAATGGTTTTTCCATCCCATGGTCTTGGCACTAGAGTCCACATTTTTTTTCTTCTGGATCCGTTCTAGTTCCTCTTGCATTTCTAGGATCCATTCATCATCTTTAAGAGATGCTTTGACATTCTTTGGCTCAAGTTGTGAGATGAAGGCATTTTTAGCTTGTTCTTTATTGAAGTCTTCATGTGTCTTCACCCTTTCAAAAGTATTTCTTATGATGAGATCTTTAGGATGATGTTTAGAAAACTGGGGAGCAGGATACTTTTTTTTCTTCTTGTTTTGATTCTTCATATACAACCACCTCTTTTCCTTGTCATTGATGTTGAGTTACTTTGATCTAGGAATCACTTCATATACAAAATCAACATTCACAATATTCTTGGAAATAGAGGGGTTAGTCTCAATAAACTTAACATTGATAGATTCTTCTACTTTAGATAATTTAATGTTAAAAACTCTAAAGATCTACTTGTTGTTCTATATCCAAGAAAGATAGACTTATAAGATTTAGTATCAAATTTATTAAGAGGATCTTTGGTTTTCAAGAAAAAACAAGGACAAACAAATGTATAAAAGAAGATTGAAGGATTTCTACCATGCCATAACTCATAGGGGGTTTTCTTAAGGAAAGGATGAGTGGAAACCCAATTTTGCACAAAGCGTGAGGGACTAACAACTTCAACCCAAAACTTCGTGGGAGTATCATACTCCTAAAGCATTTATCTAGACATTTCTTGTAAGGACCTATTCTTCCTGTCAACACTCCTTTTTTAGGGGTATGAGGGGAAGACAAATTATGTGTATAACTATATTCTTTGCAAACAAAGAATTTTCAAATTATCCCCTATGGTCCTATAGATAGACACGATGCAACAAGAAGATTATTTTCAACTCGTGTAAAAAGTGCAGAATACATCAAGAGTGTGACCTTTTGAAACTAGAAAGAAAGTCCTTGTGAAACTGGAGAAATCATCAACAATCACAAGAAATATTTACTACCACGAAGCGATTGAGTTCTCATTGGTCCAAATAGATTGTTGTGAAGAAGTTCAAGAACACTCTTGGTGCTAAGGACTCATTTGTATTTAAAGGAGGTTTTTTTTTCTTCCTTGGGTACAAGGTTGGAATTCCTCATCCTTCTCAAACTACAATTTAGGAAGTCATTTGATCAAGTCCTTTTTTTCTCAACTTCTTCAATTGATGGATATTTATATGATCAAGCCTACGGTGCCACAAAAATACATCATTTTTATCAACAATAAGACATTTACAAGAATAGTCTTAAAAGAATCAAGAACAATAATATAAATATTTCCACTTATATTTATTTCCCTTAAATATGACATTGTAGGAGAGGGAATCTAAAATCAAGCATTCATGTGAAGTATATAGAACAAGATATCCATTATCACAAAGTTGGCTAACACTAATTAAATTGTTATGTAGGACATACACAAGAAGTACAATCTTTATGCATAGAGAATCATCTACATCACCCTCACCTATTACTTTACCTTTATTGTTATCCCCAAATGTCACTGAACCTCCATTCTTCTTAGTAAGAGTGTTGGAAGTGGTCTCTAAAATTAGTCATTTTCTTTGAGCATCCACTATTAACAATCCATTTGCCTTTATCCTACATATAAAGGAGATGTCAGTGCCCAATTCAAACTTTGGGATCTGGAGTTAGCTTGGGGACCCATTTCGTGTTTAGGTTGGTCCCCTTCTTTTTTTAAGGATAAAAAGTAGAACAATGATCATCACATTTACAATGATCACACACCAAAGATTTCTTAGAGTTAAAAGTCTCTCCATCGTATATTGGAGGTTTTCTACTCTTTTTATTACATTTACCCTTGCTTTTGGGGGATCCCTCATATCCAAACCACATCTGCCCACTTGTTTAGTAGAGTGCTCTAGGATTTCATTTAGAGACTTTTACCCTTTAAGGAACTTTTGTACAGATGCTCTACGCATATGGTTATTATCGCTAAGATTAAAAATAGTAGAAACAAGGATAGCGAGATCATATTGAGCATGCAAAAGATCAGCCTCTAAATAGAGGGCTTTATTTAAGTAAGAATCTTTTTCAAGAGTCAAATTTTCTACTTCATTACTAGGCAAGATGGGTCTAGATTCAAGATCATTAACTCTAGTAAGAATTCTAGTATTTTTAGTTCTAAGAACAGTAAAATCATCAAGATAGATTCTATTTTCATACTTAATACCATCATGTAGATGTCTAAGATCATAAAACTTGCCAACAAGCTTTTCATTTTTAATTCTAGTCAAAACAAGTTTATTAAGGCAAGTTTGGTCTTCATCTTTAAGACTATTGATGTTCTTAAGATAAATACCATTTTTAATTTATACACCATTATATCTAAGATCTAGATCAAGAAATTTCCCTTGCAATGAATCAATGCTATCAAGATGAACTTTTTCACTTTGTTCAAGAGTCTCAATTCTAGCATATAGATCATCAATGATTTTCTTGAATATTGTTTTTTAGATTTGCACTTAGTAAAATAAGAATAGGAAGCATTAATCATATTAATTAGAACATTTTTGGGAAGTTCATTCAAACTTTCCTCACCTCACTTACTTCACCTATGTCTTCACTTTTTGAGGCCATGAGTGCAAGGTGATAGTGTAACGACCTCACTTTTCAGCAACCCCCAATTAAGGAAGGACAAAAGGATGAAATCCAAAACCTAATTTTTTTCCAAGGATCCAGATTTAGCAAATAATAAATAACAGTAAATAATTTTCATTAATTCAAATGTATTGTTTATAAGATGTTCTTCTAGAAACTTACATAACATTCCAAAATTAGAATTGTACTAAATAGAATAAGTAACTAGCTAATCCTCCTTACAAGTTGACTTAATTGTCTTCAAGTAATTTGAATGGTGACATGTCCATATGTATCATTTACCTAAAATGTCATAAGAAAAACACAGTCAGTATAATAAGTTATACTGATAGGTGGGGGAAACAAAATATTCACATCTAGTTGTAACAACATATTCATCCATAGCAACAAATATGATTAACATGCATTTTATTTCTAACTTCCCAATTTAATATATATGTGACACTCCCTCTCTAGGGTATTCGTGTGGGGAACCCTCTCTCTAGGGTTTAGTCCCTGTAGTGGATACATCATACATATACCTTGGCCCAATCACCAGTCACCATAGTGACATTTAATACATAGGCCCTTGCCTGAGGTGATTTTCTTTTCTAGACAAGATCATATGTCACCATAGTAACATTTCTTACATAGGCATTTGCCTAAGGTGATCTTCCTATCTCGATCTGATCTCCATCACCAAAGTGACATTTCTTACATACCACATGTATCACTTACATCCAAAGAGAAAATTGAGCTTTCAAGTTAGGTTTTTGGGTCAACTTAGGTTTTCATTAGGGTTTTGGATTTCCAAACCCTAATTATCACTTTTGATGCCTTTTTTATTTACAAACCCTAATTTTGATGTCATATATATTATTAATCTCAAATTAAGTCAAAGATGTCTTTTTTACCCAAAAAGACCCAACTTTATCCATAACAGACATTTAAACATGTTATGATCGTTAAACTTAATAAATTATTGTTTCCATGCTTTTAATACATTAAAGTAGGAAACTTTCAACACTTTTGAATTTAAAGTAGATTTAAGCCTTGAAACTATTTTTATTGAAATTTGTGCATTCTCTAGATCAATTTTCACATAATATTTGGTACCATTGGATATTCCTACCAATTACTATGATTTTTGTAAGGAATTTACCTATGTGCCAATTATGCGAAGCCACATTAGCAGTCAAATTGTTATCCACCATACCTAAAGGTTGTACTGAGCCAATAGACTCATGCCACTATGGCAACCCACACTTGCGTGGTTGTGGGCTAATGAGGGGCAAACTATGAAATTACCCTTTACCCTACCATGTTGGATATGGGACAGTGATGTCATTTTTTCAGGCTTCACCTTCTTTCTCTATCTTCTACTTCTCACGAACCAACACCATAGCCGGTCAACCGTTGAGTTGACTCCCAATTCTCGTACATGAAAATGTCTTGTTAATCTTCCTTGAATTCCTCATGTTTCCATCCAACTCGACCACTCACTTTCCACTACCAATGGCAACCAAAGTTGACAGTACCACAGACCCACCTCCAAGTATGGAACCAGGCATCTTGACCTGTGAGTAGCAGTGGGATGAACCTCTATCATCACCGACCAAAGGGCGTGAGGCGCCAACATGTTCCATTACCGATCAGGGCATCAAGCTTCTTACACCCTGTTGATGCCGCAACTTGTCACCTTCGTGCTGCTACGGCCACCTGGACACACCAGTGTCTCGCAACGGGTCTGTCGCCCTTCTAAGATCAAGGGAAGAGGATAGTGCTCATCAAGCACTTGGGTTCTTGTTGGCTTTCTTCCATCTCTCATACTAGGATTTTAGTCCTTTTATAGGATTGCATTAAGGGGAGGGTGTGTCTGTCAGTTTTCAATGGAGTTTTGTCTCTACATCAAAAAGGGGAAGTCTTGATTCCTTCATAAAAATAGGAAGAAGTAGAAATTGTTGTATCCAAAATTAAGTCGTAGATTCATTGGGAGTGTTCCCAGGCTTTTTTGTAGGCCACGAAGAGAGAGAGGATCAAAGAGGGGAAATGTTATATTGTAGTCATCATCTCCTTTTTGGGCAGGATGAATAAGACAGTCAATGGACCCTTGGTTCTAGGATCAACACTAGGAGCCCATGCACGAACCAAAGGGGTTGGGCCCTAATTTTCCAAAAAAAAAATTAAATCATTACATTCAATACATATCTTTTCTAAACCTGAACTTTGTTGCCTTCCTACGCTGGGGGACCCTTGGCCCTAGTTGTTCACTACAATGCAACACTTAACAAACACTAGTAAACATAATGTCTCTCTCATTCAATCCTTCTAAACCAAAAATTTTAGGGAAAGTTTTTATTGACATTATCTAAATGTGGGAGAGACCAGAGACCAAAATTCCAATGTTAAGATATTGCTCTTAGTCTCTCCCTCTTTATCTTATAATTGAAGGCATCAAATCTATTCTTCTCTCTTTCTAGTTTTCCCATATCTTTTATTTTTATTACTTCCACATATTAGAAATAATGTGGAAATGAAACCAAACTAATAGTAGCCTTTAACACCACTTTTATAGACAATTCCTCATAATTCCATATGTGAATTATTATTTATTTATTACCTTTTGTATTTCATTTAATAATGGATTTTCTCTCTTCCCTTCCCCATGCCCATTATTGGATTGTTGAAACCAATGAATTATACGAAATACATCCATATGGAGTATTTGAACTTTAATCCATAATTTCAAACAAGACATATTGAGAACCATCTTTCTAATGTGTCCTTCATATTACATTATTGTCAAACAAATATATTAAAACATGGGAGAAACCTGGTTATAACATCATTTCCCTCTTATAGGAATTTTGTCCTCAAAATTCAACTATTTATCCAAGAAGATGGTATGAGACAATTTCCTCATATATATTCTAACCAACATCTCATCATGCTATTAACTTTTATTTATGCAAAAATTCCTTCTATTTTTGTAATACCAAATGCTCTGATATCAAATGTAATGACCTCATCTTTCAGCGACCCCCAATTAATGAAGGCCTTAAAATTGAGAGACATTACCTAAATTTTTCCCTAAGGATATAGATTTTATATAAATAATAATCAATAATAAATAATTTCTATTAATTCAAATATTGTTTACAAAATGCTCCTATAAGGAGACACATGAAATTATATCACCACAATTGTACATATGTGAACTATACGAGAAGGAGTATCTATATAATCCTCCTTACAAATTAACTTTAATGTCTTCAAGTGATTCTATATATCCATCATGAATTGATATCTCCTTATCTAGCTTGTACCTAAAACATCCTGAAACAAAACACGGTCAGTATAACAAGTTATATTGGTATGTGGGGGAACCAAAATATTTGCATGTAGATGTAACAATATAGTCATCCATAGAAGAAACAAATATGAATATAAAATTGAACATGCATTTTCTTTATAACATCTCAACTTAATCTTTGTGGGACACTCCCTCTTTGGAGAATTGATGTGAGGAACCCTCTCTCGAGGGTTTAGTCTATGTAGTGGACACTTCATACATAGGCCTTGTCCCAATCACCAGTCACAATAGTGATATTTCATAGATAGGCCCTTGCTAGAGGTGATCTTCTATTTTGGGCTACATCACTTGTCACCATAGTCACATTTCTTACATAGGCCTTTTACTGAGGTGATATTCCTATCCTAGCTTGATCTTCATCACCATGGTAACATTTCTTACATCCCACATGTATCACTTACATTCACAAGAGAAAATTGAGCAAGTTATACTTATATAATATGATATCCATAGTGACTGTTACAACCCCAATTTTTGGTTCATATGGTTGGAAATATAATTTCCCCAATAAATGTATGATTATGGGAATTTGTATGAATTATATGTATTGGATGGATTCCCTTTTGTAGTATTTTATTTGTGCATGTTATTTCATGGATCATAAGATGTTAATAAGTCCAATATGATTAAAAGAAAAAGAAGAAATCACATATTGCTTTATTAAGAAGGAAATTTGAGATAATGAAAATATGAGAAATATGTGTAAATATGTGTGACTGACTCATCATGGATGAGATTTCGAATCTATATGGTTCTTGCGATACAAGGAGTCTAAATAAAGAAGATAAAAGTGAAAGAAAGAGAAAATATGAATAAACTAAGATTTAATGTATTATAACTTACATATGAAGGAAACACCTCTTTCCTTTCGAGTTTGGGACTCAAACATGGAATATGAGTAGATAATACTAATTTAAGATTTTCCCTAAAATTTGAGATTAAAAGGATATGCCAAGGAGAGAGAAACAAATAATAATCTAGAAAATTTCTCAAATACATTAATGATCAGCTATCCAATTTGTGTGTCACATGTTTATATACTCCCATAATAGCTTTTAGCAATTTGTTAGTATCCTTTTGAGGGAGAGTTTGTACTGAGAAATAAGTGCTTAATTATGGAAAGTCATTAACATTATCTACCATAAGTAGATATTAGATTTTGGATGGGCAACGGTTAATTAACCTGCTTAATCCCTTCCCCACAAACCATCCCTTTACCCCTTTTATAAAAGGGAGGAAACAAACCCCAAAACTACCACCCATATATCTCTCTTCTTCATTCTTCTCTAAACCCTGGAAGTCGTGATGTTGGTTGTATAAGGGGTTCGTACCATCATCCTAGGAGTCCATACCGTGAGGAGAGGCTGCAACAAAGGTGCTACGCCCATGGAACCAGAACCAGATCAATCGAAGGGTGGAAGGAAGCAAGCAAGCGGTCGATGCTCAATGTGGCTGAGAGACGGGGTGTTGAAGGTGGCAGTGTTTGCGGCGTCGGAGATGGCACAGGCACGACTTCTTTTGTACAAATGTAGGAGGCGCCGCTAGCAGCGCAAGAGGATTCTGAAGTTGCAAATCAACCTTAATATAGGTTGCGGAGGGGGGAAAGACCTAACTGATGTCCACGGGCAAGAGTTCCCTGTTACAGACCTAGTTGTGGTTGGTAGGGTAGCCGACCTGGGGCATATTTGGCAACGAGGAGATGTGGGGTAAATTTGCCTTCTGCAGGCGGAACTACTAGGAGTCTCGATGGGTTTTCTAGGCAAAAGAGGAGGAAGTCAACCTTCTAGTTGACTGACCCATGGCATTGTCTTGCGAGCAGGAGAAGCAGATATCAGGGTGGGTGAAGCTGAGGGTAGCCGGTGCAAGGGTCTGGTCCCTTACGGCTCCGGCGGCCGTGAGCGTAGGTTAGGCTGGCGCCTGATTGTGAAACACGGCGAGGAAGAAGATAAGAGTCAAAAGACCTGAGGGCCCCTAATACTATATGTCGCCATCAAGGGAAAAGAGGCAATTTTCACTTTTTAGTTATAGTTGGCGAGAATAATAAAATGAAATACTAAAAGCTGATGTGGTGTTGTCTTATTGGTCTAATTATCATTATATTGTAAAATTCGTAGAAATTGCTAGGAAGCTCAGTTTCCAAAAAATTATATATGATTTTTTATCAGAAAAATACAAGGAATCCATTAAAAATAGATTTAGAGGCTCAATCTGATTCTAGTTTGAAAAGTAGTTAAAGTTTCTATCCTTAATGTGTTTATGACTAAGATCAATCCTAATTTCATGATTAATGAATTGAGGGGATTAATATGAATGTTTTATGATGATATTAACCTGTTGTTAATAACAAATACATTTTGATGTCTAAAGAGATGATCCATATGCTTAATAGCTTAATTTAGGATTGGATATGTTAATGTACTTTAATGGGCTTAGAAACCTTAATCTAACTGTTAGTGGTCTTTAATGAGATATAATTGGAAATCCTTTGTATAAAAGTGATGTTAGGTTAATCCCAAGCTTAATAGATGATAAAAGGGTTTTAATATGTTCAAGTTGGATAATTAGGGTTTTGTTCCTAGAACTATTGTTTTAGGGTTTTGTGGATATAAATGAGGAAAGTTGTAAAAATATCTAAAAGAAACCTAATGAAATGCTAATTCGGATTAGAAACCTTAGAAAGTGAATCCAAGTCAATTAAATATATATATATATTCTTGGTAAAGTGTAGTAAATAGGTTACGTATGCTTTTCAGGAATTTTGTGATTGTTGAATTGCTTCTTGGATTACTTACTTGCTTGGAATTTTTATTAGCTTGTTAAATCTACAAATCAGGTATGTGGTTAATTATGAGTTAACGCTTTAGTTTCCCAGCATTTCTCGAGGATTTATCGATTGCACTGCAATTGAACTTCTTGGATGTTTCATTACTACAATCTTTAAAGTGACTATGTGTATAACAATTTAATTATAAGTGTGACTCGCTCGAACCTACATACCCCTCTGGATGTAAGATAATGGACCAAGCCCTGGAGGGAAGGTCAAAGTGAGTCAAGCCCCAGAGGGAAGACCACAAGGCACCTACAGAGGTGACCCCAGGTACCAAGCTCAGGATGGAGAAGGTAACCTTAAAGTGACTTGCAAGGACTTAACCCTAGAGAGGGTATCCCAGAGGTGGTAAAAGAGGTTGAGGAGTCATACTGAAAATGTAATCTTGCATTGTTAACAAATATATGTTGTGATTATGTTGTTAGAAATTATGTTCATTGTTATGTTTGTCGCCACATACCGGCATATTTATTTATGCGGACCGACATTTTATTTGTCGACATTTTAGGTATTATCTGAAAAGGACAAATAGTAAACTGGAATCTGAGAACATAAAGTAAGAAATCCAAAGGAGGATTAGATAGATAGATTTCGTCTACGGATAGAAGTCTTAGATCCTATTTTGAAAAGGTATGCAAAAGTTAATTTTTATTCCAGCTTTCCTGTTTAGTCTTTCATAGAATTTATTATTTGTTTTTTATTATTTGCAAAACCATTGATCCTGAAATTTATGAGTGATGATTCAAGACATTAAGGTCTTTTAGACACTCAAAAGTGTGGGTCATTATAATTGGTATCAGAGCGATGGTTTTCCATTTAATCTCTAATAATTATTAAATTTTACAAACTCTTTAGAACCCAAGGGAGTTATTAGAGGATTTTTCAAGGACGGAGGTGTCTAGAAAAGGATCATGGTTTGGGGGCAGGCAATATTTTCCTCCACCCCACAAGTCGGTCATGAGGACTCCCAGATATGGTGTGACTTCCTAGCCAAAGTTTGAGGTCTTGACTCGAAATAAGATACCTTTAGGACTCTCTCATATATTTCATCCCTTCTCAACCCTAATTCAATTAAGGTCCTAAGGTTTAGGGTTTTTTCTCTCTCTTCCCCACCCTCTTGAGGTCAGGGTAACTATGGTAAGGATTACAGAATCCTCCACCAAATCAATGAAAAGCATGTAAATAAGACGTTGTGGACATAAGTTTAATAGTTTACGCATAAACTAAAGATTAGTTGCATGCTTAGGTTGCATGGTGTGTGTTGTCACACCCTTAGGAGAGCACTGAGGTTAGACCTTTTTTGTCTAGAGGATGAGGAGAGAGTGTTAGCCTTAGAGGCAGAGCACTCCAAGAAGAGGTAGAGACCTGACGCATCCTCGGAGGACGATGCTAACCCTAACCCTAAGTGGTTGTTATAGAGAAATGACAAGATGAGTTAGATATCATAGTCAACCATGTATGTGGGTTAACATGCATATTGGTTTTAGCTACCCGTGAGAGGCATGAGCTATGTGCGGTTGGTTGACCTAGTGCCTTTTGGCGGCCCAACCTTGGAAGGGTCATGCCTATTAGGGTGAAGGATATCTCCTTCATTAAAGAGGATAGTGGTGACCATATGGAAACCCTTATAGGCATATATGAGCATAAAAGAACATGCACCTATGTAGGAGAGAACGTCAGTAGTGCTAGCAGTAGGTTGAGACTTAGGTCAGGAGGGTTATGCATGACCGGTTAGGAGATGAACATGCAGATCTTTGGATAATCTTAATCGAACATAGGATCATATGTTTCACCCATGTAGGTGTGTGCATGTATCCTTAAAAGCTTGGTCCACCTTCTTAGAGAGAGAACCTCCAGTGGTAAGGTTGGTTGGAGGGTTACCTCTAGAGAGAGAGCAAGACCCAAGAAAGAAGGTTGGAAGCTTAGACTCTGAAACATGAGGGACCATGAGAAGTTGGGTATGTTATGACCTAGAATGGATGACCTAAGTGGATGGTTGTTGTTGCCTCGTGCATGATCCTTGGAGACTTGTGGTATCTTAGTTGCCTTTAGAGGAACCAATCCCTAGAAGAGGGAAGAGGCTTCTTGAGTTGATGTATAGGAGTTGTAGGTTCCTACCTTACCTTATAGGTGTAGAAAGGAGAGTTCCTTAGACCCTAAAGAAGTATAGTAATAGGTTATGGGGTCTCACACCGAGTTGGTTGTCCTTGTGTAGGATTCTAAGGTGTTGTTCATGTGGAAGAATTGTTGCAAGTGTATGCTCTACCTTTCACATGTTTGGTTTGTGGCTAGACAGCTGATGGATAAGAAGTGAACCTAGGGTTCCTAGACCTAAGAGGGAAAGTAGAGTACCTGGTGCACCTGATGCTCATGAAGATAATTGAGTTCCTACGAATAGGAGCATGACACCCCTCATGTTTAGAGGAAAAGGAAACCCTATAGACTAGGGTATATGTTGGATGAACCCCTCTAGCATAGGTTGGTGACATATGCATGTATGATATGGGTCCAATGTTGAGGAATAGGAGCAAGTATGACATACTAAGGAACCCAGAGTGGCTTAGCGGGCTGTCTTCTTGCTAGATAAGTGACTAAGTATCATGATAGGGCTAAGAATGCACATGATGGTGTAAACCCTAGGCGTAAGGATGTTTGTGACCTTTGTTGCTATCAAGACATAGTTTTCTCCCATCCTGGGGAGGGACCCTTTTGTAGGGTGAGTATTAGCTTTTGATTAGGTTCAAGGTAACCTATAGAGGTCTCTCTTATAAGAGTTTGATGAACAAAGTAGAGAACACATGGTATGAGCACGAATCTATAGACCCTTGTGTAACCATCTCTAAAGGGCATGAGGATAAGTTGCCATGATGGGAACATGTATAGGGCCAGACTGAGTTAGGTAGGTTGCCATGATCCCTATGTAAGGATGTAAGTTTGACCGTGTATTCCCAGAGAGATGATGGAGTTTTGGGTAGAGATTCAAGTTTGAGATGTACCATGATAAAATCCTAAGTCAATACCAAGGTCTGGTAGGGATAAGACCGATGGGAGTAGGATTTGTCTGGTTCCTAGATGCACAAGACCATAGGGTCGGGAGGTAACAACTATCTTTGTCCAAGGACCATGGGTTAGGAGACTGATCACCTTCATGAGCTCATGGGACCCAACTGGCAAGCGAGGTGGATACTCCGTGGGTGCACAAGGGAAAGGGATGACCCCAAAAGTACCGACACCCTACAGACCTAGGGGAGATGACTAATGATTCTGTGATGGCCCAAGGGTATTTGGGAATAGTTTCCATGAAAGTAAACCTGAAATTGAGATGTTCATGATATGGAGTCATATGATGCATGTTTCAACTTAAATTGGAAAGTGTACTGGCGAGGTGGGATGCACCATCTCTACTCTTAGAATGGGATGAACTCTGTATTTGGACTGTAGCCAAATGCTTATTTCCTCTCATTATGGGGGTGAGAGATAGGGCAATACGCATGCCATGCACTAAGGATAAAGATGACATGAGTTGAAAAGTTGATATGATGTTTGAGTATAGATAAAGTATCATACCTCTTGAAGAGTATGTTTAATGGATGGTTTACAACATGATGAGAACTAAGGTACTCATCATATGAGGATGTTCTTATGAAGAGTAGTATGGAATTTATGAGTTATATAAGTTTGAGTTTGATTACCAAGATGATGATCTCGAAGTTTTCTTGACCCAGTTAGACCTAAATCTGAGATGTGGATGATGAGTGGAGTGTATGAAGATTTATGTCATCACCAATAAGGAAGTTATGTGGTAACCGTCACCCTTCTTCGGGGTACAGTGAAGGTGTCTAGCTATCTTGTTTAAGAAAGGTTGTTAGGTGAACCCTAAGTTCGTTAGAAGATGAGACCATGTATGACTAAACACCCAGATACAATCATACCTATTGGTCAAGGTGGTTGCTTAGTTAGCTAGCCTAGAGCTTGATGAGATAGAAGAATGGTTGTAAGAATCTCAGATACACCTCTCAGGAAAGGAAGGTGATGGAACCCAAGACTAGAGCATTTTAGGGTTTCGAAGAAGTCAACCTTGAAGAAACATGACAAGTAGAGGCTCATGATGTTAAGTACACTGTAGTACTACCAAGATAGTTAAAGTTTGTAGTAGTACTTTGAATACCTGAGATGAATAAGTATATAGAGTTCTATGTGGCTTCTCTCCATGCTTGCAAGGAGGTGAAGGACGAACATCCATAACTCAGTGAGTTGCTATAGATAAGGAAGAGTCCCCGAGAGGGAACGGGAGTAGTGCACCATAGACATTGTGATGAGTCTCCCCTGGACCAAGAGAGGTCATGATGCAATATGGGTTATGGTAGATCATCTTACCGAGTTGACCTAATCCCTTACCTAAGAGAGAGAACACTGTCAGTGTGATAGATTCGGGTTGAACTAGATATGAGAGAGAGATAGTTCATATACACTATGATCTGAGTTTGATATCATGAGTATGACCTCGGGTTCACTTCCATGATGTGGAAGTAGGTACAAGAAGAACTTGATGCTAGATTGAAGTTGAGTACAACATATCACCTGTTACGACTGTCTCCGAAAAACAAGATCAACGAATGCAGAAGTGATTAACTAGCAGCGGAATGATGAAAAATCACTAAAAATTAAAACTTTTTGTAAAGAAATCTTTAAATGATAAAACTCCTTCATAAAGAAATATAATAAGTTGTTTACAGCATGTTTCATCATTGCATCTCTGTAACAAAACATATCTCGAGAATTACAACATCAATCACCTTGCTAACTGTACAAGGTCAGATACAAAATCTCAAGGCATCATGCCAAAATCTCAGATTTACTAATTCCTAGGACCTGAGAGTACAGAGATGACACATAGGACATACTAACTACAAGACTTGACAGTCAGTGTCTCCACCTAAGGATCACTGCTGCCCCTGAGATTGCTGCTACTGGTGCTCACCCACAGATGGGTTTCTTTGTCCTCGGCGTCTACCTAGAAAGTCAAATCCCACGGGGGTGAGACAATTGAATAATTGTCCCAACGAGAGTTATAACTCTCCGCAATAATCTTTGTTATTGCAATAATGGAATAACATAAAGTAGTAGAATTATAAATATTCAACAGCAGGTTTAACATTGTGTAAACTAAGTGAAGCAGAATTCTTATAAGTAATCATTTCAATTATAACTTAATTGAATGACAAGACATATAACAATAAGGAATATGAAGAACATGTATACTAGTTATTTAACTAGAACATCATAAACAATGTAACATCAATCATTATTTCTCATAGTTCAACCTAAGCAGTTATGCAATGCGGCTGATTAAGTTTTTCAAACATTATTATGCCCTGAGGAGATGAGTTACACCTCTCATACTCCAATTGACTATTACTAAATCGCAATCGGTACCATACATAGGTCATGAGAAGAGATGGATTCCTATGACCTCATCTTCCTCAGTCAATGTGAGGATCAACATGCAGGACATCTCGTGTCTCTGCGATAATAGCTTCCCAGGGTATTCTGGCAACTTCACTATTAGATTTATAGTGGCATTCTATACTCTCTTCACCATCGATGGATTTCTTGTTTATCTCACACTGATGTGACATTAACATCATCTTCGGGAGATTAATGATACATCATCCCGGCATAAACATATAATGAAGGATTGATGGATTAGAAGTACATCTTATATCAAATCCTACATTAGGACGTAAGGATATTCGCGTCCATAACCCCCACATACTCAAAAGTATGTGCTCCAGGAGTTCCCTTAGGAAAACCTGTTTCACCATCATTTAATTTCTGACACTGATGGATCTATGATCAGGGATCTACACGATATCATTATACTTGATTAGTTAAGTACATTATTGTATTCTTTAGCATCAGGCATGTTTTCAAACATAAACCAATAAGACAATTGCTATAAAGAAAGAGTACTATTTGTATCAAGTTCACATCACATATTTTTAACATTGGGATGTCAATCCCTAACCATTTCATCATTGTAATTCAGGAACATGGGTGTTCAAACCCTTGAATCATCATAACACTTATTACCAAGTAACACTTTATCTAGTCATTTTATCAGTATGATCTTTGATTATAATAAATACATATGTTGCTCATGGTTCATTCAACCTATCAAGCTCATATGTTACCACTCACCAGGTAACATAACATATTATTACTCTAAAAGCATATAAAGTGTTTTCAATGCATATGACATCATAACCTTTACCTAGATATGATCTCCTCTTTGTGAAAACCTGTATGATTAACATTTACTAATAACATACACATTGTAACTATATCAGCACAATACAAGTCCTTTTCATATTAAGTATAGGATACCACGGCCGTGCTATCTTGCACGGTCTTGCTTCATTACACGGTCATGCAACAAAGCAATCACCACGACCGTCAAATTACCATGGCTGGTTTCTAGGGTTAGGTTTCCCTTTTAATTCAAATAGGATTATTCAACCCCTTATTCTTATAAAAGCATAAAGATTACTTACTTCCATAATCATGTATAGTGTTTCATGTTTAAAAGCATAACCCAAAAATTAGGGTTCACTGATCATTTCATCATATCACCCTAGATTAGGGTTTACTATTCACATTACATGATATAACCCTAGAATTAGGGTTTACTATTCACCTTTAATGAATTGAGATCATACCATGATCATGTATGAACATTACTTCCTTTATTGCCTTCAATTAAGTTAAGATTCATTAATCACTATAATTAGGGTTCCATGATCTCACTATGAAGGATCATACCCTATTTATGTGCATCCATACAAATTGGAGGTATTTTACTTGATTCTCATTCATGTTAGGAGTCTTATCTCTCCTCTTGATATTAGATGATGTTGATATCTCTCATGATTAGGTTAAGTCAATACAACCTTGTTAACACAAGTCAAGCCATCACTACTATGGTCATTAGGGTTTGCTTGATCAGGGGGTGTTGACTACTTAAACCCATCCAAGGTGTTTTGGTAATGTCCACCATTGATCATAACATACATCAACCAACTAATTACTTGTTCCCTTAAACACTTTAGGTATCTTTGGGGTTTAGGTTAATCAACCATTAAACAATCTTATCCTTTAAAGCACTAAACATTCTTGACCTTAAAAGACCCCAAACGGTTTTGCACTTTCAACCTCCAAACGGTTTTCAAACCGCATGGAGTTGTTGACCGTTTGGACCCTTTGACTTTCAAGACCGCATGGCCAAGTAAACCATCAAAACCATTTGATCTAGATGAGATGAAAACTGTTTAGTCCCGTTGACCGTTTGGCCAATTTTGACTTTTGAAACCGCATGAACAAAACAATCTTGAAACTGCATGACCACCAAACGGTCTTGAGACCGTTTGATCCAAACACCCTCAAAACCGCATGGACCAAAAAGTGCCTCAACCTATCCAATTGAGTTAGGGTTTCTAAGGTTGAACCCCTCAATCGATCATATAAAGTTTAGCCACTCATCAATTGAGTCAATCCTTATTGATTTGATCCTCAATTGAACCTCAATTGGTCACCAATTAGGGTTTGGTTCAATTGAATTAGGGTTTGGAATCGATCACCCTTCAACATGTATCAACATGAGCCTAATTGATGTTGAAACTATTGAACCATCATTCAATTGGGTCATGACCTGACCCCAAACGGTCTTGGGTGACCCACAAATGGTTTTGAAACCGTTTATACATCCTCCAAACGGTCTTGAGACCGTTTTCTCATGATGTCATCAACAACCAAGTCATTCTCTCAAAGGTTGAACCCTAATTTAGGTCACAAAATCAGCACTTGATTATTCAACAACTTGATGTGATTGGACCCTCAATTGATCAACCCCACTTGACCCTAGACCTCCAAATGGTCTTAGGTGATCACCAAACGGTTTTGAAACCGTTTGGGCCACTCAACCCAAACTTCAACATGATTGCATCATTGAAATCAGCAATAAACCTGATTAGGGTTTAGATGACTAATGTGCCTTCAATTGGTGATTTACTTGGAATTAGTTGATGATTTTTGGTGGGTGATTAGTTCATAATGTGTAAAACAGATCCTTAAATGGTCAACACTTGGTCAACTCATACAAACGGTCTTGATACCATTTGCTCCAAACGTTCTTGGTTGACATCGTTTACTCTCAAACGGTTTTGAAACTGTTTGCTTCCAAACAGTTTTGCAAACCGTTTGGGCAAGAGGTGGAGGACTGTTTGCTAAAGTAGGATTAGGATGAACTTTGGAATTAACGCCACCTTCTTCTACCTCAATAACATGAACTGTTCTTCACAGTTTTGGTTGCAAGAACTTATAGAAGTGTGAAAGAAAGGAGAACAAGCATCATTTTTAAGGAAAGAAGATGCATAACAAGACTTTAAGATTTAGAATTATAAAACCCGCATCTAGGACTGATCCAGAGCTCCAAGCTTTGTAGATTTAATGGTGGCTTGAGCTCCATAGGTCATCCAAGGTCCGTTCCTTAAGATTTGGATGGAGAGGATGGCTAGAAAGAAGAGCTATGTAAGAAAGACTATCAAACCAACCTTGTAGCAAGATTTCCTCCATGAATCCGAGCTAAATGATGGTCAAAGCTTACCTAAACCAGCTTGGTCGTTCTCCTCTACTCCTGAGCTTCTCCTAAGTCAGCCAAAGCAAAGAGACAAGTGAAGGGATGAAGGGAAACGATCCCTTGCTTGAGGAAAGGAGTTTGCTTATATATTTTGGGTATATTTTCAAGGCAAGGAGGATTATTTCCTTTATTTCTCAAATAGGTCCTTCTCTCCTCGTTTTCCACATTTCCCCCTTCTTATCACATGCAATACCCCTCTCTCAACCAAGTTTAAGGAACAAGAAACCAACTCCTTATTAAGTTATACATGTATACAAGGGTCATTTTGCATAAAACTTGGTCATTTAGATATAAGGATTTTCTTTCTTATTTGATTACTCAAATGAGTCTCCCTCCTCATTATCTTTACTCTACTTGATGTCAAAAGTCATGGGAGATACTCTAGAGGGTATATTTTACATGTTGCACCCTATGTTTTGGGTAAGTTGCACTTTACCCCAAAACTAGGTTTTAAAGCACAAGGATTGCCCTACAAGCTATATCTTGGTGCCCAAGCTTGGAGAATCCATATCACCACATCATATTCATCCTTATGATGTCTCAACACCATAGGAAAATCTTAACATGTGCCATTTGCAAGTTAACCCCTCTAATTGGGTAATTTGCACATTAGTCCATTTTTAACAAAACAATATTACAACATTATTCAAAAAAGGAGAGAAATGGAAATATAAGTTCCTTAGAAGTTTTAATTACATATCAAAAGATAATCACAAGCATCTAATCACATGTCTTAAGCAAAACACCTAGGGTTAGGTCATAACCCAGGTCAGGGATGTTACATCACCCCTGACAGATAGACAGTCGAGTATGATCCAGAACATGTGTGCTCGTTCAGGGTGATACGTGGGAGCACTTTCTGCCCTATGAGAGTTTGTGATGATGGCCACCATAGCCGGTATCGAGATGTAATAAGCTATGTAAGGGAGGCTATGTCGGTCACCGCTTCATTAAGATGATGTTGGTGAGAGGACCTTGTGGAGGTCAGAGAGACCACAGTGTGTGTAGATGAAGTTGTTTTGATCATGCAATGGCTGAGAAAGCCCAGGGGCGACAAGAGTCGTGAGCTTATGTGAAGCAGACGAACATGCAGTTCACTATGGGAGAACATGTGTTATGAAAACCCGGCCCCTTTGAGCTATAACTAAGAAAGATGAGTCCCTGATACATAGGTCCATTTGAGATGGATTGGTGGTGTTGCTTATGTTTAGCCTTACCCCTCAGGATAGTATGATGTATGTTGTGTTCTATGTGTCTGATCTAGAGCACCATGTGATGTACCTGAGCCATGTGTTGAGCATTGTACCTTTTGAGCTTCAAAGGAGTCTGACATATCCTGAGTCACCTACGAGGGTACAAGATACCAAGGTGAGAGAGAACTCAGATTTAAGAATGAAAGATGATAAAGGTTCTTTGGAAGTACCATGGAGAGGATGAAGCCACATGGGAGCCAATGATGGACATGGAAAATGTTATCCTGAATTGTTTGTATGTTTGATGAAATTTTGAGGGAAAAATTCCTATAAGAGGGGAAGGATTTTACAACCCCAATTTTGGGTTCATATGGTTGGAAATATAATTTACTCAATAAATGTATGATTATGGGAATTTGTATGAATTATATGTATTGGATGGATTCCATTTTGTAGTATTTTATTTGTGCATGTGATTTCATGGATCCTAATATGTTAATGAGTCCAATATGATTAAAAGAAAAAGAAGAAATCACATATTGCTTTATTATGAAGGAAATTTGAGATAATGATGAAAATATGAGAAATATGTGGAAAGATGTGTGACTGACTCATCATAGATGAGATTTTGAATCTATATGGTTCTTCTGATACAAGGAATCTAAAAAAAGAAGATAAAAGTGAAAGAAAGAGAAAATATGAATAAACTAAGCTTTAATGTATTATAACTTGCATATGTAGGAAACACATCTTTCCTTTCGAGTTTGGGACTCAAAAATGGAATATGAGTATATAATACTAATTTAAGATTTTCCCTAAAATTTGAGATTAAAAGGATATGCCAAGGAGAGAGAAACATATAATAATCTAGAAAATTTCTCAAATACATTAATGATCAGCTATCCAATTTGTGTGTCACATGTTTATATACTCCCATAATAGCTTTTAGCAATTTGTTAATATCCTTTTGAGGGAGAGTTTGTACCAAGAAAAAAGTTCTTAATTATGGAAAGTCATTAACATTATCTACCATAAGTAGATATCAGATTTTGGATGGCCAACGGTTAATTAACCTACTTAAACCCTTACCCACAAACCATCCCTTTACCCCTCTTATAAAAGGGAGGAAATGAACCCCAAAACTACCACCCGTATATCTCTCTTCGTCGTTATTCTCTAAACCCTAGAAGTCGTGATGTCAGTTGTATAAGGGGTCTATACCATCAGCCTGGGAGTCCATCCCATGAGGAGAGGCTGCAACAAAGGTGCTACGCCCATGGAACCAGAACCAGGTCAGCCGAAGTGTGGTAGGAAGGAAGCAGTCGACGCCCCCTGTGGCTGAGAGACGGGGCACTAAAGGTGGATGTGTTTGCAGCGCCAGAGATGGTGCAGGCACGTCTGCTTTTGCATAAATGGAGGAGACATTACTAGTAGTGCAGGAGGATTCTGAAGTTGCAAATCGACCTCAGTACAGGCTACAGAGGGGGGCAATACCTCGTTGTTGTTCACGGGCAAGAGTTCCCTATTACAGATGTAGTTGTAATTGGTAGGGTACCCGACCTTGGGCATATTTGGCAATGAGGAGATGTGGGGTAAACTCACCTTCTACAGGCAGAATTGCCGGTAGTCTCGATGGGTTTTCTGGGCAGCAGAGGAGGAAGTCATCCTTCCAGTTGACTGAGCCATGGCATTGGCTTGCAATTAGGAGAAGCAGATATCGGGGTGGGTGAAGCCGAGGGTATCCAGTGCAAGGGTTTGGTCCCTTGCAGCTCCGGCAGCCGTGAGCGTGGGTTAGGCTGGCACCTGATCACGAAACACAGCGAGGAAGAAGATAAGATGCAAAAGACCAGAGGGTCCCTAATACTATGTGTCACCATCAAGGGAAAAGAGGTAATTTTCACTTTTTAGTTATAGCTAGCAAGAATAACAAAAAGAATTACTAAAAGCTGATGTGGTGCTATCTTATTGGTCTAATTATCATTATATTGCAAAATTCATTGAAATTGCTAGGAAGCTCGGTTTCAGACAAATTATGTATGATTTTTTATCAGAAAAATACAAGGAATCCAATAAAAATAGATTTAGAGCTTGAATCTGATTCTAGTTCGAAAATTAGTTAAAGTTGACATCTGTAATGTGTTTATAACTAAGATCAATCCTAATTTGATGATTAATGAATTAAGGGGATTAATATGATTTTTTTATTATAATATTAACATGTTGTTAATAAGAAATACATTTTGATGTCTAAAGAGATGATACATATGCTTAATAGCTTAATTTAGGATTGGATATGTTAATGTACTTTAATGGGCTTAGAAACCCTAATCTAAGTGTTAGTGGGATTTAATGGGATACAATTGGAAATCCTTTGTATAAAAGTGATGTTAGGTTAATCCCAAGCTTAATAGATGATAAAAGGGTTTTAATATGTTCAAGTTGAATAATTAGGGTTTTGTGCCTAGAACTATTGTTTTAGGGTTTTGTGGATATAAATGAGGAAAGTTGTAAAAAGATCTAAAAGAACCCTAATGAAACCCTAATTCGGATTAGAAACCCTAATTCAGATTAGAAACCCTAGAAAGTGAATCCAAGTCAATTAAATAGATATATTCTTGGTAAAGTGTAGTAAATAGGTTACGTATGCTTTTTAGGAATTTTGTGATTGTTGAACTGCTTCTTGGATTACTTGCTTGCTTGGGATTTTTATTAGCGTGTTGAATCTGCAAATTAGGTATGTGGTTATTTATGAGTAAACGCTTTAGTTTCCCGACGTTTCTTGAGGCTTTATCGATTGCACTATAATTAAACTGCTTGGATGTTTCAGTACTGCAATCTTTAAAGTGACTATGTGTATAACAATTTAAGTATAAGTGTGACTCGCTCAAACCTACATACCCCTCTAGATGTAAGATAATGGATCAAGCCCTGGAGGGAAGGTCAAACTGAGTCAAGCCCCGTAGGGAAGACCACAGGGCATCTAGAGAGGTTATCCCAGGTACCAAGCTCAGGATGGAGAAGGTAGCCTTAAAGTCACTTGCAAGGACTTAACCCTAGAGAGGGTATCCTAGAGGTGGTAAAAGCGGTTGACGAGTCATACTGAAAACATAATCTTGCATTGTTAACAACTATTTGTTGTGATTATGTTGTTAGAAATTATGTGCATTGTTTTGTTTGTCCCCACATATCGGCATATTTATTAATGCTGGCCGACATTTTGTTTGTCGACATTTTAGATATTATCTAAAAAGGACAAACAGTAAATTGGAATATGTGTAAATAAAGTAAGTAATCCAAAGGAGGATTAGATAGATAGATTTCATCTACGGATAGAAGTTTTATATCCTATTTTGAAAAGGTATGCAAAAGTTAATTTTTATTCCAGCTTTCCAGTTTAGTCTTTCGTAGAATTTATTAATTGTTTTTTATTATTTGCAAAACCATTGATCTTGAAATTTATGAGTGATGATTCATGACTTTAAGGCCTTTTAGACACTCAAAAGTGTGGGTAATTACAATTGGTATCAGAGCGATGGTTTTCCATTTAATCTCTAATAATTATTAAATTTTACAAACTCTTTAGAACCCAAGGGAGTTATTAGAGGATTTTCCAAGGATGGAGGTGTCTAGACAAGGATCACATTCTGGGAGCTGGCAATATTTTCCTCCGCCCTGCTAGTTAGTCACGAGGACTCCCAGATGTTGTGTGACTTCCTGCCCAAACTCTAAGGTCTTGACTCAAAATAAGATACCTTTATGACTCTCTCATCTATTTTGTCCCTTCTCAACCCTAATTCAATTAAGGTTCTAAGGTTTAGGGTTTTTTCTCTCTCTTCCCCACCCTCTTGAGGTCAGGGTAAGTATGATAAGGATTAAGGAATCCTTCAACAAATCAATGAAAACATGTAAATAAGATGTCATGGACATAAGTTTAATAGTTTACGTTTAAACTAAAGATTAGTTACATGCTTAGGTTGCATGGTGTGTGTTGTCGTGCCCTCAGGAGAGTGTTGAGGTTAGACATTTTTTGTTTGGAGGATAAGGAGAGAGAGAGTTAGCCTTAGAGGCAGAGGCCTCCAAGAAGAGGTAGAGACCTGACGCATCCTCAGAGGACGATGCTAACCCTAACCCTAAGTGGTTGTTATAGAGAAATGACAAGATGAGTTAGATATCATAGTTGACCATGTACGTGGGTTGACATACATATTTGTTTTGAGTACCCATGAGAGGCATGAGCTATGTGTGGTTGGTTGACCTAGTACCTTTTGGCAGCCCAACCTTGGAAGGGTCGCACCTATTAGGGTGAAGGATAGCTCCTTCATTGAAGAGGATAGTGGTGACCATATAGAAACCCTTATAGGCATATATGAGCATAAAAGAACATGCAACTATGTATGAGAGAACATCAGTAGTGCTAGCAGTAGGTTAAGACTTAGGTCAGGAGGGTTATGCCTGACCGGTTAGGAGATGAACATGTAGAACTTTGGATAATCTTAATCAAACATAGGATCATATGTTTCACCCATGTAGGTGTATGCATGTATCCTTAAGAGCTTGGTCCACCATCTTAGAGATAGAACCTCCAGTGATAAGGTTGGTTGTAGGGTTAGCTCTAGAGAGAGAGAAAGACCCAAACAAGAAGGTTGGATGCTCAGACTCTAAGACATGAGGGACCATGAGAAGTTAGGTATGTTATGACCTAGAATGGACGACCTAAGTGGATGGTTGTGGTTGCCTCCTGCATGATCCTTGGAGACTTGTGGTATCTTGGTTGACTTTAGAGGAACCCAACCCTAGAAGAGGGAAGAGGCTTCTTGAGTTGATGTATAGGAGTTGTAGGTGCCTACCTTACCTTATAGGTGTAGAAAGGCGAGTTCCTTAGACCCTGAAGAAGTATAGTAATAGGTTATGGGGTCTCATACCAAGTTGGTTGTCCTTGTGTAGGATACTAAGGTGTTGTTCATGTCGAAGAATGGTAGCAAGTGTATTCTCTACCTTACGCGTGTTTGGTTTGTGGCTGGACAGCTGATGCATAAGAAGTGAACCTAGGGTTCCTAGACCTAAGAGAGAAAGTAGTAGTACCTGGTGCACCTAACGCTCATGAAGATAATTGAGTTCCTACGAATAGGAGCATGACACCCCTCAAGTTTAGAGGAAAAGGAAACCTTGTAGACTAGGGTATATGTTGGATGAACCCCTCTAGCATAGGTTGGTGGCTCATTCATGTATGATATGGGTCCAATGTTGAGGAATAGGAGCAAGTATGACATACTAAGGAACCCATAGTGGCTTAGTGGGTTGTCTTCTTGCTAGCTACATGCCTAAGTAGCATGATAAGGCTAGGCATGCACATGATGGTGCAAGCCCTAGACGTAAGGACGTTTGTGACCTTTGTTGCTATTAAGAGATAGTTTTCTCCCATCTTGGGGAGGGACCCTTTTGTAGGGTGAGTATCATATTTTGATTAGGTTCAAGGTAACCTATAGAGGTCTCTCTTATAAGAGTTTTATGAGCAAATTAGAGAACACATGGTATGAGCACGAATCTATAGACCCTTGTGTAACCATCTCTAAAGGGCATGAGGATAAGTTGCCATGATGGGAACATGTATGGGGCCAGACCGAGTTAGGTAGGTCACCATGATCCCTATGTAAGGATGTATGTTTGACTGTGTATGCCCAGAGAAATGATGGAATTTTGGGTAGTGATTCAAGTTTGAGATGTACCACGATAAAATCCTAAGTCAATACCAAGGTTAGGTAGGGATAAGACTGATGGGAGTATGAGTTTTCTGGTTCCTAGATGCACAAGAGCATAGGGTCGGGAGGTAACAACTATCTTTGTCCAAGGACCATGGGTTAGGAGACTAATCACCTTCATGAGCTCATGGGACCCAAAGTATAAATGAGGTGGGCACTCCCTGCGTGCATAAGGGAAAGGGATGACCCGAAAAGTACCGTCACCCTACAAACCTAGGGGAGATGACTAAGGATTGTGTGATGACCCAAGGGTATTTGGGAACATTTTCCATGGAAGTAAACCTGAAATTGAGATGTTCATGATATGGAGTCATATGATGCATGTTTCAACTTAAATTGGAAAGTGTACAGGTGAGGTGAGATGCACCATCTCTACTCTTGGAATGGGATGAACTCTATATTTGGACTGTAGCCAAATGCTTATTTCCTCTCATTATGGGGGTGAGAGATAGGGCAATATGCATTCCATACACTAAGGATAAAGATGAAGTGAGTTGAAATGTTGATATGATGTTTGAGGATAGAATACCTCTTGAATAGTATGTTGAATGGATGGTTTACAACATGAGGAGAACTAAGGTAGTCATCATATGAGGATGTTCTTATCAAGAGTAGTATGGAATTTATGAGTTATATAAGTTTGAGTTTGATAACCAAGATGATGAGCTCAAAGTTTTCTTGACTCAGTATGACCTAACTTTGAGATGTGGATGATGTGTGGAGTGTATGAAGATTTATGTCATCACCAATAAGGAAGCTTATGTGGTAGCCTATACCCTTCTTTGGGGTACAACACAGGTGTCTAAATATCTTGTTTAAAAAAGGTTGTTAGGTGAACCCTAAGTTTGTTAGAAGATGAGACTATGTGTTTGTATCATTTTTTTGATGAACTTTCGTATGTAACATGTATTCATTCGAGAATCCTAGCATTTACTACAATTTTTGCAATATTGACCTTATTGGGCAAATCAGGTGTCAACAAATCAACAAGTAGTTTAACCATTTTATTTATCCACTCAGTGTAGCCATCCAATGGGCTCACACCTAATCAACATTGTACGCTAGCCTGGCCTAGTCAAGGAAAGTGGTAAAAATATCAAAATGGCCCTTATCATTCTATAGTGGAGTCGGGGAAGTGAAGTCATTTTGCCATACTTCATCTCCTTCCTTTGCTCCTTCCCTTCTTGTGAACCAGCATCATTGATCAGTCAACTACTTAGTTGACTTCTTTCTGCAGGGCTTCAAATGCCTCATCAGTGGATCCATTGGCTTCTCCAATCACTGGCAAACTTGCCCAGCATTTCACCACTTCTACCGATGGTCAAAATCACCCATTCAATGAGCGGCCTCCCAATTAGAAATTAGACAAAGGCAAATAGAAGGAGGTGGTATCAGGGGTTAGAATTCTAGAGGTATGGCACGATATTGGGGTAGGGAAAGATACTTGGATTTTGTCTGGGGCTCTCTGGTGCGGCCCCGCTAGTGGTTCTTTTACACCCCACGAGGTCGGAGTGCACGGGATATGGGATCTTATGCTTTCAAAATTTATAAACCTAACTTAACACCTACTCACACTAAAACACTACACCCGCAAGAGAACGGGGTCATGTCGTAGTATAGGAAGGTGGCAAGTACAAGGTAGATCCACAGGGAAAAGAGGGGGCTCTAGATCTAGGTTTAGTTTTGCTAGGTTCCTACTGCGGAGACTAGGGTTAAGGGTTTAAAGGTGATTTGATTGTTAAACTACTATGAACAAGCAAGCAATTAAAGGAGATAATGAAATCTATGTTAACCCTAGGTTAGATCAAGACTAAGAAAGCAAGGAAAGACTAAGCTAGGTATGAAAAGGAAAATTACACTAAGGCAAGCAACAGAGAAGTAAAAGAGAAATTAAAGAGCTACACTAGCATGAACAAGACAAGAGCAAAGCAAGAAGCTAACTAAGCAAGGAAAGAACTAATTAAGCTAAGCAAGCACAAAACTAGGGTTTCAAGTAGTAAAGAGATGTGTGGGCTGTTTAGGGGTATGAACTTATCACTTAATTTGGGGGTGACATATGAACATTATGATTCCATTTAGATTATCCAAACCAAACAACAAGTTAGAGTCTAATGAATTAACCTAACCTACTAACTGGCCATGGATATGCTAGGTTGTGCATAGGGGAACTAGTCCCTAACACCCCCTAATACCCTTACGAGGCTCAATTGGGTTAGGGATTAGGTTCAATTCAATTAGAGTCTAATCAAGTCTAGGTTTCTATGTTAGGCATTCCTAGGGCAATTAGGGGCCGAGGGTAGTAATGGGGAGGTGAGATTAGGGTTTTGGACCCCAATTCCCCCACATTCTAGCCTTGAGTAGGCTCCATGCTAATTACACTAGAATTTCCTAATCTATCTACTTAGATCTCTCACATAAGTTTAGGGATATTGATTAGGATGTAGGAAGATGGGAGGCAACCTAGGGATCCAAGAATTGGACCTAGAGGAAAATCCCAAAATTCACACATATAAGTAATTTGCCTAAATTCCTAGGTGATTCCACACACAAACCAACAATAAATCCATGGAGAATGAGATGCAAATAGAATATAATCATTAAAAAATTTAAGTACAATGTTTACATGTCATTTTACCCCAACATGGTATCAAAGTAACATAATATCCCCCAAACAGCCCACCCACAGGGGCCTAGCTACTCATAGAAATGGAAAATATAAAAAGGAAGGAGAAAGAGGAAGAAGTAGCCATGGAGCTCGGTGTAGATGTGGAATCTCGTCCCTCTAGATGATGCAAGGACGTCCTCCTTCTTCTCCTTGGATAGAATGGAGTGGGATGATGGTGGGAAGTGGATGGAAGGCTTAGATATGGGGGGTTATGTGATGGAAATGGTGAAATGGAGTGGATTTGAGGTGGAGGTGAAGTGGAATGGAGTGGAGGTGACAAGGGAGTGAAAATGGGACTCTAAGAAGACAACTCCCGATCCCCATCAGCCACTAGGGCTTATATAGGGATCTAGATGGTCTAGGGTTAAGTTAGGGGTAAAATAGGGAAAGCAGTGGAGAAATTGGTGGATTTTGTCAGTAGCACGGCCGTGGTGGGTAGACCACGGCCGTGGTGGATGGGCACGGTTGTGGGAATTAAAAAGTGGAGATCACAAGGAGGTTTACATGGATGGCCACGGCTGTGTGGGGTCACCACGATCATGGTGGGGACTTATGGCCACGGGCATGTTGATCACCACGGTCACTTTGGCCATATTCATCAATTTCTGGGAATTTTAGTGATTTTTTGTTCTTAGGGCATGTCCACCACGACCGTGGTGGGGTACCACGGTCATCGTGGTGTCTCTCCCATGCATTTGAGCTTTGAAATTGATCATCCATGGAGGGTATTGCTTCAAAACATTCTTTGACCACTTGGGGTAGGTTGGAAGTGGTTTTGGCCTCATTTTGGGCTCCTCCAAGCCAGAGGAAACCCTAGATTGGACCATCCTCTTTCCATGCCATCAAGTACTAGTGGACAAAGTACCTATAAAACATGAAAAAAGCCTCCATCAGTGCATTTGATAGAAATAAGTATATTGGGGTAAATAACTTGTAATCTAACAAGTATAGATGGGCTGAAATGCAAAATGACACAAGATAAAGCCCTAAAATAGGGCGGAATCACCACCCCAAACTTGAAACATACTTTTCCTGAAGTATGCTCTAACTCAATCTATCTACAAATTTTCTACAAACAAGAAAAGACAAATGCAATGTAAAAGATGATTATTGCTTAATGGTATCAAAGATGACAAAGTACATGCATTTCACCTCTCTCCTCTCCTGCTTTCACAATCCAATCATGAAAAGAGCACAAAGCACATGCACTTCAAATATAGTGCATAGAATACACAAGTTATCCATATTTCTTCCATAAAGTTTTGGGTAAACCGTTTCATGGTGGCGTTAATCAAGAAGACTAGGAGTGTTGTTTCACATTCATGCATTCAATCTTATATTTCAAATCACACCAAATGACCCATGTGGCTGTAGAAAAGGGGAAAATGAGCTAAGTTTGATGCTTCTTAGCTCAATGGGTATAAAAATGGAAGAAAGGGTTGCGGTAAGATTTTTGGAGTGTTTTTACACACTCATCTATTCTTTATTTGAATGCTCTTAAACAGGAGCATCCATTTATTTGTTTTTGCTTTTTTTCTTTTTTTTTCTTTCTCTTGGTGTAGATAGGGCATATGGTGGATAGAGTGAAGTGAGGGGATAAAGATATGTCCACCCCAAACTTTTGGAGGTAGCCAAGGCTGATATGTGCACTTTGGCATCCTTTCATAAGGCGGAGGGGTAAGAAGATGGTGAGTAAAAAGTCGGGTCAAAGAGGGGTCACATGTATGATTCTCCACATAAGACATCCTGCATGAAAATTAATCCAATACTTCATCCTGGATATCACACCACATGAATGAACAAGATGAAATTGGTATATCAATCAAGTGATTCCACAAATAGTAAGCGTTCAAAGCTTGCTCAACTTCACAATTCAACCAAATCATCCACAAACACAAGAGAGGTGATGCACATGTAAAAAGTCAAGAATTGATACCATTTAGCAACAAACAATGTTAACTCACTTGCATTTGTCAAAGATCATCATTTTTACTCAAAATAGTAGAGATTGGGTCAAAACATTCTTTTAGGCAAGAAATCTCAAATTTGGGCAAAATTGGCCAAAACAGTGCCAAGTTGCCTTCAATCACATCTAAACTCTATATTATTGAACTTAAAGCAGTAAACAAGCCAATACTAGCTATAACATGCAAGAATTACCAAATATATACATGATATGAAATGCATGGAAAAAAGAGAAAATTTTTTGAAAATTACGCAAAAATGACAAGAAAGTAAACGACATGGCATGCAGGTATGCAAAGCAGTAAAGATGACTAAGGTAGATAGAAAAAGCAAGAAAACAAAAGTGGATGTGGCAGGTGAAATGCAAAGTGAAAGTAGGGCATACCTGCCCTACCACCCCAAACTTTTGAATCATGTTGTCCTCAACATGATCCTAGAGTTTAGGATGATAGGGTAGACGATCATGGTTCTCTCAAGGCTCTGGCGGTGTTCCTCCCTGGGGTGGAGGATATGCGTAGTAGTTGCCCCACTAATCTGCCTTGAGTGGCTGAAATTGGTCTGCTGCATGGCCGTGCTATGTAGCACGGCCGTGGTGGCTTCAGGTTGCACGTCCGTGCTTCCTGGCACGGCCGTGGTGCAGTCCTTTAGCAGCTTTTCTCAAATTTTCTTTTGAATCTAGGGACTTGGTGTGTTTTTCATGCAAATGAACAAGGTCGTATTGATGTTCCATGGCCGTGGTGGTCCATGTAGCTGCTACTCTCAAAATGAGGAACATCAAACACTCAAAAACTTGACCCAAAGTGATTTTTCTTTGAATCCTTCTCTCAATTGTACTCAAATTTCATTCATTTCACCCTGTTATCACCTGCACATCTTAAAACTAGACAAAAACTATTAAACACAAGTGTGTGATTGTTCTTGGAAAATGTAAAAACAAAGCAATTGTATCAAACTTTGAATTTTGGGTGAAAATTTCCCAAACCTAGGTGGGTTGCCTCCCACAAGCGCTAAGTTTCATTCCTTCAGCCGGGCTTGTTGTTCTTTCACCATCAACCATGGTCCATAAACAAAATGTTTGCACCCCCATCATAAGCAATCCTCTCAAATTCTTTCCTTGATTGATTTTCCTCCCAAGGGTCATGCGAGCTTTGTATGTCTTTTTCAGCAATTCTCTCTCCTTGGGGATCATCATCATAGATCTTAATAAGCCTTAAGACCCTCAGAAATCTCATGCCATAGGTTTTCTCTCTCTTGAGGAACGAGTCTTCATAGGCACCAAAGATAGGGGTCTCAATCATATCCATTTCTCATGGGAAGTAGGGGGAGCATGTGATAATTGTGGTGGTGGCATCGGTGTTGATGGCCCTTGGACTTTAGGTGGAGGATGGCATTGAGGTTGGAAGGTGAATTGGTGGGAGGGTTGTGGTGATGGAGGTGGTAGAATGAATTGAGGTTGGAAGGTAAATTGGTGGGAGGGTTGTGGTTATGGAGGTGGTGGGGGTGTGTAAGGCTTAGGATAGCCTTGGAGGTAGGGCAGTGGAGAAAATGGATGGGTTTGTGCATCTTGGCCTTCCATCTTATCTTCCTCGAATGGCTTGTCACATGCACAAAGCACAACCAAACAAAAGAGAACAAGTTAGTAAACCAATATACACAAAGAATGCAAAGAATGACGAATAAAGAATAGCAGTGATGAGGGCAGTAGGAAAAGTCAAAGCAAAACTAACTAGCTAGGCCGAGCATCTCTAATCCTCGGCAACGGCGCCAGAAAGCTTGGTGCGGCCCCGCTAGTGGTGCTTTTACACCCCACGAGGTCAGAGTGCATGGGATATGGGATCTTATGCTTTCGAAATTTATAAACCTAACTTAACACCTACTCACACTAAAATACTACACCCACAAGCACACAAGGTCGTGTCGTAGTATAGGAAGGTGGCAAGTATAGGGTCGATCCACAGGGAAAAGAGGGGGCACTAGAGCTAGGTTTAGTTTCGCTAGGTTCCTACTGTGGAGACTGGGGTTAAGGGTTTAAAGGTGATTTGATTGTTAAACTACTATGAACATGCAAGCAATTAAAGGCGAGAATGAAATCTATGTTAACCCTAGGTTAGATCAAGACTAAGAAAGCAAGGAAAGACTAAGCTAGATATGAAAAGGCAATTTACACTAAGGCAAGCAAGAGAGAAGTAAAAGAGCAATTAAAGAGATACACTAGCATGAACCAGACAAGAGCAAAGCAAGAAGCTAACTAAGCAAGGAAAGAACTAATTAAGCTAAGCAAGCATAAAACTAGGGTTTCAAGAAGTAAAGAGATGTGTGGGTTGTTTAGGGGTATGAACTTATCACTTAAGTTGGGGTGACATATGAACATTATGATTCCATTTAGATTATCCAAACCAAACAACAAGTTAGAGTCTAATGAATTAACCTAAGCTACTAACTGGCCATGGATATGCTAGGTTGTGTATAGGGGAACTACTCCCTAACACCCCCTACTACCCTTATGAGGCTCAATTGGGTTAGGGATTAGGTTCAATTCAATTAGAGTATAATCAAGTCTAGGTTTCTAGATTAGGCATTCCTAGGGAAATTAGGGGCTGAGGGTAGTAATGGGGAGGTGAGATTAGGGTTTTGGACCCCAATTCCCCCACATTCTAGCCTTGAGAAGGCTCCATGCTAATTGCACTAGAATTTCCTAATCTAGCTACTTAGATCTCTCACATCGGTTTAGGGATATTGATTAGGATGTAGGAAGATGGGAGGCAACCTAGGGATCCAAGAATTGGACCTAGGGGGAAATCCCAAAATTCACACATATAAGAAATTTGCCTAAATTCCAAGGTGATTCAACACACAAACCAACAAGAAATCCATGGAGAATGAGATGCAAATAGGATATAATCATTAACAAATGGAATTACAATGTTTACATGTCATTTTCCCCCAACATGGTATCAAAGTAACATAATATCCCCCAAACAGCCCACCCACAGGGGCCTAGCTACTCATAGAAATGGAAAATATAAAAAGGAAGGAGAAAGAGGAAGAAGTAGCCATGGAGCTTGGTGTAGATGTGGAATCTCCTCCCTCCAGCTATTGCAACGATGTCCTCCTTCTTCTCCTTGGATGGAATGGAGTGGGATGATGGTGGGAAGTGGATGGAAGACTTAGATATGGGGGGTTATGTGATGGAAATGGTGAAATGGAGTGGATTTGAGGTGGAGGTGAAGTGGAATGGAGTGGAGGTGACAAGGGAGTGAAAATGGGACTCTAAGAAGCCAACCCCTGACCCCCAGCTGCCACTAGGGATTATATAGGGATCTATGTGGTCTAGGGTTAAGTTAGGGGTAAAATAGGGAAAGCAGTGGAGAAATGGGTGGATTTTCTGAGTAGTACGACCGTGGTGGGTTACCACGGTCATGATGGGTAGACCACGGCCATGGTGGATGGGCACGGTCGTGGGAATTAAAAAGTGGATATCACAGGGAGGTATACATGGATGGACATGGCCGTGTGGGGTCACCACGATCGTGGTTGGGACCTATGGCCACGGGCATGTTGATCACCACAGTTGTTTTGGCCATATTCATCAATTTCTGGGAGTTTTAGTGATTTTTTGTGCTTAGGGCATGTACACCACGACCGTGGTGGGGTACCATGGTCGTGGTGGTGTCTCTCCCATGCATTTGAGCTTTGAAATCGATCATCCATGGAGGGTATTGCTTCAAAACATTCTTTGACCATTTGGGTTGGTTGGAAGTGGTTTTGGCCTCCTTTTGGGCTCCTCCAAGCCCGAGGAAACCCTAGATTGGATCATCCTCTTTCCATGCCATCAAGTAGTGGAAAAAGTACCTATAAAACATGCAAAAAGCCTCCATAAGTGCATTTGATAGAAATAAGCATATTGGGGGAAATAACATGTAATCTAACAAGTATAGATGTGGCTGAAATGCAAAATGACACAAGATAAAGCCCTAAAATAGGGTGGAATCACTCTCCATCCATGTTCTAGTCTTGCAAACACCTGTGGAGTCCTTATATTGGCATGGCTAGTAAGCTAGCCACCAATGGAGTTTTGACCCCACAGTCATTTGGGGAAAGCTTTCATCTTTCACGAGTGTAGGGAAAATATAGGGTAGTTAGATTTGAAAATTTCTCTCAAAGATATTGGGAAAGGTTTCTAGGGGTTTCGTGGATTAGAGAGAGAGAGAGAGAGGATCAGATTGGAAGAGGGCCACTGTTTATTGGTTTCCCATTTGGGCAGGAGGTGGAAAATGATTCAGACATCATTAGATTATGATCCAACGTCCATTGGTCTGCGTGATAGTTCTATAGAGGATCATGTGTTTCCAATCGACATATTTGTGACATTTAAAAGTGTGAATCAATTAATGTCTCCCCCTCAAGAAATCTAAAAAAATTGATGACTCTCTCTCCTTTTATCCAAAAGACTCCAAAATTTAAAGGAAGGCTTTTATCAACCAAATCGTGGTGTGGGCAACTTTTGAGACAGAAATACCCAAGTAAATATCACTTTTTTTCCTCCTTTAAGCAAGGACTTTATTTAATTTATTTAAAGCATCAAATAAACCATTTTCTCTTATTTGGATATATTTTCTCCTTAATCACCACATGGAACTGAAACCCATCTATTAGTTTCCTTCAACATCAACTTTCTAGAAAATTGCACATATTACCATATGTAAAATACTAATTATGAATTTCTTTTAGTGAATGCTTTATTATTTAATTTCCTCTCTTTCTTTATCCAATATCTATTAATAAATTATTGCAAATAATGAAATACATAAAATCCATTCCTTAAGGAGTATTTGCACTTTTAAACCAAGCTTTCTAATATATCATCCATACTTCATTATTTGTAATCAAACATATAAAAATATGTGCAAAACCAGGACATAACATCGTTTCCCTCTTATAAGAATTTTTCCTAAAAATTCGACTTAATCATCCAAAGAGATGAATATGAGATAATTATCACATAGTTTAGTTATTCAACATTTCATCAAGCCCTTCACTTTTATTTACGCACAAATTACTTTTATTATTTAATTTCTGCCACAAGGATCTATTTTCAAACCAAACAGACTCATGTGACTCACTTGGTCCATGGGTTGCGCCCGTGCCACAAAGTGGATAGCATTATTATTAATAATTCACTAATAACCTTAGGGAAACCATTTATCAATTCATTTCTTATATTTGTATAATTCAATTTTACCAAAATTGAGGATATTACATTCACCCCTCCTTAAAAGGAACTTTGTCCCCAAAATTCTAACCCAGTACGGTCAAGGTGAATAATGACTCCTTATAGTTTCAAAACTTAGGGTTAGCAACCCTAATTAGATATCTTTACTATCTTTTATTGATATGCAAGTTACCCATATTATTGCTAAAATTGGTACTTGAATTCAATTCAAGTAACATCTGTTGGTATGTATTCCCTAAGAGCCAATCATGGGATGATTGGTGGGATACATTGAGATTGATTTGATAAACATCAAAGGCAAGGTTCCAATTCTTTCTGGTTCAGTCATATGAGATAATGATAGAACAGATTGAATGTCTAGAGAATGATAGTACACAATGATTTATGCTTTCAGGTTAAGGACTTGAATGATGAGATCATACGGATGTTAAGAGTTTGTACATTCTTATTATGTCCCTAGTCGTATGTCATTGTGGAAGGTGGATAGACAACAATGTAACACAAGACTAGATTGTGGTGTTGGTTGATGATAGAATCTCATTAGTCATGATATGGAGATATCAAGCCAAACACATAGGTACTTATTAGAGAATAAGTTTACCAGATAGACCTACCGTGAGTTTGACACATGGAACCATGACATGGTAGTCACAGTCAATTCTCACAGTGATGGTGGTGAGTGTGATTCTTTGACCTGAAATCACTACACTCAACACATATCATTGGGTACACTTTGACATCATCAAACACAGTCCTGAAACATGGGTTGTTATAAAGGTGATGATTGGGTGGCTTTGACACATCGGGCTTTTGAGGGGTGAGTGATAGATATGGGATTTGTCCCTCCTGAGAGAGTTTGATATCCATGGCCACTTGATGAGTAGGATTGAGATAGGTGTGCGCACACATGTGTGAATCAATATGTGATTTTGATGTCATACATATCTCCTCCAATCTACTCTGAGATCAAGAAAGTGAATGAACATTGACAGGATGATTGTTCCATGTCTTGAGTTCATCTGGGATATCAGTGACAAAGGAATTATACATTCGCTATAACACCTTTCACGGATTGTAGGACTGAAAGTTATTCTCCAACTTTCTATTTCACTTGGGTAGCACTGATGTGTGACTAGGCACTGCTCTTTGCTTGTGAAGTCATAAGTATTATGGACTTTCACTGCCAATGTGAAATGGACCTGTAGGGTCACACACATAGGATTTAACCTGGAAGAGGAGTTTATCCACAAACGATGTTTAGATTGATTACTAAAGGATTTTAGTAGTTCAATTAAACACTCAATCAATTGATAGCTCAGTATCATAGTGTTCAAGGTGTTAGACTGATTTATTAGAGTATCAGATTGATTGAAACTGCAATTGACTGATTTTGCATAGTCTGCTGCCCCAACCGATCGGCTCATGGGATGAACCGATCGGCTCAACTTGGTGAACCGATCGGCTCATGAGATGAACCGATTGGCTCAGGAAAGGATGAACCGATCAGCTCAACTGCTCCATCCGAGCAAGTTTGGAAAGTCAGAAGACTATTTTGCAAATACAATTTGTTTCACCTGTACAAATTTGATTTAAACAAGGATTAATATTTGATTAATCAGAAACAAATATGAAAGTCAATTTGAGTTGGATCAGGACCATGAACCGATCGGCTCAGGCATGAACTGATCAGCTCAGAGCACCAGACGATCAGCTCAGGTCCCAAACGATCGGCTCAGGGCCCAAAATGATCATTTCAGGGTGTGAACTGATCCGTTCAGCAAGCGCAGTTTGTTGTTTTTGTGGAAAATCTTGAACCCTTCAACTCCTACTTTAATCCCGCATTTCTTGGGATAGAGAACCCTATCCCATGACCCTCCTATATATATAGGGGTATTGGGGGCTTCTTAAACAACAACTTAGAAGACCAGTTGCTCTGCAAAGTTGTCATTCTCTCTGGTTGTGGTAACCGAGAGAGCCCAAGCAAGTGCTACCCGATAAGGGAGGTACAGCAAGGGAAAGACAACTGTAGAAAGGCAACTGGTTGCAGGAGAGTATGTCAGTGACTAGTACGCCAACAGGAGGTTACGACTCCTTCTGATTCCTTGTGGGACAAGGAGATCGTAGTTCCAGGTGGTCTATGTAGACTACTTTAGAGGTGGGAGACTTCTACCGCTCAGAGGACAGTTGTCAATCCCGACAGTCCCGATGAACCAGGAGCTGCACAGACACCGTCCAAGACCGGAGGCGAAGACCGCACAAGATGCGAGGTAACATCGTCGAGCAAGCCTCAGGATAAGGTATGCCTCTACAAACCATCCTTCCTATTGTATAGACGATGATGTCCTTTATTCTTAGTTTGGGAGAAGAAAAAAAATTCTACTGCCTTCTCTGTCTCCCCTAAAACCCAACAGTGGTATCAGAGCCACGTCAACTGCTCTATACTTTAGGATTATTGATGTGATCGATTTTGGTTTGTTGCCTTTATTTATTGCATGTGATGCGAATAAAATTGGCTTTATGCATGTCCAATCCAAAATCCATAAATCCCAATTTACATATATGATATGTAATATGAATGCACTCGATATGCGTCTCCCTTAAACCAGTTTTGTGGTGGATGTATAGCGTGGTTATGGCCAATAAACCCTATATATGTGTGTTCTTGGTTGAATGTGGTTGCTTGCATATCGGTCTGCACACTGATTCCCTACCTCCTTATTCCTGATGTAACTCGAGATAACTCAAGATTTCTTTCCTACCTTTGCTCCCCCCGAATGTAACTCGGGGTTTCCCAATTTATATGTAAATAGGATAGATCTTTTTATATTTCTTGTTATGTCAAAGAACGGAGGACCATCTGATGACAACTGAGACGAACAGTTCAAGGCATGAACCGATCGGTTGGCATTCCAAATGACTGGTTCGACGAGCGAGACGTTCGGGTGGCAGCCATGAGGAGATGTACGACGACCAGGCAAATCGATCGGTTAGAGGAGCCAACCGATCAGCTGGTGGCACCCAGACGACCGACCAGGGTGAGCAGGTCATTCATGTGATGAGTTGATCAACTCGGACGGCTATAGCACTTCATCATGGATAGGTTGTATGTGATGTAGACCTAGATGATCGTGATCCCTCCTGGGTCGAGGAATCACATTAGGATGGTCATAATCATCGCTTTTATCATTTCGCATATTTTCTATGGGATATAGCATGTATATGATACGTACTATGTATTGTGGTGATTGGATATGTATATGTACCTATAAAACCAAATCCCTCATTAAATATTAAAGTTTTAGATTCCTTCCAAATGCAACACACATGAAAAGATTGATCGGCTAAGTGTGGGCACACCCTAGCGTGGTGCACCATCTATCTCGTGGAAGCGTGAAGGATGAATGTGTGGGTCTGCCCTTGCAGGGTGCATATTCATCGTATTGGCTTTGGGTCAAACTTAACAAGGTGACCTAGATAGGATATAGCACTTTGAGGCATGGAGGTGATCATGGCAAGGAGTTCTGCATGACATCTTTCAAGAGTTGCATATGATGCAATTCACAAGAGTTGCCTACCTGGAAGATCTAAGTTGTGGGTGACAGCCGTAGCTGGTCCATGACTTAGAGGATTTCAGGATCTTGACCTACTAGAAGATTGTACGTTGCAATCTTCTGAATTGATTGTGAGGGCTATCAATTTGAACAAAATAGTGGGAGTGATAATTAATTAAATTCCTAATTATATCATCAACCTTTCAAATCAATCAAATAAGTCAAAATTGAGTTTTGGACTAAATTGCAAATATTTCCTTTTGTAGTACAAATGACAACAAACAAAAATCACTTTTTGTTGCAATTGGTCCTTGAAAAGGACAAGCTGAATGGGACTAACTTCCATGACTAGTTTAGGACATTGAGAATTGTTCTCACTCAAGAGTGAAATCTCTATGTCCTGGATACTCTAGTTCTAGAGGAACCTACTCCTACCGCACCAAAGGCAGAAAGGGATGCTTATAAGAAGCATTTCGATGATGCCATTGATGTGAAGTGCTTGATGTTCTGCTCCATGAACCATGAGTTGCAGAGACAACATGAGAACATGGGTGTCATTGAGAAGATTCAGCATCTCAAGAACATGTATGAAGATCAAGCACGGCAAGAGAGATATGATGTCTCCAGGGCGTTGTTCAAGTGTGTCATGATAGAAGGAGATCCAGTTGGTCCTCACATGCTCAAAATGATTGGGTATGTAGAGAACCTGACCAGACTGGGATTTCTCCTGAGCTAAGAGTTAGCTACTAACGTGATACTGCAATCGTTGCCAGAATCCTACAGTCAGTTTGTGATGAACTACAACATGAACAACTTTGATAAGCTGTTGATAGAGTTGTTAGGCATGTTGAAGATAGTCGAGACACAAATGAAGAAGGACAAGCCTAAGCCTGTGATGATGATCAGTAGCAAGAAAGGCAAGTCCAAGCACAAGGGCAAGGGCAAGGCTAAGAAAGGTTTTGATGCTAGCCAGTAGCCCAAGTCATCTTCAACTCTCAAGGTCAAGGGAGGCGTGACCAAGAGAGGCAATTTCCACCATTGTTAAAATCCAGGACATTGGAAAAGGAATTGTCCACTCTATCTAGAAGAACTAAAGAAGAAGGAGGCGACAGACGTCTCCACCTGAAGGTGTCATGAAATAAACTTGTAACACTTTTTGAGGTATATGATACCAAGATATAAAGTGTAAAGGACCCAATAAATGGGGCAAATGTTGCCGCCATAGATAGGAGTACTTTAGTTTATTTTAAGCCTTAAAGGCATGTAATAGAGTTATGAACTGATATTTCATATTTGTCAATAGAAAGAAACACATTATTTTTGCATATTGTATGAAAATAATGGCAATTAATAAAGTTGATGTTTCAATCTTTGTGTCATTGCCTTGTTTATCTTGTGGTACTTGGTATGCATAAGATAAAATGATACCTAAAAGTTATTGATAACTCAAACAATCAAATTAGAATAAATCATGAGAAATTCATTTCTAGTTTCCATATGATGGATAAGTCTAGACTCTTTTGGTTAGAGAACCAATAAGAGACATGAATCTCTTAGACATGATTAATCAATCTTCACTAGTGGTAGTGGGAGAATGGTTATCCTATTAGGTATAATACATTTGATGTAATTACATACCTATTGGAGTTAATGCTAGTACTTCAAATGGTGTTTAGAGAAATACCAATATGAATATCTTGAAGTGTTCAAGAATATCATAGATGAAGAACGAATTTGGTAAATTGTTAATTCTTGATGAGATCAATGAATGAAATACTTGGACCAAATGTTTGGGATCCTTATGAGTGATTATGATAGTGTATCATAGTGAACTCATGATTAAGGCATGGTGATGTCTAAATCAAAAGGAGTCATACTCTAAGGAGTTAGAGGATGATTATCAAATAACAAATTTCTTCTTAAATAAAGAATACCCCTCACTAATAAAGGACGTTAAGAATCACAAGGAGTTGTGAGTTCTTATATCCTTGACAGATACACCTCAATTATCTATGTGATGATTTGGTCATGGGATGAGTCAACTATCTAGATGAATATGAGGAAACGGATTTTGAGTTATGGTTTATGACCATTACATCCCAAATGACTTCCATGTGAACCATAAGGTATGACCTTGATGATACCACCTATTGGGATAAAATACATAAGTGTGAATGAGTCTTAAGCATTAAGACACATGGATAACATTTTGAGAAGGATTATGCTTGTTGATTGCAACTTAATGACTAAGAGATTTGGCATATGGATACTAAAACAGCATTCCTAAGAGGAATAAAATAAGGATGTGTACGTGACACAACCTATAAGGTTTATGAATCCATTAATGCAAATGAACTCTATAAGTTACAATGGACTAATCAATGTGATTGATTGAGAACAAGCAACTCAGAACTGTGACATTTACTTTGATGATATAGTCAAAGGGTTTGACTGATATGACAAAGATAAAGAAGGGATCTGTGATTTAGTGGGAGCATATTTGCATTCCACATGTAGATGTGAAATGGAGATGTTCTAGAATGGAAATCCAAAGTGGAAATTATCTTTAAGGAAGATAGAGAAATTTCCTATCATAGGAATAGAGATCTATATAGATAGTTCTCGAAAACCTCTTGACTTGAAAAGAGAAAGCATATATTGGCAATCTATACTGAAGGGTTCAGTGTGCATAGATTCAGTGGGAGAAAACTTGTCCATGTTACATGGAGTTAGTATCCCAAGGCCAAGTGTCCAATTCTTATGAAGAATGGAAACACTAAGAATAGATATGGATCAATCATGTATGCAATCATCCCATTATCTTGCATGTATGGACATAGCAAGAACAAACCACATTTATCATCTTGTATATAGGACATGACAATATGATATGCTCATCCTGATAACTCATATGTGGGACATGACGAGTGGATGTATGTCTAGTTTCAGTAAGGGTTACTAGAATACCATAAGAACTTAATAAGTACTTGAGAAGTACTAGTTCTTTGGAAATAAGGAAGGGTTCACTGTAAAGAGTTACATTGATGTGAACTTCCAAAAAGGATAGAAAATTAATCGCAAAATATATATGAGATATATAAAAGTGAATGTTTGTTGATAAATGGAAACGTTCGAATAAAGTTGTTTAAAAGGAAAAGCTGAGTATCAGTGTGTTAGAGAACATTAGTGGATACTATATGGATCTGGAAGTTCATGTGATGAACTTATAGATATTCCAGTCATTGTAGACAAGTAAGGAGTTCTTGGTCATGCAATGTGGCTAAAGGTTAGCCAAGGAATACTAAATTGCAAATTACGACAACTCCATCTCATACGTGTGATGTACAGCGAAGAGATGAGAGACATGTAGTTAATACCGACTTTGGCAAGGTGTTTCCATAACTCACTATGTTAGCCTTAGAGCACAGTAACATGTGGGACATGTTTGAAGATCACTAAGAATATAATTCAAGGGTGATTGGCTCGTAGTGCAAGTGGGAGTCTGTACATTCTTATTATGTCCCTAGTTGGATGTCATTGTGGAAGGTGGATAGACAACAACGACACACAAGACTAGATTATGGTGTTGGTTGATGACAGAATCTCATTAGTCATGATATGGAGATATCAAACCAAACACATAGGTACTTGTTAGAGAACAAGTTTACCGGACAAACCCACCGTGAGTTTGACACATGGAACCGTGACATGGTAGTCACAGTCAATTCTCACAGTGATGGTGGTGAGTGTGATTCTTTAACCTGAAATCACTACACTCAACACATGTCATTGGGTACACTTTGACATCATCAAACGCAGTCCTTAAACATGGGTTGTTATAAAGGTGATGATTGGGTGGCTTTGACACATGGGGCTTTTGAGGGGGGAGTGATAGATATGGGATTTGACCCTCCTGAGGGAGTTTGATATACATGGCCACTTGATGAGTAGGATTGATATAGGCGTGCGCATGCATGTGTGAATCAGTATGTGATATTGATGTCATACATATCTCCTCCAATCTACTGTGAGATCAAGAAAGTGAATGAGCATTGACAGGATGATTGTTCCATGCCTTGAGTTCATTTGGGATATCAGTGACAAAGGAATTATACATTCTCTATAACACCTTTCATGGATTGTAGGATTGAAAGTTGTTCTCCAACTTTCTATTTCACTTGTGTAGCACTGATGTGGGACTAGGCACCGCTCTTTGCTTGTGAAGTCATAAGTGTTATGGACTTTCACTGCCAACATGAAATGGACCTGTAGGGTCACACACATAGGATTTAACCTGGAAGAGGAGTTTATCCACAAACAATGTTTAGATTGATTACTAAAGGATTTTAGTAATTCAATTAAACACTCAATCAATTGATAGCTCAGTATCATAGTGTTCAAGGTGTTGGACTGATTGATTAGAGTATCGGATTGATTGAAACTGCAATTGATTGATTTTGCATAGTTTGCTACCCCAATCGATCGGCTCATGGGATGAACCGATCGGCTCGGCTTGGTGAACCGATCGGCTCATGAGATGAACTGATTGGCTCAGGATAGGATGAACCGACCGGTTCAAGGGTTGAAAAGATCGGATCAACTGGTCCATCCAAGAAAGTTTGGAAAGTCAGAAGACTATTTTGAAAATACAATTTGTTTCACTTGTACAAATTTGATTTGTACAAGGATTAATATTAGATTAATCAGAAACAAATATGAAAGTCAATTTGAGTTGGATCAGGACCACGAACCGATCAGCTCAGGCATGAACCAATCGGCTCAGAGCACCAGACGATCGGCTCAGGTCCCAAATGATCGGCTTAGGGCCCAAAATGATTATTTCAGGGTGTGCACCGATCGGTTCAGCTGGCGCAGTTTGTTGTTTTTTTGGAAAATCTCAAACCCTTCTACTCCTACTTTAATCCCTCATTGCCTAAGATAGAGAACCATATCCCATGACCCTACTATATATAGGGGTATTGGGGGCTTCTCAAACAACAACTAAGAACACCAGTTTCTCTGCAAAGTTGTCGTTCTCTCTAGTTGTGGTAATCGAGAGAGCCCGAGCAAGTGTTACCCGATAAGGGAGGCACAGTAAGGGAAAGACAACTACAGAAAGGCAACTGGTTGCAGGAGTGTGTGTCGGTGACTAGTACGCCAACATGAGGGTATGACTCCTTCTGATTCCTTATAGGACAAGGAGATCAGAGTTGTAGGTGGTCTGTGTGGACTACTTTAGAGGTGCGAGACTATTCCCGCCCAGAGGATAGCTGTCAATCCTGACAGTCCCGGTGAGACCAGGAGCTGCACAGACACCGTCCAAGACCAGAGGTGAAGACCGCACAAGCCGCAAGGTAACATCTCCAAGCAAGCCTTGGGACAAGGTATGCCTCTACAAACCATCCTTCCTATTGAATAGATGTTGACGCGATTCCTTTATTCTGGGTTTGGGAGAAGAATTTTTTTTGTTTTCGCTACCTTCTCTGTCTCCCCTAAAACCCAACAACATCCACATCCTTATTATTTACATGATATCTATTGTTAAGGTATGCCCAACCCAATCATGTGATGATTGACTGGAATAATTACCTAAAAGGATTTGATTAATAATAACATATATAAAGGCTAGCTTTCCATTCATCTATCTCACTCAGTTATGAGATAATGAGGATACAAAGTGAATGTCTAGATAATTATATTACTTAATGAAGTACATATTCAAGCTACTACCCTTGTGGATGAGATCATAAGGATGTTAAGAGTGCATATACATATTCTCATTATGTCCCTGATCGGTTTTTATTATATATTGTTGATAGACATCAATAACACACAAGATCAGAGTGTGAGTTGGTTGATGACTAACTCTCATTTGTCATGATATGGAAATATCAAACCAAGCACACAAATACATGTTACAGAACAATGTATCAGATAGACCCACCTTGAGAGTGACACATGGTTTTTATGGTCACAGTCATCTCTCATAGTGAAGGTGGTTATTGTGATTCTTAGACCTAAAATCACTACACTCATCACATGCCGTTGGGTAATCTTTGACATCATCAAACGTAGTTTTGAATCATGGGTTGTTATAATGGTGATGTATGCATGACTTTGACACATGGGGATAGAATGTGAGTGAAAGATATGGGATTTGTCCCTCCTAATGGAGTATGATATCCTGGTCACTTGGTAAGTAGGACTGAGAAATGCATGCACATTCACATGTGAAACGATATATGATATTAATATCACATTATCTCAGACAGTCTGCTCTTGGTCCAACAAACATGGATTGAACATTGAGAGGATGACCTTCCATGCCTCGAGTTCATACAAGATATCAGAGGTAAAGGAATTATATAATCACAACAACACCTTACACAGATTATAGGTTGAAGTTGTTCTCTAACTTTCCATTCACTTAGGTAGCACTGATGTGTGACTAGGCACCATTCTATATGTGTGATCTTATAAGCTATTTATGGACACTCACTACCAATGTGATATGGGACCTATAGGGTCACACACATAGGAAATCATCTAGAAGAGGAGTTTGATCTTGAACGACAATTTGATTGATTACTAAAATGTTTAGGTATTCAAGATCGGATGAACATGTCTGCCAAACGACCATCTCATGGAGTGAGATGGTCATTGGGCATCCAGACAGGTGTCTCAAGTGTTAAGATGGCCACTTGGATTGTTAAGCTAATCAAGGATCGAATTGGCTTACTTCTGCCCAAATTAAGGAGTGAACCAGTTGGTTCAAGTTGTTGAACTGATTGGATCGACTCAGGTTCACCAGACGACCGTATGGGTGAACGATTCAAGCGTCTTGCATCCATGAGATGACTCATTGGGGTAAATTATGGTTTGGAATGTTTCCCAAATATTTTCAATCTGTACTTTACTTGGGGTATATGAAAATTAATATGTGATAGTAATTTAAATCAAAATTGTTATTTTCATATCCAATTGGGAAATTGGTAGATGACCCTCTCACGCACCATACAGCCCTCTGGGTGTGCCAGATGACAATTTGGCATCTCACAAGATGTGAAAGTTCAAGTTCTTCCAGACCATTCCACTCCCACGCAATCCCATATAGATTGGGAACCCTAGCCCAAACCCCTCCTATAAAAGGAGGGGTACTGGGGACATCTCAAGACACAACATAGACAACTGAGAATTAGTTCCTCTGATAGTTGTTTTCCTCTCTGGTTGTGGTAAGCTAGACATCCCATGAAAGTCCTACCTGATAGGGAGGGATATCCATAGGGAGAGAACAACTAATAGTTGTCGTTGTTGGAGATTACGTTGGTGACTAGTACACCAACGGAGGGACAACTCCTTCCTGTCCATTCTTGGTGAATGACAGGAGTTCTAGTTGGTCTGTGTTGACTAATCCAGAGGCAAGAGACCTTTAGCATCTTCTCAGAGAGTAAAGTCAACCTGTAGTCTGTGGTGAGACCACTAAGTTGATGTAGAGGTTGTACAGACAGTTTTTCATGGTGAAGACCAGGAGTTGCACATCTACCGTCCAAGACCAACTTGTCAGAAGTTGCAAAGAAGCGAGTCTATCGTTGGACTTGCTCTAGGACCAGGTATAACTCGCTAAAACCATCCTTCCTATTTTATAGTAGTTGACATGGTCTTGTTGTTATAGGAATATAGATAGATATTTGTTTATATTCACTTCTATACTTTGTACGCATATTCTCCAACAATGGTATCAGAGCCACATCCATTTACTTTGTTTTAGGATAATCGATATGACTGGATTTTGGTTTAGTCATTTATTTGTTACATACGATGCAAATATTTAAACTGCTCTCATATGCGTATCCAATAAAAGATTACATAATTTCAAACTATATATATATATATGCAATTTACACATTTCTCCCCAAAAGAAGTTTTGATGGTGGACGTGTAGTGTGGTTATTGCCTAAACCCTAAATCTGTGTGTGGTTGGATGTTTTGGTTTCTTTATCTCAGTATGTGTACTGATCCTCTACCTCCCTCTTCCCAATGTAAAGTTAATTCTTTCCTATCTTTGCTCCCCTCGAATGTAACTCAAGATTTATCTTATTCAATGTAATAAAGTAGCAATAGGATAATTTTGTTTCTAGAAAAAATGTTAAAGATGTTCACCATCGGATGAGATGACCAGTGCGTGAGACGATCCGACCATATGGAGGGCCAAGGAGGACAAATCGATGGAACCAGACGACCACCGGGTGCATCCAACTGACCATTTGTAAGGTGTCCAAACATGGGTTGGATTGGAGGTCGGACGACTGTCCCTGGAGGCCCAACCGACCATCTGCAAGGAGTCCATACATCGGTTGGATAGCAGGACCTACCGACCGGCCAAGAGGCGAGATGAGCGGTTTAAGGGTTGAACCAATCTACCCAGATTGGCAAGCACAAGTCTATACAACATCAGGTTCATGCATGTAATATGATGATTGACCTATGTGGTAGTGATTCCTAGTGACTCCAAGGAATTACAAGTAGACATGGCCATAATCATCGCTTTTTGTTTTAATATTGCATTTTTATGTTGTGTGATATAGCATGTATATGATATGTACTATATATGTGGTGATTGGCCGTATATATATATATATATATATATATATATATATATATATATATATATATATATATATATATATATATATATATATATATATATAGAGAGAGAGAGAGAGAGAGAGAGATACATATATATACATATATACATATACATATATATACACATATATACATATATATACATACATATACATGTATATACATATATATACATATATATACATATATATACATACATATACATATATATACATATATATACATACATATACATATATATACCTATATATATACATATATAATCCCTCAATAAAACATATTAAGTCTAAGATGGTTTCTAATAGAAATACACATGAAAAACTTGTTCGACCAATCATAGTTTACGCCTTTGCATGGTGTGTCGTCTACCTCATGGAAGTGTGATCGTAGTAATGTAGTTTCCACCTCCATGGGGTGCATTATTATCGTATTTGCTATTGGTTCAGGCTTAACTAGTGATTATTAGAAATCTGAGCCCAAAAGCATGCAAATATTTATGGCAAAGAGTTGTTCATATTATCTATCCAGAGTTGTATATGATGTAATTGGAAATATTTGCCTACCTTGATGATTAATTGTATTTTTGGTGTTGATCGTGCCACAGTTGATTCATCTTGGATCTGGCTCATTAGAAAATTGTTCATTATAATTTTCCAATTTGATACTTGGGGGTTATGAATTTAATGAAAATAATGAGAATGATAATTAATTAAAGACCTAATGATTATCACCTAAATTTTAATCAAATCAAATCAAATAAAAATAAGTTTTTGAAAAAATTGCAAATTCTTTTATAGAGCCAAATGGAAACCAACAAATTCACTTTTCTCTGTGATCTGCCCTTGAGAAGGACAAACTCACTCAGAACAACTTCCATGACTGGTTCAGGATGCTGAGAATTGTTCTCACACTTTCCACGATTGGTTCAGGACAGTGAGAAATGTTCTCACGCAAGAGTGCAAGTCTATGTCCTGGAAATACTAGAACTAGAGGAACCATCTCAAAATACTCCAAGGGCTGACAAGGATGCTTATAAGGAGCATACTGAAGATGTCATAGATATGAAATGTATGACGTTGTTCTCCATGAACTATGAGTTGCAAAGTCAACATGAGAACATGGGGGTGATTGAGATGGTCACACATCTTAAGAACATGTACCAAGATCAGGTAAGACAGGATAGGTATGATGTCTCCAAGGCATTGTTCAAGTGTAGCATGGAAGAAGGAGACCCAGTAGGTCCTCATGTGCTCAAGCTGTTCCATCCTTTCATAGGGGTCATGGCAACCTACCTACCTTGATCAGGCCCCATACTGGTTACCTCCATGGTAACACATCCACATGCACTTAGAGATGGTTATATATGGGTCTACAGGTTCATTCCCATACCATGTACTTTTCACTTAGCTTCTCAAGATCCTATTGACACCTCTTTAGGTTATCTCAAAACCAACAAACTGGAATACACCCTACAAAAAGGGTCCCTCTCCCAGGATGGAAGGAAACTACACCTCTTGATAACAAAGGTCACAAACGTCCCTATGTCTAGGATTTACATCCACATGAGCATGCTTCACCCTAGCAAGCTACTAAGACACAAGAAGACCATCTACTAAACCATGCTAGGTCATACTTGTTATCATCCTCAACATTGGATTAAGGTCATACCTTTCCATATCATCAACTTAGCTGTGAGGGGTTCATCAAACATACCTTAAACTTAATGGGTTTCCCTTTTCCTCTAAACATGAGGAGTACCATGCTCGAATCTATAGAAACTCAAATATCATCATGAGCATTGGGTACACCACTTCCTCTCTTAGGCCTAGGAACCCTAGGTTCACTTTTGGGTGTCAAAGTGCATGTTCAACCTCTTAACCATGAATCAAGGATGTATAAGGCATGACATGCACTTCATGTCATCCTTCTACTCGAGCAACACTTCAGAGTTGAGTCCTCCTCAAGGACAATCAACAAGGTATAAGGCCTCACAACCTGTTACTAAACCTCTCCAGGTCTAAGGAACTCTTCTTACTATCCCAAAAGGTAAACACCTACACCATGGTCACATAGGTACCAGAAGCCTCATCCTCTCTCTAGGGTTTGGTTCCTCTAATGGCAACCAAGATATCATCAACCTCCAGGGATCAAGCATGAGGCAACCACTATCATCTACTTAGGTTGCATCATCCTCAACTCCCCACTTTTCCTCATATCTCGGAGTCTAGGCTTCCAACCTTCTTGCTTGGGTCATGTTCTCTCTCTCTAGAGCTAACTCCACAACCAGCCTTATACTAAAGGTCCTCTCTCTATGAAGATGGATCAAGCTCACAAGCATACCTCTACGTGGGTGAAGCCTGTATTCAAACTTATGTTTGCTCAAGGTTATCCCTAACCCTTTATGCTTATCTCATCAGTTATCCAACATACTCCCTTGGCCAGGGTTTCAACCTACTACTCACACTACTGACGTATTCTAGGTGCCTACTATGCCATGCTCATATAAGCTCATGGGGTTTCCATAGGTTCTTCTCTAACCTCTTCAATGAAGGAGCTATCCTTCACTCTAACATGCACGACCCTTCTCAGGGTTGGGTCGCCAAAGGTACTCAGTCCTCCAACCTCTTATGGCTCATATGGCATCCAAGACATGTCCATCCAAACACCTGGTCTACTATGACATCTAACTCACCATGTCATCTCTCTCTCTAACCTTCACTTAGGGTTATGGTTAACATCATTCTCAGAGGATGTGCCAGGTCTCCACTTATAATGGAGGTCTCTACCTCCACGACTAACTCTCTTTACTTATCCTCCTAACAAGAAGGTCTAACCTCAGGTCTCTCCTGAGGGCATGACAACTTATGTCATATGACCTAAGTATGTATCTATTCTTTAGTTTACGCTTAATCTATTAAGCTTATGTCCATGAAATCTTATTTACATGCTTTTCATTAATTTGGTGGAGGATTCCTTAGACCTTATCAACCTTACCCATACCTCAAGAGGGTGAGGAAAAGAGAGAAAACCCTAATCCTTAAGGTCCTTAACAACATTTGAGTTGAGAAGGGATGAACAAGATGAGAGAGTCCTAAAGGTATCTTATTTCGAGTCAAATCCTAAGATATTGGCCAGGCAGTCACACTAATCTGGGAGTCCTCATATTCTGACTAGCGGTGCGGAGGAAAATCTAGCCATCCCCCAGATGTGATCCTTTTCTAGACACCTCTATCTTCCGAAAATTCCTCTAATAACTCCCTTGGGTTCTACAGAGTTTGTAAAATTTAATAATTATTAAAGATTAAATGAGGAACATATGCTCTAATACCAAATGTAACGACCCCGCCTCCCAGTAACCCCCAATTAAGGGAGACCAAGAGGTCAGAGTTGTTATCCCAATTTGTGGATCAGAGGTTCAAAAAATAATCAATAACAATTATCAAATTATACTAACTAAATTGAAAGGTTGTAATAAAATAAAACTTTGCATACCTTTTTCAAAAACTCAGATATCTATTTCTGTCCACATCTGGAGTCTATTCTAACCGATCCTCCTTTGAACTTTAATTCATATTTAATTCCACATATGCCACTTTATTGTTTGTTCTTTTCATTTGAACCTAAAATGCCAACAAACAAAACGTCGATCAGCATAAAGCTGGTATGTGGGGGAAACATTAATCGTGCAATTAACTGTAACAACATATTACAGTCAAATATGATTTAACAAACAACTTTACATTTTCAACATAACTGATCAATCCATACATACCCTAACCTCTGTGTTGTCCATGCAGTCCATTCAACCATGTACATGACCATAAAAACCCTAAAACAAACATACTAATCATCCTTTTATGATTTTACCCTTTCTTTTACTCTTAATAGGTTAAAATTGATCAAAAACATATAAAAGATTCATCATGATTGTTTTTATATCGTTCTAGGGTTTTTTTCTGTCAATTAATGCACTAAAAGATGTAAAACCCTATACTTTTTTAATATCATCTACAATTGGGCTCTAATATCATTTTTATCATGTTCTACGTATATTTGTGATAAAAAAGAACTACTTGCAATTTTTGGCCAAAGGAATGATTTTTAACGAATTAATCAAGATTCCATCATTTTCTGAAATATCAGGCAGAAAGGCAACTCACTTTTTGCTTTTTGGAAAAATGTCGGCCAACGGATCTCTGGTCATCCCTGAACGGGCTAGATCTGATGCCCCACCTTGCGTGCGCCCACTCCCCATTATCCAGCATGTGAAGCGCTCAGGGCCGTTGGATCTATCCATGCGGCCACAATGGATTTTCATCAGAGGGCTACTGTTGCTTCCCTCCTTCTTCCATAGTAGCTCGACCTGCGGTGGTGGCATAGCTTGGAACTCACCAGAGAAGACTCGATCCATGGGTCCAGGGCACTAGAGGACAGGACGAGTGGTCGTTTGGTTTCGTGAGGGCATCTCGAAGTCGAGGGTGGCCATATATATAGGCATGGGTAGCTAGGGTTGGCTCCCAGCCTCGTCGTCGAACCCTTTCCTGAAGAGATTTGGGCCTTTTCTAGAATCAGCATGAAAGCTACCAAAACTTAGGTCGGTTTTGTGCGGAAACTTCTCCCAAATCCAAACGAGAAATTTCCTCAGATGCACATGCATCAGATCATCCGAAAATTAGATTGAAAAAGTCACCATCAGACAGCCTGTTTCCCAATTCGACTAGAATCAGACGATACATAGCTATCGTTGGATCAAGATCCAACGATCTGTGGCACTCACCTATAAACCATATATTGTGACATTTAATATATTTCCTTTACCCTTTCCACTTTAGGAGATTTTGTAAAAATCATAACTCCCAGACTGATTATCCAATTAATATCAAAATTTAAGGGTAAATCTATGAAGACTTAATCTACTTGTGTTCCAAGTTTTTAGCCAAAAAACAAAAGTAATAACTCCTTTTCTTCATTTGCAAGTCAATGGCTTATAAGGCATTTATTTATGCCTTAAAATTATATTTTCTCTCTCCTAATCCTTTATTTTCTTTTTTTATTCCTTTTATCATTAGGAACCATGTAGACACGAAATCTTATCCAAGATGGATTCATTATTAATATTTTCACATTTTTCTTGTAATATTATCACTATCTCACATATCTTCTAAATAAAGTAATATTTAATTAATCCTTTCTCTTTCTTGTTGCATTATCTTTGCAAGTTGGACTCCTTGGAACCCAAGGAACCCAAAAAGCATGAAATCCCCTTTGAGGAATATTCCTTTGCCTTCTAGAGGTTTCTATGTATTTCGCATAAGTATATTTCTTAATATCCATTATCTTTTAGCTTTTTCCATTATTTGGACTTTTCCTCTTTTCTTCTCTTTTATATCCATTATTGGATTAATATAATTAATAGGAACCACAAAATTCTATCACAAGGGAGATTTGCAAAGAGATCCATTCCTTGAAGCAAAGCATCCTACCTTTTCAATTAAGTCCATATTCATAAAATCATTACATTTCAATTATGAAATCATATGCAAAATTGGGGTTGTAACAATATCGATCTAGAAAGGTAAGTTTACTAAATCTATTTAAGGATTGAGGTAACCTTAAATGTCACCTAAAGTATTAAGGATCTAAAATATAAAAGAACATATATTGAGTATTATTCCTTGAACCCAAGTATGCCATCTTTGAGGGACATGAGGAAAAGTCACAATGTAAGTGGCTGACACTATGAGATTGAACCCGCAAGAGAAAGTTTCCATGAGTCCAATGAAGGGACATAAAGTGAATAATGAGCATCATAAGATATGGAGAAAATTCGGTTTAAAGAATTATGTATGAAAATATTGTTCTCTCGATAAACCTTTGGGAAGGGTAGAACCCTAAGTCAATCCTAATGTCTAGTAGGGAGTATGAAAGGTTCATGGGACAGATGGGATTAGGAGTTCATTGATCCCTAAATCCACATGACCATCTAGTCGAGAGGTAACAAATATGTTTGATGAGGCCTATGCCCCAGGAGATTAGGAACCTTTATGAGTTCATGTGGCCCAATGGGTGAATGTGAGAGGCACTCCATGGATTCATAAGGATGAGGTCATTCTTAAAAGTACATGTACTCCTAGAGACCTAAAGGAAGTAGTAAAGGCTCATAATACATTGGGTGTAAATATAAAAGATACAAGAAGTTATGTAATAATGAAAGGCGGTATGTACAAACTCAAAAGTGAAAAAGGCATTTGACTTTATGAAATGTAAGGATAATGTGGAATTAAAAGGTATGTTTTAAAGACATATTGAGGATGATTTAACCTAAATGTGACATTTTAGGATAATATGTGTGTACACTATCTTAGTATGAACGGGAGAGATTGGGTAGACACATGTTATGCTTAAAAATTATCATACGATAAAAGATATCCTAAGTTGAGGTTAATGACATGATCTAGGGTTTGAGGTTTTAGCTCATCCTTATGTGTAAGTAACTGAATAATAGATTGAAACTTAGGTGAAATGGTAGTCACCAAATAAAATGGAAATAACAAATGAAAAAGTAATCACGAAGAGATGATATTGCGGGATATCTATATGTATTCCCATGACTACAAGATCACGTCAACTACTATGAAATAGGAAGGATGGTTTTAACGAGTTAAACCTGGTCATGGGGCAAGTCCAATGACAAAACTTGCTTCTTTGCAACTGCTGACAAGTTTCTCATGGATGGTGGTTGTGCAACTCCTGGTCTTCACTATGAACAACTATCTAAGCAAACTCTGCAATGACTCCAGTGGTCTCACCACAGACTGTAGGTTGACTTTGCTCTCCAAGAAACAACCACATGAATCCTACCTCTAGCGTAGTCCACACGGACCAACTTGAACTCCTATCATTCACCAATAATGGATGAGAATGAGTTGTCCCTCCCGTTGGTGTACTAGTCACCAATGAGCTCTCCTACAATGACAACTATTAGTCATTCTCTCCCTTTGGCTATCCCTCCCTATCGGGTAGGACTTGACTGGGATCTCTTGGTTACCACAAACAGAGAGGAAAATAATTGTCAGAGGAACTAATTCTCAGTTGTCTATGTTGTGTCTTGAGAAGTCCCCAGTACCCCTCCTTTTATATGCGGGGTTTGGGCTAGGGTTCTGAATCTGTACAAGATTGCGTGGGAGTGGAAGGGTACGGAAGAACTTGAACTTTCACAACATGTGAGATGACAAACGGTCATCTGGAACACCTAAAGGGACGTCTGGTATGTGAGACAACCATCTCATTTTCCATATGACCATCACGAAATTAGAAATTTTGATTTCAATAAATATCGCATATTAATTTTCTTGTACCCCAAGTAACGTACAAATTGAAACTATTCATGAAACATCCCGAACCTTCATTTTCCCAAATGAGACATCTCATACATGCGAGAAGCCCATCTCATTCACCCAGATGGTCGTATGGTGAACCTAAGTCGAGCCGATCAGTTCAACAACTTGAACCAATCAGTTCACTCCTCAATTTGGGCAGAATAAGCTGATTCGATCCTTTATTATCCTGACAACCCAAACATATGTATCAAAACTTGAGACACCCGTTTGGATACCCAAACGATCATCTCACATTGTAAGATGGTCATCTGGTAGTCCAGTTTAGGCAATCTTGTATAACTAAACATTTTAGTTATCAATCCAATTGTTGTTCAAGATCAAACTCCTCTTCTAGATGAGTTCCTCTGTGTGTGACCCTATAGATACCATATCACATTGGCAATGAGTGTCCATAACTATCTTATGACATCACAAGTAGAGAGTGGTGCCTAGTTGCACATCACTGCCACCCAAGTGAATGAAAAATCAGAGAACAACTTCAATCTACAATATGTGTAAGGTGTTGCATCATTGTATAATTCCTTTATCTATGATATCCAGGACGAACTTGAGGCATGAAAGGCCATCCTCTTAAGATTCAATCCATTTTCCTTGAACCAAGAGTAGACTATCTGAGATAATGTGACATCAATATCATGTATTGATTCACATGTGCATGTGCATGCGTTTCTCAGTCTCACGTATCAAGTGGTCATGATATCATACTCCAATAGGAGGCACAAATCATATATCTATCACTCACAATCTATCCCCATGTGTAAAAGTCACCCAATAATCACCGTTATAACAACCCATGTTTCTGGACAACATTTGATGATGTCAAAGTGTACCCAATGACATGTGACAAGTGTAGTGATTTTTGGTCTAAGAATCACAATCACCACATTCACTATGAGAGATGACTGTGACCACCACAACCATGTGTCACTCTCAAGGTGGGTCTGTCCGATATAATGTTCCCTAACATGTATTTGTGTGCTTGGTTTGATATTTCCATATCACAACTAATGAGATTTAGTCATCAACTAATTCACACTCTGATCTTGTGTATTATTATTGTCTATAAACCCTCTACAATAACAATCGATCAGGGACATAATGAGAAAATGTATATGTACTCTTAACATCCATATGATCTCATTCACAAGTATAATAATTTAAATACATACATCATTTAGAAATATAATTCTCTAGACATTCACTGTGTATCCACATTATCTCATAATTGAGTGAGATAGATGAATTGGAAGCTAGCCTTTATATATGTTACTATTACTCAAATCCTTTTAGGTAATTACACCAAGTCAATCATCATATGATTGACTCTATGGGCATACCTTACCAACAGACTCCCACTTTCACTTAGAGCCAATCACCCATCGATCTCATCCTTAGTGATCTAAACATGTCCAATACACTTTTGATGCGCTAGTGGTTATCCAACAGGTTAGAAACACTATGCTTATAGTCAGTATATTGCATGTTTCTTATCTCTTTGCTCTGAGATGAAATTGCCATAATATGGTATCTGATATTCCTTTCCTAACAATTAGCTCCATTATTGTCACAATATCACTACTGAGTCATCAATGGTTGGAACATCTATAAGTTCATCATATGAACCCTTTAGATCCATATAGTATCACTCTGTGTTCACAATACAAGTATACTCATCCTCTATTGTTGAACAATTGATATCTATTAGTTCGGAACCCTTTCCAACTAATTAACACTTCTCTTTTAAATGAAACATATTTTAATTTTTGATCACCTTTGTCATTATGGAAGCTTGCATCGATGTAACCTTTTATATCCAACTCTTCCTTTTATTGCTATAATCATGGACTATTAATCTTATCCTTAAGTATTTCACAATTACTAATTGATATATTTATTGGCTATTCAATAACCCTTATTGAAGTTTGACTTATCTTTTCATGTCAAATACATACAAGATTATATGAGAGAAGCACATTTATTTTATAAATGATAGATTCATTGTTGGGGTCAGCCCATGGAATCATATTCATGATATTTCCATTCTTCATAAGAATAGGAACACATGGTTCATGAGAGACTAATTTGGATTCTCTTCTCATGGAATCCATCGATGTTGAACTCTTTCAATATTTTTCTATTGTATGTGGTCAAACTTCCATTTGTGAAACTTTCAAGAACTATCCCATAGGTCTTGATCCTTATATTGTAAGGATGTTTCACCTTATCCTTCATTTCCAAAGGTGTTTTTCATGCCAGTTCTCAACATTCACAATATTGAGATGTTATTGCTCATCATATGTGGAATATGCATATATTCATCCACTAAATCATTTTAAATACAGATTTCATCTTTTGTCTTGATTCAAGTCAAACTATTTGGTTGTCTTATCAAGTCAAAAGATCCCATCTCTGAGATTCTTGTTTCAATCCTAGATTGAATCTTGCAATTTATAGACTTTATTTGCATTCTTTAAGTTATGAAACTCTTTAGGCTATGTCATGTACACACCCTCTAATGTATTCCTTTTAAGGAATCCAATTTCTATCTTCATATGCTAAACCTCTTAGTCTAATTTAACTACAACAACAAACATTACAATTGGTAAAAGCATTTCTATCATGTTCAACAACTTGAACTTGACTTGAAAGACTACTCAACCAATTCATCCTTTGTGTTATACATGTAGGTCTTGATCATAAGACCCTATGCACCATTTAGGTGGATCTATTCAGGTCCTACCTTGTTTTCTTACATGGATTAAATATTACTCAGAAATAACTTGTAGTTGACTAGTTGGCTCATCATGTATGATCAACCCATCTGAATTGTTGGATTCACAATCCTCCAATCTCAGATGTATTCTACTAGAAATGTTTTGTTCTGTGTTACTTGATTAACCTGATTCTACAACATCATTGTTCTCATTGCACCTCTTTGTTGACCTCAAACACTTTGAGTTCTACTTTTACTCCCACTGATTCTTTACAAATTTAGTTATCCTTTTAACAAAACAATTTTGTTATTGGATTGGGATTCATAGTAACAATCAACAACTATGGTTTTTAGATAAACCCTCTCACGAAACTACTTTCTAGTAACAGTTTCAATCATATTGTGACACTCCCAAATCATATCATATATAATGTCTCATGAACCATTCAGATGGTACATTATTTAGTGATAGGTATATATGTTTATGAGGATGTAAGAAGACTAGATTAATTGATTAATTATATCATGACTCATCATGGCACAATTGCTTTGATCTGACACATCATAATGTTCAGATGGATTTGACTTGTGATACATTATCACAGTTCATTCCTGAAGGTACTCAAGGTATTAATGTAAAAGTATTTCAACACTTGATATCATCAAAGTTTCTTAATACTTACATCAAAGTTATACTTCATACATAATCTTCTTGAACACTTAAAAAGATTCACATTTGTACTTTACTGCATACATATAAATATATTACCAGTAAATGAAATGAGTTATAAATAATAATCCATAGCACTCATTCATAAGATCTTTATGCATCATATGCACGAGGTCTAATGAACGCTTTATCCTCCCACCACGTTTAATGAAGGACTTCATGCCATATTTGTGAGTAAATAAGATTTGCATGTTTGCAAGGGAATCTAGATCAACATCAATATGTATTTTGGGCATGAACCTCTCATATTCGTACAATATGACTAATGCTAATGATATTCTTGAGTTATCAATTATAATCCTTTGGTATAAACATTATAATCATTCATCTTTGGATCATTTCACATAAATATTGCAAGATGTTTCTGGGCTAATGCCATGCAAAATCATATCTTTGAAATAGAAGCTCTAATAATTCGTTATTGATAATGATCCTTGTCCATACAAGATGTGATAGAAAATATTTCTATTATAATGGTATAATGAAATAGCAGTTCTAATAACTCTATTACATGCCCATTGGGATAAGATAAATTTAAATGTAGACTTTGGCTTCCGCAACACTTGCTCCACCTTGTCCATCTTTGTCCTTCTATAAGGGCTTTTACTTCTTGTCAGATCATGCACATCAATATGTCAGATCTCTTTTCTGGTATCATATACCAATATGAAGAAGTAGTCAAATTTATCTTATATTTTTTATACCTGAAGTGGAGGCCTCCGTACCATCCTTCTTCTTCTTTCGTACCTCTAACCAGAGTAGGCAATTTCTCTTCTAATGTCCAGGATGGTGACAATCGCCTCTTTGTTTCTTTACTCCACCTTTTTCCTTGAGATATGAAGATTTGGGCTTCTGGAAAGATTTAGAACTCTTCTTAGCTTTGCCTTTGCCTTTAGACTCCCCCCTTGCCTTGTTGATCATCATCACAGACTTGGGCTTGTCTTTCTTCATCTATGTCTTTGTTGTTCTCAACATGCCAAACAACTCTATCAATGGCTTGTCAAAGTCATTCAATTTGTAGTAGAAGGAGACACCATGTTTGACTCATCTTTGAGTGATAGCATTCTTGGTGATGAAAAGACCAATAAAGGGTTGAATGTGAATCCCTTATATGAGTTGTATCGAGTTGTAGACTTGTTATGAGAGTGCCTATCGACCAAGGAGCCAGAGAGGGAGTTTCATATCGGTTTGTGAAATATTTGCCTTCTCCTTGATGGGCTAAGCACATCAAGGAGGTGATGTGTAATGGGTTGCAACTTTCCGTAGAAAAAGTGTATCAGTTTGTGAATAAAGTGATGTTGAGTTGAAGTATCTTGCTCAACAAGATAACTAAGGGCCGAAATCTTACCCCTAGATTATCCTCAAGTGTTTTGCATGTCAAGGTAAAAATGCATGCAGGGACACATGTCAACCATGCATGGACTCGTGGCACCTAGTAGTGTAACATGATGACACCTCTGTGTGGTGACTGTGGATGGGGTCACCAGCGATGTCGGGGTGGTGGTGGATGAAAAAGGTGGTGACATACCCGGAGAGAGTAATGGATCCAGGAATGTTGATGGGAAGGCGGTGGAGGTGAAGGAGGTGAATTCGGGCATTGTAGCGGAGAATGGGGTGCCCGAAGTGAAGGAGGGTGGGGTGGTGGAATGGTTGTGGAGAAGGGTGGTGTAGTCAGAAGTGGTGTGGAGGATGATGGAAGAGTGGTTGATGGTGGTGAGGTAGTAGATATTGGGGTGGTGGATGGTGGAGAGGTGGTAGTCAGCTCAGCATTTAGACTCATTATAAAAGAGTCTAGTGATGAGGTTGTAATATGCTCCTCTAGGAGGGGGGGTTCAGGTTCGGGGTGAGGTTTTGATGTTGGTGTCTCCGACAGCTCATGCGCCTTCACAAGCCTTCTGGAAGGTCGTTTGACTGGAATTTTTATTATTTTAGCTGTCGGGTCATTTATGCTGAATTCTGCCTGCCCTGCCTTTGCTTTCTTTTCTTTGGCTTTGACTGAAGCTATGATTTTGGCGATCTCGTCTTCAGTTAATAGGAGTTTGTCCTTATCATAGTCAGCAAGCTCTGGAAGTGGGAGTAGGGTTCTGGAAGATTTTGTGGGGCAGAACACGTAGTGCAGCCTTCCTTCCTTATCCTTTAAGATATGGGAGTTCTTTAGTGTTTGTTCGTTGGTAAGGAAGTCGCCTTTGATTGGGCTACATTTGGGTAGAAGTCTATCCATCTTAAGATATTTGATGATAGATGTGATATGACCACCCATGCAGATTTCTTTCCCGAGGGAAAAGGCTGATAGCTTGAGCAGCATATGTCGTCCGATGTTGACGGGCATTCCGTTTAGGACTGACCAGAGGACAAAGAGGTCAGATATAAGAACATTTCCTCCTTCGGATCTGGGGAAAAGTGCGCCGATGATGATTTTGTGTAACGTTTGCACTAGGCCAGAATGAATGTTAGAGGCCTTGCTTGTCCTTGCATCGAAGGTTGGTAAACCCGTTAATGACTTCCAGAAAGTATGCTTGTTGAACGTAGCAAGGACATTATGCAGAAATTTAAAAATGCATATACTCCATTCTGACACATACCTACCAGTCCAAATTTGGTCGCCCAATAGGTCCTTTGTGCCTCTTGTTCGGGTCACCTCCCATATGCATATATTCTTATCTTTAAGCTTCCATCCTCCCAAGTTGTCAGCGGCAAACAAGTGTTTGATTTGTGGCCAAGTTTCCATCATCACATTGATGGTCCTAGAATATCCTACCCTTGTCTTTGGTATAAAATCTAGCCCTCTTGGATATCTGTCTCTCATCCACCTTCCCCAAGTAGTTGTACCTTCTTTAAAAGCAACAAGCCTTCTCATGGATCCCCATCTAGCAATGTCATGAACCACAACTATAGATACCATTCCTTTCACCTACTAGTGAAATTTTTCGAATTTTACCATCCTCTTTCTCTTAGATATCATGCATAGGTGAAGGGGAATCATGCATACAGCCTTGGTATCGTCCATATCAAAGTGATATCGGCCATAGTGAAGAGATATCGGCCATAGCAAGGTGTTATCAGCCATAGTGAAGAGATACCAGCCATAGCAAAGTGATATAGGCCGTGGTGAGGTGATATCGGCCACAAGTGAAGGATATCGAACTCAAGTAAAGAGATATCATGCATGAGTGATGTAGTATCATTCATAGAGCTAAGGATCAATAAGGAGCCCAAGTATTAACCCTAAGGTGAAGCTACAATCATCTTCAACCTTGGATTTAAGCATGGATCTAGGGTTGAGATCTTCCTTTCTTTTCTTCTTCACCAAATTCTTATCCATGGTGATTCTTTGCATATAGAGGAGTTGTGAAGCTCATATTTAACCTTGGGAATGTGAATCTTTGGAGCTTTGAAGTTGTTCTTGAGGTGGGTTATATAACTTGAACCCAATTATATTATTATTCACCTTCAATTCTGTTGTACTTGTTTATCTACTTTCAATTTCGAATTCTCTTGAATAATTGATGATCCTATGAGTTCTAATAGTTGCTTTGACCTATTCTCCATGAACTAGAATAGTAAGAACAAGAGTCTAGAGGTTGATGGTGATGACATCATCATGGTCCAACCCGATATAGGCTTGAAGCACCTCTAACCCGATATGGTGAGGTGAACATACCAATAGCACAATACAATGTTGAAGCTTATACTTTGTGCATGATATGATGATGAAGTGCACACCTTGTACATGATATGGTGTCAAGCATACACCATGTGCATGATATGAGGTCAAACACATACCTTGTGTATGACATGGAGTCAAGTATATACTCTATCCCGATATGGTGTTGAAATCCAACATGGTAATGTGAAACCTGATATACATTGGAACACCAAACCCTATTGGTTTGTACTTTTGGTTTGGATTAGATCATCTTGTTATCTAGCCTATTATTTATGACATGATGAAGGGTAATATAATACCATGAAGGTTTGATGGGATATGAGCATAAGGGTCTAACCCTATATGCAAACCCTAATGATGAAGCAACCCGATATGGGAGCATGATATGGTGATGAGGATACACCTCAAGCACGATATGGTGATGAGGATGTACCTCAAACATGATATGGAAGCATGATATGGTTTCAAGTAAACACCTCTATGCCCGATATGGTGGAAGCACCTCAATTCAATGTACTTGATGGAGTAACACATAAAGTGTGTTATGCCAAGTAATACATTAAGTTGTAAAGAGTTTAATGTATTTTGATAAGTAGGCCAATGTACCTTGAAGAAAGGGTTGAGCCAATTTAATAGAGCATGATACAATTAACATCCTAGTAAGAATGAAAGAGATACTTGTGTGATAATCATGTTATGAGCATACTTTGATACTCCTAATATGAGTGGAGTATGAATTAGGGTTTGATTCTTGATTATATGATCTTGAAACCCTAATCAGTTAATTAGGGGAAACCCTAACCCTAATGAAGGGTGATGATATCATTTGAAACCCTAACAGTTAATAAGGGGAAACCCTAACCATAATAATGGGTGATGGTATGCACTTGAAATCCTAATCAGTAAGGAAGGTAAACCCTAACCCTAATAATGGGAAGGTTGTATTTCTCTTGTATTGCATGGTGATGATATGTATCCGATATTACTGTTATCATGAAAAACTAACCATGCATGTATTATGAGATGATGAGCATAGCCATGTATTAGCTATGATGTTTATATGATACAGATTAAATGGCTTTGTGAGCTATGTGAAATACTTGAGAAACAAGTATAATGTATACCTTGGTCTGAGGATGTAGAGGTAACAGTTACCTGATAAGTGGTAATAGTGTTCAGTGATGAACTAAGGGTTCCCAGATCTAGCAATCATGATGATGATAATGCTAAGGGATGAGAATTCCCAGTAATGTAATAAACGATTGAAATCATGTGTGTTATATGAGTTCCAAAGATCATGAAAGTACTTGATAAATGTGTTACACCTTTCTTTGTAGCATCTGTTATAATTTTTTCTTATAACTTGGTTGATGCTAAAAGATAATGTAATACACCTATTAATCAAGTGGAATCTTATCATGTAGTTTCCCAGGCCATAGATCCATTCTGTGTCTGGATTTGCTGAATGGTGAAATGAGTTTAACTTGGTATACATATTGTTGAATATGTAATCTTCTTTATACAAGGGTTGCTTAGTGAACTCCCCAAATAAACTGGGAAAGCTTTGTGACCATCCTGATGAAAAGTAAATTGGGAGAGCTTTGTGATCCTCCCAAAAAGAGTGCATGTTGTAGATGTAGCTCTATAGTGAAGATACCAGTGTACCCTGGTAAGCTAATTGCAGTTGACACAAGATGTCATGCAAGTAGTCTTATACTGACCGAGATGAGTGAGGTCTTGAAAGCTGGCTCTTCCTTTGACCTTGTATGGTACCGATGCTTTACGTAGCCGTGGTCGGTTGGAGCATGAGCGGTATACCTCATCTCCTCTGGGCATAAGTGTGATTATAAATATGTAATTAGCTGTGTAGCATATTTGTTTAAGGATTGGATACAGAAAACATTGGTTGATACTTCATTACTTTTAGACATCTTAGTTGATAGATGTTATATATGTTCTTCACATTCCCCAAAGTAATAGATGATCTATAGCTCTATCATAGATAGTTGAACTACTTTAACATTGCTATATCTTTGCACTATAGTTGAAAAGTGAACATGCTTATTTTATATAAAGTATCCTCTGCTCAATTTTATATTGTTTACCTACAACAATAATATTGTTGGCGAAGAGTTATATCTCTCGCTGGGAAAATTGTCTCACCCCATGGGTTCTGCAATTTTTAGGTGGATGTGCACAAGAAGGTAGAGACCATACTATAGAAGAAGGACAATAGTAGTAGGGACAACAGTAACATCTCAGGTTGAGTGTACTGTCTGTCATGTCTTGTGGATTGAATTCATATGTGTCATCTTTGTACTCTCAAGTCCTCGGGAGTTAATACGTGAAGGATTTATGAACAATCTGAGATTTTGGCTTGATTGCCTTGAGGTTTTACGTTGCTTATGTATATGTTTGGTCAAAAGCAACTGGTATATGTTATCCTCGAGATGAGATGGTACAATGTATGTACAATGTGAACCATGATGTATATAAAGTTTTGGTTCTTTCCTTAAGAGTTTCCTGGCAATGGATCTTTTTGCAAAATGAGTTTAATTTTTAGTGATTTTCATTAATTCGTTGTTTATGGTTATTCCGCAATTATTACTGGTGACGGCTTGATTTGATGTCAGGTCATCTCAGTATCCTTTTTAACGATACATGAGTATTTTTAAAGGTGATGTTCAAAACTGTTATCGGCCTGAAGGGAGTATTATTGAGGGTTATGTGGTGAGAGAGGTTATGGATTTTTGCAATGACTTTCTGAGTGGTAATGACGCTCTTGTAAATGACAAAAATATTGAGGAGTATTTGGACAAAGGGATTTTATGATCACGGATGAAAGTAATCAGTCGTGAGCTATTGGAACAAGCTCACTTGGATATTTTACACAACATCGATGAAGTGAGTGTTTATATTATGGAGCATACTAATTTCATCAAGAAACTATATCATCAAACCAATTCAATGTGTCTTTCTAGAGAGCATAACAAGACATTTATTAAGTGGTTTGAAGATAAAGTTTTACATCAACTATCTCAAACACCAAATAATATTGATGAAAATATCAAATGCCTCACCTTTAAACCAAAAATGAATGTTATGTCTTATGAAGGTTTTGACATAAATGGGTTCTTATATTACACAAAGCGTCAAGATGATAAGAGCGTCGTCCAAAACAGTGGGGTCACCCTTCAAGCGTCTTCATTGTTTTTTTCTAGTACAAAAGATAAGTGTCCATGTGAAGATAAAATGGCATATTATAGTGTCATTGAAGACATTTGGGAGTTTTACTATGTAGATTTCAAAATTCTGCTCTTTAAGTGTAATTGGGTCGATAACACCAAAGGAGTTATAGTGGATGAATTGGGTTTCACATTAGTGAATTTCAAAAATATTGGAGAGAAGGGTGAACCATTCATATTGGCATCACAGGCAAAATAAGTATTGTATATCAATGATCCTGCAAATGAAAAATGGTTGGTTGTTCTTCATGGTAAAAGACAGTTCATTGAAGCTCCTATAGATGAAGAGGACTACTATGATAAGTATGATGACTCGAGTCTATTCTAAGTTGGGTTTCCAACACCAAATATTGAAGCTAATAATGACTTATATGTGCATGGAGATCACACTGAAGGAATGTTAATTGATAAAAGATCTTAATATTATAGGCATGTTTTTATTTTTTAAATGTTAAATGTTTTTTGTATGCTAAATGTTTGATTTTTTTTTGTATGACATATTTAGATGGCTGACCATGAGTATCATGATGATGATTACCATGAGGGTGAGGCGCCGCCTCGCAATATAAGTTTTACAATATATCCTATATCTAGCTATATATATGTCCATTTATAAGTTATATCCTATATGTGTATTTTTTTCAATTTTTAGGTTGATGAAAGCCTACATCATAAAAAGGTGATGGAACACTGTGGGAGGGTCCTAAGGAACTATAGTACAACTCTTAACCGACAATACATATGAGATGCTGATAGAAGGAAGAAGTCAGCCCATGTGCAATGGAACTACCTGGACCCGGCTGAGTGGAAGGCGTTTGTTTCCAGGAGAAATACTGATGAATTCAAAGTATTAAGAGTCACTCCCAATTTAATTAATATACATTCTTATGAATTCACTTATTCACATTTGACTTTGATTGTTACTAACCAATTCAATGTGATTACTAACAAGGCTATGAGCGATGATCAAAGGGAAAGGTGTGCACTGAATGTGCATGACCACACGTTGGGTCCAGGTGGCTATGCAACTCTTCACCAAAACATACAGTCATCTTCCGTTCAGCAGCCTATTGCTCCTAATACTAAGAGTGGTGAGTCCTCTACTATTACTCCTGCACCTCTACATCACCATGATGTGTGGATAGCTGGGAGGCAAAAAAAAGGAGATATAACCAACCCCACAACTACTGAGGTGGCTGCAAAAATGGTAAAATTCATCTCTCAGAGCAATTAGTATTGATGATTGTTATGTTTACTTACCAATTTGTATTGATGATGATTAGCGGGAGCTTCACGAGCAGCGGAAGAAAGGCTCATTCATCCCTGGGGGCACAAGGGATGAATTGACAATTTCTCTCAGTAGCGCAGAGCATCCTGGACATGATAGGGATGTAGGGGTTGGAGTGGGCCTAAGAGTGTTCTTTGGGCCAGTGCAAACATGTCCAAAAAGGGGGAATTTCAAAAGCTGAGGTAACCTATTCTTTTTTTAGAATGTTATTGGAAAGGGAATTCATGAATCAAAAAGATTTTCTTTTGGCCATGTATAGATAGATGATATAGTTGATACAAGAGTCCAGGAAGCATTGAGCAAGTGGCAGACATCTAAGTCTTCGAATCTGATAGTATTGGTGGCATACCACTCTTCCCCTATGATAGTGGTGGTTGGGAGTGATCCTGTAGAGGTGGTTGGGAGTGATCCTGTAGACCCACCACCTATCATGTATGCTATAAGTACTTTAGTGACATAGTAACTAGTCTTTTCAAGATGATATGTTTATTTATGTATATAACATACTCTATGTAAATTTGTAGGGGTTGAAGCCATGTCGTCTAAAATCAAAAGAATTCATCATTGCAGAGGGCGAGGCTTACCCACACTTTCCAGGGCACATGATTCATGGCACTCCAATACCTGATGGTGTGGTTCGTGTGAGCCTGAGGCTTGTGTTTGCTACTTGGAGGCAACATCCATTTCCATATGCCCACATAGATGCTGACACGCTTGGTGAAGGAGAAGGTGGAGTGGTCTTGTGGCCCAAAATGAATGTCATCTATACTGATCATGTATGGTAAATTTACATTACGTTAAGAAAATATATATGTATATACATGACAATTGATATGAAATTATATATACATGACAAAGGGAAGAAACCCTCTACAGTCATCCTCCTCCACCTCCACCTCTTCCTGAAGTACCTAGTTTTCTTGCAAAGGACCTATATGACTTGTTAGGTCCTCAATGCAGGGGTGTGGCAATATGGATAGGCGAGCATCCCGAAAATTATCCTATGATTGTTTCTATTAAGGAGGAGGTTGCAGGCCAATCATATGATAATAATATATTTATACAAGATATTTTGGAGTTGTTTACTTATGGTTGGCTGAATACATCTATGATAGAACTATTGACATGGTGAGATCTTGTTTATATATCTATATACCTTGTTTTATATACGGTGATCTATTTTCTTATATATTAATGCATACATAATATATGTTTTGTATCCACTTACATAGGGTCTATAGAAAATTTTCATTTACCCATGTGGGATTTCTAATTTCATCCTTGATTAGTCATGTACATAAAGACCCTTCATCATTTATACTGCTCTATCACTTTTAAATATTTTGGTAAAGCAAAGAACAGCATGATAATAGCTCCATTCAATGTTGACTAAGTTTACTTTACTTATATTTAGACTTAAGAAAATTACATTTTATTGTGGATTTTGAGTTATATAGTTTTAAATTTCTTATCTCTAGTGGTAAGCATTGGGAGTTACTTGTTGTTGTCCCCAAGACGACAACTGTTTATTATCTAGACCCTGAGGGAAAGGAATGAGACCGTTCAGGACACATAATGAAAAGGCCATTATTCACGTGAGAATTTTTTTATATTTATATCTGTTAACATCTATTATAACATTACTACTTAGTAATGCAATTTAATATGTTACATTAATGTGTAGGACTTTAAGAGATTTCAAAAAAATTAGAGGATTCATGTGCAAGAAAAAGAAATTGTTAGTCTGGGAAAATGTGAAAGTAGTTTCCTGACTCCAATGCATATATTATTATTTTCAAGTATACAAAGGTCAAATCCAAAATAATGTTTACTTGATGCCCCAAATATTATTTTTCCAAATTGGGTAGATATTTATTCTTATAATTATCTAAAAGACCATATATTTTATTTTCTTTTGGAAACTTGCATATTATTTAATATTCCATTTATTTATTAAATGATAAAGACATGCTCCATTATTTATATATGAAAACTCTCTTTTCTAGAGTATTCTACATAATTCCATATTTAACAATATTAACTGTCCATTATTTTAGAAACCCTTTATTTTTGGATTGTTAATGGATTATTGCAAAAGAAATCCCAGTCATTTCTTTGATTTGTTCCACAAGGACATTATTATTCCATGAATAATACCATTAAGGAAAATTATTTATCAAAACATGCTCTATATTTTTTATTTCATTTTACCAAAATTGAGGATGATACATTCACCCCTCCTTAAAAGGAATTGTGTCCCAGAAATTCACAGTCATTAAGCTTAAGGTGAAAATTAACTTAACTTACATATTAGGGTTAGCAACCCCATTAAGATAGCTTTAACATCTTTTGTTGTAATGGATGTTCCTCAAATTATGACTAAGATTGGTACCTAAATTCAATTAAAGGTATATCCATATTCTTAGTATTCATGATACCATCTCTTGGTGATCACAATTTTCTTTGTGATTCCAGTTTCATTTGGTGACTATCTTTTCACCTAGGTTTCCAACATATTATTCATTATTTTCCCATATAAGTGTGAGCTAACACCTCCAACCCTAAATTATGTCATTAAGCTCAATTTGAGGTATTGATTCACACATGCCAAACTTTAAGCATAAAATGTTTCTACCCCAATATCTCTCACTCATAATGATATAAAATAAGAGTTTTGTTGCAGTCCAAAACCAAAGTTAACCCCATTCCAAGAACAGAGATGGTGTACACATCCATTATCCTAAATTTTCACATTTTAGGTTGAATATCATTAACCATCTTCCAAAACATGACTACTTTTTAATCTGACAATACTATTATATTTCATGAAGTCAAGTGCCTTTCTCACTCTTATGTTTGTGCACAACTTCTTCCAAGTTTTCATTATTACATGACTTCTTTATAACTTTTTTATTCACACCTCATGCTTATGAGCCTTAGCCACTTCCTTGAGGTCTATAGGGGTACAAGTACTTTAGGAGTTATCTCATTCTTATGTATCTAGGGTGTTCATCCCACATTCACCCATAGGGTCTCATGAACATCATGAAGGTTGCCAATCTTCTGTGACATGGGCCTCAAGAAAACATAGTTGTTACCTCCCAACAAGGTGGTCTTGTGCATTCAAGGAACAATAAACTTCTATCATCGATCCTATGTACATTTAATACTCCCTACTTAACCTTAGGTATGACTTAGGGCTCTACCATTTCCAAGGGTTTACCGAAAGCACATTATTTTCGTATATAATTCTTTAAACCAAATTTCCTCCATCTCTTATGATGCTAATTATTCATTTTATGTCCCCTCATTGGGTCATGTGACTTTCACTTTCGAGTTTGGTTTCATACCATTAACCACTTCCATAGTGACTTTTCCTCATGTTTCTCAGAGATGACATACTTTGGTTCAAAGAATTATACTCAATATATGTGCTTTAATATTTTGTATACTTAATTCTTTACACTTTAGGTGAAGTTAAGATTAAATCAATCTTTAAATTGATTTAGTCAACTTACCTTTCTAGGGAATCTCCTAACCTAGGGTGCCTTCTTGTCTCATAGGAGGAGGTTAGGATCTAGAGCCACAACCTAGCCCTAAAGGTCTAGGGTTTGCCTCCCCCATAGGTCCTTTTCCCACTCTTGGGTTGACCCACCCCAGGCTGGGACACCAACCCTAACAATTGAACTATGTGTTTCATATTACCATGTTTTTATGCAACCTGAATGAACACTTATTGTTTTAACCTCACCATACTTATCCTCTTTTCTCAATAGTGTTCTCCCTATAAGGGGGTTTCTTAGTATGGTATGCCCAGAGAGCCAACATATGATGATTGCCATGGCATATAAGGTAAAGGATTTGATTAATAATCAATACAAGCTTACAATTCATTCTTTTTTACTCAATTCTAAGATATTGAAGAAACATTAATAAAGTCTAGAGAATGATAATACTCAATGGCGTATGTGTTCAAGTACATGAATTGAACAATGGGATCATACAGATGCTAAGAGTATGCACATTCTTATTACGTCCCTAGTTGGTTATTATTGTAGAAGACATATAGACAATATTAACACACAAGACCAGAGTGTGGGTTGCTTGATGACAAAATCTCATTAGCCATGATATGGTATACCAAATCAAGAACACAAATACTTGTTACAGAACAATGTATCAAACATACCCACCTTGAGAATGACACATGGAAACCATTAATGGTGGTCATAGTAATCTCTCATAGAGAAGGTGGTGATTGTGATTCTTGGACTTGAAGTCACTACACTCATTACATGACGTTTGATATATTTTGACATCATCAAGCGTAACCCTAAATAAGGATTCCATAATGTTGATGATTGGATAGTTGTGAGACATGGGTACTGACTATGAGTGATGTAGATGGTATTTGTACCTCCTACTGGTGTTTGATGTCATGGCCACTTGATAAGTGAGACTGAGAAATGCATACACATGAACGTGTGAACAAATATATGATATTGAGGACACATATATCTCATACAATCTACTCTAGGTTCAGGAAAGGATGATGACTCCATGCCTCAAGTTCATTCTGGATATCAAAGATAAAGGAATTATACAGTCACTGCAACACCTTACACAGATTGTAGGTTGAAGTTGTTCTCCAACTTTCCATTCACTTGGGTAGCATTGACGTGCGACTAAGCATCACTATTTGCTTGTGATGTCATAAGCTAGTTATGGACATTCACTGCCAACGTGATATGGGACCTATAGGGTCACACACATAGGAACTCATCTGAAAGAGGAGTTTAGTCATGAATAATGATTGGATTGATTATTAAAGTGCTTAGGTATTCATTTTAAGCAAAAAATCAGATGACTAGACTGCCAGCCGATCATCTCAAGTGTTGAGACGGATGTTTAGAGTGTCATGTTGATTAGAACTGAATTGGATGAGTTTTGCATGAATCGAGGCACCAATCGATCGACTCACTGGGTGAACCGATCAGCTCAGGTTGGGTGAGATGACTATTTCACCTAGTGAATTGATCGGCTTGGTCATGCCAATCAAAGGTTCTGGTGACTTTCCCAAATTCATGAGAAAAGTTGATCGTTTCACTTGTTCAATTTGATTGCAACATTAATTGGAAATGAAAGTGATAATTCATATGTGATTGGGAAACACGATGAAATGACTGGTTTACACTGTGAACTGGTCGACTCACAAGTGAACCGACCAATTTTGTTGCCAACCGACCATTTTGGGATTCGTAGGTTGTGAAAATTCATGATCTTCTGGGGGCTCTCCAAAACACAGATTGAAAACCCAAACCCTAACCCCTCCTATATATAGAGGGGTACTGGGGGCTTCCCAAAACACAACTCAATTGCCTTTGCCAATGTTGTCCTCTCTGGTAGTAGTAACCAAGAGAGAGCTCAAGCAAGTCCTACCCACTAAAGGGAGGGATAATAAGGGAGAAACAATTATGGGAGAGCAAGTAGGTAACTAATACACCAATGAGAGGGACAACTCCCTCTTGTTCATTCTACTATAATGGCGGTAGGCCTAGTTGTTCCGTTTAGACTTCTCTATAGGTGATGAAGCCTTTTCCCATCACTAGGAGGGCAACATTAGCTTGCAATCCATGGTGAAATTGAAGGAGATGATGCACACATTGTTTGAGTATATAGTCTGTGGTGAAGACCAAGAGCTGCATAGTTACCATCTAAGAGCAACTAGAAGATGGTTGCATTGCAACGAGTTGTAGTCGATGGACTTGCTCTAGGACCATGTATAAACACGTTAAACCATCTTTCCTATTTCATAGTTATTGACACGATCTTGATGTTATGGGGAATATGAATAGTAAAACTTCTCATTTCCACTGCCTACTCTGTTCCCGTATTTCCCTACAATGGTACAAGATCCACATCAATTTACTATGTTTTGGGATAATCAATATGATCGGATTTTTGGTTTTCTTCATTTACTGATTGCATACGATGTGAATACTTAAATTGTTTCATATGCACATCTGATTAAACATCACATAATCCCAAATGAATATATATATAGGGTAGCGCTCTAGTGAGAAACATTCTATGGTGAGAGCATGAGAGGCATTTGAATAACTATAAAGTTGTAGAATATTTTCAATATCCAACCTTATGGATGAGAAGAACATCATTACATTTACCTAAATCATCACAATCGGATATCTTTTACATGTTCATATATACAATATACACATTTTACATCCAACAGTCAACCTAGAACTCAATATTGAGTGTTGAAAAGTATATGCTTGTTGTTGGTGCAATACAAGTCATATGATGATGAAATTTTATGGGAAGGTAACTAATAGGGTATATTTTTAATCCATATGGTTAGATTATGAAATTTTGATCATTTTACAAAGTTATTCAAATGCCTCTCATGCTCTCACCAAGAAATGTTATCACTGGATCATTGTCTTTATATATATATATATATATATATATATATATATATATATATATATATATAGTTTACACACGCCACCCTAAAAGTGGTTTTTATGGTAGATGTGTAGTGTGGTTATGGCCAATAACCCAATATTTGTGTCTAGTTGGATGGATTCTTTATTCCTATTGTATCTTGGTTTGCATACTGAGCCTCTACCTCCTTATTCCCAATGTAAATTTAATTCATTCCTACCTTTGCTACCATCGAATGTAACTCCATGTTTTTCTCTATCATGTAATAAGTTTCATAGAAATATGATAGTTTCTTTTCTTACAATGAAAAAGATGAAAATCAACGTCAGACGAGCCGAACATTTCATGTGACGAGTCGAACGACTGAAGGACCAAAAGGGGAGGACCACATGAGTGAACTGACCAGTTGGTGGGTCCAACTAATTGTTTGGAAGAAGTCCAGACATGGGTTGGACATGAGGCCAACAAGTCATTTTAGAGGACCAATCGACCGGCCAAGAGGTGAGACAACTGGTTTAAGGGTTGAATTGATCAACCCAATTTGGCAAGAACAAATCTACACCAAAAATAGGTTCATGTGTATGATGAGATGTTGACCTAGGTGGTAGTAATTCCTTGTGGCTCCAAGAAATTACAGTATACATGTCCATAATCATTTCTTTTTGTATTATATTGCATGTTTATGTTGTGGGATATAGTATGTATATGATAGATACTATATATGTGGTGGTTGGATATAGTGTGTGTGTGTGTGTGTATATATATATATATATATATATATATATATATATATATATATATAACCCCTCAATCAAACATATTAAGTCTAATATGCTTTCCATTAGAGGCACACATGAAAATATTGATCAACAAAGAGTAGGTTACGCCAAAGCATGGTTCACCATCTATCTAGTAGAAGTGTGATGGTAGATATGTAGCATCTTCAAAAGCAGGGTGCATGTCCATTGTGTCGGCTTTTGGGTCGGGATTAACTATGTGGTCTTAATGAGATTAAGCACCAGAAGTATACAAATGATTATGGTAAGGAGATGCGCATATCATCTATCCAATAATTGCATATGATGCAATTGGTAAATGTTGCCTACCTTGATAATTGACTATAGACGCTGGCATATTGGCTTGGTGATAGTTGAATTATTTTGGATCTTGACTCATTAGAAAATTGTTTGTTGCAATTTTCTAAATTGATTCATGAGGATTGTCAATTTGATAAAAAAATAATGAGAGAGATAGTTAATTAAAGATCTAATCAACATCGTCAAAATTTTCAAATCAAATCAAATAAAAAATGAGTTTTTGGCAAAATTGCAAACTCTTTTGAAGAGTCAAATGGCAACAAACAACAATCACTTTTCTCTGGGATCGTTCCTTAAAAAGGACAAGCTAAATGGGAACAACTTCCACGACTAGTTTAGGACATTGAGAATCATTCTCACACATGAGTGCAAGCTCTATATCTTGGAGACACCAGAGCCAAATGAACCCCTTTCCTACTGCACTACAAGAAGAAAAATAAAGATGTTGTAGATGTCAAGTGTGTGATGCTATGCTCCATGAACTATGAGTTGTAGAGGAAATATGAGAAAATGGATGTGCTTGAGATGGTCACACATCTCAAGAACATGTTCCAAGATCATGTAAGACAAGAGAGATATGATGTCTCCAAGGTGTTGATCAAGTGCAACATGGCAGAAGGAGATCTAGTAGGTCCTCATGTACTCAAGCTCATTAGGTATGTGGAGAACCTGGCTAGATTGGGATTCCCCTTAGGTTAAGAGTTGGCCACTGATGTAATTTTCCAAACCCTGCCAGAATCACACAGTCAATTTGTCATGAACTACAATGTGAATGACTTTGACAAGTCATTAACAAAAGTTGTTGGGCATGTTGAGAACATATGAGTCACAGATGAGGAAAGACAAAACCAAGTCTATGATGATGATTGACAAGACAAAGGGAAAGTATAAAGGAAAAGGCAAAGCTAACAAGAGTTCTAAGCTAGCCATAAGTCTAAATCTTTAGATCTTAAGGCAAAGGAAGGATTCAAGAAAAGAGGCAATTGACACAATTATCACTAGCCTGGACATTGGAAAAGAAATTTTCCACTATGGATGGAGGGATTGAAGAAGAATAAGGAAGGCACTGAGGCCTACACTTTGGGTATAAACATTATAATATAAGTTTAACTACTTCTTCATCTTGGTATGTGATACCCGATAGAGATCTGACACACATGATGTGCAGGATCAGACAAGAAGTAAGGCATTTATGAAAGGACAAAGATGGACAAGGTGGAGGAAGATTCACTGAAGCTTTAGTCCATATTTAAATTTATCTTAGCCCAATGGGCATGTAATAGAGTTAGTTGAACTACTATTTCATTATGCCAATAAATAGAAACATTTACTTTATGCATCTTGTATGACAAGGATGGTAAATCAATAAAGTGAGTTGTTAATGTTTCTATTTCAAAGATGCGATCTTGTATGGAAATGTCCAATGATGTAATGATATTTATATGAAAGAATCTTAAGATAATGTTTATAATGCTACTACCAAAGGATTATAATTGATAACTCAAACAATCTTTAGCATAGTCATCTAAGGCACACATGCAAGAATTGCATTACTAGAATCCATATTGACGGTTATTTAGTCTCTTTTTGGTTATAGCACCAATAAGAGACATGCAAATATTAAATATGAGAAATATGACACCACACCCTTCACTATAGGTAGTGGGAGGAATAGCATTCTGTTGGAGCTTATACCTATTGAAGTATGAATATCTCATAGAATAAATGCTAAAGATGGCTGGTAATACTTCAACATATTAACTAATGATCTCAATTGATATGTGGGTTTGCATTTGGTGATATATGAACATGAATCTCTTGAAGTGTTCAAGAAGATTATGAATCAAGTATAAATTTGATAAAAGTGTTAAGAAACTTTGATATGATTAAATGTTGAAATACTTACGTCAATAGTTTGAGGACCTTCATGAAGAACTGTGATAGTGTGTCACAAAGTCAAATCCTTTATAAACATGATGATGTGTCAGGATGAAGGATGTGCATTATGATGGGTCATGATATGATTGTCATAACAATATATTCTTCTGAAGTCCTCATAGATGTATACTTTACACTAAAACAATATGCCATCAAAATGGTTTGAAAGACATCATATTTGATATGAAATGGGAATGTCCCAATATGTCTTAAGTATAGAAACCTATATAAAGAAAGTAGTTTCTAGAAAAAGGTTTATCCATAAACCATGATTGTTGAACACTGCTATTAATCCCAATCCAACAACAAAGTGTTTGTTTCCATGATAACTGAATTCTAAGAGAATCACTGGGAGAAAAAGTAGAATGCAAAAAGTTTGAGTCAACAAAGAGGTATAATGAAAAATGAAAGAGAATCACAAGTTGTTGTGAAATGTCAAGTTTGCCATGTAACACAGAACCTCACAGTTCTAGTAGAAAACATCTAAAATTGACATATATGAATCCAACAACCCAGATGGGTTGGTCATAAGATGATGATCCAACAAATCAACTAAAAGCCATTGAGAATCATAATATGAGAAATGACTCAAAGCCATTATGGAGTCCATGTACATTAATAAGGTATGATCTTTCTAGTACCATCTGAAGGGGGTAAAACCATAAGGTGAATTTGGGTTTTCATTGGAAAACCAACATGGATAACCTAAAAGGACATATTGGTTGCAAAGGTTTTCAAACCAGTTCAAAGTGTTTGAACATAATGAACTTCCTTTACTGATTGTCATGCTTGTTAATGCATCTAAAATAGACAATGAGATATATCATATGAAGTATAAAACCAAATTCCTTAAAAGGAATATATGAGAGGATGTGCACATGATATAACATAAAGGTTTTATTACTTCAAGAATGAAAATAAGGTCTATAAGAAACAAAGTTCAATTTGCTACTGAAACAAGCATCTCAGAGACATGATCTTTTTACTTGACAAGATAGTCAAATAGTTTGACTTGAATCAAGTTAGAAGATGAAATCTGTGTTTATAAAGGTTTAGTGGGAGCATATATAGAATATTCCACATTTTATGGGGAATAACATCTCAATATTATGAATATTAAGAGCTGGCATGGTAGACACCTTTAGCGATGAAGGATTAAGTGAAACATCCTATGTGATAGGGATCAAGATCTATGAGATATTCCTTGAGAGTTTCATGACCTATATATAAAGACATATAATAGCAAGATGCTAAAAGAGAATATAGATTAGTCTCACATGAACCCCATTCTTGTGAAGAATGGAAAAGACATGGGTGAGATGCCATATGCTATAGCAATGGATCTATCATGGATGCTATAAATGTACTCATCCCATAATCATGTATGTTTTGGACATGACAAGATGATACTAACTTCTAATAAGGGTTATTGAAATTTTATTTAAAGACATCCATTATTACTTGTGAATTACTTAAGGATAAGTTGCTAGAGCATATCATCAAGGAAGTGTTGGGTGTAAAGGGTTACAATAATGCAAGCTTCCAAAATGACAAAAGTGATCATAATAAAATATGCCTGATATTAATAAAAGAGTTGTAAGTTGGAAGGGTTCCAAGCTATAGGTCATTAAATTTATTCTACAAATATAAGCCGAGTATACTGGTGTTGCGAACACATGAGAGGACACTATATGGATCTAGGAGTTCATATGATGAACTTAAAGATGTTCCAACCATTGATGACACAATAGAGATATTGTGACTACAAAGAAGCTACTTGTTAGGCAAGGAATATCGAGTACTATATTACAATAATTTTATCTCACAATGAAGAGATGATGAACATGCAATATACCGACTACAACAAAATGTTGCTAACCTACTAGATTAGCACTTGCGCAACTGAAATATGATGGATATGTTTAGATCACTGAGAATGAGATTCGTTAGTGATTGGCTTCAAGTGCAAGTGGGAGTACATTGGTATGATATTCCTAGAGAGCCAATCATATGATGATTGACATGGTATATAACATAAATGATTTGATTGATAATCAAGGCAAGCTTTCAATTCATTATGTTTCACTCAGTTATGAGATAATGAGGAAACATAATGAAAGTCTAGAGAATGACAATACTCAATGGCGTATGTCTTCCAGTGCGTGGCTTGAACAATGAGATTATACATATGTGAACAGTATGTACATTCTTATTACGACCCTAGTCAGTTGTTACTGTGGAAGGCAGATAGACACCAATAACACACCAGACTAGAGTGTGGGTTGGTTGATGATAGAACATCATTAGTCATGATATGGTATATCAAACCAAGCACATAGATACTTGTTAGGGAACAATGTATCAAACAAACCCACCTTGAACATGACACATGGAAACCATTAATGGTGGTCATAGTCATATCTTATAGTGAAAGTGATGATTATGATTCTTAGACCTAAAGTCACTACACTCATCACATGTCATTTGGTATAATTTGACATTATCAAACATAACCCTGAATAAATATTGCCATAACAGTGATGATTGGGTAGCTATGACACATGAGGACTGATTGTGAGTGATGTAGATAGAATTTGTCCCTCCTACTAGAGTTTGATATTGTAACATCCCAGGATTTGAGGCCTCTGATAAAACACTCTTAAAAGGAATGATTGGACTACCCATATCACTAAGGTGCACCTCCTTTTCAGGGAGCCCATCTCTAAAGAACTCCATAGTTAAGCGTGCTCAGCTTGGAGTAGTACTAGGATGGGTGACCAGTCGAGAAGTTGATCCTGGCTTGCGCGTCAGTGTGGACAAAGTGCGCAGTTAAGGCTAGTGGTGGTCTGTGGGGCCAGTTGTCATTCCTGAAACTCTACTAGAGCCTTGGGCAGTGGGCCCGGGCGTTACAAATGGTATCAGAGCCATAACCCCTCCAGTAGGTGGGGCCCACATGGGCATGTGGCATGCCAGTCTTGAGCTGTGCGGTCCAGGCAAGTTGGAAAGGGCTATCCGTAGAGACGAGATGGAGCCGCCCTTGCGCTGGTAGTCGTGGACGGGAGCTGGATGTCCATGGGCCATTGTGGGTTGCACTGAAATGGGGTCAGATTATGAGGCCATATGGTGAGCCTTGACAAGGACGTCAAGAGTCTAAGTGGGAGAGATTGTAACATCCCAGGATTTGAGGCCTCAGATAAAACACTCTTAAAAGGAATGATTGGACTACCCATATCACCAAGGTGCACCTCCTTTTCAGGGAGCCCATCTCTAAAGAACTCCATAGTTAAGCGTGCTCATCTTGGAGTAGTACTAGGATGGGTGACCAGTCGGGAAGTTGATCCTGGCTTGCGCGTCAGTGTGGACAAAGTGCACAGTTAAGGCTAGTGGTGGTCTATGGGGCCAGTTGTCATTCCTGAAACTCTACTAGAGCCTTGGGCAGTGGGCCCGGGCATTATAAATATCCTAGCCACTTGATAAGAGAGACTGAGAAATGCAAGCGCATGCACAATTGAACCAATATATGATATTGAGGTCACATATATCTCATATAGTCTGCTCTAGGTTCAAGAAATATGGTTTTAACACTGAATAGATGACGAATCCATGCCTTGAGTTCATTTCAGATATCAGAGACAAAGGAATTATACAATCACTACAACACCTTACACACACTGTAGGATGAGGTTGTTCTCCAACTTTCCATTCACTTGGGTATAAGACTATTGTGTGACTAGGCACCACTCTTTACTTGTCATGTCATAAGCTAGTTATGGATATTCACTGCCAACATTATATGGGACCCTTCACTAGTACATAACTAACCTTTAGTGTCGGTTATTTAAGGCCTTTAGTGTCGGTTTCTAAGCGACACCTATGTGGGCAATACTAAAAGCCCAGCCGTTACGCATCGGTTCAAAAACCGACGCCAAAACCCTTCGCGCGCCACCGAAAATGTGCCAGCATGGCACTATAGGCGTTGGTTATTAGATAAGAAATCGACGCCATATACCTTCGCGCCACAGAAGGGCGCCATCTTGGGCACTATCAACGTCAGTTATTAGATAAGAAATCGACGTCATATAACTCCTAACACGGCCGTGCTGGCTAACACGGCCATGCTGGCCAGCACGGCAGTGGTGTCTGGTCCGCTGCCACAGCCGTGCTGGCCAGCACGGCCGTGGTGTTAAGGAAATAGACATCGGTTACTGTTAGAAACCGACACTGTAACTATGTGGCGTCAGTTTTATACAAATAACTGACGCCTATTTTTTGTTTTTTTTCTGTCAATCTGCAGACCTGCTGTATGGCTGGTCACAGGATGAGAAACCTGCAGTTCAGTTATGAACTGTAGGTTTTACGACATCCATTGATATCAGCCAACAACAGGCCACAAGCCTACAAAATTAACAACAAAACTATTCACACATTTAGCAATGCAACCTGCAGTTCCATTTTATTTTCACACATTTAGAAACATTCATGTAGCTAGCAATCTGTAGTTCCATTCATTTTCACATTCACACATGTAGAAACATTCATATAGCAACCAACAGTTTCATTCATTTTCACTCAGACACATGTAGAAACATCCAGACATGTAGAAACATTCACATATATTATAATTCAGAAATTCATTTACAAAATATCATTCTTTAGTCATTATTCGCTATCAACATCCCAATTATATCTTAAAACCCCCACTATTTGTATGGTTGTTGCCCATTCTTCTCTTACTTCATTTAATTCTCCCGTCGTATAGGGAGCATGTACATCTGGTAAGGTTGTTCCTGTAGTGTGGTCAGTTTTAAACACCTGTGAAGAGAATGATGCATATATAATTAATGAGCTATAAATAAGATTGATATATTTCATATTATCTAATGAGACTATATAATACCTCAGCAATACAATCGATATCCATTGCGGCATATTTGATAATCATGTGCATAAATCGCATCACATAATATCCACATGCCCATTCGTTGTCTTGTGTAGCACACTATAAATTCAAATAAATAAAATATTAAAAAATACAACTAATTAAGCATTGTTTACATAAATAATATATACATATATTGCAGTCGGGAACTTACTTTCACGTTCTTCCAAATTATTGGCTAGTTCTTTTTTGTGGGGACCTTTCCTCCAGCCTTTTTGAACTCATCAAAACCCCTACATGTTAATGTAACATAGTACATTGCATAATTAAATATTAATGTAATAACATATGTTAACGGATATGAAAATGAAATATTTCTCACTGGAATAATGCCATTTTCATTATGTGTCCATATTTTGTATTCAATTTACTCCCCTTAGGATCTAGATAATAGACAGTGAACGTCTCAGGGACAATAATCAGTAACTCCTAATGCATACCACTAGAGGTAAAAAAGTTAAAAATTAATAACTCAAAATCCACAATAAAAATGTAATTTTCTTAAGTCCAAATTATAATAAGCAAAGTAAACTTACTCTACATTGAATGGAGCCATTATCACTGTCTTCTTATTTTGAGAAAAATTTGTAAAAGTCTCACAGCAGTATTGTTGAACTGACGGAGGGTCTTTAGCTACTAGACTAATCAAAGATGGAATAAAAAATCCTACATGTTCGAATGCAAAATCTGCACATATCTTGTCTAAGTAGCTGCAAAATATGTATTAATTACGCATGCATTAATAAATAAGAAACCAAATCACCATATCATACACAAGGTATATGGATGTATAAAGAAGATCTCACCTTATCCATAGCTCTATCACAGATCTATTTAACCAATCATATCGAAACAACTCCAAAATATCTTGTATAAATAGTTTGCTTTCGTATGATTGACCTGCAACATCTGAATCTATAAAAATAGTTATAGGGCAATTTATATCATGTTCGCCTAACCATATTGCCATACCCCTACAGTTAGGACCTAACGGGACAGGTAGGTCATGTGGAACCCAACTGGGTAATGTAGGAGGTGGAAGTTGAGGCCTATATGTTGTGGATGTCTTCTTTTTAACCTGTATATATATATAATAATTTCATATCAGCTGACATCATATACACACACAAACAATTTAACGTAATGTAAATTTACCATACAGTTTCAGTAAAGATGGCATCCGCTTTTAGCCACAATATCACTATGTCTTCTGCCTCACCAATCATTTCACAATCTGGGTGGGCATATGGCAATGGAAGATCCATCCACTTGGGGAATATATGTACCGGGCTCACACGAATCCAACCAGCTGGTAATGGAGACCCGTGAAACATTTTCCCTAGTAGGGATGGGTAAGCTGATGCCTCTGCAACGACATATTCATTAACTTTTAGACGGCATGGCTTCAACCCCTACAAATTTTTGTGTAAAGAATGTTATATACATATATACATATCATCTTTTTTTGAAATGACTACAATTTCATATATACATATCATCTTGAAAACATATCATCTTGAATTAAAAAACTAGTTACTATGTCATAAAAATACTTACAGCAGATTTGCTAGGTGGTGGGTCTATAGGATTACTCCCAACCTCTGCAGTAGGAGTAGAGCCTGCAGTAGGAGACACTATAGGTATTGTCTGGTAAGTGGCAGTCTGAGATGTCTGCCACTTTTTCATTACTTCTTCTAGTTTCCTATCAAATAGCTTATCTACCTATACATGGATAAAAGAAACGTCAAATTCTAATTATTGAATTCTCTTTTACAGTAACATCTACAAGGAAAAAATATGTTACCTCTTCTTGTGAAAGTCCCACTTTTGGGACATGTTTGCGCTGGGATGGCCCAAAAAAAGCTTTGATGCCCACACCAGCGCCTGCAGCCCTAACACGTCCAGGATGCTCTGGGTTACCCAGAGCAACTATCAATTCATCCCTTGTGCCCTCAGGGATGAACTTGCCTTGTTTCCTCAGCTCGTGTTGCTCCCGCTAATCTCCAAAACAAAAATTTGTAATTAAGTAAACACCACAAATAATCAATATTCGAACGATTGCTGTAAGAGTTGTATTCTACCATTTTTGCAGCCGCCTCAGCAGTTGCGGGCTTCCTTATTTCTCCCTTCTTATTTTGCCTCCCAGCTATCCAGACATCATGGCGAGGCATAGGTGTGCTACCTATAGTGGAGGACTCCTGAATAGCAGCAGACTGAGCAGTAGCCTCAGACTGTAGTCTTTGGTGAATGCATGCATACCCCTTTGGACCCATTGTGTGGTCATGCACATTCAGTGCACGCCTTGATCTTTGTGCCTCACTGAGGGCCTAGTTAGTATGCACATTAATAATTTGGTTAGTAATAGTAAATGTTAATCTTGAATAGGTGAATACAACATATATTAATGAGATTGGGACTGACGCCTAATACCTTGAATTCATCAGTTTGTCTTGAAGCAACAAACGCGTCCCATTCTTCTTTGTCCAGGAAGTTCCACTGTTCAGTGGCTTTCTTCTTCCTCTTGTCAGCTTCTTTTATGTATTCTTGGGTGAGATTTGTCCTATAGTTCCTTAGGACTCTCCCACAGTGTTGAATCACGCATTTATGATGCAGCTTTTCATCCAATTCAAATATACTCTGCAAAATAGAATTGCTATTAACTAGTATCCAAAAAATTAGTAATCTACAAAATAGAATTGCAAATTAATAATAACTCACACATAAATCCTTCCATATTACGTCTTTCTTCTCCTTAGAAACTTTATGCCAAGAATCTATCTTACAACCGCAATGGCTATGAGTAACATACTCAAGATATGAAACAAATGAATTGCGATTCACACCAGATGCATTTCCTGCATTATCAAAATCCACAATAAGTTTGGGTCCATTGCCCTTTTGCGCTATTAACTTCTTCATCATAGTGATGCCCCTTCTCTTGTCAACTTTTTGGTGTTGTTGATCAAGTACCTCAAGTGCTTCAGATGGTACATGTGCATCATCAACCTAAAATTTGACAAAATAAACATATTTACAAGATATAACTATAAATGGACATATAGATATAAATATATGATATATTTTTAAAACTTACATTGTGAGGCGGCACATTGATGTCCTCACCCTCACGGTAATCATCAGCACGGTCATCAGGAGAATGCTCAGCCATCTGAAAATTCACATTCACATTGTAAAGTTCACATTGTAAAGTAATTCAAATTGTAAAGTAATTCACATTGTAAAGTTCACATTGTAAAGTAATTCAAATTGTAAAGTTCACATTCAAATTGTAAAGTTCACATCAGGAGATACTCAGTTTTGAACAACATATTAAATTTTTAGAATTTTTGGAAGACGTTTTGTATCACAACAGAACCTTGATCGGTCGAGTTCTGAGAGAGACAAACTCGACCGACCAGATTTTTCTGGAAAAATAAAAAAGACTAAAAATGTTTATAATTAATTATTCCAAGCACCTTAATGAGTATATAGGACTGTATAATTAATTATTCCAAGCACCTTAATGAGTATATAGGACTCTATCACATTCACATTGTAAAGTTCACATATTCAGAAAAATAAAACATATAAAAAAATATAAACATGCCTCTAATATTGCGTTTTTTTATCAATTAATAATGTCAGGGAGGAAGATTGTATATAACAAGCATGACTGGCCAAGTGCTATGTTGGCTTCTCAATGTCCCATACGGATTCATCCCATCTGTACAAAGCCCAAGTCTTAGATTCATGACTTCTTCACCAAATTCAGGGTACAATAAATCAATCTTCTTCCACTGTGGGGAATCAGACGCATGTCGTAGGATCCCATCATTATTTTTCTTAACATCTGCATGCCACCTCAAATTCTTCGCATCTATCGGATTGGCAAACAAGCGTTGAAACTGTGATATTATAGGTAGATACCACATCACCTTGGCAGGAGAACCAGTTTTGGACTCCCCCGAAGTCGTCAATTTATACCGTGACGCACCACATTTTGGACAATCTTTCAAATCCACATAGTCCTTTTGAAATAATACACAATCATTCGGGCATGCGTGTATCTTCTTGGCATCCATTCCCATTGGGCACAACAATTTCTTTACCTGGTATGTTGAGATTGGCAGCTCATTTCCTTCAGGAAGCATTTCTTTCAACAAAGACAACAATGACGTGAAGCTTTTGTTGCTCCATCTATTGTTAGCTTTCAGCTTATACAATCTCAACACAGCGCTAAGGTTCGTAAACTTAGTACAACCTGTGTATAATGATATCTCAGCATCATGCACAATGTTTCTAAAAATGGGAGGTGGATCGGTGTGCTCTACCCCACGACTATCCAGCATCGCATCAACGATGTCTACTGGAACAGGTTCATTCACATCTACGTCATCGTAGGCAATTTCTTCTTCCACACAAGCACTGCTATCGACATCCACTGGTTTTGGGTTTGAAATCTCTCCATGCCAGTGCCATTCTGTATAACCTTGTATAATCTCGTTGCACATGACATGACTTTTGATTTCGTCACCAGTGCTGACTTTCAAGTTGTTACCGCAATGCCTACATGGACAGTAGAACCTATCTCCAGGTTGTTTCCTATGTTCCTCGGCAAATCTAATAAACTGGTCAAGACCAGAAATAAACTCTGGGGTGCAGCGATTGCGAATGGACATCCATGATCTATCCATTCTATGATCAAAGAGAAAACAAGTATATATTACAACAAGATTAGGGTCTAGGGTTAACAGATTAGAGTTTTTGCATGGTTAAAACTTTAGGCCAACAAATACATGTGTTGTCATTCTTATATATAATAAATGTGTACCACCTATCCCATTCTTGAACACCTAATCTCACTAGTAAGTGTATAATGTGTATTGGGTTTTCGAGAAAATTTCGGCAGCATTTCCCTACTGTTCTCTAAGTACATATGTACTTAGAGAACAAACGGAGAAATGCTACCAAAATTTTCTCAAAAACCCAATACACATTATACACTTACATCCTAAGTGAGATTAAGTGTTCAAGAACAGTCCCAAACCGGGGACTATCCAAGATTTACTCCTAATGAGTAAATCTTGGACGAGTTTCTAGGCAAACAAATACATGTGCTGTCATTCTTATATACAATAAATGTGTACCACCTATCCCATTCTTGAACACCTAATCTCACTAGTAAGTGTATAATGTGTATTGGGTTTTCAAGAAAATTTCGGCAGTATTTCCCCACTGTTCTCCAAGTACATATGTACTTAGAGAACAAACGGGGAAATGCAACTGAAATTTTTTTGAAAACCCAATACACATTATACACTTACATCCTAAGTGAGATTAGGTGTTCAAAAACAGTCCCAAACCGGGGACTATCCAAGATTTACTCCTAATGAGTAAATCTTGGACGGGTTTCTAGGCTAATGAGTACATATCCACTATATGTATTTGCTCACTTACATTGCATCACTCACAATTAGAGCATTATTAAATAATAAATCAAGAATTCAATAGTTTCAAACATGCAATAATTCACAATTAGAGCGATAAGATTCACTTTGTACAAATATACATGGCATAATTCAGGCACAATAGCAGGTGTGATCATTGACCCAATTCAACAATATAAGAATAATTTTAGAAGAGTAATAACCAACAGCAACCACGGTCTGTGTGGGCTGGCACGGCCGTGGCTGTGTTGGCCAACCACACGGCCGTGTTGGGTAGCACGGTCGTGTGGTCGACCAACACAGCCACGGCCGTGCCAGCCCACACGGCCGTGGTTGCTATTGGTAAGGAGAGGGAGAAGGAGGAGGAAGAAGAAGAAGAAGAAAGGAGGGCCTACTATTGGTAGCAGTGTGGAGACGGAGGCGGCGGTTAGCACACCAGCGGCAGGAGACGACGCGGAGGCAGGCGAGCAGAGAAGGAGAGGCGTCGGCGTCGAGCAGAGAAGGAGAGGGCGTCGGCGGTGAGTAGAGAAGGAGAGGTAGGCGGCGGCAGTGGCGAGCAGCTGTAGCAGCAGTAGGCGGCGGCGCGGAGGCAGGCGGCAGGTGACACAGCAGCAGGCGGCGGCGACGCAGCAGCAGGTCGGGAATCGTCGGAGCAAAATTGTGCGATCTCAATGAAACAAAAGAGAAAGGGGGGAGAGTTCGTTGTGCGTGGGGGCTATTAAGTTACTAAACGGCGTCGGTTATTCATAACAACCGACACCTTTATTATTAGGTGTCGGTTATACAAAGACAACCGACATCAATTGGACATTCCTTTACCCTAATTTTTTGGAGGGGACGGCGCGCGGACCCTTATCAGTGTCGGTTATTCTAAGAAAACCGACGCCCATATTGTAACTTTTGGTACAAATTTTATCTTCATTTAACGTCGGTTATTAGGTAAAACACCGACATTGTATCTGATACTTTGGCGCAATTTTTTTTGCTCGAAAAAATTGGATTTTGCGGGCTACTTTAGGCGTCGGTTGTTTATTCTAGAACCGGCGCTAAATAGAAAGCGATACCCGTGTCTGGCCACTCGTATACGATATATGTCGGTTGGTGTTGTAAACCGACGATGTAGGTTTTAGGCGTCGGTTCTTATTTAATAACTGACGCATGAAAAGTGACTTCATAAGCCATTTCTGTAGTAGTGTATAGGGTCACACACATAGGAACTCATCTAGAAGAGGAGTTTAATCATGAATGTTGATTGAATTGATTACTAAAGTGTTTAGCAATGAACAAATATTTATTTTATTTTTACTGCATTTCTTAGACAAATTTTGTATCCTTATATCACATTTTATCCAATAAATTAGTTCATGTAGTCGTGTACTCCCATACTTGTTAATAATTTGATTTTCACATATTTTAAGACAATTTATGGGTTGTTCTAATTAATTCCGAAATTTACCACTTTTATTGACAATAAAGTAATTTTGTTAATTACATTATTCTTGTTTTGTGCAGAAGTAATGTAATGTCATGGATTTATTTATGGTTAACCAGAATTTAATTAAGAAAGAAGTTAATTATTTGACCGGTTGCCAAAAGAACTATTTAATGGTCTCCTTAATATGCAATCCGTAACCCTTGACTGCATGGAAACGTCGCATCATTGCTTTCCAATGCAGTCCATCAGTTAGCAAAAGATTCCTTTCCTTAATGCGCAAGACAATAGATTAAAATCTATAGAGGCAAAGACAATTAAATTGATTTGAAAGAAAGAAGCATCATCGAGGACTTGGAATTGAATATAATTATTGACCATACAATTAAATGTGTCGAGCACTTCACTTTAATCCATCGACCAAGAGCAATACAAATAGCAACTCGTTAATTATTCTTGCATGTGAATGTCATGTCAAAATGGCAATAGCATTGGAATTGTCAAAAAGATGATTACACTTATTAACTGCTGAATGCGATCCCATTCAATTCAAGGAGAAGTACTTGCAGACTCAAATTGACGCTGACGCTGTCGAGCTGGCCAACTTCTTTATTTCCCTTGCGCTCTCCATGTATCCAAGCGGAAAGAACTGATACTATAGCTCGACACCGTGAGCCCGGCATCAGCAAGCCATCGGTGACTCGACAACCATATTTAGGCATGAATCAACAGCCATATTTATGCACGGGTCGACAACCACCAAGTGACACGGCTGCTATCGACCTCCACATCGACAACCTAACATCTATCAACCTCAGCGCTTGACAGAGTAGCAACCATCGACGTCCACATTTGAACAACATTGTCGACCTCCACGTCAACAACCCAACAGCCATCCGTCAGCAGGCATGAAGACAGACAGACAACCATCGACCTTGGTAGGTGCACCATAGGTCGACGGTTTTAACGGTTGGATCCTACTCATTTGTTTCGAGACTCTTAGACTCCCTTGATAGAAAGTATAAATAGGACCCCAGGACATCAATAAAACAAATCTCTTTTTCCGCCCGTCAGGCTGCAGCCTCCATCATTCTATCCTTGAAAGAGGAATGTCGACAGTGCCTCCTTCCATTCATTCACATGCTCTTCCTCATCCACAGACCAGATCCAAGCGATGAGACAACAAAGAAGAAGGGTCACCCGGCGATAGTCCTTAGCAGACTCTATCACTACATCTCTTCTACCCGCTGAGATGATGGCTAACTCCTTCCTTTTTTTTGTATTTTTTCTAATCTCACTATGAGTTGCGAGTAGTTCTTTACGCTAGGACATGGGGAGTAGCTCAACTGCTTGTTTTTGTTCTTTTATTGTATCCATACATGCATGAACTCTTTTCATGTTAAATCAATCATTTTAATTCTTGTATTCTTGTCCGTCCAACAAGTCTACATGTTTGTCATGATCTTGGGTGTAGAAAACTTAGAACCCAAGATCTAGGATATTGATTGGTTTTTGTTAGACTCTTGATGAGACATCGAATAGTTATTTTTTGAGGCGACAGATGCATAATCTCTATGTAACACGACAACAAGCCTAGAGAGATATCAATCCAGGCTTAGTCCTAACGCTGAAAGGGGGATTTGCCCGACCTCCATGATATGTGTGTTTGTGATGCAGTGAGAGAATAAACGTAGTGCTGGTAAAATCTACTCATCCTAGTGTATCCATCTATCTGATAATCTTAGATTTTATTTCAGTCTTTTGTTCTTGCACATTAGTTGTAATCAACCAAAATCCTCATGTTGTGATATATACTATTCCTAGTTTAATTAAACCGGTCAACCAATTCTTAAAAATGTTGTCCTTTGGGTTTGATCCACAACTATGATAAGACCTGTCCGCTTACAGGTGGTATTTATTGGACATATGTTTTGGTAAACTCTAGGAATTCCTTTCCTAGTGAATTTGTAGTGTGATAATATCCACATCATTTAGGTATTCAATTCAAGCAAAGAATAAGCTAACTGGATTGCCATCCGATCGACTCAAGTGTTGAGATGGCTGTTTGGAGTGTCATGTTTATTAGAACCAAATTGGCTAAGTTCTGCATGGATTGGGACACCAACCGATTGACTCACTGGGTGGACCATTGACACAGGTTTGTTGACTCTGGGTCAATATTTACTCGAGGTCTAAATTGACCAAACCCTTATTTTGATGATGACTAAACCATTCTAAATTTGTGTCTAATGATTCTACTTGAGTGATTTTACATTAGGTAAAGACAGACTCTAAATTCCCTAACGTGCACATCTCAACTTGGAGAAATGACAAGTTAGAATCAATGCAAGTGCACTTTTATGAAATATGATGTAAATTCATTAGAATCATGTTGTAAATCACTTGTAATGATTGTGTGACTTGTAATTAACCTTAGAAAAAATAAGGAGCACTTAAATCAAATATTTAAACACTTTCATGACATTTTCCAAAATTCATTACAGGCTATTTGTCGGTCGAGTTACAAACTCAACTGATCCCTTAATGGATCTAGAAAATGTCATGGTTTGGTCAAGTTCCACACTCACATAACTCGAACAAACCCTGCATTGATAAAAATGGATTTAACCGATTGGTTGAGTTTATCCTGGATAAACTCGACCAATGGTTCAAATTGTCTTTGTCATATGGTACAATTGGTCGAGTTACCTTTATTGAAACTCGACCGATCACACTGTATGAAAAGTGCAAAAAAGTGGTTCTAACCTTTAGAATGTTGCAAAACTCAAAAAATATGTGTTGCAACATCCCAAATGGCTAGTATTCATCCTTAAGTATTCCCAAAGGCTTCTAGGCATCCAAAACTATGAATAAGAGCCCTTGAGCTTCATCCCTTGGTTAGCTAAGCACAATGAAGATCCCTATTCTATATTTGAGTGCATCCTACGACCTCATTTCTCTCTAAGCTTAATCACTTGCTACATCCATTAGAGTGAGTAGGAGATTTATAAGAGAGCTAGTCCTACATGTATATCTTGTGAGGCTCTCACTTCCACCACCTCCCAATCTCTCATACAACCTTGAAGATGAAGATTCCCTCTCTTGGCTAAGAGAGGATAAGAAGAACAAGGGAAGGAGTCCTTTAGTGAAGAGGTTCAAGGATGAAGGCTTGGATCAAGAGGCATAAGACTCCTTGCTCAAGTAGGTAAGTCCTTGGTGAAAGCTTCACCATGGCAAAGGTGAAGTCGAAGGCTGAAGATCCAAGAAGAGTGGATAATTCTTTCAAGACCAAAGACTTGTACAAGAGTGGGTAAGTCCTTGGTGAAGGCAGAAGACTTCTTGTAAAGTGGGTAAGCCCTTGGGTAGGTTGAAGACTCTTATCTTGGATAGGTAAGTCCTTTGGAAGGTCATGTATTGTATATCTTATAATGAACATAAGAGTGCAATGGTTAAGAAATCCTATAGGTTGACCTCTCTAGGTAGTGAACTGACATACTTTTGGTTTGAAGTATGGAACCAATCTACTTAGCTTGTCAATTGGTGCATGTTCAATTTCTCTCGTCCTTGCTATGTATGTTTCAGTTGCACTCAAATTCCCATATTATCAACCTTATATTGTGATATATCTTGAAGGTCTAATGAATTTTGTTTAAATGTATTCAGCTCTATTTAACCCCCTCTAGAGCACACAATCACCCATCCTAGGATCCAACAAGGTTGGGTGAGATGACCAATTGATCTGTAAATTGATCGACTCAATCATGCCAACCGAAGGTCCTGGGGACTTTCCCGAATTAATGAGAAAAGTTGATCATTTCACATGCTCAATTCAGTTGGTATAAGAACTAATTTGTTCATTAATTGGAAACAAAATTGCTAATTCATATGCAATTTGGAAACACTGCAAAATGACTAGTTCGGGCTATGAACTGATCATCTCACATGTGAACTGTCCGGTTTGGTTGCCAACCGACTGTTACGAGATTTGTAGGTTACGAAAATTCATGATCTTTTAATCCCTTCCACTCCCACACAGATTGCAAACCCAGATCCTAACCCCTCATATAAATAGAGGGGTACTGGGGGCTTCCAACAACACAATTCAGTTGCCTTTGACAATTGTTATCCTCTCTAGTTGTGGTAACCAATATAGAGCCCAAGCAAGTCCTACCCACTAAAGGGAGGGATAGAAAGGGAGAAACAATTGTTGGAGAGCAAGTTGGTGACTTGTATACCAATGGGAGGGACAACTCCTTCTTGTTTGTTCTACTAGAATGATAGGAGCTCTAGTTGGTCCGTGAGGACTTCTCTAGAGGCGAGGAGGCCTTTGCCCGTCGCGAGGAGGGAAACATCAACTTGCAGTCTGTGGTGAGACCGTAAGAGCTGCTACATATGGTGTTTGAGTTTGTCTTCCGTGGTGAAGACCAGGAGTTGCACAGACACTGTCTATGAGAAACTAGAAGATAGTTGCATTGCAATGATTTGTAGTCACTGAACTTTTTCTAGGACCAGGTATAAACTCATTAAATCATCTTTCCTATTTCATAGTTATTGACACGATCTTGTTGTTATGGGTAATACAAATACTGTTTTTTTTTCATTTCTGTTGCCTACTCTATGCCCGTATTTCGCTACAAGCCTCTTTATGGGGAACCTTCTCTAAAGATTTGGTCCCCACAGTAGACATCAATCACCCCCATGTGATGAATCTCTTCACCCCATGCTCACTCTCTAACTCATGAGAGATCGATACATGGTTTGAGCAAGTTGCATCCATAAACGCATTATTCACAAGTTGCTTATGTTTATGAAAACTCTTCTCATTAATGCCTTGTTTCACATTCACATATGCATGGGATATCGAGTCACCTAACTCATTTATATTTATTTTTTAAGTAACCACGATATGTTCGACATACATTTTGTATTATAACTTCTCAACTTTTTTTCCCAATCTCTATGGTATATTCACTTGATGGAAGGTAATTGTACTCACTCGCTGGGACTATTTCAATGATCTACCCACTTTCTAGGGGTGATCTCCATCCATACCCACTCACTGATAGTATTCACAATATCATACTCACTTGTTGGGAGTATTTAAAGTGATGTACCGACTCTCAGGGGGTGATCTCTAATCATACCCATTCTCTAGAGGTAACCTCGATATCATAACCAATCAATGGGGGTAGTTTTAGTTGCATACCCACTCACTGGGGGTACATTCAATAGCATACCCACTCTTTGAGGGTAGCATACCCACTCACTGGGGGTATTCTTTACTCCTCCATTCCTCCAGAGATAACATTAGGGCAATGAGCAAGTTAATCTATATTTTTATTTTCATGTATAATCATTGGTTACTTATGTTTCTCATGTATGTTCACAACAATTCACTTGCATCATGCATTAATTTCTCCACATTCATATATGGAAATCTAGCTAACATAGACTTATTTATATTTTTCTTAATTTTCATTAGTCTTACCCTGATTAGGGTTCATATGGGAAGGGTTTTCATTTTACACATTATACTCCCATTTCCCATGATTAGGGTTTTGGGTTTGGGCTATAAAGACTACACCCTACCTCTTAGGGTTTCTATATCCCTTGACCCACTAGCGTTTTCCTAAGCCAACTCTAGTTCCATCTAGGGTTTACCCTTTCTAGGAAAAACCCATGAAACAATTTTCTTTTCTTTATCATTATTTCCACATTGCATGTACATTATTATTTCCACATTACATGTACATTATTATTTCTACATTGTAATTAAAGTATTATTTCCACATTACATGTAAATTATCATTTCCACATTACATGTATATTATCAATTCCACATTACATGCACATTAAGTGACAGAGGATGCCTTAATCCTATTTCTTCTCAAAATCCTAACTTTAAATGAGGAGGGAAGTTCCTTTATTAAGCAAGAGGATGAGAGGTGGATCAATCAAGATGATAAGAAACCTAAAGGTGTTTTACTTCCAATAAAAATCATTTACCTTTGGCCAAACAAGATGCATGGGCCCAAGAGTCCTTGTAAGAAAACTAATGGTAACCCCTGAGTCATGATCCCTTCTAGACACCATCGTCTTTATAAAATGCATAATAATTCCCTCATATTTCTACAATTTACTTGAAATTATAAAATATTAATATTATTTCAAAATAAGGGGCTTTGATACCAAATGTAATAGCATCACTTTTCAACAACCCCCAATTAAGGAAGGCCAAAAAAAAGAGAGCCATTACCTAAACTTTTTCCCAAGGATCCAGATTTAGCAAATAATAAATAAAAATAAATAGTTTTTGTTAATTCAAATATATTGTTTACAAGATGTTCCTCTAGAACTTACATAACTTTCCATCATTTGAATAGTACATATGAGAAGAAGTATCTAGCAGAATCCTCCTTACAAGTTAGCTTTAATGTCTTCAAGTAATTTCATTCATCCATCATATCTTGATAACATCTTAGTTAACATTACTTAAAATTCTGTGAAACCAAAAGAAAGGATCAGTATAACAAGTGATATTGTGTACATGGGGTGCTTGCAAAAGTGTCAAGTAAACTAACAACATATATTCCATCAGAAACTTGCAAATACAAACTGGCATTTTATTCACATAATCTTTCTTCATGTGATACTCATAGTGGCATTATTATTGAACAACACCAACAAACTAATGCAGGTAGTCATAAGCATAACCACATACCTCCTTGGTGAACCATGCAAATATCATGCATTATGAATTTCAAGAATATTATCCAATCAAGAAATCAAATCAAGCAATCATCACTTAATGTACATGTAAATCCCAAAGTGTCACCATTACATTAATTAGATTAAACCCTACTTGGTCCTATTCTAGGGATTTAGGGTCATGTTCGAGTTTGGATAAGGAATAAAGGTATAAACCCTATTTCCATTGAATATATTCATTAGATGAAACCCTAATGATCTTATCTATCATATCCTTCAATAATGATTACTTGGGTGAGTTCATTAAAGTTATCATTTTTAACTTCAAAACCCTAATTACTATATCCAACATATCCTTTCATGATGATCACTTAGATTTGATTAGTTTCATTATCAACATAACAAGTTAGGATCGTTAACCCTAATGCATGATTATCCACTTTTAGAAACTCTCATTAACATCATTATGATCATAAATCATCTTGACCTCTCATATTATTCAACAATACCAATAAATATGGCAAAGTAAACATTTAGCATATTCAAACATCTTATTACACAAATCTAGGGTTTAAATGCATTAATAATCTCTTTAACACATTTTCACTACTTTGAAATAAGATGTATAATGAATCTTTAAACATAGTTTGTTTGCATTACTCTCATTTTCCCCATCAGTTCAATATATTATATCACTTTATGCTATAGGGGATCATGGGGAACGATTGTAGGTATAACCCTACACGAGGAGGAAGATGATAAAGATGATGAATAAGAAGGGGATAGGATATCCCTCGAGAAGGTTTACTACCCACCTTCTTATATATGATTCTTTATAGGAGCCTTCCCTAGATCTTGCCTCTTTAGGCTTGTCTCCCAAACCACAACCTTTAAACCTTCCAACTCCATCGCACTTCATGTATATGTTTACATGGTTAATCATGTATTACTTTCTACTAATTAATGATTAGACATTATAATAATAGGATAAAGACAAAGAATCGTGTTTAGGAAGTAATTAAACACATTCTCCTTACTCTTTTCCTTTTTCTCTTATAATTCCCAAAGTCATGAGAAGATACTACCATAATCTTATTAGGACTTGGGTTCGACAACTAAAAAGTCATTAAGGAAAATAATATAGTTATTTGGTACACATAGGCTAATTTAATCTATTCAAAAACCATTTTATCATTGGTTTCTAGATTATTCTTTTATATTTCTACTTGTATATCCTTTAAACTAATCATCCTCATTCCATGGAAACTCATTAAAATATTTCCAAATTATATCTAGTAATTGAGATTCATTGGGATGTCTTTTCTATACAAGACTTTCTCTTTTAGACATCTCATTAAAACACATATCGTTATTTAATGGAATATCCCTTTTCTACAAATTTCTAGAATTATCTTCTTTTCATAATTATTTTGAAGTATACAAAAGTCAAATCCAAAATAATGTTTATTTTATGCCCCAAATAGTGTTTTGCCAAACTAACTAGATAATTACCCTTATAGTTATCTAAAACCCTATATATTTTATTTCTTTTGTCAACTTGCATATGTTCAAAATTTCAGTTATTTAGTAAACTATAAAGACATTCTCCTTTATTTATGCATGAAAACTCTCTTTTCTAGAGTATTTGACATAATTTCGTATTTAACAATATCAATTGTCCATTACTTTATAAATGCCTTTATTATTGGATTTTCCATTCCAACATTGTTAAATGATTATTGATAATGAAATCCCTCTTTATTTATTTAACTTGTGCCACAAGGAAATTATTATTCCATGAATAATATCATTTGGGATAATTATTTATCAAAACATGACATGATTTATGTTTATATCATTCAATTTTACTAAAACTGATGATATTACACATCTACCTGAAAGTGTTCTAATAGGCTTTGTGAGTTATATCTCTCCCACATATTAAAGTCAAGATAGGGTTTTACATAATGTATATGAGACTTAGGGTTAGTGACCTATAGCGTTGTGAGTGTGGCCTTCTAGTTTGGATGTATCTTGCCCATTGATAAAATTCCAAGCTTATTTTGTAATTTGTTTTTGAAATTGGATATTTTTGCATTTCAAAAGCATACATAAGTTTCCATATATAATAAAATGCATACACGTGTTTTTAGTAATAGTTATCCTTGTGTCTATCCAAAGCAACTCATTAGTTTCTTTGTGTACCTAATGCCAATATGCAATGTCCATTGGTACCTTGGCTTGGGTAATTGTAACCAAGACAGAATTATGAGAACTTGAATTATCCTACTATTATCTTTTTCTCATAAAATTTTATAATAATAGTTTCATATTTATCTCATGGAATTCACATCTTCTATGGGTCATACATCAGAGTTAGGCCTTTCATATGTTTTTTATATGATTCATATCACTCTAATTACCTGACTCATTCTTGATGTGGTCATCATCCAAGTATGCTCATAGGCTTTGCATTGTGATCGATCCATAAAATATAAACATAAAGAAATATCAACATGGTTAGAAAGATAATATACATTAATTCATGATAAAAATGAAAAATCAATATGCATTCCAAAATAAATATGAATAATTGATCTTGGTATACAAAATGATTTTAAAGATATACCATTACAGTTTGTCATTTTCACTTATCATGAACATACATTTCTTCCTCATGATTTATTGTAGCATAAATTGTTTGTTGATTTCTTCAACACTATAGTATTTAGTAAGAAGTAGAGAAAAAAAGTGAATCCTCAAACCTTTTTGTAATATTGTTCTTCATCATCTGCCATAAAATGATATTTTTTATGAATAATATCAAAAAATTCTAGTCTGCATCATATTAATGTAAAAACTTGGTGGGCTTGTGAGGCCAAGATAAATGATTTGTCTTTATAAACTAGATTTTCAAAAAAATTCATCATGAACCCAAGATTAGGTGCCTTTATCCCTTTATTCTTTTCAATCAAACTGCATCTATACACAATAACTCTAAAGTTAATACACTCTAGTTATCATATATCTTCAATTATTTCATACATCAACTTATCTTGTCTTTAATGACTGGACTTTGTAGATACCAAGTATAATGAGTATGGTAGTAAGTAAATTCACTATTTTCCATGAAACTCTTTTCATCGTCATGTGTAATGTAGAATTTTATCCATTTATTCCATACTCTTCACAAGATATAACATCCATTTTGAGTTTGCCTTAGATCAATTTCACATTCTAAGGAGCATTTTTTCTAGTGATTGTGACAATTGAGAAAACTGAGGTTATGATTGCTTGCAATCCACATTGAATGTGATCACAAATATAATTTTTTATCCACTTTGACACATATTCTCCTAACTTCTCCATGTTATGTAAGATATACAAGTGTGCTTGTGTCCACTTTTTTTTTAGAATTCCAATTACTAGTCTCCCAATTGCACCTTTGCATAACAGTTATCACTTGATGAGAAATTGGGATGTTGGAAGTCCCAAACGTAGACAAAAAACTATTATATAAAATCCATTTTCTCCTTTGTAACATAGCCTTAAAAATTCAACCATTAGGATGATAATGATTCCAAACAACCCCCTTGTAACCAATAATATTTTCCTCAAAGAGATACGTTCAATGCAAATACACAATACCTAACATCTTCGCCTCTCTAGTCAAGTTGATAACTAGGCGATTATTATATAAAAATATGAAGATGGAAAGTGCACATCACGTTGACATGAAGTTATAATTACTTCTTTTTGCACCCTATCTAAATTCTAAGTCTTAATCATCTTGCAACACATTTCATCAAAGAAGAAATACAACCTTGTGATGGAAACCCTCACCTGTCTTGCAAGTATAGATCATATTTTCATGGGAAAAGTTTCTTGCAATAGGTTATGACAATCAAGAGATTAAAAAAAAACCAACTTAAAATCTTTCACTGAGACTAGTGACCGTAAATTAGTTGAATGACCTATCTACACCTTTAAATTGTGTAGATGTTAGCACAAAATTTTTCTCATGTTCAGACAATATATAACAAATAGGACTCAGATATGTCCATGAACCCTCTTTTTAGGTGATAATTTCTTTATTATACCTATTTTAAATAGATCCTTTCTATATTTTACACCATATTTAGTCTTTACAAGCATTGCATTGATGGAGTGCCTAGTTATCAACTACTTCTCCTATTGTGATCCCAAAAGTTAGAACTTTTCTTGTATGGCGAGTGGTCATGTGAAAAGAAAGCTATGACACATTAAATATGTGATTGTGAACATGAGCATACTATGAAATAACATAAGACCTTTTCATCCCCAAATTATCATACCACAAACAATTGGCCACTAGAGACTTCTAGATTATCAGTGATCAGCTACGATGATGAAAAGGTTGAATATTTTGTAAAAATTATTAAGCATTTCATCTCAAACAATTAGTTAGGGTTGTAAGGTTTTAGTTTTAAGGATCTCTACATCCTTATAGATATTAAAGCCATGTCTAGATAAGAAAAACCCTACTTCCATGGTGTTTTAAGCTTAGATAAATGAATGGATTTCACTATGTAATTATAAAACTTCATTAGAACACGACTACTTAATGTGCTTCGCTGACTTACATGCATGAAACTAATCAAGAAAACCTAGTTCTCCAAACACAAAATCTAATAAGACAATCATGGTGATCAAGTACTATCATCACAACTAATTTAGTAACTCATTGAGCCTAAAGTAATGGTTCATGTACGAATAAAAACCACTATTTCAACATCAATATGATATTGGGATACTCCCTTATCCTAGAGAAAAGAGGATTAGTTCCTCATGATATAATTTTTTTGTAGAATAGACATATAATGAAAATAAACATGAAACTATGAGAAACAATTAAAATTTATGGTAGAAACTAATTGAGGTTGATTCTATCAACTAGGGAGATGATGAAACATCCTAGAAAGTCATTTAACTCTATTTTATGATGGGTGATCAATGAACATGCAGTTTATGAACTAAGTTTTATTAGTTCTACAGATTCAATCACAAGTCAAATACATAGTCATTTGTATCCAACTTATTATATTAAATCACAAATAAATCAACCATAATAACAAGTAAAAGGAAAGACAAAGAAAACTAATTAAATGATGGGTTGCCTCTCACAAGCGCCCTTGTTTACCATCCTAAGATCAATGTAATGAGGCTCACAATAAATCACATCCCAGTAATATAAACCTTCTTAATAGTGTCATGGCTAGTGCTGAAGGTGTCCTCAATTCTCAAACATCACATGCATGATTCTCAAATGGTGTTTTCAATAGTTTATCTTATTGTTTATTCAGATTGGACGTGGTGGTGTCATCATCAAACTCCATCAAACAATCTTCCAATGTCACAGTCTCATCCACCACCTATACCCTTAAAAATCTAAACTCCTCATCAACCTTTGGTTTGGCCATTTTAGCAGTGGTGGTTCTATAAGCAAAGAGCCATCATCATGCCTGTGTTGCATCACATAACAACATGCACTACCTCTTGTAAGATTGTCTTGTTCTAGAAGTTTGAATTTGAGATCGTAATTTCCAATTCCTTAATGAGTCCTCTCCCAATTTCCATTCTGATATCTTAAGTCATCTATAAGGCTCTTTTGATAAGTTACTGGGATCCCTAGTATTTTTACATCTTCATCCCATAAAGTCTAAAGAAAATGTGAATTTTCCATCCATAGTAATACATATTTATAGATTCCATGTGTACCCACTATAGATTTATTTGCAAAATGGATCACCATATTAGTAATGGTTGGTTTCTTTAGGCCAAATTTCTATTGAGAGGGACATCCAAATTTATGCTCTCCTTTGAATCACAAAATGAATTGACAAAAGATAAATTCCCTACAGATCATGGGATGTTGAAGCAACTCAAATCTTTTTACTTTTATGGTACTTTTGTTTATAAGGCACACAAATTCACATTCACTACCACTGCACCAGTTACTTTGATTCATCTATTCTTGTTGATGATGTATTTCAAGTATAGTCCATGACTTCTATAAGTAGGTTACTAGTGTGGACTAGGATTGTGAGGAAGGGATGAGTACCATTATCTTCTTCTAATCTTCTGTACTCTTCTTGAAATTGTGAATGAAAGGGATCAAGACCACTATCTTCTATACCCTTATTGAGATTGTGAAGAAAAGGGACCCCTACCACTACCTTCTATTGGTGATATAGCACATATAATTTCTTGGGATCATTGTATTCCCTCAATCATTCACCGTGTACATTCTCTTGTTATAGCAGTTATGGCTGTTCGAGCGAAGTGATCTCATCCTCAAGATTCACTAGGAGTGGAGGTCATGGGCTTCTATGAATTACCCCTTATGGTGCATGTGTGTCTTCATGTCTTTCCCCTCACTACCTTGTCATGTTTATTACTAGGAACCTTTATGTTTCCTAGAATCCATGTCATGTTGGATTCTTGAGGTATGAAATTTCAACTACAACTTTGAGATCTATGTCTCCAAATTGCGGATCTATGACCCATGGTTATAAATATCCTAATGATTGGTCAAAGTACTATTCATTCTCATTCATGTAGTTGCCAAACATGTCTTTCAAAATATCAAGGCAATTGGGATTGGGATTTCGACCACCTTGGAAACAACCTTGGTTATTTTCAAAATTTCCCAAATGGTTCTTACCTTAAACAAGATATTGCTAGTGTGGTTTTTGACATTGATATTGTTAATTCTACTTCAATGAAGGGTCTTTTTGGGAAATTAATTGGATCCCTCTAAGAAAACTTTGGATCCTTTCACAATAGATATAGACATTTCCTCTTATTTCATTCCCCATATACATGGCCTCCTCTAATTAGTGTCCTAGAGATGAAACCCCATTGCTCTTGATGAATCTATGTGGCCCACTATTGTAGCTGCAAACCAACACTTGGATGTTGTTAGTTTGGAGTGACCCTAACTATTTTATCAAAACATCTACCTGGGATTTTAATTCTACATTCACATTCATCCCTATGACACTTTACAAGTCTCCATTGGGTTTGTGTTCACTTCCACATGGTTGATTCATTTCCATAATCCTTATACTAGCTTGGATTCTAAATGGATTTTTTTCCCAAGAAGAAGCATCCTCCTACAACTTCTAGCATTGTCCTTTCCAATTATCATTTTCCATGGTCTAAATATTCCCATGATCATAAAGGCCAATTCCACGATGATGTCACTTCCTCTACATTTTGATGAATTTCTCCCAAGACTCAGAGTAAGACACATCCTTGTATTACTTTACGACAGAAACTTTCCCACAACCTATGCCATTTTCTAGGGGAAAAAGTAGCACTTCAAAAAATGATCTATCATCTTTTCCCAAGATTCTATTGAGTTTTGTGCAAGGTTTTTATATTAAGTCCTTTTATTATCCATCAAAGAGAACCAAAATGGCTTTAATTCACCACAATAGCTGGCATCCTATTAATCTTAACCCTATCACATCACTACATGAATATATAATGTGTTGCATTAGATCCTTATGGATATGTCCATGAGAATACTATGAATTCAAAATTTTTGTTAGGCTTGGATCAATTGTCAATATCCCTACTCAACTACTTGTTGTTGAAGATGTCCCTAGTGTGATATGGAGGACAATGCTTTGAACTTATCCCATATAGTCATGTGTGGCTTGGTATCTACATTAGCATTGATGTTATCATTTTTATTATCACCCATATCAACTAGTTCTTCTTTGTTTGGTCGAGAAGTCATGGGTATGAGTGGTAGAGATTCTTTCTTAACAATGAATGCTCTTTGGGTCGGACATGTATGGTGTGAATTTATTGTTAAAGGTTGATCATGTATGTATCATATTACCTTAATGTAGATAAAAGAAGTGTAAAAATCAGATGGTAAAATGTCAAAATAGAAAAGTTACCCCCTGTCATTCGTTATATCTTTAATCTTTTGGTGACCACACGTCCACTTCCACATCCACCCAAGATTCAAGTTCCATCATGATATCGTTCGAGATTCCCCCTTCAAAATTATTTTGTGTGTTGGGATAAAAACCTTGAAATACGTCCTAGTTGCCTTTCTAGGTACACATCACGACGATCTCCATTCCTAGAGACTTACTTACATATTGCTATCTGATTAGACTAATGGAACAAACACTTATGTCGATCTTACTGGTGTCTCTCCATCGACTAGGAATATTTCAAATAACTTTAAGGTAGGTTAGACAACTTTTGATGTTGTCACACATATAGTTCCTAAGCATGGGCCTGTGTGTGAAGCAAACCATCATTATTTATATATTTGGTATGCTTACTAATGACTTCATTTCCCCTTGACTATGCATACAACATATCATAAATAATAATGTAATGATCCTATCATCTACCTCTTCATATTTTTGTCTTTTGATCATTTCCATACAAAAGGGATTATCCATGTGGTTTGTATCTTGAGCCTCTGCTAATGCATTTCTTAAAACATCTCATATGTAATATTATTTTGATAATTAAATGAACTAGAGTGTAAAATTATATATTTATTGTGCTAGTAGTTCCATTCACCAACTTCCCTATAATAGTTCTAACACTTGACACACAAAATTTATGCATGTGAATGCTAGTAAAAAATCAAGTAATATAGGGTCTTTTGAGCCCTAAGTTATCATTCCACATATATTTGAGCCACTAAATACTTCTATAGTATCAACATTCAACCATACCGATGAACATGTTGAATTTGATTAATTAATTAACTAAGAAACTTAGGTCAAACAAGTAAGTAGGGTTGAATAACTTATGCAACCGAGGATTTGTAGAATTCAAAACTCACCACACAAACCAACTATTGATAAACTACTCAATTTTTAACATATGAGTATTCCTATTTCAATAAGTAATTCTCTTTAGCGATACTTCTATCAAGAATATAAGGCTATATCTAGTTAAGAAAAACTCTACATTTGTGGCATTCAGAATTAGATAAACCAATTCATTTAAGTCTACGGCAATATAAATTCATAAGTACAAGGAGAGAGTCTTTTAAAGTCTTTATATTCACCCCTACACACAGAATTACACTCTCCTCTATATCACTCAATTTCATTTGTTTTAAGAGCATTCCACCACTTTTATATCGGTCAATCATGGAATAGAAATTCTTATTAATTTAGATCAAAATTCCTTCCTATTAATCTGGAAATTCTTCTTAGAAAGTTACTATTACCCTCCCAAGGGTAGGTTCTTACATGTTACTCACATGTACGCCACTAGAAATACCACTTTCCATCTGACTTGCATGTGTTAAGCATGCCTCCAACTTTATTAGTCTAGCTTCCACCATCCCTTACTGATTAACTTCTTTCATTCCCTAGAGTAGGAGTTTCATCTTTACCAAGAGATGCATTAGTTGATGGAACCCAAACTATGGAGTGAGTTGTAGAAGAGTATCTTCTATGTTTGACCTTTTTCTTGGAATTCCCTCTATTTGAATAACCTCTATGTGGAGTTTCTTTTTCCTCTTTTCTATGAGGATATAGATATATATAGTTGAATATTGTTAGGATCCAATAACAAGAATCGAATCAAAAAAAGGTTTGTCAAACAAAATAAGAAGTGCTCTAGTCGTATCTAAGATCTAAAGTTCATTCGTTCATAGGCTAAGTCTCATGTATTCCAAAATATTTTGCCCCTGGGCCGACACCCTATTTATGAAAAAAATTGGCTCCTAACTTTGTCGATGAACAAGGAGGTTGGTAGTATCTCAAATGAGCTAATAGACAAACAATCTTTAAGGAAGAAATCAACCAAGTTCTTTGACTCCATTAATCAAGTGTTTTTATCTAGATGGAGTACCATCAATTAAGTCTGAACAAACCAAGGATGATAGTATCGCCTCCAACATATAACTACAAATAGAGGCCAAAAAGCACCCTGAGAGGACGCCCATGCACTACCAAAGCTGGGGGAGACAATATCTCTTGGGATGGGAGCCCCATTTCCTTCTTACCAGTTCCCCAAAAACAATGTTCAACTTGCATGTGTGAAGAATCTAACAAGCATTCAAACCAAATCCTATGTAATAAACTTATAATGATGACTGATCAAAATTCAACACAATTTGATCATTTACTGGTAAATTTGAAATAGTGGTAATCAATTAAAAAAAAGTACTAGTTCAAAAATAATATCACTCCAAGATAATCTTGGATCCTATAGAAAAAACATTAGTTCTTCATGAAGTGAACTTGTTCTGTATATTAGATAGAGAGAACAAAAATAAACATGAAACTATGAGAAATAACTAGAAGTGCATGTTAGATACCCAACTAAAGGAATTGGATGACTCTGAGCAAATTTCATTATTAAATTCCATCTCTGGATGCTATATGGACAAAAAATAATGACTCATCCCCCCTGCATTCAAATCATCACAACATCTAAATAAGACCAATCATTAAACCCCATGATTAGGTCTTAAGTGGGCTTTTTTTCCACTTAATATTGTAACCATTAGATGTAATTAAGTTAACATTGATTTTTTTTTTTGAGTAGGGTCGATGCTTAAACCTTCCTAGACGAGTGCATCTCAATTACTTAGCATGGATTGATTCTATTTAACCTTTAGCCAATGCATTGACTTGAGTGGTACTTGGAATTTGGTTTTTTCCTATTGGAAGCAATACCTATGGGCTTGGTGGCCAATGCATTAACCCTGATGATTTTATTGCCTTTACTTGAAGATCAACAAGTCCTCAGGATTGATGGATTGACCTTTATATCACTAGAGTTGACCTCATTACCTCCTCAACATGTGAAATTAAGATGTCAAGGACCACCCATGTGGATTCTATCAACCTTTTTGTTGATGCATTAACCTTTTGGTCTTTCCATCTATTTCTTCCCTATTAGATAAGCAATAAGGTTGGTTCTATTGACCTGGTGGTTGATGCATCAATCCTGATGACTTGCTAATTCTAGAGGGAAGGCAATAATGATGATGTATTCAATGCATATTTGATGCATTGAAATTCTACCAGAGAGGTTCAAATTTCTAGCAATCAAACATGTAAATATTCAAATATTGAATACTTGTGATAAAACATATGTGATAATAATTCAAAGATATTATAATATATGCACAAGAAACTAATTCTTTGTTTAATAAAATGAGTGCAGTGTGAGTGGTCATGAGTAGTAGGTATTTCCCAAGGAATTGAGGTATGAGGCACCTAAATCACACTTTATTTACCACCCTTTTGCTTAGTAGGGCTCTAATACACTATTTGAGGGAGAAGAGACAAATGCCTTTTCCAACTCAAAGAAAAGACTTTGTTTAGTGGCATGTGTTTAATAATACTCAATTTGGAAATTTAGCACACTTAACCAATACATAAATGATAAAAATGGTGCATCCACTAACTCTTTACCAAATTTATAATTAGTATCTTTCCCCTTTAACTAAACTTGATTCCTAATTAATGATTTTGTAAGTCTTGGATCCTCTAATGAGCCATTGAAGGCATTTCACCTTTTTTTGGCAAGGTCATGTTAGGAAAGATATTACATATGACCAAAATAAACATTCTTAGATCCTTATATAGATTGGAAAGAGTATGTGTTTTTGTAACATCCTATCCATTACTTAGACCCTTTCATGCTATAGATTGAAGAATTTATATACAAAATGGAAATTCGTAATTATATAGAATAACATAGCAAATATTTGAAAAGATTCCTAACGAGATGAATCATACATATCAATTTCATATCTTCATGTCTTTATTAGATCTTGACTTAAGGGTTGAAGGCAATCTCCAGTGTCATTTTTAGTTGCTTGGGATTTGAGATTTATAGCAATGGCATAGCATGCTTAACCTTCATATATAACCAAGGGGGAAAATTGTATACGACTATCATAACATGCCATGAGTTGTGTTGGCTGGTCAAAGTAATGTACAGATTCATCCAATCAATGCATATCCCAAGTATAAGATTCCTTGTGTCTTCACCCAATTCAAGGAATAATGAACTAACTACCTTCTATTGAGGCATATTTATGCACATCCTCAACACAACAAATTCACTAGATATATTATCCATATAGTCTAAACTTATAATAACGAACAACCCACTTTTGAAAAAGCAAGTAAATTCTTAGTATAGAAAAGTATCAGTCCCAAGGAACAAAGTGTTTAAGATATTAAATCAAATCTTTTTTCTATGAATAATATTTAAGTCTAGTTTGTTGAAAATGATTAAAATGAAGCAGGAATTAAAGTGCAAAAATAAAACTATTTAATTGGGTTTTATATTAATTAATGATGAGAGATATTGGAGGTCCAGGGGATTACCACCATTGAACACATTCTTACTTTAACTGATTTAACTCCTTAATTTTAGTGATTTAATTAGGACCATGTATATTTGTTTCCTTACATATCACAAATCTCAAAAGGGCCAGACTTCTCTCAAACATGAGATCTCAACATTCGAGGATCCTCGTTCAACTATCCAACAAGTTTTATTAGGTGATCTCGTCAAGAGTTGGTGATTACCTATTTGTTGTACAAACTCATGGATTAAGTGATCTCATCACCTTAAGTTATAACAAACAAGATAACTTGGGTAAAAGATCATAACTCCATTAGTAGATCTTTTCCAAGAGATTATGGGTTCATTCTTGTTGGGATCATGTGATCTTATCATACCATAAATAATATAATATATTTACCTAGAGAACAAGTGCATCATTGGGTGAAAAACATCTAATCATTAAGATATTTGAGTTAAATAAAATGAAAAATAAAGAAGTGGGTATGAGGATACTCCCCATGCCCCAATAGAGAAACTATACATACATTATCGAAAAAGATATAGAAGTAAGGATAGAGATAGAAGGAGTCATGTTGCCAAGATGCAACGATGAAGCAATCTCTGTGAGGATGATGAAGGCTCCATTTAACCCGTCCTTTATACGTACACCCCAAAGGGGGTCTCTAAGATGGCTGAGAATGAAGTGTAAAAGATGGAGTCTAGAAGAGATCTTTTATGTTTGGACTCCCCGAAATGGGGGTTGAAACCCTATAAAATGTTGCTCCTGTCGTCTGGATTGACTTGGTCCACAATGATGGCTAGTGGACTGGGAGTCCAGTCGATCGAATAGCTTAACTACTTGCTTTGACCCCAAGTCAGGTTTGACTACAATTATTAACCTTCTCTATTTGGAGTTTGACTGGGTTTTGTTGGCAAGTTGATCGACTAGGATGCCAGTCGATCAGTTGGTCTATCATAATGAACCTTCTCAGTTTTGTCTTTGACTGGGTCTTGTTGATGAGTCGAACAACTAGCATGCCAGTCGATCAGTTGGCTTTAGTGCTTGCTTTGACCTAGAGGCAAGACAGTTGACCAGTTAGTGATTAATCGATCATTTTGTCCATAATAATGAGCTTTCTCGATTAACTTTAACTAGGTCTTTGCCGGCGAGTTGATAAACCAGAATGGCAATTGATCAACTGGAGTTTCTAGACTTGACCAATTCTTGCATACAAGTCGATCCACTGGAAAATTTGGGAGGCTAAATGTTCAAGTGAAGCCTACAATTTTTGAATTTATGGGCTTTGTAATTTTCCTATAAAATCCAATCAATTATTGTAAAAAATTGTAGATTTAAGAGAGAACAGCTAAATTCAAGCAAATAACTCTAAAACTAGGGAGTAATCAACAAAATTATTCGATGTAATGATCTAAAAGATGTAAATAAAATGGATAATATGCATGTAACGAATATCCCAAACTTTAACATTTCTCATCCTCAAGCAATATTGTATCACAAACAATGCCAAATAATACTCTCATCTAGTCCCCCTCACTTGCATAACACTAATTGAATCCATACCACCTATCATGGCCAAGAGACCCTGATTTCCTATAATCAATGAATATAATTTTCTAATTCCTGACTCAAAATTTCTCCTGACTTGTTTCCATTCTAAGACCCACAAATAATTAGATTCTGTATCTCTTCTGCCTTTGGAACTCTCACAAATTCTCACAATTTCTGCACAAGAACATGGTTTATGGATTTGATCATTTGGGGTTATGTAGATTACCCAGGGTAGAAAAGTAGAGTGACTGGAGGTATGGAAGGAAGCGATCTCTCCTCTATTTGACTTGAGGTCTTTTGATTTCATTATTTCAATTACAATGATTGTATTTTTTGATGTGTACTAGGCATCTTTTCTCGGTGGTACACCCTTATTAAATTCTCTAGCAGTATGGAAGAAGTGATAGAGGGGGAAGGGTGTGCCACCTTGAACTTGGAGTTTGGCACATTTTTTGGATTTTGGTTACTTTTTTGCAAATGGAGGGGTAAGAAGGTGGTTGAAGAAGTGTACAAAAGTCTAGACTAGTGCAACACGTATTTGGAATTTTGCACACTGAGAGTATTATGGCATCAATTTAGTTCCCTCTATAACCTATAGAAATTAGGGAATTTTACAATCTATTTACAAATTTTATATAGAGAGACATGTGTTTGGTTTCTATATATCCATTATGGCTTGCCAACTTTTCTAAGGAGGTAGTGCTATTTTGAGGTCATAGGGCACCAAATGATTTCTAGAATTGGCAGTCTATGAAAATTTTGTAATAAAATTTACTTATTAAGAGGGGTTTCTTTATTAACATGCATAGATGGCCGACTAGATAAAGAAAAAAAACTAAAGTTAGAAAGGGAAATTTCAACATGTTAAGGCTAAACTACATAACATAATGAAAAATTCTAAAAGGGAAAGATAGAGTGGGTGGAATGGATACATACCACCCACCTCCACCCCGAACTTCAAATTTTACTCATCCCAAGAAAAACTTATATGTGAAATGGAGGGAAGAATTTCACGGAGATCACTAAGAACCCCTGGTAAATCAGAAAATGTCCAGTTGAAGGGGATGAACAAAGGTGATTCATGGTACACCCAATGATTAGGTGGTCATGAATGCTCAAAGGGGATTTCTAGTTGATTAGAATGATGTTTATTTTTGCCTCAGAGTCCCTCTAGTAGGATCCAAAGATCTTACTTCAGCAATAGAGGAAGGGTTGTTAATGTGTGTGGATTGGTAACATGACAATACTCACTGTGGGTCTTTGGGGTTAACGCTTCCTTAGAGACCCATGGTAGATCACCCTTTTCAAGGGAGAAGGTGGCATCGGTTGAATCCAATATGTGTAGCATCAACTGTGGTACATCAGGTGGAGGATCTAGATCAGATTTATCCTCATCACCAGAATCTACATGTAGTAGACATGGGAAGAGCTTTCTTACCCGCCTGGTACAACTTTTTATGCAGTTATGTGTCCTCCTCATCTGTCACCCCATCAACATTAAGGTTAATGGATGTATTGTAATCCTTTACCATGTCTAAGTATTGATTTGATTCATTCATGAAGCATATGCCTAACTGGATGGGCTCAGAAAGAACCACATCACAGTCTAATGGAGGCATGTAGACTTCTTATAGAGGTGAGATCTCCTCATTGGGTATAACCTAATATAGAACAAAAAGTGGTTGAGGAGTTTAGGGTTCTTGATGGGAAAGACGTGTTTTAATAGGATTCCTAGATTTATCTTGGGAGTATGATGGTATATTATTCATAATATGCTCAACGGATGTTGGTTCGTCTTTGATAATGCTTGATCAATCTCTACACCCGAGGTGGTTAGTCAAGCTTTAGGTTCTGGGGCCTCTTCTGTTGGATCTAGCATAGATAGTATGAGGATGGTATCCTCATTCTTGTCAATTAAATCCATCCATGGATGCTCTAACTTTTGAGGGTATCTCTCTGATTGGCTTCGGTAGAATTCACTCATCCACTAAGCTACCATCGTCTCTATGGCATGAAGTTGCTCTTTTTTGTATCGGGTGATTTGTTTGCAATAGTGGTAGCTGTTTTCTCATCCATTATGTCTTCCGTCTGTAAGGCCAGAGCATGTTCTATCTGGGGATTGACTTCTGTGGAACTGAAAAGTCATGATGCCTTATAAAATTCAACATTTTTTTGGTTGTAGTCTGTCTCACATCTCTCCTTGGGGGTCTAATATTATGCTTGAGGTAGAACAATCACATGTTAACTTCATTTGGAGACTTCTTGGGGTACTCCAATATGTCATGATAGAAGGAGACACATCTCTCACATCATACATTTTGTAGCTTCAACGTCTCGATTTAAATTGAATGCTTGAAAAAAATGTGATTATCAACCTCAAGAGAAAAATTTCAAATGAAAATTCAACTTTCAATTCTTGATTGTTATTTTTTTTAAAACTAAAACAAAAATTTAAGATAGAAGGAAAAAATATAGACTAAAATAAGTTACTGGAAGCAAGAAATAAATTAAAAAATGAGACTAAGCAATTATAAAATAAACAAAAAATTATACAACCAACTAAAATTACAAAAAAAAACTAGAAGAAAATTCTAATTATTCAAAGTAATGGGGGTTTGAAAGAAACTCCATTATACCCAATAGCATGACCAAAATTTGATGTGCCATCACTTACACAACAAATTCACTAGAGAGATTATCCCTAGAGTTTAAAATTTTAAAGACAAACAACCCACTTGTAAATAGGCAAGTAAATTCTTAGTATAGAAAAATATCAGTCCCAAAGAACAACATTTTCAAGAGATTAAATCAAAACTTTTTGCAATGAATATTATTCAAGTCCAATTTCTTGATATTTGTTAAATCTAAATCAAGAATTAAAAGTGGAGAAATAAAACTAGTTAATTGGGTTTTGTATTAATAAATGATGAGAGATATTGGGGGTCCAGGGGACTACCACCATAGGCCACATTCTTATCTTAATTGGTTAAACTCCTTAATTTTAATTATTAAATTAGGCTCATGTGGATTTGTGTTCTTACAAAGAACAAATCTCACTAGGGTTAGACTTATATAGAACTCAAAATCTTGGCATTTGAGAATCCTTGTTCAACCATCGAACAAGTTCTATCAGGTGATCATATTAAGAGTTTGTGATTTCTGAATCGGTGCTCAAACTCATGGATCGGATGATCTCTTCACCATAAGTTATAAAAAAATAAGATAAAATGGGTAAAAGATCATATACTCCATCAACATATCTTGTTATCAGATTATGGGTTCATTCCTTTTGGGATCTTGTGATCTCGTCATCCCACAAAGAATATAATCTATTTAACTAGAGAATAAGTGCATGATCAGGTGAAAAACATCTAATCATTAAGATACTGGGGGTTAAATACAATCAAAATTAATAATGGGCTATGGGGATATTCCCCATGTCCCAATAGAGAAACTACACAGACATAATAGGAACATATGTACAAGTAAGGATAGGGATAGAAGGAGTCATGTTGCAAGGATGCAATGATGAAGCAATCTCTGTGAGGATGATGATGGCTCTTTTTCTCCTATCCCTACTCCAAACACCCTAGAAAGGGGTCTCTAATATGCTCGAGAATGAAGTCTAAAAATGGAGTTTGGAAGAGATCTCTAGTACTTGGACTCCCTCTGCTTCTATAGGAGGGAAATGAGGATTGAAACCCTAAAAACTGTTGTTTCCAGCAGCTGAATTGACTTGATCTGAAACTCCCATCGGTCGACTGGGAGTTCAGTCGGCCGAATGGCTTAAATGCTTGCTTTGACCCTAGGGTAGGTTTGACTACAATAATGAGCCTTATCGATTCTAACTTTGACTAGGTCTTTGTTGACAAGTTGATCGACTATAATTTCAATCAAACCAGTGGAGATTCTAAACTTGACCAATTCTTTCATGGGAGTCTATCAATATGGGATGTCAATGATCGACTAGAAAAATTGAGAGGCTCTGCAAGTTAAGACTCTGATTCTTAGGTCTATTTGGGTTTAGGAGTCATTGAACAATATTTCTATAAAATTAAAGCAATTCTAGTAAAAACTCCAGTTTAAAGAGAGAAAAGATAAACTAAGAAAATTAACTCTAAAACTAGGGGATAATTAACAAAATTGTTCAATATCATGATCTAAAATATGACAATAAATGGATAATTATGCATTTATCATGCATATCATGAATTTGATCGTTGACCATCATCCTTTGTATTAACATTATCATGTCGTGCCAGATTTTGTCACATCAAGTACATTAGCGAATAAGCATTTAAATTGAGGTATGATGAGTAGACATCATAACTATTTGTTTACATGCCCTAGAATCCAATCATTAGTGACGAGCATATAGACATTTTGTACTTTTGATTTAATTAAATAAATGAAATTTCAATTTATTGATACACATTTAGTTGCAACGATGTTAATGTAAATAATACTTGTCCTTAGAATATTTGGTTCAAAGTCATGTGACTTCAAATGTGACTTGAACATGAGATCCTTATGGATTGTAAGAACAATACTCATAAAACATTCCTAGTCAAGTATTATTATGGATTGTATAACCATAATACATGTGAGCCTAGTATATGCGGTGACTGATGACCAAGTCCCATTGGCCTTAGGTATCAGATACCAACTTAGACACATAGTTACTTGTTAGAGAACAAGTGTATGAGACAGACCCATCTTGAGGGTGATTCATGACTGTTATATGATAGTCATAATCAACTCCCAAATGTGATAGTGTTGTTTTGGTCCTTTGACCTGAAGTCACTACAATGTTGACATGACAATCTTCATACAATGACACTACCCAATGGGATCCTGAAGAAGGTTGCCATAAAGGTAGTGATTGGGGGTGATGAGAAATATGACATGCATTGTGAGTGATATAGAAGGAATTTGCCACTCCCATTGAAGAGAGCAATATCCAAGGCCTCTTGATAAGTGAGACTAGAGAAACACATGTCCATGCTCATTTGAGTTAGTATATGGTACTTGTCTCATATGTATCTTGCTAGTCTACTTAGAGATCAAGGAAGTTAGATTGAACATAACATGGATAATGTGTTCACATTTCTAGTTCAACATTGATATATGTGACAAAATGATTATAAAACACGGTAAAACTGGTCATTGATGGTTGACTCTTCTCTGACTAAGCCTACTTTTCAAGTAGCAATGGTGTGTGTCTAGAAACCATTCACTACTTATGAATCATAGTATTGACTAATGAATTCATTACGAACATTGGATGGTTCCAATTGGGTCACACACACAGAGATATCTTGAAGAAAGGCTGAATTGGACCTTATAATAATTGTTATAATAAATATAAAGACCTGAAAATAAGTTCCAAGGACCTTTAAAATACATATATTTGAGAAATAAGTTTCCACAAGTCAGGGTCCCATTCCTCATAGAAGAGAGAAGTCTGCACACACCAAGTTTAGTAAACCATTGTGTTCTCCAAACCCAGTGGAGTGGGAGGTGGAATCCCTTATTCTATGAGGGAGTCCACATCATGTCCAAATAGGGTTTGGGAAACCCTGAACTCTATGCTCCTCTCTATATATATGATGTGAAAGAAGGTCTTCAAGTAACACACTCATGTCTTCTCATTGTTGCCTCCAAGGTTTAAGAAACCCTAATAGAAATTTAGAGAGAGAAAGAGATAGGGAGGAGAAGACTAGAAGCCTCAAGACGTCTCCAAGTGCTTGTATGGATGTCATAGAGATGAGTTCATACAATGATTACGATCTTCACTAGTGGAACACGAATCAAGAAGAATATCTTCACTTTCAATCATCATGTTCCACATGTGTTCATAAAAGAATGACACAATATGCTAGAGAGCATGCAAATCAAAGAGAAAATCTCTGGGATGGAACAAAAAATTCTACCATGTTCATTGTGGAATGGTGCAATCTGGAAAGAGGCAACTCAGAAATCAGATCTAGGGTCAATACAACCAACTTTGTGACCTTAGGATCTATGACAATCATTGACAAAATCAAAAAATCCTACATTGACAATCACTAGTGGATTTTTGTGACGCACCACTAAAATTTTAGTTTTATGCATGCATTCCAATGAAACATAGAGTGTCATACACACCTGAAATGAGTATTGATAGCTGATCTTGCAACGTTCAAAATAGGTGTAGATTGAAGGGTCCAAATTTGTGTCAAGCATTACATGTTGAATCATTGGGCCATCTACCATGATAACGTATAAACTTGTAAACCCTATTTCAGTATTGTTCCACTAATGAATCTTGCTCGAAGGATTCTTAGAATTTCCTTTTTTCAGCTGCATTTTCCACCCTCAAGATTTTAATAATGGTATCAAATCCATGTTTAACACTCTTCACTGAATTTTTGATTATAAATTGTCGTCATTGACGATAGCACGAATATTTAATATGATGAAATTTATTAATGTGTAAATAAGTCAATGGGAATGTATCAATTATTATCACCATGATCATATTGAGATGAATAATTTATTTGTATATATATGCAAATCCAAAGTGATGCCTCAAAAATAGTTTTTGTTTGGTGTCTGAAACATGATTATGGACAAAACCTAATTTTGGTTTTTTTTACCTATGGCTCACATTTTGTAATTCTTACTATGGCTTGCATGTTATACCTTCTATTATGATTCTAAATGCATGGGTTCAATGAGTTTTGAGGTTTCTCTTACATATGCTATAATAGTTTAGGATAATCTAGGATATATAATATCCAACATGGTGGACATTAATAAATATGAAAGGATCGTGGGCTTCCCCCTCGAGCAGCACCCCGGAAAAAAGCACGGACGAGCCACATGCAGGGAAACTTGCACGTGTGGTTCTCACTGGAGCAAAATAATCATCAATAAATAATGAATATTTTGTGGTGACTTCTCGTGATTGAAGGTTCCAAGGATTAAAGCTCATCATATTTTATTTATGGATGTGATGCAAGAAACCCTAGATGCCTCAAGTCTTCCATTATCTTGGAAACATGGTTCTAGGACGCCATGAACATCACATTTTAATTTTATCTTTTGTGGTTCTTGTTTATATGTATCATATATAATGTATACATATGTGGTGATTGGATATGTATAAGTATTATACCATATCCCCCATTATATATTAAGATTAAGATGCTTTACAAAATGCAATACACATCAAGGACTCGATCATTTAATGTGAGCTTTCAGAAGTGAGGTGCATTATCCATATTGGCTAGGAGTGAGGTAAACATGTGGGTTTTCCAAATAGGGTACATGATTTAGTCAGTATTAGCGGTTGGGTTCAGATTAATAAGGTAAATTTAATTTAAATAAGTGCCTACAAGAATGCATATGAGTGTTCCAGATGATGTAATTCAAAAATGGTAGTTCCCCATCCATCCCAAGGTTGCATGTGATGCAATTGACACAAGTTGCATACCTAAATAGTTGAGTTGTGCACAGTCAACCAAAGTTGACTCATGTTTTAATGAAATATGGACCTTGTCTCACCAGAAAGTTATTATTTGTATCTTTCTAGATTGTCAGAGGGTTATTAATTCAAAGAAAATAGTTGGAGTAAACATTTCATTTAACCCTACTAAATGCAAAGATATTTTGAATCAAAATTTTAGTTCTTGCTTATTTTTTTGTAGATCATTTGGAGAATAAAAACAACCCTTTGTTGTGATTGGAACTTTAGAAGAATAAGCTCAACATGTTGAACTTTGTGGATTGGTATCGAAACTTGAGAAATTCTCAAGCACGAAAGCATGATCGATATACTACAAAATGATTTTCCTAAAGAGCCCACTACCACTGTGCTAAAAGCTAAAAGGGATGCATATAAAATGTATTCAGATGATTCCAATAACATGGCATGCCTCATGCTAGCCTCCTAGGTGCTTGACCTATACATGAAACATCAGAACATGGAGGCCTTTGAAATATTTGAGTATCTCAAAGGATTGTTTGAAGGCCAAGCTTGACAAGAGAGATATGATGTATCAAAGAAGTTATTTTAGAGCAAGCTGGCAGAGGGAGATACAGTTGGTCCTCGTGTTTTCATGTTTATTCAGTATTGTGGAGAACCTAGACAAAATAGATTTCCCATGGGCCAATAGTTGGTCATGGATGTGATTATTCAATCGTATCCCAAATCTTATAACCAATTTGTCATGAATTTCAACATGAATGAAATGGTTAAGTTACTGTCGAAACTAATCAACATGTTGTGAGCTACTAAATTAAACATGAAGAAGGTCAAGACTGAATATGATCTGATGGTCAACTGAAGCACACATACTAGATTATGAGATATGGTATATGGATATAAAAACCACATTCCTTAATGGGAATATGTTGGAGGATGTGTATACGATACAACCTGAGGGTTTGGAATCCCTAAAGGATTATGGAAAGGTATGTAAGCTGCAAAGGCTAATATATAGATTGAATCAAGCATCCATAGGTTAGAATCTTCATTTTGATGAATCACTCAAAGAGTTTGGCTTATCAATAATGGAGACGAACCTTGTGTTTATAAGAAGGTTAGGGGGACCATTGTAGTATATCTCATAATGTATGTGATTCATATACTAATCATGGGAAATGATGTTCCAACTCTTAAAAAGGTGAAGGCATGGTTGGGAAATAGTTTCCCAATGAAAAACTTGGTAGATGACACATATATTCTAGGTATCAAGATCTATAAAGATATATCCATAAGGATTCTTGTCTTTAGTCAAAATACATACATTGACAAAGTGCTGAAATAGTTCAACATGCAAGAGTCTAAGAAGGGAACTTACCCATGTGTCATGGGGTAAGTATTTCTAAGGACACATGTCTGATATCTTTGGAAAAAGGAATTGCGTGAGAAAGATTCATATGCCTATGAAATTGGATCTATCATGTATGCAATGTTATGCACACATGTAGATGTCTCAATATGCCTCGAGAATGATGAATAGATATTAGACATACCCCGATGAAAGTCATAGGATTGCATTGGAGAACAAACTTAAGTACTTGAAAGATATAAGGATACTTACGAAATATATGGAGTTGGGGAAGAGTTTGTTATAAAGGGTTACACTTATGCAAGCTTCCAACCAACATAGATGATTATCAGTTGCATGTGTTTTTCATTAATGGTTGTGCCATGAGTTTAAGGAGTTCCAAGCAAGTGACAATAGATGACTCTTACAAAAGAAGCTCAATGTATTGCTGCATCAGATGCTGCAAAGGAAGCTGTATGGATGAAAAACTTCATTAATAAACTTGGCGTTTCTCCCAACACTGCTGACATAGTACACTATTTTATGAAAATAATGGGGCTATCAAGCAAGATAAGGAAACTAGATTGCATCAATGTTCCAAGAATATTCTTCAATGCTTTTATCTCATACAAGAGATCCTTGAGTGAGGGGATGTGAAGATTAGAAGGGTATCGACATAGAGCAAAGTTTCTTATCCCTTGATAAAGGAATTTTCATAGCAGAAGTGTGATGGTCATGTTAGATTTCTTGGTATAAGATACATGAGTGATTGGCTTAATGTAAGTGGTAGAATGTTGGTGTAAATTCCCTAGAAACCAGTAATTAGATGATGGCTATAGGAATATCTTATAATTTTTATTTTAGTATATAAAGGCCATTATAGTCAATTGTAGAGATATTAATTTACATAATAAATGTCCTTAGAGTAACTGGTTCAAATCCATGGGACTTTAAATATGTGACTTGAACATGAGATCCTAATGGGTGCTAAGTAAAATATTCTTAAAAAGTCCATAGACAAGTATTATTATGGATGGAACAACACTAATACATGTGGGACTAGTAGGCGTGGTGACTAATCACGTGTCATGGGACATAGGTATTGGATACCAAGTAAGACACATGGGTACTTGTTAGAGAACAAGTGATAGTGGAGAGACCTACCTTGAGAGTGTTCCATGGACCAGTATATGTTAGTCATAATCAACTTTTAAATGTGACATTAGTGTTGTGGTCCTTCGATCTGAATTCACTATAATGATGATATGGAAATCATCATGCTTTTACACTACTTAATATGACATTGAAGAAGGCTTCCATAAAGTTAGTGATTGGGAGTTATGTGAATCATTTTCTTTGTTGATGCAAAAGAAATATGGCCCTCATGTAAATGGGAGCGATATATAAAGCCAATTGATAAGTGAGACTAGAGAAACACATGGCCATGCTCATGTGAATTAATATATGATGTTGGGCTCATGTGAATCTTTCTATTCTACTTGGAGATCAAGGAGCTTATATGGAATATAATGAGGATGGTGTGCTCATTCCTCTAGTTCAATCTAGGTATATCTAACAAAAGGATTATACAATATGGTAATACAAGTTGTTGATGGTTTAGTATTGTCCTAGATAGAAATTATGTGTGGCTAGACATCACTCATTGCTTATGGATCATAATATTGATTACTAGATCCATTGTGAATGCGTTATGGTCATGTTCAAGGTCACACACATAAGGATAACTTGAAGAAAGGTTGAATTGGACCTTATTGTAATTGTTACAATAAATCCAAGGACTAGAAAGTAATTTTCAAGGGCCTAAATAAAATATAGATCTAGAGTTAAGAAATAAGTTTTTGTAAGTCAAGGACCCATTCCTCATAGAATAAGGAAGTGTACACATTAGATTTGATGGAACATTGCATTTTGTGGACCTAGCGGGTAGTAGAATCCCCTATTCCTCTAGGGCATCGATGGACTGGACAAACAGGGTTTGGGAAACCCTAGCCTCTCCACTCCTCTATATATATGATATGGGAGAGGTCTGTAAAGGTACACACTTGTATCTTCTCATTGTTTCCTCCACAGTTTGAGGAACCCTAAAAGTAACTTAGAGAGAAAGAGAAAGGGGATATTAGGAACTTTATGTTTTCTTCAAGTGCTTGCCTAGATACCATAGAGACAAGTTTGCACAACAAATTTATTCCAAATGAAGATCTTCACTGACATCATACAAATTGAGGAGAAGATCTCCAAGATAGAACAACATGTTCATCCACTATCTGTGCACATTAGAATGACATGATCTTCCAGACAGCAAGTAGATCAAGGAGAAGATCTCTAGGGTGAAACAACTTGTTCCGCCGCATGCATGCACTATGGAAAGTGCGGTCCTCCAAAGGAAATTTTAGGATCATATTTGGGACCAATAGAGCCAATCGATGACCTTGGGATCTGCGCTAATCACCAAAAGAATTAGATAATCCACCACTAAAAATCACCAATTGATATCTATGATGTGTTGCTAAAAAATCAGTTCTCTCCACACATTTGAGGAATACTTTCAAATTACCAAAGATATATGAAATGAGTTCCAATTGCTGACTTGGAAAAATCTGAAAGAAACGTAGATTGGAGGGTCTTCATCTACTTCAAACATTAAAAGTTGAATTTTTGCCATGATAAGGTATGAAATTGCAAACCATGTTCCAAATGTTTTGCCTAGGCGAATCTTGCTTGATGGATTCTTGAGATTTATTTTATCTCATTGTGTTTTCCAATTCTAAGATTGCAACCACATCACCTTACTACAAGAAACGTTTTCTTCTTGTCAGGATTGTGATTTTCATGTACCTTTAGGATACTACACTGTGGACACTGTAATGCATTTATGTGTTTATTTTTAGCACACAAATTTAGGGAAAGCTTGAATTTTGTTAGCATCCATGCCATGATGCACAATTTCTTCTCGCTTCATAACTAGAATTTATAAGGTCATTACTTTCTAGAAGCATGTCTTTCAAAAAAATTTGGAAGATTCATGAAACTTTAGTCAATGTACCTATTGCATTCCCTAAAACTATATAGCCTAAACAATGCACTCAATGTCATGAATGTAGTGCATGCCTCATACATTGGTTTATGATCATCTTGTATGAAACTATTGAAACAATTATGTACGTTTGCAAAGTCACCCAAATGCTCTAAAATCTCATCGAACATATCAGTTGTAATTCCATTCACACAATTATTGTATCCTACACCAGCCTCAGTGGTAGATAATTTAACTTTCCCCTCCTTAAGTTTCTCCCATGCAAATTTCATTCAATATAGTTATAATTTCATTACACATTATATATATTTTTAGTTCCACACCATTAAAACCTCTCTCTAGGTGATTCCTTATTTACATCTAAAAATAGATAATATACCGAATATCACATTTGAACTCTATTATGTTTTTGTTTTTATAGACACCCAACTATGATTGATTCCTGTAATTGAAACTATATTTCTATAAGACATGATATAGTATATTAAAGTATTGACTTGTATAGAAGACAAATAAGAACTAGTCAGGGAAAAAATTTGATCTTGTTTAATATATAGCACCTAGCCTACAAACCCTTGACATTATTAAAACATGTATTGTACATGCTCTAGTTTCCAAGGAAATTTCGTGAGAATTTTCTACACTCCATCAAGTACATTGATGTAGGTAAATGAACTAGCTCAAATATATACCTAGATTACAATAGGGAAAGCTTTCAAAATTTCCTTAGAATTAGGGCACATTCCTTATGCCAAAGTCACTAAGTGAGACCAAATGTTAAAGAACATTCCAAACATTGTCTTTCCAATATGTACTCCTATTTAGTAAACCTTGCAAGGGAATTTCAAAGGTCATATAAACATTTTGTGATTTGGAATTATGGATGACTACATAATGAAAAACCTTGGATGTGCAATATTATTGGGTCATGCAATCGAGTTCACATATCAAATATATGAAATAACTAGATAGAGTCAAAGCATTAAAATTTCTCGTTATCAATGTGATATAATCAATTTTTGTATATTCTCATATATAAATAGGTCCATTTTTGCCTTAGACTAAAGATAATATCTTCTATTCCACCTAAATCCTAATACTGTCTATTTTGTACAGATTGAACAAGGCAAATGTTGACCTAACAGTTATACATTGTTCATATTTTGATGATGACTTAACTATTTCATTCATGTGTATCTATATGTCTATTTGAGATCGATTTCAGGTATTAGGTACATGAAAAGGATGAATTTAGTCAAGTCCAAGCTTGACCAAATACAAGTCAAAATAAATGCAAATGCTCTTGTGTGGAAAATACCCTAAAACCCTTAGGACAATTTTGTAAATCATTTGTATTGATGCCATGACTTGTAAGTAAGATGAGAAAAATATGAAGTGCACTTAAAATGAATATTGAATCACTTTTATAGAAATTTCTAAAATTCATCATAGGGAATTTTGTCAACCGAGTTTCACTCACATGAAACTCCACTGATGACCTTGATGGATCTGGGGAACTGCCAGGCTCGGTCGAGTTTCCCCAGGACAAACTCAACTAACACCTATGTACAAGCAAATCAAATTTAAGCCATCATCAAAGTTTCATCTAGGATAAACTCAACTGACAACTCAAATTTGCTTTCTCGCATAGTGCTATTGGTTGATTTAGATTTATTAAAAATCGACCGACTGCTTTGTACAAAATGTGCAAAAATGGGTTTCTAGCCATTAGAGTCTTGCAAAACTCTAAAATAGATTTGTTGCAACACCCAAATGAATAGAATCCATCCCCAAGTGTATCTATTGGCTAGTGGACATCCCAACTATAAATAGGTGTCATTGAACTTCATTCCAGGTTTGCTATGATCCTATGCTTTAGTTGAGTGGTATGTGAACTAAGATCCCCTTTCTCTCTCTATTTTACTACATATCAGAATCAAACCCAATGAGATATATTATTTGTGAGAGAGATTCTCCATTGTACTCATTGTGAAGATCACAATCTTCCCTTTCCCAATCCCTTTCTCTCAATAAAAGATGGTGAAAGATTCTCCTTGGTGAAGGTGAAAAAGAAGGATGGAGACCCATGAGAAGAGCGGGTAATTCCTTTAAGGCGGAAGACTTGTTGCAAGAGAAGATCTCCATGGAGAAGATTTCCAACTTATTGAAAAAGTGGGTAAGCCCCTGTGGAGTTTGAAGACTCATTCTCTAGGATAGGTAAGACCTTGTAAGGTTATTTGCTCATTTGATCCTTAAAAGGAAGGCTAGGTATCCTTGCCCTGGAAAAGGAAGGTCATATTGTAGCTCTTATAGTGGAATATAAGATGTGTGCAATGGTTGTAAATCCTAGGAAATGACCCTTCTAGATAGTGGACATACACTCTCTTAGTCTATAGTTTGGAACCACTATACATAGCTTGTGTTCTTGTTCTTATTTAAATGCTCTCATACTTTCTATGTATGTTCAGTTGCACTCAAATTTCATATTTGAAACCTTATCTCTTGAAGTAATTTTAAGGTATAATGAATTTGATTTAAGTGTTTTAGCTCTATTCAACCCCCCTTTTAGACCATGTTAATGCAACAAGTGGTATCATAGCATATATTCTCAAAGCAAGTGCTCCTATGAGATGAGAAGATGGGTAGGAATTATTTGGGGTCCCTTATCATAGAAGGAGGATTTTCCATGCATCCCATCCAAATTCAACGGAACAACTTCCTCCGTTGGAGGGGAGGATTCAATTCTACCTTCAAGGGTTGAGGTACGACATGTGCAGAGTGGTTTCTTCTCCATACAAGGAACTAAAGGGAGACATGGCTACTTGGAATGAAGCTACCACCGAGATTTCTTGGCTCAACGCCAAGGAAATAAGAATCATCTATTCAACCCTCACTCCCACCAAATTCAACCAGGTCTTTGTTTGGGACACAACTCATGATATATGGGAAAATATTTGTGTTACCTATGAAGGTAATAAGCAAGTCAAGGAGTCAAAGGTCTACATGTTTAATGTCTTGCTTGAGAACTTCAAGATGGGAAGGAAAGAAAAGATTGACGAGATGTATGCTAGGCTCAAAACCATTGTGAATGGGCTTGATTCTTTGTGACAACTTATGAACCAAGGGAAGGTCAACTCCAAGATTCTTAGGTCTCTTCTTAAGAGGTGGGAATCCAAGGTGACTCCATTGAAGAAACTACAAGCCTTAGTGAACTTGCTACCAAAGAGGTAATAGGGAATCTCCAAGCCTTTGAAGTGAGAGTAGACAAGCAAGAAGAAAAAGAAAACCTAGAAGAGAATGAATCCAAGAAGATAAAGGATGCATCCTTCAAAGCTCAAGTGGAGGTCATTTTTCTTCAACAACAACTTGCTTGTAGGCCTGCTCCTCCCTCATGTGAAGATGAATTCCCTAGTGATATTGAAGCCATCTACTACAATGGGAAACACTTCAAGGGAAATTCCTCCTCCTCTACTCCTAGATGCTATGAGTATGGTCAAAAGGGACACAACAAGAATGATTGTCCCAAGGCAAAGAAGTCCTACCACAAGAGCAACTCTGAGAAGAAGGAGGAATACAACAAGGAGAGGGAGTTTAAGAGGAGGGAGAAGAAGGAAGGAAGAGTCAAAGATGCTACCCATGCCACTTGGGAGGAGTCTTATGTAAGTGATTCTAGCTCTAATGAAGGAGAGTGTCTGTTATAACCTAGTTTTCCCCATTATTTAATAAATTAGTTTGCAAATAATGTGATATGAAGGACATATTTAGAAAGATGGTTCTCTATGTGTCTTGTTTGAAAATTGTGGATTGAAAGTGCAAATACACCATATGGGGTGTATTTTATGTAGTTCACTAGTTTCAATAATCTAATAATGGGCATGGGAAAGGGAAGAGAGAAAATCCAATATTGAGTGAAATACAAAATGTAATTGATAAATAATAACACACATATGAAATTATGAAAAAAATTCTAGAAAAGTGGTGTTAAAGGCCACTATTGGTTTGGTTTCAATTCCACATTATTACTGATGTGAAAGTAATCAAAATAAAAAATATGGGTAAAATAGAAAGAGAAAAGAATAGATTTTATGCCTTAAATAATAAGGTAAAGAGGGATATTTGGAGAATAAGAAAAGCATCTTTAACATCAGAATTTTGATATCAAACTTTCTCACAATTAGATAATGTCATTAAAAATTTTCCCTCAAAATTTGGGATTAAAAGGATTAAAAGAGAGATAGAGATATTGAATATACTAATTTTCCTAAAGTGTTGATTTAGAAAGAATCTGTATTGAATGTAATTATTTAAATCATTTTTTGGAAACTATGGGACCACCCTCTTTAGTTTGTGAGTGGGCTCCTAGTCGTGGATTCCATATCCAAGAGTTCATGGATTGTCTTCTTCCTCCTTCCCAAAAAGGAAATGACGACTACATTATAACATTTCCCCTCTATGATCCTCTCTCTCCCTAGTCTACAAAAAAACATGGTAACACTCCTAATGAATTTTAGAGTTAATTTCAGATCCAATGATTCCTACTTCATCCTATTTTCATGAAGGAATTGGGACTTTCCCTTTTCATTGTGGAGATGGAACTCCATTGAAAACTGACAGACACACCCTCCCCTTAATACATTCCTATAAAAGGCTTGAAATCCTAGTCTGAGAGGCGGGAACAAACTAGTGAGAATCCAAGTGCTCGAGGAGTGTTGTCCTCTTCCCTTGATCTTAGAAGGGAGACATACCCATCAAGAGACGCTGGTGTGTTCAGGAAGTCGTAGTAGCATAAAGGTGACAAGTTGTGGCATCAATAAGGTGTAATAAGCATGATGCTCTGATTGGTAATAGAGAATGATGGTGCCCGACAACCTTTAGCTGGTGATAATGGAGGTGAATTCTTCTACTGCTTGCAGGCCAAGATGCCTAGTCCAAAACTTGGAGGTGGGTCTATGGTATGGTGAACTTTGGAGCCACGCTGAGCCAATAGACTCTCACCTAGTGGATCAAGGAACATAGAAATTCTAAGATATAGGGTGTAGTCCCTAACCTACATACTAAACCCTAACCTTGGGAAATGGGAGTTGTGTGGGTGATATAATAACCCTACCCATATGAGCCATAATTACGATAAAAATAATGAGAATTAAGAAAAATATAAATAATTCTATGTGAGCCAGTCTTCCATGCATGAATGTGGAGAATTCATGCATGATGCACATGAAAGGATAGGAATATACATGAGAAACATAAGTAATAAATGGTTATACATGAAAATAAAAATATGAATGTAACATGTTCATGGTCCTAATGCTATCTCTAGAGGAATGGATGAATATGGAATACCCTTAGTTAGTGGGTATGATACTCCCAACAAGTGAGTAAGCTATTGAAATACTCCCAGCGAGTGATTATGATGTTGAGAATACCCCCATTGAGAGGGTTTGGATAGAGATCACCCCCATAGAGTGGAAGATCATTGAAATATTCCCATCGAGTGAGTATGAATACCCCCAGTGAGTGGGTATACAACCAAGATTAGGTAAATAAAGATTGAAAAGTTATAATATAAATGTATGTTCAACATATTATGGTTACTTTAAAAAAAGTAAATATGAATATAAGTGAGTAATGTGACTCATTCTTCCAAGAATATGTGCATGTGGAACATGGCATTTATGAGAAATTTTTTAAGAAACATAAGCATCTACGATTAATGCATTTACAGATGTAACCTACCTGAACCATATATCTTTAACGACCCAGCCTCCCAGTAACCCCCAATTAAGGGAGACAAAGAGGTCAGAGTCGTTATCCCAATTTCCAAATCAAAGGTTTAATAAATAATCAATAACAATTATAAAATTCTACTAACTAAACTGAAAGGTTGTAATATAATAAAACTTTGCATACCTTTTTCAAAAACTTGGATATCTATTTCTATCCACATCTGGAGTCTATTCTAACCGATCCTCCTTTGAACTTTAATTCATATTTAATTCCACATATGCCACTTTATTGTTTGTTCTTTTCATTTGAACCTAAAATGCCGACAAACAAAACGCCGGTCAGCATAAAGCTGGTATGTGGGGGAAACATTAATTGTGCAATTAACTGTAACAACATATTGTAGTCAAATATGATTTAACAAACAACTTTACATTTTCAACATAACTACTCAATCCATACATACCCTAACCTATGTGTTATCCCTACAGTGGACCTAGATGCTACCTTCCTTATGGTAGATCCTCATTTAACCCCTCATGATCCTACCTAACAGGTGAATCAGTTTCTAGGATTGATTCACATGGCACTATCCATAGGTAGCCCACTCCTTAACTCATGGTGTTCTAAAGAGTTGCATGGCACTACACGTAGATAGCCCAATCCCTAACTCTTGATAACCTGATGGTCCCACTTAATAAGTAGACCCTTTACCAGGTTACCCTTTTCATCATTAGCAAAGCCACATAGGAGAACCAGGATCGGAGCCAGTCATGTATGCATACTTATGGCGATAGTTATAGTCACTTTATAGTTGCATGAAATAAAAGTCATCCAAGCAGTTATTTTTAGGCAACCGATGAAACAACGGGGAATCACTGTGAAACTAAAGCGATTAACCATAAGTGTAACCACATACCCAGCCTCATCATCAAACCCTTTCCTGAAGAGATTTGGGCCTTTTCTAGAATCAGCATGAAACCCACCAAAACTTAGGTCGGTTTTGTGCGTAAACTTCTCCCAAATCCAAACGAGTGATTTCCTCAGATGCACATACATCAGATCATCAGAAAATCGGATTGAAAAAGTCACCATCTGGTAGCCTATTTCCCAGTTCGGCTAGAATCAGACGATACACAGCTATCGTTGGATCAAGATCCAACGATCTGTGTCACTCGCCTATAAACCAAATATTGTGACATTTAATATATTTCCTTTACCCTTTCCACTTTATGAGATTTTGTAAAAATCATAACTCCCAGACTGATTATCCGATTAATACCAAAATTTAAGGGTAAGTCTATGAATACTTAATCTATTTATGTTCCACGTTTTATGCCAAAAAACAAAAGGAATAACTCCTTTTCTTTGTTTGCAAGTCAATGACTTATAAGGCATTTATTTATACCTTAAAATTATATTTTCTCTCTCCTAATCTTTTATTTTCCTTTTTTTATTCCGTTTATCATTAGGAACCATGTAGACATGAAATCGTATCCAAGATGGATTCATTATCCATATTTCCACATTTTTCTTGTAATATTTTCACTATCTCACATATCTTCTAAATAAAGTAATATTTAATTAATCCTTTCTCTTTCTTGTTGCATTATCTTTACAAGTTGGACTCCTTGGAACCCAAGGAACCCAAAAAGCACGAAATCCCCTAAGAGGAATATTCCTTTTCCTTCTAGAGGTTTCTATGTATTTGTCATAAATATATTTCTTAATATCCATTATCTTTTAGCTTTTTCCATTATTTGGACTTTTCCTCTTTTCTTCTCTTTTATATCCATTATTGGATTAATATAATTAATAGGAACCACGAAATTCCATCACAAGGGAGATTTGCAAAGAGATCCATTCCTTGAAGCAAAGCATCCTACCTTTTCAATTAAGTCCATATTCATTAAATCATTACATTTCAATTATGAAAACATATGCAAAATTGGGGTTGTAACATCCTTCCCCTCTTATAAGAATTTTGTCCTCAAAATTCCATCAAGCAAACAAACAATTTAGGACAAGATTTTTCCATGTCCATCATTGGCCCCTATGTGTCTTTTCCCTATCCATGGTGCTTCCAAAGAACCTTTATCATCACATATTCCTTTCTCTGAGTTCTTTCACCTTGGCATCTATAAAACTCATAGGCGACTCATGTCATTTCAGCCTCCCTTGGGGCTCACTAGGTTCATTGGTCCGCACATGGTCCGGGTACCTCACATAGTGCTCTAAATTGGACACATGAAACTCATCAGACATCACATTATCCTGAGGGGTAAGGGCAAACTTAACCTTCTCCACCAAACCATGTCAAAAGAACCCATGTATCAGGGACTCAGCTCTCTTAGCTGTAACTTTGAGGGGTCAGATTTTCATGTCACATATTCCCCCACAGTGAACTGCATGTTAGTATACTTTGTATCAGCCATGACTCATGTCGTCCTTGGGCTCCTTTCATCCATCATACGATCAAAGAGACTTCATCTACACTCACTGTGGTCCTTTTCAGGCCTTCGCGAAGTCCCTTCACCAACATCATGGTGACCGACACAACCTCCCTTACAGAGCTCATTTACATCCCGACACTATCTATGGTGATTATCATCACATCTTATAGAAGACAAGAACTGTCTCTAGATATCACCCTGAATGAGCACACATGCTCTCATCAGACTCTCTAGTCTAGATCATACTAACCATTAGTTAGGAGTGATAAGCGATACTAACATCAAGTTCTTCATGTACCTACTTCCACCTTAGGGAAGTGAATCTTTAGGTTATACTCAAGAACCTTTGAACTCACATCATGGTGTAGTTGAACCATCTCCCTCATATGTAGTTCAACCGAATCTGTCCCTTGACAGTACTCTTTCTCTCTCATGTCATATAGGTAAGGCGACCTACCATAACCCAAATTACATTTTGACCTTCCTTGGTCTAGAGGAGACTTACAACATCCATAGTGATGAACTCCCATTCCCTCTCAGGGACTCTTTATCCTCTATGTCAATACACTGGGTTACTGGTGTTCATCCTTCACCTCCTGGCTTGCATGGAAATATACCACATCCAACTTCATCTTAGGCATCCAAAGTACTACTGTCACTTATTATCTTGGTAGTACCACGGTATGTGGTGATCTTAAATCATGATCTCCCGTATTGTCATGATTCCTTAAGATCAATTCCTCGGAAACCCTAAACCATTCTAATCGGGGTTTCATCACCTTCATTTTTAGAGAAGTGCATCTGAGGTTCTATAACCATCCTTTCATTGTCACAAGGACTAAGCTGGCTAAACCAACAACCATTAACTTGATCAACCGATATTGTTACATCTGAGTGTTATCCAAACATATCTCTTTTCCAACTGAGGGTTAACCTAACAACATCTTTTAGCTTCCATCTAAACTAGGTAGATGTATCTCATCCAGAGCATCCATTACCACTTCCCATCCTTAGGTGTTAGGTAACGTTGAAGACATACACCTCCATGTATTCAACTTATCATCTCATCTCAACTCCAAGTCAATCTTCATCAAGAAGACTCTGAGCTTATTCTCTTGGGTTTTGTACTCAACCTTGTATGACTCATATCTCATGATAAAAACATCCTCATAAGATAACTACCTTGTTTCTCTTAATGTTTTTCAACCATCCATGTATCATTCACTCTACTAGGGTATGTTATCATCTCTGTCCTCATACCTCATAGAATTGTTCCAACTCACATCATCTTTTATCCTTGGTGTATGGCATGCATATTGTCCTATCTCTCACTCCCATAACAAGAGGAAATAAGCATTTAGCTGCAGTCCAAATACAAAGTTCTTCCTATTCCAAGAGTAGAGATGGTACATCCCACCTTGCCAGTACACCTTTAAATCTAAGTTGAAACGTGCATCTTATGCCTCTACATCACAATCATCTTGATATCAAAGTTACTTTCATGGAAGACTGGTCTCGAACCTACTTGGGTCCACACACAATCCTTGGTCATCTCCTCTAAGGTGCCGACACTTTTGGGGTCATCCCTCTTCCCTCATGCATCCAGAGAGTGCCCTACTCATCTACCCTTTGGGTCCCATGAGTTCATGAAGGTGATCAATCTCCTAACACATGGCCCTCAGACAGTGATAGTTGTTACCTCCCGACCCTATGGTCATGTGCAACTAGGGAATTAGGCAACTCCTACTTCCATCAGTCTGATCCCTACCTGACCCTAGGATAGACTTAGGATTCCATTATAGTACATGTCCAACATAGAACTATACCCAAGCCTTCATCATCTCTTTCTCTGCATTCATGGTTGACTTCCATCCTTTCATAGGGGTCATGGCAACCTGCCTACCTTGGTCAGGCCCCATATTGGTTACCTCCATGGTAACACATCCACATGCACTTAGAGATGGTTATCTATGGGTCTACAGGTTCATTCTCATATCATGTACTTTTCACTTAGCTTCTCAAGATCCTATTGAGACCTCCTTAGGCTACCTCAAAACCAACAAACTGGTATACACCCTACAAAAAGGGTCCCTCTCCCAGGATGGGAGGAAACTACACCTCTTGATAACAAAGGTCACAAACGTCATTATGTCTAGGATTGACATCCACATGAGCATGCTTAACCCTAGCAAACTACTAAGGCACAAGAAGACCATCTACTAAGCCATGCTAGCTCATACTTGTTCTCATCCTCAACATTGGATTAAGATCATATCTTCCCATGTCATCAACTTAGCTGTGAGGGGTTCATCAAACATACCTTAAACTTAAGGGGTTTCCCTTTTCATCTAAACATGAGGAGTACCATGCTCGAATCTATAGAAACTAAAATATCATAATGAGCATTGGGTACACCACTTCCTCTCTTAGGCCTAGGAACCCTAGGTTCACTTTTGGGTGTCAAAGTGCATGATCAACCTCTTAACCACGAATCAAGCATGTATAAGGCATGGCATGCACTTCCTGTCATCCTTCTACTCGAGCAACACTTCAGATTTGAGTCCTCCTCAAGGACAATGAACAAGGTACAAGGCCTCAAAACCTGCTACTAAACCTCTCCAGGTCTAAGGAACTCTTCTTCCTATCTCAAAAGGTAAACACCTACACGATGGGCACATAGGTACCAGAAGCCTCATCCTCTCTCTAGGGTTTGGTTCCTCTAATGGCAACCAAGATATCATCAGCCTCCAGGGATCAAGCATGAGGCAACCACTATCATCTATTTAGGTCGCATCATCCTCTACTCCCCACTTTTCCTCATATCTCGGAGTCCAGGCTTCCAACCTTCTTGCTTGGGTCCTTCTCTCTCTCTCTCTAGAGCTAACTCCACAACCAGCCTTATACTAAAGGTCCTCTCTCTATGAAGATGGATCAAGCTCACAAGCATACCTCTTCGTGGGTGAAGCCTATATTCAAACTTATGTTTGCTCAAGGTTATCCCTAACCATTTATGCTTATCTCATCAGCTATCCAACATACTCACTTGGCCAGGGTTTCAACCTACTACTCGCACTACTGACGTATTCTGGGTGCCTATTATGCCATGCTCATATAAGCTCATGGGGTTTCCATAGGTTCTTCTCTAACCTCATCAATGAAGGAGCTATCCTTCACTCTAACATGCAGGAACCTTCTCAGGGTTGGGTCGCCAAAGGTACTCGGTCCTCCAACCTCTTATGGCTCATATGGCATCCAAGGTATGTCCATCCAAACACCTAGTCTACCATGACATCTAACTCACCATTTCATCTGTCTCTAACCTTCACTTAGGGTTAGGATTAACATCATTCTCAGAGGATGTGCCAGGTCTCCACTTATAATGGAGGTCTCTACCTCCACGACTAACTCTCTTTATTTATCCTCCTGACAAGAAGGTCTAGCCTCAGGTCTCTCCTAAGGGCATGACAACTTATGGCATACGACCTAAGTATGTATCTATTCTTTAGTTTATGCTTAATCTATTAAGCTTATGTCCATGACATCTTATTTACATGCTTTTCATTAATTTGGTGGAGGATTCCTTAGACCTTATCAACCTTACCCATACCTCAAGAGGGTGAGGAAAAGAGAGAAAACCCTAATCCTTAAGGTCCTTAACAGCATTTGAGTTGAGAATTGATGAACAAGATGAGAGAGCCCTAAAGGTATCTTATTTTGAGTCAAATCCTGAGACATTGGCCAGGCAGTCACACTAATCCAGGAGTCCACGTATTCTGACTAGCGGTGTGGAGGAAAATCTTGCCAGCCCCCGGACGTGATCCTTTTCTAGACACCTCTGTCTTTCAGAAATTCCTCTAATAACTCCCTTGGGTTCTACAGAGTTTGTAAAATTCAATAATTATTAAAGATTAAATGAGGAACCTATGCTCTGATACCAAATGCAACGACCCCGCCTCCCAGTAACTCCCAATTAAGGGAGACCAAGAGTTCGGAGTTGTTATCCCAATTTCCGGATCAAAGGTTCGACAAATAATCAATAACAATTATCAAATTCTACTAACTAAATTGAAAGGTTGTAATAAAATAAATCTTTGCATACCTTTTTCAAAAACTCATATATCTATTTCTATCCACATCTGGAGTCTATTCTAACTGATCCTCCGTTGAACTTTAATTCATATTTAATTCCACATATGCCACTTTACTATTTGTTCTTTTTATTTGAACCTAAAATGCCGACAAACAAAACATCGGTCAGCATAAAGTTGGTTTGTGGGGTAAACATTAATCGTGTAATTAACTGTAACAACATATTGCACTCAAATATGATTTAACAAACAACTTTACATTTTAACATAACTGCTCAATCCATACATACCCTAACCTCTGCGTTGTCCCTGTAGTGGACCTGGATGCTACCTTCCTTATGGTAGATCCCCATTTAACCCCTCATGATCCTACCTAACAGGTGAATCAGTTTCTAGGGTTGAGTCACATGGCACTACCCATAGGTAGCCCACTCCTTAACTCATGGTGTGCTAAAGAGTTGCATGCCACTACACATAGGTAGCCCAATCCCTAACTCTTGATAACTTGATGGTCCCACTTAACAAGTAGACCCTTTACTAGGTTACCCTTTTCATCATTAGCAAAGACACAGAGGACCAAGATCTGAGCCAGTCATGTATGCATACTTATGGCGATAGTCCTAGTCACTTTATAGTTGCATGAAATAAAATTCATCCAAGCAGTTATTTTCAAGCAACTGATAAAACAACCGGGAATCACTGTGAAACTAAAGCGATTAACCATAAGCATAACCACATACCTGTCAGGCTGATTTGAGATAGAATAATCCAATCAAGAAATCAAATACGCAAGCAAGCACATTATGAGATCCTAAAATATGCATACAATTTCTTATTATTAATCATGCCATCAAAATCTATTAAACCTAGCTCGCTTCCTAAGGTTTCTAGTCCACTTTTAGGGTTTCCATTGCAATTAGGGTTTTGCTTCCACTCTTATCATCATAAACCCTAATTCAACAAAACTACATAAAAACCTTAAATTTCTCATCTTATCACTCCTAACAGGCTTAGGATCATTATTTAGTAACATATTTCCATAATTCGAATTAAACATGGTTTTTCTCCTTTTTACCCTACATTAGTCAACTTTTCATGTGAAATTGATTGAAACTCAACTTTAATATTCAATAGGTTTATACTTCTCAAAATAACCAATTAATCCTCAAAGATTCATCCTTTATACTCAATTGGGGTTTCTTAGGTTTCTTATTTGCAAAACCCTAATCATATCAATTATCTTCATTAAGGATTCTTTAATCCAAACTACATTCATGAATCATTATATTACAGTTGTATACTTGCAATTTTGGATTATGACCACTAAAACTCATATTTTCCCAAATTAGAGATTATAGTCTATTCAACCATGTACATGATCATAAAAACCCTAAAACCAACATACTAATCATCCTTTTATGATTTTACCCTTTATTTTACTCTTAACAGGATAAAATTGATCAAAAACATATAAAAGATTCATCATGATTGTTTTTATGTCGTTCTAGGGTTTTTTTATCAATTAATGCACTAAAAGATGTAAAACCCTATACTTTTTTAATATCATCTACAATTAGGCTCTAATATCAATTTTATCATGTTCTACGTATTGTTTTGATCAAAAAGTTCGACTTACTTGCAATTTTTGGCCAAAGGAATGATTTTTAATGAATTAATCAAGATTCCATCATTTTGTGAAATATCAGGCAGAAAGGCAACTCACTTTTTGCTTTTTCAAAAAATGTCGGCCAACGGATCTCTGGTCATCCCTGACTGGGCTAGATCTAACGCCCCACCTTGTGCACGCCCACTCCCCATTATCCAGCATGTGAAGCGCTCAGGGCCTTTGGATCTATCCACGTGTCCACAATGGATTTTCATTGGAGGGCTATTGCTGCTTCCCTCCTTTTCCCCAATAGCTCGACCTGCGGCAGTGTCGTAGCCTAGAGCTCACTGGAGCAGACTCGATCTATGGGTCCAGTGCACTAGAGGACAGGACGAGTGGCCATTTGGTTTCGTGAGGGCCTCCCGAAGTCAAGGGTGGCCATATATATAGGCATGGGTAGCTAGGGTTGGCTCCCAGCCTCACCGTCGAACCCTTGCCCGAAGAGATTTGGGCCTTTTCTAGAATCAACATGAAACCTACCAAAACTTAGGTCAGTTTTGTGCGGAAACTTCTCCCAAATCCAAACGAGTGATTTCCTCAGATGCACATGCATCAGATCATCAGAAAATTGGATTGAAAAAGTCACCATTCGGCAGCCTGTTTCCCAGTTCAGCTAGAATCAGGCGATACACAACTATCGTTGGATCAAGATCCAATTATTTGTGTCACTCGCCTATAAACCATATATTGTGACATTTAATATATTTCCTTTACCCTTTCCACTTTAGCAGATTTTGTAAAAATCATAACTCCCAGACCGATTATCCAATTAATACCAAAATTTAGGGGTAAGTCTATGAAGACTTAATCTACTTGTGTTCCAAGTTTGGAGCCAAAAAACAAAAGTAATAACTCCTTTTCTTCATTTTCAAGTCAATGACTTATAAGGCATTTATTTATGCCCTAAAATTATATATTTTTCTCTCCTAATCTTTTACTTTATTTATTTTTATTCCTTTTATCATTAGGAACCATGTAGACACGAAATCTTATCCAAGATGGATTCATTATCCATATTTCCACATTTTTCTTGTAATATTATCACTATCTCACATGTCTTCTAAATAAAGCAATATTTAATTAATCCTTTCTCTTTCTTGTTGCATTATCTTTGCAAGTTGGACTCCTTGGAACCCAAGGAACCCAAAAAGCACGAAATCCCCTTTGAGGAATATTCCTTTGCCTTCTAGAGGTTTCTATATATTTCTCATAAATATATTTCTTAATATCCATTACCTTTTAGCTTTTTCCATTATTTGAACTTTTCCTCTTTTCTTCTCTTTTATATCCATTATTGGATTAATATAATTAATAGGAACCACAAAATTCCATCACAAGGGAGATTTGCAAAGAGATCCATTCCTTGAAGAAAAACATCCTACCTTCTCAATTAAGTCCATATTCATAAAATCATTACATTTCAATTATGAAAACATATGCAAAATTGGGGTTGTAACATCCTTCCCCTCTTATAAGAATTTTGTCCTCAAAATTCCATCAAGCAAACAAACAATTAAGGATAAGATTTTTCCATGTCCATCATTGGCCCCTATGTGGCTTTTCCCTATCCATGCCGCTTCCAAAGAACCTTTATCATCACATATTCCTTTCTCTGAGTTCTTTCACCTTGGCATCTATAAACCTCATAGGCGACTCAGGTCATTTTAGCCTCCCTTGGGGCTCACTATGTTCATTGGTCCGCACATGGTCTGGGTACCTCACATAGTTCTCTAAATTGGACACATGGAACTCATCAGACATCACATTATCCTGAGGGGTAAGGGCAAACTTAACCTTATCCACCAATCCATGTCAAAAGAATCGATGTATCAGGGACTCATCTCTCTTAGCTGTAACTTTGAGGGGTTGGATTTTCATGTCACATATTCCCCCACAGTGAACTGCATGTTAGTCTACTTTGTATCAACTACGACTCATATCGTCCTTGGGCTCCTTTCAGCCATCATACGATCAAAGCAACTTCATCTACACTCACTGTCGTCCTTTTTAGGACTTCGTGAGGTCCCTTCACCAACATCATGGTGACCGACACAACCTCCCTTACAGAGCTCCTTTACATCCTGACACTGGCTATGGTGGTTATCATCACATCTTATAGAAGACAAGAATTGTCTCTAGATATCACCCTGAATGAGCACACATGCTCTCATCAGACTCTCTAGTCTGGATCATACTAACCATTAGTTAAGGGTGATAAGCGGCACTAAAATCGAGTTCTTCATGTACCTACTTCCACCTTATGAAAGTGAATCTTTAGGTTATACTCAAGAACCTTTGAACTCACATTATGGTGTAGTTGAACCATCTCCCTCATATGTAGTTCAACTGGATCTATCCCTTGACAGTACTCTTTCTCTCTCATGTCATATAGGTAAGGCGACCTACCATAACCCATATTGCATCTTGAACTTCCTTGGTCTAGGGGAGACTTAAAACATCCATAGTGATGAAATCCCATTCCCTCTCAAGGATTCTTTATCCTCTATGTCAATACACTGGGTTACTGGTGTTTGTCCTTCACCTCCTGGCTTGCATGGCAACATACCACAAGCAACTTCATCCTAGGAATCCAAAGTACTACTGTCACTTATTATCTTGACAGTACCACGGTATATGCTGATCTTAAATCATGATCTCCTATATGGTCATGACTCCTTAAGATCGATTCCTCAGAAACCCTAAACCACTCTAATCGGGGTTTCATCACCTTCCTTTTTAGAGAAGTGCATCTGAGGTTCTACAACCATCCTTTCATTTCCTCAAGGACTAGGTTGGCTAACCCAACAACCATTAACTTGATCAACTGATATTGTTACATCTGAGTGTTAGCCAAACATATCTCTTTCCCAACTGAGGGTTAACCTAACAACCTCTTCTAGCTTCCATCAAAACTAGGCAGTTGTATCTCATCTAGAGCATCCATTACCACTTCCCATCCTTAGGTGTTAGGTAACGTTGAAGACGTACACCTCCATGTATTCAACTTATCTTCTCATCTCAACTCCAAGTCTATCTTCATCAAGAAGACTATGATCTTATTCACTTGGGTTTCGTACTCAACCTTGTATGACTCATATCTCATGATAAAAATATCCTCATAAGATAACTACCTTATTTCTCTTAATGTTTGTAAACCATCCATGTATAATTCACTCTACTAGGGTATGTTATCATCTTTGTCCTCATACCTCATAGCATCATTCCAACTCACATCATTTTTTATCCTTGGTGTATGGCATGCGTATTGTCCTATCTCTCACTCCCATAACAAGCGGAAATAAGCATTTGGCTGTAGTCCAAATACAAAGTTCTTCCTGTTCCAAGAGTAGATTTGGTACATCCCACCTTGCCAGTACACCTTTAAATCTAAGTTGAAACATGCATCTTATGCCTCTTCATCACAATCATCTTGATATCAAAGTTACTTTCATGGAAGATTGGTCTCAAACCTGCTTGGGTCCACAGACAATGCTTGGTCATCTCCTCTAGGTCTATAGGGTGCCAACACTTTTGGGGTCATCCCTCTTCCCTCATGCATCCAGAGAGTTCCCCACTCATCTGCCCTTTGGGTCCCATGAGTTCATGAAGGTGATCAATCACCTAACCCATGGCCCTCAGACAATGATAGCTATTACCTTCCGACCCTATGGTCATGTGCAACTAGGGAATTAGGCAACTCCTATTTCCATCGGTCTTATCACAACTTGAACCTAGGATAGACTTAGGATTCCATTATAGTACATGTCCAACTTAGAACCTTACCCAAGCCTTCATCATCTCTTTCTCTTCATTCATGGATGACTTCCATCCTTTCAAAGGGGTCATGGCAACCTGCCTACCTTGGTCAGGCCCCATACTGGTTACCTCCATGGTAACACATCCACATGCACTTAGAGATGGTTATTTATGGGTCTACAGGTTCATTCTCATACCATGTACTTTTCACTTAGCTTCTCAAGATCCTATTGAGACCTCTTTAGGTTACCTCAAAACCAACAAACTGGTATACACCCTACAAAAAGGGTCCCTCTCCCAGGATGGGAGGAAACTACACCTCTTGATAACAAAGGTCACAAACATCCTTATGTCTAGGATTTACATCCACATGAGCATGCTTAACCCTAGCAAGCTACTAAGGCACAAGAAGACCATCTACTAAACCATGCTAGGTCATACTTATTCTCATCCTCGACATTGGATTAAGATCATACATTCCCATGTCATCTTAGCTGTGAGGGGTTCATCAAATATACCTTAAACTTAAGGGGTTTCCCTTTTCCTCTAAACATGAGGAGTACCATGCTCGAATCTATAGAAACTCAAATATCATCATGAGCATTGGGTACACCACTTCCCCTCTTAGGCCTAGGAACCCTAGGTTCACTTTTGGGTGTCAAAGTGCATGCTCAACCTCTTAACCACGAATCAAGCATGTATAAGGCATGACATGCACTTCCTGTCATCCTTCTACTCGAGAAAAACTTCAGAGTTGAGTCCTCCTCAAGGACAATCAACAAGGTACAAGTCCTCATAACCTTTTACTAAACCTCTCTAGGTCTAAGGAACTCTTCTTCCTATCTCAAAAAGTAAACACCTACACCATTGTCACATAGGTACCAGAAGCCTCATCCTCTGTCTAGGGTTTGGTTCCTCTAATGGCAACCAAGATATCATCAGCCTCCAGGGATCAAGAATGAGGCAACTACTATCATCTACTTAGGTCGCATCATCCTCAACTCCACACTTTTCCTCATATCTTGGAGTCTAGGCTTCCAACCTTCTTGCTTGGGTCCTGCTCTCTTTCTCTAGAGCTAACTCCACAACAAACCTTATACTAAAGGTCCTCTCTCTATGAAGATGGATCAAGCTCACAAGCATACCTCTATGTGGGTGAAGCCTATATTCAAACTTATGTTTGCTCAAGGTAATCCCTAACCCTTTATGCTTATCTCATCAGCTATCCAACATACTCCCTTGGCCAGGGTTTCAACCTACTACTCACACTACTGACGTATTCTAGTGCCTACTATTCCATACTCATATTAGCTAATGGGGTTTCTATAGGTTCTTCTCTAACCTCACCAATGAAGGAGCTATCCTTCACTCTAACATGCATGACCCTTCCTAGGGTTGGGTCACCAAAGGTACTCGGTCCTCCAACATCTTATGGCTCATATGGCATCCAAGGCATGTCCATCCAAACACCTAGTCTACCATGACATCTAACTCACCATGTCATCTCTCTCTCTAACCTTCACATAGGGTTAGGGTTAACATCATTCTCAGAGGATGTGCCAGGTATCCACTTATAATGGAGGTCTCTACCTCCACGACTAACTCTCTTTACTTATCCTGCTGACAAGAAGGTCTAGCCTTAGGTCTCTCCTGACGGCATGACAACTTATGTCATACGACCTAAGCATGTATCTATTCTTTAGTTTATGCTTAATCTATTAAGCTTATGTCCATGACATCTTATTCACATGCTTTTCATTAATTTGGTGGAGGATTCCTTAGACCTTATCAACCTTACCCATACCTCAAGAGGGTGAGGAAAAGAGAGAAAACCCTAATCCTTAAGGTCCTTAACAGCATTTGAGTTGAGAAGGGATGAACAAGATGAGAGAGTCCTAAAGGTATCTTATTTCGAGTCAAATCCTGAGACATGGCCCAGGCAGTCACACTAATCTGGGAGTCCTCGTATTCCGACTAGCGGTGCGGAGGAAAATCTTTCTAGCCCCCAGACGTGATCCTTTTCTAGACACCTCTGTCTTCCGAAAATTCCTCTAATAACTCCCTTGGGTTCTACAGAGTTTGTAAAATTTAATTATTATTAAAGATTAAATGACGAACCTATGATCTGATACCAAATGTAACAACCCCGCTTCCGAGTATCCCCCAATTAAGGGAGACAAAGAGGTTAGAGCCGTTATCCCAATTTCCGGATCAAAGGTTCAAAAAATAATCAATAACAATTATCAAATTCTACTAACTAAACTGAAAGGTTGTAATAAAATAAAACTTTGCATACCTTTTTCAAAAACTCATATATCTATTTCTATCCACATCTGGAGTCTATTCTAATCGATCCTCCTTTGAACTTTAATTCACATTTAATTCCACATATGCCACTTTATTGTTTGTTCTTTTCATTTGAACCTAAAAATTGACAAACAAAACGTCGGTCACCATCAAGCTGGTATGTGGGGGAAACATTAATCGTGCAATTAACTGTAACAGCATATTTCAGTCAAATATGATTTAACAAACAACTTTACGTTTTCAACATAACTGCTCAATCCATACATACCCTAACCTCTGTGATGTCCCTGTAGTGGACCTGGATGCTACCTTCCTTATGGTAGATCCCCATTTAACCCCTCATGATCCTACCTAATAGGTGAATCAGTTTCTAGGGTTGAGTCACATGGCACTACCCATAGGCAGCCCACTCCTTATCCCATGGTGTGCTAAAGAGTTGCATGGCACTACACGTAGGTAGCCCAATCCCTACCTCTTGATAACTTTATGGTCCCACTTAACAAGTAGACCCTTTACCAGGTTACCCTTTTCATCATTAGCAAAGCCATAGAGGAGGACCAGGATCTGAGCTGGTCATGTGTGCATACTTATGGTGATAGTCATAGTCACTTTATAGTTGCATAAAATAAAAGTCATCCAAGCAGTTATTTTCAAGCAACCGATAAAACAACCGGGAATTGTCATGAAACTAAAGTGATTAACCATAAGCGTAACCACATACTAGTTAGGATGATTTGAGATAGAATAATCCAATCAAGAAATCAAATAGGTAAGCAAGCACATTATGAGATCTTTAAATATGCATATAATTTCTTATTATTAATCATGCCATCAAAATCTATTAAACCTAGCTCGCTTCCTAGGGTTTCTAGTCCACTTTTAGGGTTTCCATTGCAATTAGGGTTTTGCTTCCACTCTTATCATCATAAACCCTAATTCAACAAAACTACATAAAAACCTTAAATTTCTCATCTTATCACTCCTAACATGCTTATGATCATTATTTAGTAACATATTTCCATAATTCGAATTAAACATGGTTTTTCTCCTTTTTACCCTACATTAGTCAACTTTTCATGTGAAACAAATTGAAACCCATCTTTAATATTCAACAGGTTAATACTTCTCAAAATAACCTATTAATCCTAAAAGATTCATCATTTATACTCAATTGGGGTTTCTTAGGTTTCTTATTCGCAAAACCCTAATCATATCAATTATCTTCATTAAGGATTCTTTAATCCAAACTACATTCACGAATCATTATATTACAGTTGTATACTTGCAATTTCGGATTATGACCACTAAAACTCATATTTTCCCAAATTAGGGTTTATAGACCATTCAACCATGTACATGATCATAAAACCCCTAAAGCCAACATGCTAATCATCCTTTTCTAATTTTACCCTTTCTTTTACTCTAAACAGGTTAAAATTGATCAAAAACATATAAAAGATTCATCATGATTGTTTTTATATAGTTCTAGGGGTTTTTTATCAATTAATGAACTAAAAGATGTAAAACCCTATACTTTTTTAATATCATCTACAATTAGGCTCTAATATCATTTTTATCATGTTCTACATATTTTTCTGATAAAAAATCACTACTTGCAATTTTTGGCCAAAGGAATGATTTTTAACGAATTAATTAAGATTCCATCATTTTTTGAAATATCAGGCAGAAAGGCAACTCACTTTTTTCTTTTTGGAAAAATGTCTACCGACGGATCTCTGGTCGTCCATGACCGGGCTAGATCTGACGCCCCACCTTGGGTGTGCCCACTCTCCATTATCCATCACGCGAAGTGCTCAGGGTCGTTGGATCTATCCACGCATTCATAATGGATTTCATCGGAGGGCTACTGTTGCTTCCCTTCTTCTTCCCTAGTAGCTCGACCTGTGGCGGTGCCATAGCCTGGAGCTCACCAGAGCAGACTCGATCCATGGGTCCAGGGCACTAGAGGACAGGATGAGTGGCCGTTTGGTTTCGTGAGGGCCTCCCGAAGTCAAGGGTGGCCATATATATAGGCATGGGTAGCTAGGGTTGGCTCCCAGCCTTGCCATCAAACCCTTGCCCAAAGAGATTTGGGCATTTTCTAGAATCGGCATGAAACCTACCAAAACTTAGGTCAGTTTTGTGCGGAAACTTCTCCCAAATCCAAACGAGTGATTTCTTCATATGTGCATGCATCAGATCATCAGAAAATTGGATTGAAAAAGTCACCATCCGGCAGCCTGTACCCCAGTTCGGCTAGCACTGGACGATACATAGCTATCATTGGATCAAGATCCAATGATATGTGTCACTCGCCTATAAACCATATATTGTGACATTTAATATATTTCCTTTACCCTTTCCACTTTAAGAGATTTTGTAAAAATCATAACCCCCAGACCAATTATCCAATTAATACCAAATTTTAAGGGTAAGTCTATGAAGACATAATCTACTTTTTTTCCAAGTTTGGAGCCAAAAAACAAAAGAAATAACTCCTTTTATTCATTTGCAAGTTAATGACTTATAAGGGATTTATTTATGCTGTAAACTTATATTTCCTATCTCCTAATCTTTTTTTTATTCCTTTTATCATTAGGAACCATGTAGACACGAAATGTTATCCAAGATGGATTCATTATCCATATTTCCACATTTTTCTTGTAATATTATCACTATCTCACATATCTTCTAAATAAAGTAATATTTAATTAATCCTTTCTCTTTCTTGTTGCATTATCTTTGCAAGTTTGACTCCTTCGAAGCCAAGGAACCCAAAAAGCATGAAATCCCCTTTGAGGAATATTCCTTTGACTTCTAGAGGTTTCTATGTATTTCTCATAAATATATATCTTAATATCCATTATCTTTTAGCTTTTTCCATTATTTGGACTTTTCCTCTTTTCTTCTCTTTTATATCCATTATTGGATTAATATAATTAATAGGAACCATGAAATTCCATCACAAGGGAGATTTGCAAAGAGATCCATTCCTTGAAGCAAAGCATCCTACCTTTTCAATTACGTCCATATTCATAAAATCATTACATTTCAATTATGAAAACATATGCAAAATTGGGGTTGTAACATCCTTCCCCTCTTATAAGAATTTTGTCCTCAAAATTCCATCAAGCAAACAAACAATTCAGGATAAGATTTTTCCATGTCCATCATTGGCCCCTACGTGTCTTTTCCCTATCCATGGCGCTTCCAAAGAACCTTTATCATCACATATTCCTTTCTTTGGGTTCTTTCACCTTGGCATCTATAAACCTCATAGGCGACTCAGGTCATTTTAGCCTCCCTTGGGGCTCACTAGGTTCATTGGTCCGCACATGGTCTGGGTACCTCACATAGTGCTCTAAATTGGACACATGGAACTCATCAGACATCACATTATCTTGTGGGGTAAGGGCAAACTTAACCTTCTCCACCAAACCATGTCAAAAGAACCCATGTATCGGGGACTCAACTCTCTTAGTTGTAACTTTGAGGGGTCGGATTTTCATGTCACATATTCCCCCACAGTGAACTGCATGTTAGTCTACTTTGTATCAGCTACGACTCATGTCGTCCTTGGGCTCCTTTCAGCCATCATACGATCAAAGAGACTTCATCTACACTCACTGTGGTCCTTTTCAGGCCTTCACGAGGTCCCTTCACCAACATCATGGGGACCGACACAACCTCCCTTACATAGCTCATTTACATCCCGACACTGGCTATGGTGGTTATCATCACAACTTACAGAAGACAAGAACTGTCTCTAGATATCACCTTGAATGAGCACACATGCTCTCATCACACTCTCTAGTCTGGATCATACTAACCATTAGTTAGTGGTGATAAGCGGCACTAACATCGAGTTCTTCATGTACCTACTTCCACCTTATGGAAGTGAATCTTTAGGTTATACTCAAGAACCTTTGAACTCGCATCATGGTGTAGTCGAACCATCTCCCTCATATGTAGTTCAACCGGATCTGTCCCTTGACATTACTCTTTCTCTCTCATGTCATATAGGTAAGGCAACCTACCATAACCCATATTGCATCTTGACCTTCCTTGGTCTAGGGGAGACTTACAACATCCATAGTGATGAACTCCCATTCCCTCTCAGGGATTCTTTATCCTCTATGTCAATACATTGGGTTACTGGTGTTCGTCCTTCACCTCCTGGATTGCATGGAAACATACCACTTGCAACTTCATCTTAGGAATCCAAAGTTCTACTGTCACTTATTATCTACTTTGTCACTTATTATCTTGGTAGTACCACAGTATATGGTGATCTTAAATCATGATCTCCCGTATTGTCATGATTCCTTAAGATCGATTCCTCAGAAACCCTAAACCACTCTAATCGGGGTTTCATCACCTTCCTTTTTAGAGAAGTGCATATGAGGTTCTACACCCATCCTTTCATTTCCTCAAGGACTAGGCTGGCTAACCCAACAACCATTAACTTGATCAACCGATATTATTACATCTGAGTGTTAGCCAAACATATCTCTTTTCCAACTGAGGGTTAACCTAACAACCTCTTCTAGCTTCCATCTAAACTAGGCAGTTGTATCTCATCCAGAGCATCCATTACCACTTCTCATCCTTAGGTGTTAGATAACGTTGAAGATGTACACCTCCATGTATTCAACTTATCATCTCATCTCAACTCCAAGTCTATCTTCATCAAGAAGACTATGATCTTATTCTCTTGGGTTTCGTACTCAACCTTGTATGACTCATATCTCATGATAAAAACATCCTCATAAGATAACTACCTTGTTTCTCTTAATGTTTGTAAACCATCCATGTATCATTCACTCTACTAGGGTATGTTATCATCTCTATCCTCATACCTCATAGAATCATTCTGACTCACATCATCTTTTATCCTTGGTGTATGGCATGCGTATTGTCCTATCTCTCACTCCCATAACAAGAGGAAATAAGCATTTGGCTGTAGTCCAAATACAAAGTTCTTCCTATTCCAAGGGTAGAGATGGTACATCCCACCTTTCCAGTACACCTTTAAATCTAAGTTGAAACATGCATCTTATGCATGTACATCACAATCATCTTGATATCAAAGTTACTTTCATGGAAGACCGGTCTCGAACCTACTTGGGTCCACACACAATCCTTGGCCATCTCCTCTAGGTCTATAGGGTGCCGACACTTTTAGGGTCATCCCTCTTCCCTCATGCATCCAGAGAGTGCCCTATTCATCTGCCCTTTGGGTCCCATGAGTTCATGAAGGTGATCAATATCCTAACCCATGGCCCTCAGACAATGATAGTTGTTACCTCCCCACCCTATGGTCATGTGCAACTAGGGAATTAGGAAACTCCTACTTCCATCGATCTTATCCCTACCTGACCCTAGGATAGACTTAGGATTCCATTATAGTACATGTCCAACATAGAACCTTACCCAAGCCTTCATCATCTCTTTCTCTACATTCATGGTTGTATTTTCTTCCAAGCAAAATAGCCCAGTTGAGGAATCAAATCACAAACTTCAAAAATCTAGAAGGTGAAAGAATGAAGGAGGAAAATACATCTCAAGCTGACATTGTTACGACCCCATCTGAGCTTAACTGGTAAACTAGGGTTTACCTAGACAATTGCAAAGATTAATTGAAATAATCATTCTTGAAATCTAATTAATGACGATAACACAATTAGTATGTTTTAACTATGATAAGAAGTCTAAATGTTCTTTTGTCTTGAGAATTAGGGTTTGAGAAGCATAAACCCTAATCGGCCCAAAATAGGGTTTTGATGATACATGAATACAGAATTTGATAAGTAGAATGTCTCACTAAATGATTTTTAGTATTTTATGTGTAACTCTGATTTACTTCAAATTTGGATATGATTTGGATATATCAAATATGAACAACATTGGTAATATCAGAATTTTTGAAGAATGTTCTGACCTGTTTATCGGTCGAGTTTCAAACTCGACCGATCATATTTCCAGATTTATATAGCAGTGTGGTAATTGAATTTTATCTTTTTATTGGTATATCCAATTGATCTCAAATTTTAAATGTGCTTGAAAAACACAGTTTTAGACACTCTTTTAAATTGGTATAATTTTTGGATGACGTTTGATCTCTACAGTGAGGGTGTCGGTCGAGTTCTGTGCAGGACAAACTCGACCGAATCTGCTGCAGACTGCAATATAGTAGTGCACTGTTCTATTTTTAATTATATATTTGTAACTCCAAATGATCTCAAATTTTAACTGAAGCTTTATAGATCAATTGTAAACAACGTAATAAATTCCCATAATTGTTGGAGAAGGTTTGATCTCTGAAATAAACGAATTACAGTAACTTTTGTATAACTGAATATTCAGCCAATATAATAAAAGTTGAGTGTTGGGTCAATATGCAATTGACCCAAGCAGCTCAAATTGACTTATATGATCGAGCACACACACACACAGCTCTCATTCTTCGTAATCCACCCTAGAGAAACGAAAATCTAGAGAGAGAGGGAGAGTTAGGGCTTGAGTGGAGAAAGAGGAGGAATTGCTGACCTAGGGTTTTGCGGTCCAAGGAATGGTGAAATCAAGTAAGTTTGGATCCTTTGCATAGACTTTTATGGTGAATCTTCTCTCTCATGTCAAGATTCCATCCATGCTCTGATTTGGTCCAAGATGATGTCGAAATTCCCTCTTTTCTCACCCTTTCTTCATAATCCCTCATTTTCAAGGTTTCCTAGTTGAATGAAAGAAGAATTGGGAGATTTGCTAGGGATTTGATATGAGTTCGAGATCCCATGAGTTGAACTGCAGTTTTGAGGTGTTTTCACACCTTAGGGTGAGTGGGTACTTCCTTTAAACAGTATAATGCACGAAATTTGATTATAGCATCCAAATCCCTAATTGCTTGGTATGTGATTCTAAACCCTAAAATGTCCATTTAATTTAAGTTGTTACAAATTGATATGATATGGATTCCTTCTCTGTTTGAATGACTCTTTGATGGTAGATTCACATCAGAAACGTATAACACACATCCTAGTAATAATGCTTTTCAGATTTATACCATATGATGTAATTAGGGTTTAACCTAATTGAGATATCACTAGAGTTTCAACCTTATTGAAGAGGACTAGTAATCTTATAAGTGGTTAGGATGTACCTCATGGGTTACCTTATTTGAATTTTATTCTTGGTGCATGATATCTCAGTGAATGGCATGGAAACCTAAATTTAGTTTAATTTCCATGGTTTCATACATATATTGACTGTATATAATTGTTGAAAGCAGTCTTTAATTTGTGAATGTTTATATCGTGTGAAATCCTTATGAGAGCCATGTGATAAGTGAATGAGGCAAATGAAACCCTAAGAGCAGGGTGTTGCTATGTGATAAGAGAATAAGGAAAGGAAACCCTAAGGACAGGGTGTTCTATGAATTAAGTTATGGTGATATGAAAGGTTTCCATATGAGATGTGGTGATGCTTAACTGTTGAATTGTATGATGCTTGTGCATTTAACTTTACATGCTTGTTCTCTTTGAGTTGGTATATATATACTACAGGGTTTCTTACTTTCACAATACATATCTCGTGAATTGTAGGTGATGAGATATGACATGCCCTAGAAAGGGATGTTACTGAGATCATGCATATATGTATGAAATGTTAGAATGAGAATACTTGTTGGACAGACATGATATATGTTGAATACATGAGTTATGATGTTTCTTATGATATGATATGGCAGGCCGTGTGAGCCTTGTGAGAAATGTTAAATGAGTTATTATTTCTGTTTAAAATGTACCTATAATGTTAATGTTAGACTTAGGTGCCCTGAACACCGTAGAACCCCTTTGAGAGGTCTGTACCTTAGGGGTGAAACTCGTGTCCAACATCAACCGGTTGAGTAATTCTGGTGGCACGAGGGTTGATAGGGTTATCCAACACCAACCGATTGAGTAATTCTGGTGGTAACCCAGTGTTGACTCCCTGCGCCTGTGTGCTCAGGTTAGAGGAGTCCAGAGCACTCGGAGTTAGTGCAGTAAGGTCGGAGAGCCTGTGGGTCCTGTAGCAGACCAGGACTGGCAGTCAGACTTAGCGTTTCCCAGGTGTGTCGCTAAGTCTTGTACGGTGTGGCCGTAGTGCACTGCGAGTCTCTATGCAGAGTACACTGCATAGATCAGGGCATAAGCTAAAATATGATCATATAGGTTCACAGAGTTCCTTATAAATGAAAGAGTCAAGGAAGACTAGAGCATAGTCTTCTAGTAGTTATTCTTTGGATGCAATATTTACATTCTTTGTTATTTCAATTATATTGTTTTAGAACTGCTCAGTGTAGTATTTATTGTTGTTAAATTTCATATCGTTTACTCAAAGTTATATCTGTAATCACATTAGTGCCTTAGACTTTCTCTTTGAAGTACTCATTCACTGAGCGAGTAGGCTCACCCCTCTACTCAAACATTGCAAAACAACATAGCATGCAAACAAAATGTCTCTCAACGTGAAGCATCATAGGTCATCACACCTTCACCCCAAAGTTTCTTTATCAATCAGAGATTCAAGATAAACATTGATATCATTTCCAGGTTGTTTAGGGCCCGATATCAACAACGACAACATAACATACTTAGTTTTCATACACAAATAGGAAGGAAGATTGTATATAACAAGCATAATAGTCTAAGTGCTATGTTGTCTGCTCAATGTCCCATATGGATTCATCCCATCAGTACAAAGTCCAAGTCTTAGATTCTTGACTTCTTCACCAAATTCAAGGTACAATAAATCAATCCTCTTCCACTTTGGGGAATCGGACGCATGTCGTAGGATCCCATCATTATTTTTCTTAACCTCTGCATGCCACCTCAAATTCTTCACATCTATCGGATTGGCAAACAAGTGTTGAAACTATGGTATTATAGGTAGATACCACATCACCTTGGCAGGTGAACTAGTTTTGGACTTCCCTAAAGTCGTCATTTTATACCTTGACGACCCCACATTTTGGACAATCTTTCAAATCCACATAGTCCTTTTTAAATAATACACAATCATTTGGGCATGCGTGTATCTTCTTCGCCTCCATTCCCATTGGGCACAATAATTTCTTTAACTCGTATGTTGAGATTGGAAGCTCGTTTCCTTCGGGAAGAATTTCTTTCAACAAAGACAACAATGACGTGAAGCTTTTGTTGCTCCATCTATTGTTAGCCTTCAGCTTATATAATCTCAACACAGCACTAAGCTTCGTAAACTTAGTACAACCTATGTATAATGGTCTCTCAGCATCATGTACAATGTTCCTAAACATGGGAGGTGGATCGGTGTGCTCTACCCCACAACTATCCAGCATCTCATCAACGATGTCTATTAGAACCAGTTTGTTCACATCTACATCATTGGAGGCAATTTCTTCTTCCACACAAGCACTGCTATTGACATCTATTGATTTCAGGTTTGAAATCTCTCCATGCCAGTACCATTCTGTATAGCCTTGTACAATCCAGTTGCACATGACATGACTTTTGATTTCATCACCAGTGCTGACTTTCAAGTTGTTACCACAATGCCTACATTGACAATAGAACCAATCTCCAGGTTGTTTCCTATGATCCTCTACAAATCTAATAAACTGATCAAGACCAGCAATAAACTCTAGGGTGCAGCAATTTGGAATGGACATCCTGATCTGTCCATTCTATGATCAAAGAGAAAACATGTATATATTAGGGTTTAGCATTAAAAGATTAGGGTTTAGGGTTAAAATATTAGGGTTTAGGGTCTTATATATAATAAATGTGTTCCACCTATCCCATTCTTGAACACCTAATCTCACTAGTAAGTGTATAATGTGTATTCGGTTTTCAAGAAAATTTCGGAAGTATTTCCCCACAGTTCTCCAAGTACACATATGTAAATGGGCAAATGCCCACCAACATATGTACTTAGAGAACAAATGAGGAAGTGCTGAAGAAACATCATGAAAACTGAGTATACATTATACACTTACATCCTAAGTGAGATTAAGTGTTCAAGAACAGTCCCAAATCGGGGACTGTCCAAGATTTACTCCTAATGAGTAAATCTTAGATGGGTTTCTAGGACAACAAAATACATGTATGTATTTACAATAGCAACATTTTATAGTCTTAATCATACCCTAGTCTAGGTACCATATTCTATAACATTGATTTCAACATCTCCAATGTCCATGCATGTTCATCATCAAGATAATCATTACACATAAATTAGTCATGACCTAGGGAGGGAGAGATTCATAATTGATTTCCAAATTTCAAACTAGCTCATGCATATCATCATCAATCTACATCATATAATTTGGATTCATGTACATGTTAGGGTGACACATCACTACAAAATTAGAGATCTAACATTAGGGTTTTAATATCTTAGATAGATTGATCACAAGATTTGAGCAATATAGTTAATACAAGATTAGGGTGAAATGTGTATAAGATTAGGTTTCAAATATAGCAACATGCACATTAGGTCACATTCCGTTGTTATCAAGTTAAGATATAGTTCAAATATTTGTCAAATTCGATTCATGGCTCAAACATGCATGTGTTTATTGCAATACAGGGGGAGTTTTTTGGGCATATCAAAGCTACCTAGCACAAGCGGAGGTGAGCTCCTCAAATGGTTGGTGAGCTCCAGCGTCCTCAGGACAATCCCAAGATCCATCGGAAATGAGTGTAGAGCTCCTCAAGTTGTAGTGGTCTGGTGTCTGGTAGTGAGCACAGAGTTCCTCACTGGTGGTAGAGTCCTCCTAGACCCTATGGCTCCTCAGTGGTGGCGTAGAGCTCCTCATCAACGGTGGCGTCCTCCCAGACCATGTGGTTCCTCAGCGATGGCACAGAGCTCCTCACTAGTGGATCCTCAATAGCAGTAGCTCCACAACAGTCTCAGCGGCGGCACATCAACAACGGTGGTGGTGGCAAGCCAATGGTGTGGAGGTGAGGAAGACCAACAATGTGGAAGAGAGGAAGACGAACGGTAGCAGCGACAATGGAATCACCCTAATGAAATCATGATGAAACAAAGAAGAGGAAGAGTCTATTTCATTCGGGTGGTATTAATTTACCTTTAGTCATCGATTGTTTGCCAAAACTGATGCCTAATACCAATAGGCATCGGTCACATGTGAAAACTGACAACTAAGTGCAATTTTAAACAACAATATTTTCACTTGATTAGGGTTTTAGTCATCGGTTTCTAGGTATAGAAACTAACATCTATTCATATATTGTAACAAAAAATTTTGTTACCATAGTTGTCGGTTGCCTAACACAAAATGACACTGAAGAAGAGAATTGGGGGGGAAATATTTTCATGGGGACAATGTGTGAAAACTCATAGTGATCAGTTCTTTGTCAAAAATCGACGACTAATGAGCGAATAAATTTTGTCTCGTGAAGGGTGATTAGTCATTGGGTTTTGACAAAGAACTGAAAACTAATAAGGGATAAAATTTTCTGTGGGGTCATGGCATGAAACATGTGTCGTCATTTTTGGTACAACCGATGCCATATTGAAAATTTTGGAGGTAAATTTTTTTCCCTGGAAAATTGTATTTCGTGGGTAATTATAGACATCAGTTTTTTGGCAAATAAACTGACGTTACAGTAAAAGTGATACCCGTGTCTTTTTAAATCGGTCAGACTTCACATATTGGTGACAGTTGTAGTATTTAGACGACATCATTGGTTTATGGCGTCCATTTTTTATGTTTAACCAATGCCATCAAATATGACGTTATATATCATTTTTGTACTAGTGTAGTTTCTAAATAGATTAAATGACCAATTAGTCTATGTATACCAAATAATTATATGTTTTTCCTTAATGACATTTTAGTTGTTAAATTTAAGTCATAACAAGATTATGGTAGTATCTTCTTGTGACGTTGAGAATTATAAGAACAAAAGTAAAAGAATAAGGAGAATTTGTTTAATTACTTATTAAGCATGATGTCTTGTCCTTCTCCTATTTTTTTGGTGTTTAATCATTAAAAAGTAAAAAGTATACATAATTAACCATGTAAATTTATACATGAAGTGCAATGAATTTGGAAGGTACTAAAGGTTGTGGTTTGAGAAATGAGCCTAAAGAGGCAAGATCTAAGGAAGGCTCCCGTAAAGAATCATATATAAGAAGGTGGGTGGTGAACCTTCTCGTGGGATATCATATCCCCTTCTTCTTCTTCATCTTTCTCATCTTCCTCCTCATGTAGGTTCTACCTATATTCCTTCTCCATGATCCCTTCTAGGATACGATACCATGTCTTCCCTGAGGTTATTGGTAGGACTCAAGGGCTCCTCTAACCTTTATCCAACAACCTCTATAGGCTACATGATGGAGGGTCGTTGAGGTTAGCGGGCAGCGGATCTTCCTCCTCGATCAAACCTCCAGAGACAGAGAAGAGAAGCCTATAACTCAGTAGCACAGCAGATGGGGTGGCTTTGACCTTGCTGAGTGGTAGGACAGGATACGAGTGGATAGAGGCTTGGTGTACCTAGAGGAGAGAGAGGGTGTTCGACCTCTTATTGATGATCCCAAGCAACATGGAAAATGGAACCATGGTCCTAGAGAGAGAGAGAGGGAAGGGTAGAGGGGAGCTTTAGGAAGTGGCAACAAGTGAGGAGCCCCAGCAGCCATGCATAGTGACCGGGAGGTGGGGAATTGGTGACGACCTTACCTGCAGCATCAATGGAGGTGTGGTCACAGTTTGCATCTATATTGATAGCACTGCCTCATCCTTAGGCAGGAGCAGATCCATGGTGGGGGGGAGGGGGCCATGGCCCCCCAAAAAATAAAAAATGTAATCTATATATATATATATATATATGTATGTATACAGATGTTTGTAATGGTTTAATGATAATATATAATATATTAGATGTATATTCATCACAGACATGGACTTGGTGTAGTGGTTTAGAGTTGTATTCATATCTAAGAGGTCTCAAGTTTGATCCTTTATGCATACATTATTCATTTTTCACAGTACATATAGAACTTGGTTGTTATATATATCTCATTTTCTACAAAAAAACACATGGCTAGACTTGGTGTAATGGTAAACATGTTTACTATTGTCTTTGAGGTCATGAGTTCAAATACTATATTAAATACTAAAATCCTTTTTTGACCCCCCAATCGCTAACTCTTGGTGCCGCCACTGTCCTTATGTATTAATGAGTCCAGTCGTTGAGGTCTCATGATGGTGTGAACCTGATGAGGGAGGAAGAACTGAGGAGGGTGGCCATGGTTGACGGGGTCAGAGTGTAGATGGCATGGGAGGCCAGTTGTCCTTATCCCGGAGGCAACCCACCAGTGTAGTTGGTGTGTATTGCAAAAATCAGAGCCGCAAGGCACACGAGAAAGAAAGGGAGGGTCCTAATAGTGCTAGACCTGCCCCTTCATGCTGGGCCAATTCCCACACAGACCCAATTCGTAGGCCTATGATAGAAAGGTAATTAAAATGGTTTTAAATATGTTGATGTGTCACTTGATGATTGGTCTAACTATGGCTAATTTACATTAAGTGTAGAAGACAATTGGAAATAGAAATTTAACGATATAATATATCAAAATGATCAAAAAAATAAGAGGAACGCAAATAAAATATGTTTATAACCTGATTATACATCATATTTAAAAATTAGTGCAAATATGTATCAAAGAGATGATCAATGCATTTAAACCCTAGATTTGAGAAATAAGATGTTTGAATACACTAAAACGTTTACTTTTCCATATTTACTGGCATGGTTAAAAAAGATGAGAGATAAAGATGATTATGGTCAAAATGATGGTAATGAGATTTTCTGAAATTGGATAATCATGCCTTAGGGATAAAGATCCTAACTTGTTATTTTGATCATGAAACTAATCAAATCTAAGTGATCATCATGAAAGTATATGTGACACACTCATCACACAAAATGAGATTACTCAAAACCAAGGCACAGGATAAGTGCTAAACATATAGATTACCAGCAAACACAAAAAATTATAACCGATTTCACATAAGCACAAGAACATAAACTTATTACATTTGAGTCCATAAACAGTGCCACCTATATCACATATCGTATCACAAGGATGTATACATCACTATTCACTAACTATTTTGCCATCAACTTGTTACAAGAGATAATTGTTATATATATAAAAGCCATATCTATACAACCATGGCATACTTATAAAAAACCTCAAGTCGATAAACATCATCTACAAAACACTGAAACACCTCCAAAGACTTGAGTATATAGGGATGACAAATAACACTCTACTACCAAAAGACTAGTAGTACATCCAACCTTCAACGGTTACTGCTCTTCCTCAATTGCACGATCTCTACCTCATTGTACACAATCACCTAAAAGATGTGGAAAACCCACAGGGTGAAACCCATGTCTTAGCAAGAGATATAACTCTCCTCCAATAACTACTATAACATAGATATAAGGTTTTGAAGAGAATAAAAGAAATCCATAAACAAGATAAGAAGATTTAGCTAAATGAGCATTTATCACTGATGACACTATTTAAGTAGTATAGGCATCTACAATAGAGTAGTAGAACATTGTATAATTTGAGAAGGAATATGAAGAACATGTATATCCTTTATCAACTAAATGGTACAATAAATAAGGCAAAGGGGTCACCCAATGTTATTCAGTTTAACCCTATGTGAATATGCTACATGGCTATTTTACATCTTTTATTAATGCCATGAGGATTTGAGGCATACCACCAAAATCCAACTAACCACTACAAAGTCGAAGTCAGTGCCATACAAGGTGTATGGAAGAGTCAGACTCCACGACCTCTTCAATGACTCTTAGTCAGTACAAGAGATATCGTAGAGACATATTAGTCAACCACAAACAGTGACATAAAGTCAAGCTTAAGAACACCTAGCCCGCCTTAGTACAGGTTATGGCACTAGAGAACAGGCTCACTCATGCCCGTTCTCAAAGAGGCATTATGCAGTTGCACTGCTACCATTCACAAATATCACAAATCGCAACTCTGAGGAATGACCACAATCACCCTCCAAAAATTTTAATCGTGGACTCAAGGATATACAATCAACTTGTGCCCCCTTATATTTAACAATATGCGCTCTGAGTTTTCTGTAGGAGTTACTCGTTTCACCATCCAGCAAAATATTCTAACTATAATGGATGTATGGCATATGGTAACTACATGATTAAGGTTTTACTTTATTGCTTATGCAAATTTGGTGAATTAAGGCTTCATCATACAAGTGGACATACATAGCCCTAATTCATTATAGCCAGCATAATTGTATAACAACTTCAAAAGATATAAAATGTATAAAGTATGAACTTGTCACATCATCACATGATACTTGTATTACTGAAATTCACAAGGACATGGACATTATCACATTACTATGGGATATCAATCCCTCAATCACATCTCTAGAGGATTTCACCTAAAACTAGGCACAAGGCACTTGTCAGGTCATTAGACTCGATCATATAATTCCTACACATTCAATATCACATTATGCCTCAACAATAATCATAGTCACCACCCTATATTATATAAGGATCATCATAGCATTCACATAGATATAACATTCATTTCACCTGAAAAGTTAGGGTTACACAAGTATGAGAGAGAAAACACCAATACATGATAATAATTTCAAGCAAAATGAGAAAATACAACACATATGTCGAAATTAGGGTTAGGTTTTCATGTGTAGCCGATTAGGGTTTTATATAATCATTCAACCATCAAACCCTAGTTTCATTACCTCCCACATGTTTGGAGTGTATTAGGGTTAATCATTAATGATTATCATTACTCAATCACCTTCACATTAGCATGAAGTGACCAACAACATAGTGTCGCAACCGATTGGATTATATGTAGCGACATACATGAGTGTAGTAACCATAGGTGCACTTGTTGCAACTAGGTGTTGCAATCTACTTAGAGTTTGCACCCTATTATGACCTCTAGACAGGTTCTAGAGACAACTAGGCAATCATGTGTAGTGACCTAACCACTTGAATCATCATGTTCTGACCGCTAGGGGACAAGCTAGCGACCACCGCTAGGGTTATGGTTTGTTGTGATCAAAACAACCCACCCTCCAAGTGTAGCGAGCGTTTCAGTTCCATGGAGGTGTAGCAACCTCAAAGTCAGCTACACAAACACCACATAGCCAACACATAGAAAACTCTAAGAAAGAAGTAAACCATGAAACAAATAGAAGGTAAATCTCAAGGAAATAATTCATCATCTAAGAGGAAGACTCCATACGTAGATGATCACAAAAATTCAAAAACATGTATCATAGAAATCACCATGAAAGAATCTTGTTAAGAGAGATAAAACTCATGTTTAACACATGAAGAATAGAGATAAAACTCCATGGTACTCCAAGATACTTGAACCATATGCATGTTGATAGAAAACCATAATTAAAAGCAAGAGAAAACCATCCATTCCATAGTCAACACAAAATTGGGTACAAGAAATTGATGTTTAGGGTTAGGAGAAAACCACATAAGATGATTACCAAATCTTAAACCCTAGATTATGGTAACTTCATCTAACACATAAGGATAAAATTTTAGAGATAAATATAGCAAAATGCATGTGAGAATATGGTGCAAAAATAGTGAGGGGAAGAGTTATATAACCCGCCTTATGTAGAGAATCAAACTCCAAAGCCACAAGCTCCAAGAGGGAAGAAGAAACTCCAACCAAGATCAACTCCTTGGCCACAAGATCACCTCAAGAAGAAGAAAACATACCAAGGTCAAAGGAGATCTCAAGGAAAGGAAAACTCAACCCTAGGACGAACAAGAGTAGAAAGAAGAGAGTTTCTTCTGACATAGGTACTACCATGGTCAAACCACAGTCCTCACCCTTTGCAAAGAAAAGATCTTCAAGTTAGCCACCATGTTCAAGCCATAGTCTAACGGACAAGAAAGGAGAAGGTAGGGTTCAAAGGAAAAATGAGATCAAAGGAGAAATAACAACTTAGCAAGAAGGAAGATCACCAAGGGTCACCACAAGGAAGATGATCAAGCCCAAGGTTACCACATGCAAGGTTGGTCGGCCACCAAAGCTACAAGATCAGTCCTCTTTTGCTCCAAAAAGCTCCAATGATGAACATAAGGGAGAAGAGAAAGAGTAGAGCCGAAAAGGATACTTGCATGTGAAGGAGAGGGGTTATATATACAAGGTAGGAGGGAAGTAAGGGGGTTATGAGGTGTCAGCACAAGAAAGCATCAAAAGGACACTTGTCCACCAAGGAAACAGTGATGCAACCACTTAACACATGCATGCATTGAAGATTGATATAACATAGGGAGTGTAGCCACTGCCTAGGTTAGTTACATCCCATGTTTCAATTGCAACACACCAGGGTAGACCATGTAGTGACCGCTACACTAGATCACCCACTCAACATGGTCGAAACACTCCACTAAAAGACAATCTCTATCGACCAAACCACACCTAGGTCACCATAGTCAAAGAAAACAACACCTAGGGTAAGTTTTGCAGTCACAACACTCATCCAAGAGTGGTGTTGTGGTCGCAACACACACAAACCCTAGTAAGGTCGACACACATCAACAAACAAAATCCTAGAAACCTAATCTCACCATGTGATGCCACATCATCAACCATGGTCCAAGCAAGGTGCCTCTATGCTCCTTTCTGTCTTCCATGATGCCAAAACATATTGGGCACACTCTACATGTGACAAATTATAAGATAACCTTACTCATTGGTAAATTGCAACTTAGTCCAAAATAGGCATAAATAGTTAAAACATCATCAACACAGGACCAAACTGAAAAATAAGCTTATGACATGTTATAAAGGCATCTTAAAAGATTATATTAAGGTTCTAAGCATCTAATCAAGAAAAGAAAACAAGGTTAGCCAAAAAGCTAGGTCAAGGGTCTTACAGCCATAAACCTATTGGTATGTATGCATATGATGATTGTAATGGCATAACAAATAAATGATTTGATTATCAACAAAGGCAAGCTTCCAATTTATTTTCTATATTAAATTATGAGATAATGAATAACATAATAGATGACTAGAGAATTATATTACTCAACTACGTATGTATCCAAGTTATTAACCTCGTGGATGAGATCATACGGATGTTAAGAGTGCATATACATGTTCTCATTATGTCCTTGATCGGCAGTTATTGTGGAACATTGATAGACAACAATAACATACAAGATCACACTACCAAGCACACAAGTACATATTAGAATATAGTGTATCGGACATACCGACTGTGAGACTGACACATGGAAGAGATCTTCATGGAAATCATAGTCATCTCTCACAGTGATGGTGGTGGTTGTGGCTCTTAGACTTGAAATCAATGCATGCATCACATGTCGTCGGGTACACTTTGACATCATCAAACGCACTACTGAAACATGGGTTGTTATACGGTGATGATTGGGTGACTTTGATACATGGGGACTAACTATGAGTGATAGAGATGGGATTTTTCCCTCCTATAGGAGTATGATATCTAAGGCTTCTTGATTAGCGAGCCTGAGAAAAGTATGGTGATACTTATGTGAGTCAATATATGATATTGAGTTTACATATATCTCATGCAGACTGATCTGGTTCAAGGAATAAGATTGAATAATAATAAGGATGACTACTCCATGCATCTAGTTCAATCTAGATATCAGTGACAAAGGAACTATACAAACATTATAACACCATGCAAAGATTTTTGGTTGAATTTGTCCCCCAACTTTCCATTCACTTGGGTAGTAGTGATGTGTGACTAGGTAGCACTCTTTGCTTGTGATGTCATAAGTTGTTATGGACATTCACTGCCAATGTGATATGGGACCTATAGGGACACACACATAGGAACTCGTCTAGAAGAGGAGTTTGATCTTGAATGATAATTGAATTGATTACTAAAGTGTTTAGGTATTTCTGTTCACACAACGGATCAGCTGACTAGATTGCCAAACGATCTACTCAAGTGTTGAGGTTGTTGTTTGAAGTGTTAGTCTGATTGTATTGTACATTGGTTGGAATTCTTTCTGACCCAGGCTGCAAGATGCCCATCTCGCTTGTACAAAATGGTTGTCTGGCATGGTGTGAGATGCCCATCTCACATGCACCAAATGGTCGTTTCGGGGGTGCAATTCAATTGCATAAAGGATCGGTTCTGACCTCAAATTGAGTATTAATTATAATTGAATTGTCGACACATGTACAAAATTGGAAAGTGCAAAAAGACCATTTTGCTTTGTGAAATGCCCATATCACTGGGTAAGACGACTGTTTCAGCACACACAGGTTGTGAAACTTCCAGAATTGTTGCAAAAATTCAAGATCGTTTGGTCCTTTCCGCTCCTGCTTTAGTCCCGTATTGGCTGGGGACTGGGAACCCTGACCTTAACCTCTCAAATATATAGAGGGGTACTTGGGGCTTCCCAGAACATAACAACTACACATACAATTGAGAATCAGTTGCTCTGACAATTCTTGTCCTCTCTGATTGTGGTAACTAAGAGAGCCCAAGCAAGTCATACCCGACTAGGGAGGGATAGCCACAGGAGAGAAACAACTGAGAATTATTGTTGTAGAAGAGTATGTTGGTGACTAGTACACCAATGGGAGGGACAACTCCTTCATGTACATTTCTGCAGGATGACAGGACTTCTAGTTGGTTGATGTGGATTACTCTAGAGGTAGGAGTCTTTTGGCTACTACTAGGAGGGCAACATCAACTCGCAGTCTGTGGTAAGATCTGAGGATCTGATGTAGCAGTTGTCTGAGTATGATGTCCATGGAGGAGTAGTCAAATGAGTCCAAGTGCATATAGGAGTTGCACAACCACTGTCTAAGATAGAGTGTGCATCTACATTGATGATGATTCATGGTGGACTTTCTCCAAGACCATGTATATCTTCATGAAACCATCCTTCGCATTGCATAGTTATTGACATGATTTGCTGGTTAATGGGAAATATGTCAGTTTAATTTTTTTTTTGTTGCCTATATGATGTTGTATTTCCCTACAGTGGTATTAGAGCCAAACAATTAATTATGTTTTGGGATAATCGATATGATCATATTTTGGTTTTATCGAGTTTATTTATTGCATGTGATGCAAATATTTAAACTAGTTGATGTGCACGTTTGTCTAAATCACCACATAAAGAACCCAAGCGAATATATATATATATATATATATATATATCATATGATTTATATTCAACTTACCCGCATTGCCATAAAATTGATTTTGATGGTGGATGTGAAGCATGGTTATTCCCCAAATCTATGATCTATGTGTGCATGGTTGTGGCTACTTATTCCTGTTGTTAATCAGTTTGTGTACTGAGCATCTCTTTCCTTTCCAAATGTAAATTAATGCTCTTCTTCCTATTTCCCCTTGAATGTAACTCGAGGTTTTCCCCATATACAATGTAATAAGAAATAGGATAGTTTTAATTTATGTTTTGACGTGAGATAACAATCTGCACAAAGATGAAATGATTGGCTCATGAGATGACCTGATCAACTAGAGGACCGAGGAGGCCAAACAACAAGAGGATGAACCAATCGACTGGTTGCCCAACTGACTGACTGGAGGTGTCCAGATGCTGTCTGGACCTAAGAACTAGATGACTATTGGATAAGAGCCCAACTGAGTGGCCAGGAGGCTAGCTAATCAATTCAAGATTTAAACTGATCAACCAAGATTGGTTCAAGCACAGATCTTTACCAATAATGGTTTGCATATGATGTGGACCATAAGTGGTATTAATTCCTTGTGGCTCCAAGAAATTACATTAGTGTGGCCATAACCATCACTTGTGTATTTATTGCATGTTCACATTTTTGGTTACATAATATATATGATACATAATATATATGTGGTGATTGGATAAAGTATATGTATTTATACATACAAACTCCCTCAATTAAAATATTAAGTCTTAGATGCCTTCCATTAGCAATACACATGAAAAACACAAATGACCAACCACATATTTGCACAAAGCATGGTGTGTCATCTATCTCAAGGAAGTATGATGGTATATATGTATATTTGCACAAAGCATGGTGTGTATCTATCGCATTGGAAATTGGATCAGGCTTAACTAGTGACTTGGAGAACCCAAGCCTAGAGGCATGTAGATGATCGTGGCAAAGAGTTGTGCATATCAACTATCCAAGAGTTGCATATGATGCAACTGGCATTATGGCCTACCTAAATAGTCAGGTTGTGGGCGATCGAAAAAAGCCGCCTCATGACTTGATGAAATATGGATCTTGGCCCACTACAATATTGTACGCTGCAATATTCCAAATTGATATTGAGCACTATCAATTTGAATAAAATAGTGAGAGTGATAGTTAATTAAAGACCTAATTAATATCGTCAAATTTATAAAATAAAAAATATTTTGAAAATGTTGCAATATTTCTTTGTAGAATCAAATGTCAAACACAAAACACGTTCAAATTGTGATCATTCCTTAAAAAGGACAAAATGGGATAAAGTTCCACAATTGGTTAAGGACTTTGAGAATTTGTTCTCATCAACGAGTGAAAGCTCTATGTCCTTAAGAGACCAATGCTAGAGGAACCCGCTCCAAATGCACCTAAGGATAAATGGAAGCTTATAGGAAGCATGCCAGTGATGCCATACACATTTGAATACCTAATACTATGTTGTATGAACTATGAGTTGCATGAACAACATAAAAACATGGACATTCTCAAGATGGTAGCACATCTTAAGAATCATGTAAAGCAAAGAAGGTATAATATATCCAAAGTGCTAATTGAGTGCTAATTGACAAAGGGAGGTCCAGTAGAACCCCATATGCTCAATATAACTGGACATGTGGAAAATTGGGATTTATCTTAGGTCAAGAATTGACCATGAATATGATTATGCAAGTGTTGCATGAATCATATAGTCAGTTTATCAAATGCTTGGTATGTTTATGCCAATGCAAGGAAGAAGGACAAATCTGTGATGGTGATTAACATAAGTGCATCCTAGGGTAAAAGCACGGCTAAGAAGCATTCTGAGGCTAAGCTGGAGCCCAAGTCTTCTGCACTCAACATATGAAGAAGGGTAAGTGTAAGGGAATCTAACCTTTTTACTTAAAGGTTAAAGAAAAGAAAATTCCACCATTTTCACTTGTCTGGACATTAGAAAGGAATTATTCTCTTCATAGAGGATCTCAAGAAGAAGATAGTGATAGAAATCTCCACTTCAGGGCCTGAGAAGAAGTAAGCTAGAACTGTGCAGAGCAAGGGTTGTTGCCTTTACAGTTGGGAATCATCATTCATAAGCACATAATAGAATTAGTGAATTACTATTATGCACTTTCCATTGATGAAAACATTAAATGTCTTGTATGATAAGAACATTATGTTTCATTTTAAAAGATATAATCTTTTATGGCAACACCCTATGTCTCACAAACTATACTTGAGAGTTGTAGAGACAAATGTGTATGACATATACATTGAATGACTTGATAACTCAAATATTGAATACATATAGCATGGTCATCTAGAGTGCACAAATGAGATATGCATTTCTAGAGTCCATATGATGGTTATCTAGAATCTTTTGGTTATTAAAGCAACAGAGACATGCATGTCTTATTTGTTGTGCAATATGACAAAAGCATCTTCACTAGATGTAGTGGGAGATCGACTATTCCTTTAGGACTAGTACATACTAATGTACATAGATCTTTTGGAATAAATGATAAAGGTAGTTACAACTACCTCATTATATTTACTAATGCAATCAGTAGGTATTGAAATTTTTATTTAATTAACTATAAGTATGAATCTCTTGAAGTGTTCGAGGAGATGATGAATGAAGTTTGTAACTAACATGGTTAAAGTATTAAGATACCTCGATATGATCGATGTTCAAATATGTAAACCAATAGTTTGAGGACCTTCTAGAGATTCTGTGATAGTGTATCACATTGAACTCCACCTGAAACATGTTGATGTGTTAGAAAGAAGGAATCACACCTTGTTAAGTCATGGTGTGATTATTGATGAATCTAGCTAATCTTCCAATATTTATTTTGGGCACATGCTTTAGACTAAAACAATATGTCGTGTAAATTGGTTCAAAAGACACCATATGAGATATGGCATGGGAAGTGTCCCGATGTGTCTTTTGCAATGATTAGGATTGAAGGCTTATATAAGAAAATAGTTTCTTAAATGGATTTGTCCACAAATCACATGAATGCTATCTTATTGAATACTACTTATATTCCAACTCGACAACAAAATGTTTGTTTATAGGATGGCTGAATTCCTAAATGGAAATTAGTTCTAAAGGAATCAGTGGGAGTAAAAGTAGAACTCAAAATGTTCGAGACATACGAGAAAACATAGAGCCTAAAGAGGTACAATAGGAACAAGGAGAATCAAAAGTTGTTGTGGAATCCCAAGTTCCTTATGTAACACACAAAACTCATAGTTCTAGTAGAAAACACCTTGATTTTGAAAGAATATGATATCTTATAACTCAAGAAGGTGGTAAGTTGATCATAGAGATGAGTCAACAACCTACCTAGAAACTATTGAGGGACCAAAATATGAGAAATGGCATGAGGCCATAAGATCAATGATAGACTCCATGTAAACCAACAAGGTATGACCTTGGTGGATCCACCTGGAGGGGTAAAACCCATTGGGTGCATTTGGGTCTTTGAAAGGTGACCAACATGGAAGGGTATACTGGTTGCAAAGAGTTTCAAACTAGTCAAGTGTTGAACATGATGAAGTCTTTCACCAGTTCCCATGGTTAAATCCATCTGGATCGTGCTTGATGTTGCAGCTTAGTATGATTGTGAGATTTGGCATATGGATGTTAAAATTGTATTATTTAGTTGGAATAATTAGGAGGATGTGTACGTGACACAACCTAAAGGTTTTATAAATCCATTAATGCAAATAAAGTTTGTAAGCTATAAAGATTGAAGCAAGCATCTCAGATATGGAATCTTCTATTTGACAAAACAGTCAAAGGGTTTGACTTGAGTTGGAATGAAGATGCAGTCTATGATTACAAAAGATTCAGTGGGAGCATTTTAATATTCCACATAATGATGGGGAATAATGTCCTTATCCTAAAAATGTTAAAACCTAGCAAGGATAGTACCGTCCATATGAAGGGTTTAGGAAAAGCATCCTATAAGATAAGAATCAAGGTCTATAGAGAGAGATCTGGAAAGCTTCTTGACTTAAGTAAGAGCACATACATTAGCAAGATGTTGAAGGGTTCAGCATGCAAGACTCAATGAGAGAAAATGTGTCCATGTTCCATGGAGTTAGTCTCAGGAGCCTGGTGTCCCAATTCTTATGAAGAATAGGAACACATAGATAGATGCCATGTGCAATTGGATCTATCTTAAATGCAATATTATTTATGTATCATGTTATCTCATATGTATTGGACATGATGAGAAGATATCCAGTAATCTCATATGTTTTGGACATGACGAGAGGATATCAAGTCATTTCGTATGTATTTGACATGATGAGAAGACATATATATACTTGCCTAGAAATCTCGTATGTATTAGACATGAGGAGAGGGTATATTTTATATGCCAGTGAGAGTCACTGGACTACCATAAAAACATCCTTAGGTGCTTGTGAAACACTTAAAGGATTGGTTCATGGGTTATGGTAATAAGGAAGAGTTGGGCATAAAGGGTTACATCTATGCAAGCTTCCAAAGTGATAAATAAATAATCGCAATCTAAATTTATGTTTGATGACAAATGAGAACTACAAGATAGAAATGGTGTTGAGCTAACAACAATTGTTCAAATCTACAAAAGAAGAGGAGTATCTCTATTTTATAAGAACAACAGAGGATATTGTATGGATCAATAAGTCCATACAAATGAACTTGTGTGAGGTTCCAACCATTGATGACACAATAGAAATATTGATGACAACAATGGAGCTACTAGTTAGGCTGGGAATCTCAAATAGCATACTACAGCACTTCCATCTAATACGATTAGTTGTGTAATGAAGAGATGTGAAAAATGTAAAATTTCAACTTAAAGAAAATGTTGCAAATCCCTCTATAAAAGCACTTGCACAGTAGAAGCATAATTTTCATGTAAAGTCACTCGGGATGAGATACGTGGGTGATTGGCTCTAAGTGCAAGTGGGAGTCTGTTGGTATGTATGCATAGAGAACCAATCGTATGATGATTGTGATGGCATAACATATAAATGATTTGATCATTAAAAAATGCAAGCTTCCAATTTATTTTGTATATTCAGTTATGAGATAATGAATAACATAATAAATATCTAGAGAATTATATTACTCAATGATGTATGTATTCAAGTTACTAACCTTGTGGAGATCATATAGATGTTAAGAGTACATATACATATTCTCATTATGTCCTTGATCGGTTGTTATTATTGAAGGTTGATAAACAACAATAACACACAAGATCATAGTGTGGGTTGGTTGATGACTAAATATCATTATTCATGATATGGCAATATCAAACCAAGCACATAGATACATGTTAGATAACAGTGTATCGGGCAGACCCGCCATGAGATTGACACTTGGAATCCATCTTCATGGAAGTCATAGTCAGCTCTCACAGTGATGGTGTGGTTGTGGTTCTTAGACCTGAAATCACTACACTCATCACATGTCATTGTGTACACTTTGACAACATCAAATGCAGTCTTGAAATATGGGTTTTTATAACAGTGATGTTTTGGTGACTTTGACACGTGGGGACTGACTTTGAGTGATAGAGACGGGATTTGTCCCTCCTATAGGAGTATGATATCTAAGGCCTCTTGATTAGTGAGACTGAGAAAAGTATGGCCATACGCATGTGAGTCAATATATGATATTTTTGTGACATATATCTCATGCAGTCTGCTCTGGTTCAAGGAACAAGATTGAATAATAATGAGGATGACTACTCCATTCCTCTAGTTCAATCTAGATATCATTAACAAAGGAACTATACAAACATTATAACATCATACACAAATTGTAGGTTAAAGTTATCCCCCAACTTTCCATTCACTTGGGTAGAACCGATGTGTGACTAGGCACTGCTCTTTGCTTGTGATGTCATAAGTTGTTATGGACATTCACTGTCAATGTGATATGGGACCTATAGGTTCACACACATACTAACTCATCTAGAAGAGGAGTTTGATCTTGAATGATAATTGAATTTATTACTAAAGTGTTTAAGTATTTCAATTCATGCAATAGATCAGATGACTAGACTGTTAAACGATCAGTTCAAGTGTTGAGGCTATTGTTTGGAGTGTCAGGCTGATTGTATTGTACAATGGTTGGAATTCTACTTGACCTGGCCTACGAGACGCTCGTCTCACTTGTGTAAAATGGTCATCTGGAATGGTGTGAGACGCCCATCTCACATGCACCAAATGTCCATTTCGGGGGTGCAATTCGATTACACAAAGGATAGGTGTTGACATCAAGTTGAGTACTAATTGGAATTGAATTGTCGACATATGTGCAGAATTGGAAAGTGTAAAATGACCATTTTTCTTAGTGAAATGACCTTTAGCAAGATGACCTCTCACGTGTGAGATGGCCTCTTTCTAGGCGAGATGACCTCTTGCTGGGTGAGACGACCATTTCGGTGCACGTAGGTTGTGAAACTTCCAGAATTGTTGTGAAATTTTAAGATCTTTCGGTCCTTTCCTCTCCCTCTTTAGTCCTATATTGGATGGGGACTAGGAACCCTGACCCTAAGACCTCCTATATATAGAGGGGTGCTGGTGGCTTCCTAGAACACAACTACAACATAGAAAATTGATAATCAGCTGCTCTGACAATTGTTGTCCTCTCTGATTGTGGCAACCACGAGAGCCCAGGCAAGTCCTACCCGACTAGGGAGGGATAGCCATGGGAGAGAAACAAGTGAGGATCATTGTTGTGGGAGAGTATGTTGGTGACTAGTACTCCAATAGGAGGGACAACTCCTTTTTATCTGTTCCTATAGGAAGACATGAGTTCTAGTTGGTCTGTGCAGACTACTCTAGAGGTAGGAGTCTTTTGGCTATTACTAGGGGGCAACATTAACTCGCCGTCCGTGGAAATATCTGAGGAATTACTACAGTAGTTGTCTAGGTATGTTGTTCATGGAGGAGTAGTCAAACAAGTCTGAGTGCATACAGGAGATGCACATCCACCGTGCAAAACAGAGTGTGCATCTACATCAATGAGGATAGTCGTTGGACTTGCTCCAGTACCTGGTATATCTTCATGAAACCATCCTTCCCATTGCATAGTTATTGAAAAGATCTGCTATTTAATGAGAAATATGTCAGTAAAATTTTTATTTTAGCTACCTATCTAATGTCATATTTCCTTACAAAATCCCTAACAAGGATTTCTCCCTCAAAATCCTATGCAAAAAAAGATGGGTACTTCCTACGCATCTCTTCCTCAAGCTCCCATGTGGCTTTCTCAACACCATGGTGGTGCCACAGAACCTTCACCAATACTATGTCCTTATTCTTTAACTTCTTCACTCTTCTATCAAGGATCAAAATGGTCCCTTCAACATATGACATATCTTCTTCCAACTCAACCTCCATCGGTTGTAACACTAACTCATTGTATGGGTGGCACTTCCTTAACATGGACACATGGAACAATGGATGCAACTTGTACAACTCAGGTGGCAACTCCAACTTGTAGTCCACCTTCACGACACGTTCCACTATAGGGTAAGGTCCCATAAACTTGGGAGCCAACTTACCCTTCTTCCCAAACCTCATAACACCCTTTCAAGGAGAGACCTTGATATACACCTTGTCTCCCACTTAGAACTCTAAGGGCTTGCAACGATTATCAACATATGATTTGTACCTATCCTAGGTTGCCTTCAACTACTATTGAATCACTTTGATCTTCTCTATCATTTGGTGCACAAGCTCAGGACCTAGAAGCTGATATTCACCATTCTCATACCAATACAACAGAGATATTCAACGTCTCTCATACAAAGCCTCGTAAGGTGCCATATCAATGCTCCTCTGATGGATATTATTATAGGAAAACTCTATCAAATTGCGGTGGACATTCCAACTACCCAAAAAATTCAAGATGCAAGCTCTCCGTAAATCTTCCAAAGTCTGTGTGGTCCTTTCAGACTGTCTATCTATTTGTGGGTGAAAAGCAAAATTGAACCTCAATTGTGCACACATAGTAGTGTGCAAGAACTCCCAAAAGTGATTGTAAACTGAGGACCTCTATCTGTCATGGTAGTAGTAGGAATACCATGCAAACGAATGATCTCATCAACATATATCTGACCAAGCTTCTCCACTATATACATTGTCTTCATAGGAAGGTAATGCATTGACTTGGTCAACCTAGCAACGATCACCCAAATGGAATCTTGACCTTTGGCTATCCTAGGGAGACCAACCACAAAGTCCATCACAACATGATCCCACTTACACTATGGTATAGGAAATGGTTGAAAAGTCCCTATAGGCTTCTGATACTCTTCCTTAACTTGCTGGCACACAGGGTACCTTGCAACAAACTCAACCACATCACAGTTTAGGCCAGGCCACCAATACAAATCTTTTAGGTTGTTGTACATATTGGTGCTACCTGGATGCATGGCATACATCAAAGAGTGATCCTGTTCCAAAACCATCTTCCTCATATTATCAACATCAGAAACCACAACTCTATTAAGGTAACATACTATCCCATCCTCAGACTCATGGAAACCATCACTCTTCTCATTGTTGATCTCTTCTTGGATTTGTTGTATCACAATATCACTCTGATGTGCATCTTTGACCCATGTCTCAATGTAGGCTTCACCTATAATTGTGCTAATAGCCCAGTTAACAAAGACACATCTAGATGGATATTCATCTGACGCAAGAAGACCAACATGTCTCACTTATGCCACACCAAAGAGCAAAATTGTGCCTTATATATAGAAGATCGCAAAGAAGAATTCCTACTCAACCCATCTTCCATGAAATTTTCCTTCCCTGGATGGTAATCAATAGTAGAGTCATAATATTTGATTAACTCCATCCAGCGTCACTGTCTCATATTCAGCTCCTTCTATGAGAAGATGTACTTCATGTTCTTGTGATATAAAGATGTACTTCATGTTCTTGTCATCTGTGAAAATTTGACACTTCTATCCATAAAGGTAGTGCCTCCATATCTTCAAGGCATGAACCACTGTACCTAATTCCAGATCATGAGTTGGGTAGTTCTGCTCATGTTTCTTAAGTTGTTGTGAAGCAAAAGAAATCACATTCTTGTCTTGCATCATCATGCAACCCAAACCATTCCTTGAAGCATCACAGAAGATGATATATTCTTTCCCTTGCTCAGGAAGAACCAACACTAAAGCACTAGTCAGCTTCTCCTTTAATTATTGGAAGGCACGCTGACACTTGCCATCCTAGACAAAAGGTACATCTTTCCTTGTTATCTTTTTTAGGGGTAACGCTAAGGCACTAAAGTTCTTGATGAACCTCCTGTAGTAGCCTACCAGACCCAGAAAATTGTAAACTTCTATTGGTGTCTTCAGTTGTTCCCACTCCATCACTAACTATACTTTCCTGGGATCCACACAAACACCCTCAGCATATATCATGTGTCCAAGGAAAGACACCTCCTTCAACCAAAACTCGCACTTGCAGAACTTGGCATACGGCTAATGTTGTCTCAACAAGGTCAACGCCTGACGTAGATGTCGTTGATGTTTTTTACTATCTCTCGAGTATATCAAGATGCCATCTATGAACACAACCACAAACTCATCTAGATATGGCTGAAACACCCTATTCATCAAGTCCATGAATGTTGTCGGTGCATTATTTAGCCCAAATGGCATAACCACAAACTTGTAATGACCATAATGAGTCCTAAAAGTTGACGGGTATGTCATTTACCTTGATCCGCAACTGGTGATATCATGATCTCAGATCTATCTTTGAAAATAGTGCGGCACCTTGCAACTAGTCAAATAGATAATCAATCTGTGGGAAAAGATACTTGTTCTTTATTGTCACTTTGTTCAACTGTCGGTAGTCGATGCACAACCTCATAGATCCATCTTTCTTCCTCACAAATAGAACTAGAGCACCCCAAGGCGATGTGCTCATCTTGATAAAACCTTTCTAAAACAACTCTTGCAACTATTTCTTCAACTCTGACATCTCGGTCGGTGCCATCATGCATGGTGTCTGAGCTATCGGTTGGGTTCCTGGGATAAGATTGATCTCAAAATCAATCTCTCGAGGTGAGGGAACACCTAGAAGCTAGTCTGGAAAAACATCTTCAAACTAGAAAATAATTGTCACCTCCTAAATACTTGGACTCCTCACCTTAGTATCCATCACATGTACCCAAAATGCTTTGCAGCCCTACCTCATCGACTTCTCAGCCACCGTCACTAATATTAGACATGTCAGAAGAATCTTCCTATCCCCTTGGAAGACCAATGTCACATCATTGTTGACAAACATAGCCACCTTAGAACTACAGTCTAAGACCACCTGATAATTCTACAAGGTGTCCATTCCAAGGATCACATCGATTCCATGCATGCCAAGTGGTATGAGATCCACTTGAATGATGTGCCCTGAAAAGAAAGGACATAGGAAGGAAACACCTCCTGCAACTCGACGGAACTAACCAATAGGGTTTCTAAATTAAGGCTATCACATCTACAACCAACAGGTAAGGAACAACAAGCAATCACTTCTCAAGTGATAAAAGAGTGTGTCACACCCGGGTCAACTAAAACAGATATAAAGCATGAAGAAGACAAATCAAAATGAAATAACTCCATATGACATGTCACAACTTGCGAGTTGACCACCCTTCCGGCTGACTCATGGCTTAGAATTTATTAGTTTCATGTTGTCGTCCCCATCCTCTGTTGGCTTGTCTAAAAAAACTAGCTTGTGATACATGCCCACATCCTTGGCCTCCACCGCTACTGCATTGTTGTCGTTGTGAGCCTTGTTGACTTTGTCTTGGCTATTGTGTTACCTCATCACCCTTCACGGGGTAGTACAACTTTGTATGCCCAGTCTTACCACACTTATAGCATGTAATTCTCTCATACCATGGCCTAGATGGCCCTATCACTGACATCGATGTTGCACTATGCACTTCTGTTAGTGGAACACTACAGCCTCTGCCTCTACTTGGTGACCACTATTTCTTCACACCTGACCTCTGTTGTGACTATGGTGTTGAGAACCTAGTATTCTTGAAGCCTCTGATGACTGCCCCTAGTATTGTGTCGGTCTCTTCATAGCATTCGCATCACATTTCTCTATCGTTGACCGCTCTATCCTTCTTACAGACTACACAAATGTGGCAAACCTCTCCCTATTCTCCAAGGCTAACATTGTCGTCATCAACTCCATACTCAAACCCTTCTCCAAACATCTGATCCTCTCTTGATCTATTATAACCATATGAGGGCAAAACCTCAGTAGCTCCATAAACTTTTCTTTGTAATCTTAGATGGGCATAGATCCCTGAGGGATCTTTTCAAACTATGAGATCTTCTCATCCAGGTAGGTATAAGGAAAGTACCAACTCATAAAATCCCATCATAACTTAGCTTAACTGATAGCAACACCAGGCATCTTCTCCTCCTTAATGGCCCACCAATGGCCAGCACTCCCTTTCAAAAGATGCATTGTATGCTTCACTTTGTCTGCCTCAAGGATTTTGAGGATCTTGAAAGCCTTCTCCAACTCTGTCAACCATAGGTAGCATATGTTGGATCCATCGCACCAACATACTCCACCACCCCAACTCGCCTTAACCTCTCAAAGGTCTTCCCAGTGCCCAAGGATTTTTCATTTAATAAAGCTTCTCTTGATTGGGGTACCAGCATTCTATCCACCATGAGCATCATTGTAGTCATGAGTTGTCCAAACAAGGACTAGAAAGTGGGGTTTTCCATCATGGCTGGGTCAAACTAGGGCACTTCAGGCACCCGCTCATCTCTAGCATGCCTCCTTTCACCACTCCCAGGTGCAGCAACATTATTCTTAACAGTGTGTTCTTCATTATCTCTAGAGATCTTTTCTTCTCTTCTTCTTCATGTACATAAGCAGAAGATACCATAAGATATATTGAGGATACTAGAATAGACACAAACTCTAGTCCTATGTCCCTGTAGACTCAGCAAACCTAAAGCTATGATACCACTAAATGTGACACACTTTTCACACAAAACGAGATTACTCAAAACCAAGTCATAGGACAAGTACTAAACATGCAGATTACTAGAAAATACAGTAAATTAAAACCAATTTTGCATAAGCACAAGCATAGAAACTTATTACATTTGAGTCCATAAACAATGTCATTTGTATCACATATCATGTCACAAGGATATATACATCACTATTCACTAACTATCTTGCCATCAACCTGTTACAAGAGATAATGGTTATATATATACAAGTGATATCCATACAACCATGGCATACATATCAAAAACCATGCGTCAATAAACAACATATACAAACACTAAAACACCCCCAAAGACCAGGTGTACAGGGACGACACATATGAATCTACTACCAAAAGACTAGCAACACATCCAACCTTCAACAGATAGTGCTCTCCTTACTGCTCTTCCTCAGCTACACATTCTCTACCTCATTGTGCATGACCACCTAAAATATGTGGAAAACCCACGGGGTGAGACCCATGTCTTAGTGGGAGATATAACTCTCCACCAACAACTATTATAACATAATATAAGGTTTTGAATACCATAAAGAAAATCCATTAACAAGATAATCAGATTCATCTAAATGAGCATTAAAGACTGATGACACTATTTAAGCAGTCTAGGCATCTGCAACAGAGTAGTAGATCATCATATAATTTGAGAACTTCAGAAGATATAAAATGTATAAAGTATGAACTTGACACATAATCACATGATACTTGTATTACTGCCATTCAAAAGGCCATCACCAATATCACATCACTATGGGATATCAATCCCTCAATCACATCTCTAGAGGATTTCACCTCAAACTAGGCACAAGGCACTTGCCAGGACATTAAACCCAATAACATAATTCCTACACTTTCAACCTCACATTATGCCTCAACAATACTCAAAATCACCACCCTATATTATATAAGGATCGCCATAGCATTCACATAGCTATAATATTCATGTCACCTACCAAGTTAGGGTTACACAAGCAGGAGAGAGAAAACACCATTACATGAAAATAACTTCAAGCAAAATGAGCAAATACATCACATATCTCAAAATTAGGGTTAGGGTTTCAAGTGTAGGTGATTAGGGTTTTATATTATCATTCAACCATTAAACCCTAGTTTCATTACCTCCCACATGTTTGGAGTGTATTAGGGTTAAGTATTAATGATTATGATTACTCAATCACCTTCACATCAGCATGAAGTGACCAACAACATAGTGTTGCAACCGGTTGGATTAGATGTAGCAACCTACTCGAGTGTAGCAGCCATAGGTGCACTTGTTGCGACCAGATGTTGCAATCCACTTAGAGTTTGCACCCTGTTATAGCCTCTAGATAGGTGTAGTGACCACTAGGCATTCAGGTGTAGTGATCTAACCACTTGAATCATCATGTTGAGATCTCTAGGGGACAAGGTAGAGACCACCCCTAATGTTATGGTTTGTTGTGATTGCAACAACCCACCCTCCAAGTGTAGAGACCGTTTGGTTTCCAGAGAGGTGCAGTGACCTCAAAGTCAGCTAAAAAACACCACATAAACAACACATAGCCAACTCCAAGAAAAAAGTAAACCATTAATAAAATAGAATGTAAATTTCAAGGAAATCAATCGTCATCTAAGAAGAAGACTCCATACATAGATTATCACAAAAATTCTAAAACATGTATCATAGAAAACACCATGAAAGAATCTTTTTAAAATAGATAGAACTCGCATTCAACACATGAAAAAAAGACCTAAAAATTCATGCTAATCCAAGATACTCAAACCATATGCATGTTGATAGAAATCCATAATTAAAAGCAAGAGAAAATCATCCATTCCATAATCACCACAAAATCAGGTATAAGAAATTTGTGTTTAGGGTTAGGAGAAAACTACATAAGATGATAAACCCTAGATTATAGTAACTTCATATAACACATAAGGATCACATTTTAGAGATAAAGATAGCAACATGCATGTGAGAATATGGTGCAATAATAGTGAGATAAAGAGTTACATAACCCACTTTATGTAGAGAATCAAGCTCCAAAGCCACAAGCTCCAAGAGGGAAGAAGAAACTCCAACAAAGATAAACTCCTTGGCCACAAGATCACCTCAAGAAGAAGAAAAGATACCAAGGTCAGAGGAGATTTCAAGGAAAGGAAAACTCAACCCTATGATGAATAAGAGGAGAAAGAAGAGAGCTTCTTCTCACATAGGTATCACCATGGTCAAACCATAGTCTCCACCATTTAAGAAGAGAAGATCTCCAAGATACCCACCATGGTCAAGGCATAGTCTCATGGCAAAGAAAGGAGAAGGTAGGTTTTAAAGGAAAAAAACGTGATCAAAGGAGAGATAACAACTTACCAAGAAGGAAGATCACCAAGGGTCACCACAAGGAAGATGATCAAGCTTGAGGTTACCACATGCAACATTGGTCAACCACCAAAGCTCCAAAATCAGTCCTATTTTGTCCAAAAAGCTCCAAGGACGAACACAAGGGAGAATAGAATGAGTAGATATGAAAAGGATACTTTCATGTGAAGGAGAGGGGTTATATATCAATGTAGGAGGGAAGTAAGGGGGTTATTAGGTATCAACACAAGAGAGCATCAAAAGGACACTTGTCCACTAAGGAAACAGCCATGCAACCACTTAACACATGCATGCATCGAAGGGTTATATAACCTAGGGAGTGTAGCAACCACCTAGGTCAGCTACATTGCATGTTGTGATTGCAACACACCAGGGTAGACCATGTAGTGACTGCTACACTAGATAACCCACTCAACATGGTCAAAACACTCCACTAAAAGACAAACCCTATCGACCAAACCACATCTAGGTCACCATGGTTGAAGCAAACAACACCTAGGGTAAGTGTTACGGTTGCAACACTCATCAATGAGCGGTGTTGTTGTCACAACACACACAAACCCTAGTAAGGTTGACACATCAACAAAGCAAGCCCTACAAACCCTAATCTCACCATGTGATGTCACATCATCAACCATGGTCCAATAAAGGCACCCCTATGCTCCTCTCTCTCTCTATCATGATGCCAAGACATAGAGGGCACACTCTACATGTGACAAATTACAAGATAACCCTCACTCATGGGTAAATTACAACTTGGTTCAAAGTAGGCATGCATAGCTTAAACATCATCCAAACAAGACCAAACTGAAAATATAAGCTTGTCACATGTTATAAAAGCATCTCAAAAATTTTGATTAAGATTATAAGCATCTAATCAATCAAATAAAACAAGGTTAAGCTAGGTCAGGGGTCTTAAAGGATATGTTGGTTATAATAATTAGGGTTTTGAAGCTAAAAATGATAACTTGAATGAACTCATTCAAGTAATCATTATGGAAGGATTTGATAGATAAAATCATTAGGGTTTCATCTAATGATTACATTTGATGGAGATAAGGTTTATACCCTTATTTCTTATCCAAACTCGACATGACCCTAAAACCCTAGAATAGGACCATATAGGGTTTAATCTAATTAATGTGATGGCGACACTTTAAGATTTACATGCATATTAAATGATGATTGCTAGGTTTTCTTGCCTGATTGGACAATATGCTTGAATTTTATAGTGCATGATATATGCATGGTTCACTAAGGAGGTATGTGGTTATGCTTATGACTACCCGCATTAGTTTGTCGGTGTTTTTCGAGTGTTTCTCAAACATTGAACAACTAAATTGTTGGATGTTTATTTATATTTTATTCAATTATAATGCCACTATGACTATCACATAAAGAAATATTATGTGAATAAAATGATAGTTCTTATTTGCAAGTATTTGATGGAATATATGTTGTTAGGTTACTTGCACACTTTTCATGCATCCCACGTACATAGTATAACTTGTTATACTGATCTATGCTTTTAGTTTCACAGTGTTTTGGGTACATCCTAGATAAGATGTTATCAATATATGAGGACATATGAAATTAGTTACGAGATTAAAGTTAATTTGTAAGGAGGATTAGTTAGATACTTCTTCTAATATATACAATTCTAATGATGAAAAGTTATGTAAGTTCTATAAGTACATCTTGTAAACAATATATTTGAATTAATGGAAATTATTTACTGGTGTTATTTGCTAAATTTGGATTCTTGGGAAAAAGTTTAGGTAATGGCTCTCTTCTTTTTGGCCTTCCTTAATTGGGGGTTGTTCAAAAGTAAGGTCATTACAAAATGTATGCCTAGAAATCTTACATGTAAACGTTGCAAGTTATAGATGCCCTTATACTTATCGTGTTCAATTCTAGGAGATGAGTAAGAGTCAAAAAAGAAACATGGGAAACAAATGTGCATGACCATCGACTAAGCTATGGTGGATATCCAAATCTACATGAGAAATATGTTGAAAAGGATACAAAGGGAATGAGTGAGGATGGGGATCCACAATTATGCCTAAGACTAAAGAGTATATGTATGTTTCTGATGCTAACATCCCATGCAATCCCATCTCTATGTGTGTATTAATGCTTGCATAGTTCACACCACCCTTCAAATACCCAACTTAAAGAAAAAACAATTGGCTGCAAAAATGGTAAATATTTTTATTGTTCCACTTCTTTGTATTATTATATATTCATAATTTGTGTGCCCAAGACTGAAGAGCATATGCATGTTTCTGATGCTGACATCCCATACAATCCCATATCTAGGTGTGTATTAATGTTTGCATAGTTCACACCATCCTCCAAATACCAAACTTAAATAAAAAAGAATTGGCTACAAAAATGGTAAATATTTTTATTGTGCCATTTTCTTGTATTGTTATATACTCATAATGTGTCATTTGTTATATAAATAACTATATTAACATAATTATAGAAACAAAAACTTGAATGGCGACTTTAGGGTGCTTCCTCCATTATGTGTAAACATATGAGCTCACAATTGTTCTAAAAACTAAAGAGCACCCAAACCATGTTTAGGCCTTAGATAAAGGGCATGGATAAAATATTTCATTAGATCCTCTCAATGGAAACATCATATGTGTACTTTGATGAAGCAAGGGAGAAAGAAAGGTGTATCAAAGAAAATAGTTTGATGAACTCCTTTAAATCCAAATAAAGGAATATATGGTGGGCAACACAAGTGGCTTCCAAGTAGGATGATCATATATGGCAGTGGAAACCTCAAGGTGGGGTAGTTACTAAGGCAATGGAGTGCCTTCGTGTCACCATTTGTAAGGTTTAGACATTGACATGTTTTATATATCATGAATAATGTCATGTTGAATCTTATTATACACCGTCTTGGTACAAAATGTAATCTAGAGGACTTATATCATGTATTGGTAAAATTTTAGAAGATGTGGATGATATTTGCTTGTCCATTCCCATTGATAGTATGGATTATGTAGGTGATGAACTATAAAGTTTTATTGGATGGTCTAAATAGTTAGTTATCTTTCATAAGATAAAATTTTAATTATTTGTGTGATAAAATTCTGTTGCTTGCAGATTAAAAAAAGTCATAAATGTATGTTTTTCCCGTTATTAGAATATAAGAAAATCAACAATAAAGAAACCTCCAAAAAAGGATGATACTCTTGTAGTGGTAGATCCACATATTCTTAAAACCCTAAAAAGAATGGGTTTGTGTTTCACAATCTCCTATAATGTTATGTGGCTAATACAAACCTATCAATATTCATGTGTATGGAAGCTATATCCAAGGAGATAGATATCGATGTAGAGATATAGGACTATGGGGAGTTATTTACCCATGATTGGTCATACACTTCAGTAACAGAACTGTGGATGTGGTATGTATCCCTTTTCTTGATTTTATTTTATAATGATCGTATACATTTTAGCATATATTTTTTATCAATATTTTTAGAGGTAATATTACGAAGACTAACTATTCCATATATTGAATATGATATTTTTTTATCCCTTTCATGGTCATACTATTAGAGAATGAGAAGAATTAGGTTGATATGGGGGCCAACATTATCAATATTTTTGATGTTTTTAAGATTCAAGAGAAAGATATAATAGGCTTCGATGTTGATGCATAAGCATTGGTGGATCACTTCAAGTTGTTTCTTTATCAAAATATGTGGGTTGTAGTTAGTCGACTGCTATATTTGATTTAAATAGTAGTAACTTGCACTGTAAATAAAATCCTATTATGTGGGTTATTTTCAAACAACTGAAAGTTTATTATAACGTGTAAGATTCATTTCAGGTCACGAACCACTTCCATAAATGACCACCAACACAAAATTGAGATAAATGGAATATATATATATATACATATATATACATCAAGTGTTTTCTTCTAAGAGCTCAATGGTATGAATTAAGCCATCCACTCAACAATAAGGACCATTTTTTATCATAGGCTTTCGTGAGATCTACTTTAATTGCCATGCTCTGAGCTGAGTTTTTTCTCTTCATAGTATAAATCTCCTGAACCAGTACTATGTTATTGATGATTTTCTTTCCGAGCATAAAAATACTTTGTGCAGGTGATATCCATGATAGAATCCATTTTTATAATTTATCCACGACTATCTTGGAATGGAGATTAAGGCTCGCATTGTTAAGCGATATTGACCTTAGTTGCCTGCACCTTTTGGGCTTTGGTCATTTGGGTATGAGGATTATTATTGCATTACATATCATCTGGCATGGGTCTCCTAGCTAGGGCATTGCAGACCATGCTTTGAACAGATGCATTACTAATATTCCAACTCTTCTGCATGAATAAGGTAGACACCCCATCTGGGCATGTCACCTTCAATTGGTCCATGCTTTTCAACGCAGTCTGAATTTCACTTTCAGTTTGTGTTAGGGCTATGATGTTCCTTTTATTTGTCATAAGTTGATGGAATCTTATTGGAACCTAGTTCTCCACCTCTCATTCACCTCGAGGTAGTGTTTTTAGAATGATTTGGAAACACTCAGTAATATGTTGCATGAGGCAATCTTCATCTTCAATCCATTCACCTGTTGAGTTCTTGAGCATTGTGATATCGTTCCTTCTTTTTCTCTGATTGATGTAGGCCTAATAGAATTTAGTGTTGCAATCTCCGTCCTTCAACCAATTTATATGAGCTTTGAGTTTTCACTCTTCCTCCTCCTACTTGAGGATTTGACGTAACGCTACATGCATGTCAACACAAAGTTTGTCAGATGTGGGATCATACCTCTCTGCCAAGTTGGTTTGGAGGATGTCAATATTCCTCATGATTCTTTCCTTATCCTTCCTCCTTTGCCTCTGCATGTTACAATCCCATCCCTTGATTTTAGGTTGGGCCAGTTTTAGTGCAATATTGAACTCGATCGCGATGCCACTCTTTCTGTAGTATCTTTGGAAACCTTCCATCATTGTGCCACCAGGATTTTGTCGTGAATCTGCCTTGTGATCCTTGTGCCATCTTTTTTTTATTAGGAGAGGGCAACGGTTTCATTCTATTTTAGTAAGATGCATTACAACAACATCATGGTGATTTAGGATAAACGATGTATTGGCCACTGCTTAATCGAGTCGTTCTTGGAGCAAACCTCTCTTATAAGTGAACTTCTATCCTAGATCTGACAGCCCTGCCTCCAAGAGTCTGTTGTGGAAGAGTCTTGCATCTATATGATTGTAGGTTTTTCCCCCTATATTCTCAGCTGGAGCCAATGTAGCATTAAAATTGCCTAAGATGAGACATGGATCATTGAATTGATCTCCCACCCTGATTTGATGCTTCCAAAGAAGGTTCTGCATTGTGATATGTGGGTTTGCATATATGAAAGTAACTATAGTATGTTTGTTAATGGAGCATGTTAAAAAATAGAGGTGGCTATTGATGATCTGTACATCACATTGTTATGAGTTTCACCAAACCCAGACCCCACCCCCGCCCACAAAGCCTCTGGCTTCTGAGCAATGTGAATTTGAAAACTCCAACCATTTGATTGTGTCTGTAGCATTTTGGGTGCTTATGTGTGGCTCTAAGATGGATAACACACTATGTTTGTGCATCAATATGTATTCTTTCAGCACCATTCAGTTGTCATAATTTATGATCCTCCTCACATTCTAGCATAGAATATCCAGCAATAAGACCATTGACACAATAGTAATGTGTCAATGTGATATTTGACATCAGACATCTGATTTAGTCATGACACCTAGATTAGCATTACCATAAAACATTCACCTAAGGTCATTTTAACCACTGCAATAGCATGTTTTTATTGTAATTTGAGTATTATATGTACATATATGTCTATTTTATTATTTACTTTGTCTTTCTAAAGAATAGTACGTCTGGATCTAAGATACATGGCATCCATATTTGCATCCAAAATATATTGGGTCTGGACATGAAGTGACAAACTTGGAAACATGCATAATCACCAGAATTAATTCCACTATATTTCAAAGAAATGGATATAAAGGGATCAATTTTTCATATCTAACTACATAAAATGTAAAAAAGCACTAATATTATCCAATGTAAACATATACCTCAGTGTAAGTCATCCACCTCAGAAAAATACATAAAACCAATAAGTGAGTAATCATTTAGTCGTCACCTCAATGATTTTATGGGCTAATCACATAGATATTTTTTTCTACATGCATTTGTTTCTGTTTTTATCATACTTCCAACAAATGTGTGGGTAGTTGAATGATCCTCTTGTGAAAGTTGAACCTATTGCATCATTTCCCACCCTAGAATTCTCAATATGCTACCTTTCTAATTGATATATTAGTCAAAAAAATAATATCATTCCCAGACCACTTAAAATTGCATAGTAAAGTTCCATGATGATTGCCACATTTACTTAGATCCTACATAGTCCTTTTTAAGACATTATTTGTCTATCTCAATAATCATTAATTCTATATTCATCACTCCATCGCTATGATTTAAGAAATATGACAAGACTTAAATTGTGCTTAAAAATTATCATGTAAGTTGGGTAGGATAAACTTCAGTTTCTTTAAGAGTTATTCAAGTCATCACCCGACTCAATTTTTGTCATAAATATATGCATATAATCCTCAGATTAAATAAAACAATGAATGGAATCACATTTAGGAGTGAGTACTAGATCAGATAAGGTTCCCACAATGTGAAATGGATCTAAAACAATCACATTTGAGAACGTCAACTAGGTGTAAACAAATTTCATGTTCTTTAATGCTTCCTAAATGCATGCATGAACTATGTCTATCATGTACTAATGTAAACCTTTATGCATAAATATATGTATATAATCCTCAGATTAAATAAAACAATGAACGGAATCACATTTCGGAGTGAGTACTAGATCAGATAAGGTTCCCACAATGTGAAATGGATCTAAAACAATCACATTTGAGAACGTCAACTAGGTGTAAACAAATTTCATGTTCTTTAATGCTTCCTAAATGCATGCATGAACTATGTCTATCATGTACTAATCATTAAACCTTTGGACCTGAATGTCAACATGTACTCCAATTTGTGAGGGAATTATTTCTATTTTTATCCATATGTGCTACACTATAAGATTGAAAAAGTGTGTTGTTTCATTTCTCTTGATGTTTTTACAATAATTTGTAAGCGAGATATATTTGTATACCAAAAGATGAGTTAAAATATAAAAATAAACTTGGATCTATAGTTGGACATAGGGTTCTTATATATCACCTCTACATGGTCTCATCTAGTGATGATCTAGACATAGAAACTCTTGTCATGTTCCAACCAATAGTGATTTTTAAGAACCACAGAAACCATCTGTTTTGGTCATTTGGGTCAAGCTATGTTATAGATACAAGGAAAAATATTTGAGTACATAAACTAGTCACAAAGATGGAAAGAGTTTCCTAATGAAAAATTGTTATACTTTAAAGCATAGTTCCCTAATAGTATGAATTTATAGCATAGAAGGATGTGTGTCCATTGAATAAGGTCATATTTGAGCATTTTGTAACATAAAAATTTCTTGTATACTTGAAACTACAAGGGATATTTTGATTGCAAGTCAGTATGCCCATCTCATGAGGTCTTGGTTGTTTTTGTAAATACGCCACATGTCCTTATGCCCAATCTCTATAACACCATAAACTGATGTATAATTAATTCAGCCATTCAAAGTAGGAGACAATAAGAATATGTCCCTCAAACATTTAAGCCATCTCTTATTATAGATGGTCCTTCCATCCCAAATTATGTAATTCAGCTTGTAATTCATCCCCACCCTAAAGTGGAGAGATTTTTGTGATCCATATTAGTTGAATAGGGGAACTTTATCATGAATATAGTAATATTTCCACAATAATAAGCTTCCAACCAAAAAGGTGACAAGATGGTAACTTTGTCTCAATTTTTAATGATTTTCTTCCACATTGAATAGAAGTGCTTCTGGAAGAAAAATAGTGGAATATGGAATATTATGTTTGATTATTTTGATGAACCCACTTTTATCTATAACAAATTGTCGCTATTCTTTTATACATTCCAAAAGTTTTTTCATCTAAAAAGTGTCCAATCATGAACATGAAGATGCTTGGGCCTCATGTTGCCCTGGGAAGGCATACATTTTCTCAAGAAACAATATAGATAAAACACAAAAACATTAGTATAGCATATATGAAACCTCCTCATATATTTATATCTCATCTCTAACTAGACCCAAGATAGGGAAAGTAGTAGACCAATATAGATAAAACACAAAAACATTAGATATTATATTTTTTCTCAATATTGATGGAAAAATTCACTCCCATTTGTCAATCTATGTCTTGAACATATCAATGCAAAGGGAAAATATTACCTTTGAAAGCCTTCCATTGAATATAGGAATCCCAAAGTATCTGACCAATATTCTCCTTTGGGTATATTAGGAATGTTTATATCACAATTCTTTACCTATACACATGACTTGGTGTCTTTTTAAGGATTGAGATGGAGACATAGGTTACCATATAAATCAATAACTTTCTTTATTTACTTTTCATTAGAATTGTTTATCCAATAAAGGAATAAGATCATGAACAAAACCAATATGAGTGATACCCCAATATTTTTATCTTATATGGAGTAATGTTTCCAACTTTCTCTACATTTAGAACTACAAGATCTCAGAGATTTTAAAGTTGTTACTTCAAAAAGAAGTTAATCATGATTGGATCCTAAATACAACTGAAATGAAGTATTTAGATCAATTTCATGATTTTTGGACCCGATATGACCTCATTTAGGGCCTAATGTGATGGAAGGGTAAAATGTAATTTCACCTTAAATTACATAGTATTCAGTGGAACAACATTTAGTGATGTGATATCACATATTCAGTAGAACAACATTTACTCATGTCTAGTTGATGATTGGAACTATGAAATGTGTGGTCATGCTCATGACAGACAATATTAGATATTGAAATCACATGTATCCCAATAGTCTACCCTAGATCATGAACATAGATTGACTATTAATAAAGTGACAAATTTATGCATGGGATTCAATCTAGTTATCAAGTCAAAGTGATTATTCACCTTTGGTAAAACTTTCTATGGAAAGGTTGAAGTTGTTATCCAATTACTTGGGTGATAATGACATATGTGTTTATAGATACCTCTCATTTCTTATGAATTCATAATATGATTATACACATCAATGTTGATGTAACGTGGAATCTATAGGGTCATACTTATAGGATGTATAGGGAAGATGATATATTACTAGACATGATTGTCCAGTTGATAAATCTCTAAATTGAATTGATTACAAAAAGGTCTAGCCAATCAATTAGAACTATGATAGGTTCTCAGGAACCCTAGACAATTAGATAGAGGGTATATCCATCCACTAGATGCTAGATTGTCACCTAATATTACAATTAGAGTGACTGAGTGGATGTCAAAATTATCAAAATTCCTAGAAGTTCAGACAGAGCCATTAGCTAGTTGACTAGTCCATAGTTAGGTGACAAATGTCATTAATTGATCAGCTACATAATGAAGAAAATAATTTCCAAAACCTTCTAGTTGGCTGACTAGACCATCTAGTCAATCGGCTAGCAGGCCCACAGGCACCAACTAAATGCATACTGTGACAATTTGTTTCTCATGGTTTAGCTGAAATCTTATCTTCTACTTCCCCGTATTTAAATAGGTATGCAGCCAGGGTTTATGTTACACATAGATGTCATTACCAAAAGGGAGATAGATGAGGAAGAGATAGAGCGATGCTAGCATATCATCAAGAGACTGCTCCTTCCTGATGGTTCAAGCATCGTGTCTTGTAGCTCCCTATCGTTTATGTGGAGGAAGTAGAGATATGCGTCCAGAGTGAATGCATTGGGAGGACATCATCAATTGGATATGTGTTATGTAGCAATCCATGTACGCTACTCGTGAGGAACACACATTTGATTTACTCCATGACAAGGTATATCACGCATCCCTCTTTTTTAATACATCATTGTTGTCAAGATATGTTCATTGGATTTATGGGACAAGTTTTTTCTTTTTGTTTCCATTGTGCCTATTGTCATCCCATAAATCCATACATATTGACCATGCCTTAAACAAATCCTATTCACATCATGGTTCTAGTGGTAACTTTTCAAACCATCATAGGGATTCACTAAGTGATATTGGTGTAGTTGGATTGGTTGCAAACAACATAGGTGGTAGTTAAAGAAAGGAATTAACTCTAAAAAGGATAAGTCAGACGGTCAATGAATATATTGGCATGGATGATGTAGTGCTTGTTCCCATGGATGTGTGATAATAGCCAATAAAATGGCCTTCATGAAGACTAATAATTACGGATCAACATGTTGGTGGGAAGGGAAATCTAGTAGCATATAGTTTGGTAGGATGGAGAACAAATGAAGAATGAAGTTGTCAATTTGTAGAAGAAAAATAGTAAGTATATTATCTTAGAATAAGTGATGATTGCTTTTCTTTATATTTTAGATTCACATATGTGGTCATTAGATATAGTGTTATGTTAACTTGGAAGTAAAATTGGCGGAAGAGAAGTATTGAGGGTATCATTTTAGAATCATGGGCAAGAATAGTGTTTGCAAAAGTAAGGAGGTTCCACCCAATAGTTCTTTGCAATACATACCGTGATTCAAGTCGTAATAAATAAGTAGTTTATTCTACCATGAAGAATAGTTACACTTTATTCTACCTATCACAATATACCATGTCCTGACATAATCCAAATGTACATAAAGCATAAACTAGTCATGGATTTTGAGGCAAATAATATATACCAATTTGTGTCTCCATAGTATGCTTGACCCTTTTGTTAGACTTCATTTCACTTATAGTGATTGGATTTAATAATAGAGATCATGGCATCGTAGCTATTTAGTTTATTGACTAAGTCAACTATTACTTTCAGAATGGTAATTATTGTGATTGAATGGATATGATAAGTGATGAAAACTTAATGTAACATGGCGGAGGACCATAACTTTATGAATTTTTACCTAATATGGTCACCAAATTGGTGTTGGTTTGGATTTCAAATGTGACAAATGGCTTGAATTCTTTGTAAGTAAAAACAAATTAGGGGTGGATTTGGGGGGGGGGGTCTAGCCCCTTTCTAAAATCCAAAGACAAAAATTAAGTTATGAGATTATACTAAATTGTTACGTGGCATACAAGGATATGCAGAAAAACATGAACCAACAAAGTTCGTAGCTGGTTGTCTATATTTCTTAGTTTGTTTGTAGTGGCTTGGATTCAAATCTCAGCTACAACATCTTTTTCAAATTAAAATCAGCTCTTTTAGTGTGACTCAGCACCCTTAATGCCAGTTTCTGAATCCGTCATTGAAGTCAGTTACTATGTGAAGGGTCATAGTAGGTTTGGAGTTACATCCCAATCTGAATAAGGGGGTTACCAGGTTGCTTCTTACAAAAATATTTTTACTGAAGACGTCGCTCATGGCATGAATTATGTGAAACAGATGACCATCTTAGCGACAATATCTAGAGACAGATTATACATCAAGCATCAGCTAAGACACGTCTGTGTGATTGGCTGAGACACCTCGTACCCCAATATATCCCTTGTCAGCATTGCCTTTTGTGACTCTCGCTTCTCGCAGATAGCGAGTGAGCTGTTTGTAAGATCGGTTGATCGATTCCGAAGCTAAAGTGAAGTCACATGTAGCGGAGTTACCAAGGTTGATTTAACTAAAAGAAAAAGGTGACAGACTCAAAGTGAGAATGGGCCGCCCTGGAGTATAAGGCCGACTGGATATAGACAAAGAGGTCATCCCAAACTGACAACCTGGTCTGGATTTTTTAGATGATTGCCAACGATTAAATGGTGCCTTGGTTCTTAAGCAAGATGAAACTTCAAAATGAAAGCTCATCGGTGATTCGGTTAACTTTTAGGAACCAACTTTCTCCTAAGACTATCACAAGTTACACATAGTGCTTACAGTTTTTTTTATAGGAAGTCAAATATATAAATAGTGTTTACAAACAAAAACATCTTTGAATTGTCACAATACAGAATGATGACATAGACTAAAGCATCAAAACTGTGTAGTCTATGTGACAGTTGTAACCAGAAAATTATCCTAACATATGAAAAATGCAGGAATGGATGAAATAAAGATCGTTCAGGGGGAGGCATCCCTATAAAAATAAGCATGTGAAAATATAAAGAAAGATAATGAAATGATCCATCAGGTGTTGGGTCAAGAAGCCAGTGTCACTTGCAAGTATCTCCTCCAGTGTGTAATGTCCTTCAACATTTTGGTCACCGAAGATAGCCATGTGAGTGTCTTTATCGGTCATCACATGTTTTGATGTTGAAGTCAATCCTGTAATGCAAAATAATAAATAGAGAGTATTTAATCCATTTATAATCTGCACATTAGGTGAGCATTGTTATTATGTTTCCTGTTATTTGTCTCTATCCATATTGTTGATATACTGAAGACTGCATATCTCGGTACCACTGACCCGTTTGTCGGTAGTACCGACGCATCAACAACAAAAGATACAGAACTCATAATGTTATCTTCGGTAGTACCGACCTACTGTCGGTAATACCGACATGGCGGCAGATCGGCGGTTTTGTATTCTCATTTTCTCTTGTTATTGTTATTCTACATATATTTGTTCCTTATATAAATATATGCTAGGACACACACTATATCCTAAGCACTTGTAACACAATTGTGTACATGGTATCGGAGTGTGTTTGCTCCTAGGGAACCCTACCCTACCCTAGTGCGACGTGTATCTCTCTACCACCTCTTCTTTTATCGTGACGTGTATCTCTCCATCACTCCTTTACTATTGTGGTGTGTATCATCCCGTCACTCTAACTTCAATTTGAACATGGAGGACAAGGCATCCGTAGTCTACAATGAGATGTCATGTATCCCCTCCATCAAGCTAAATGGGAAAAATTATCTCTTGTGGATGAATGCTATCAATATTGTATTGGAGTCCAAAGACAAAGTAAAGGATGTTGATTTTGATCCTTCTTCTTCTACTACTAATTTCTATGCTCAATGGAAGCGTCATGACAGTTTGGTGAAGACGTAGTTGTGGGGGAGCATGGAACCTGGGATCACTGCCACATTCATGGTCTACACTACTACCAAAGAGATATGGAATGCAATGAAGAAACACTGTTCTCAAGAAAAGAATGCTCTTCGTTGATTTATGATCTATGGCCGCCTATTTGCATAACGACAGGGAGACAAGCATTTCAAAAAATATTTTGGAGTGATCCAAGCCATTTCTCAAGAGTTGAGTTTTTATCATCCGGTGACTGTTAAAGAACAAATCAAGGATCGAGATGACTTGATCACAGCAAAGTTATTATTAGGTATGAGTTCTTCATGCAGTTCAGCCCACAGTGTCTTCCTCACTTCTGACAAACTTCCTAGCTTGGAAGAAGCCTACTCACAGATTATGTAGTCCAACTTTGAATCGGTCTATTCTACATCCATCCATCTCTTGGATATTCTCATGTCGTTGTAGCTATTGCAGTTAGAGGAGGACGTTCAGGTATAGGTCGGGGATGTGGCACACATCCTAAGTGCAGTTTTTGTGATAAGCCTGGACACACTGTTGAAAAATGTTAGAAGAAGCATGATGGACATGTTGCACCTCCTATGGGGGGCATCAAACTATGCTGGTACTACTGCCTCTTCTGAGCCTCCTGCATTGAGTTTTGGATCTTCTAGCATCACAATCACTAAGGAGGAGTATGATAGATTTATTCTGGCTACTCGGCATCAAAGTATGGGATCATCTTCTTCTTCATTACACTTAGTATCTACTACGAGTAATCATGCTACCTCTTTATTGACTTTTGGTTCAAATTCCTCGTGGGTGGTAGACTCTGGAGCTTCACAGCATATGACTGGTATGAAGAGACTGCTTCATTCCATTGACTCACATATCCCTCACCAATCTGTGACTATAGCAGATGGTTTAGTGAGGAGAATGTTATCCAGTAGATCTGTTTCTCTGACTCCTAGGATTGATCTAAAATTTGTACATTATGTTCTTGCATTTCCATTCATTCTTCTTTGAGTTGCAAAATTTATTGATACTCTGCAATACACCGTAACATTTGGACCTTCTTGTTTTGTCTTACGGGATCTCAAGAGTATGGGGATGATTTGTGGGGGGCTAGCAAAGGGGATATCTACCTCTTCCATGGTGAAAGTTTGGCTCGCCAAGTTTCTACTCCTGCTTCATCTATCCTTTTGAGCGGTTCTCCCTTATTGTGGCACTACATATATGGACGTCCTTCTCTGGAGAGCTTGAGGAAGTTCGAACCTGAGTTGTCACATGTGTCTTCATTAGTGTCAGTCCTGTCAACTTGGGAAACATCATAGAATTTCATATCCTGATCGTGTCAATAAACGGGATTCTTGTCCTTTTGAGTTAGTCCACAGTGATGTTTTGGCTCCTATAAAAGACAACAGCTATAATAGTTTTTGCTATTTTATTTCCTTTTTAGATGACTTCTCTTGCATGATGTGAATTTATTTGTTAAAGAATAGAGAGTCTATGTTGTCCATCGTCAAACATTTTCATCAAGAAATAAAGGTCCAATTTGATTGCAATATTAAAATTCTTGAATCCGATAATGCTTTGCAATATGTTCAGAATGTTATGGTTGATTTATGTAGTTCTATTGGAATGATACATTGTACCTCTTGTCCTCACACTCCTCAATAATATGGGGTAGTTGAGAGGAAAAATCTTCATCTCCAAGATATTGACAGGACAATCATGTTTCAATCCAATGTTCCCAAAAGATTGGTCTGATGCTTTGCTTATTGCCTACTTTCTTAGTAACAGGAAGCCCTCATCAGTGCTTCAAGGACGTACTCCTTTTTTTGTTCTATGTCCTAATGATCATCCCTTTCATGTTCCCCTTAGGGTGTTTGGTTGTACCTCCTTTGTCCACAATTTTGATCCTAGGGCTGACAAATTATCCCCTAGGCCAATTTAGACTCTTTTTCTTTGACACTCCAATACCAGCAAGGGGTACAAAAGGTTATTATCCCAGTCTTTGTCATGTGTTTGTGTCTCAGGATGTAACTTTTAATGAGTCCACTCCATATTTCTATAGTGTTCCCAGTAAGGGGTAGCAATTGTATGAAAGTGAGATAGTGTCACCATATGATATCAGTGAGAAAATGCCACCACCACATCAGAGTGAGAGAGTGCCACTTATCCTCCCTAAATATATTGTAGTCTAGGAAGAGCAGTCAGCAGACGATACTATGATTCAGTAATTTACACGTGTTTATAGCAGATGAGGCAGACAACATCCAGAGGAGGTAGTGTCTCTAGTCTCTGAGCCTTCCCCATCTTCCTCTACTCAAGAGAATCCTGAAAAACCATCTGATCTTGATGTTCCCATTGTTATCTGTAAAGGTACTCATTCTTGTGCCATTCGACATTCTATTATAGGTGTGTGTTGTTTGTCAAGTTTGTCTGAGTAGGTGTGCTACTTTTATCTTGGGATTGACTATGTGATCATTCCAAGATATCATATTGATGCTATGAAGGATAATGGTTGGAAGCAGGAAATGCAAATGGAAATGTATGCTCTTTGATAAAACAACACTTGGGAACTTACTGACTTACCTTCAGATAAAACATTTGTAGGATGCAGATGGGTATTTACAATAAAACATAATCCATATGGTTTAGTTGAGATATTAAAGGCTCGACTAGTAGTAAAAGGCTATACTCAGACATATGGAGTTGATTTCTTTGAGACCTTTTCTCCTATGGCTCGTCTGAATTCAGTGTGGATTATTATCTCTCTGGCTACTACCTTTGATTGGCCTCTGTTTCAACTTGATGTCAATAATGCCTTTCTTCATGGTGATCTACAGTAAGAGGTGGATATGGAGCAACCTTCTAGTTTTTTTATCAGGGGGAGTGCCAGAAGGTGTGTAGATTGAAGAAAGCCATCTTTAGGTTGAAACAATCTCCTAGAGCTTGGTTTGAAAAATTTAGTGAGGTGTCATTATAGCTCTACTTTTCTTATTCTGTGACTGATCACTCCTTATTCCATTCTCGTTCTTCTGTTGGATCTATTATTATTGCAGTATATGTTGATGATATAGTTATCATTGGGAGTGATGATGTAGGCATATCTTATGTGAAAGAAGGCTTGCAGAGGCAATTTCACATAAAGGACCTAGGCAAACTGAGGTATTTTCTAGGTATTAAAGTACTTGGATCCAATATAGGTACTAATTTATCTCAGAGGAATTATGTGATGGATTTACTTCATGACACGGCTATGAGTGAGTGCAAGCTAGTATCTAGTCCTATGGATTATCATGTGAAGGGGATGACCGATTATACTATTTATCTAGATCTAGGATACTACAAGAAGATTGTTGGTAAACTGATATATCTAACAATTACTCGTCCTGACATTTCTTTTTTTGTAGGAGTGGTGAGTCTGCATATCAGCTCACCACGGAAGTCACATTGGATAGCAGTTTGTCATATTCTCAGATATCTGAAAGGTGCACTTGGAAAGGGAATAACCTACTATATACCTAAGACTCATGTTTCTACTCTGGTTCTTACTGGCTATGTAGATGTAGACTGGGATGGTACTATCTGAATGACAGGATGTCTACTTATGGATATTGTACTTTTCTAGAAAATCATCTTATTATCTAGAAAAGCAAAAAAATAGAATGATGTGGCAAGGTCTAGCATTGAGGTTGAATATAGGGCAATGGCTCATGCTTGTTGTAAGTTGTAGTGGGTTCAAACTATACTTTCTGAAATAGAGATTCATGTGTTGTCTCCTATAGAGCTCAGATGTGATAATCATGCTGCAATCTGTATTGTTAAGAATCCAATCTTTCGCAAACGCACCAAGCATATAGAAGTTTATTTCCACTTCATCAAAGAGCAGACAAGAATGGAAAGATTATAACTCCTCATGTCAAATCTGGATATCAGCTCGTTGATGTTCTCACAAAACCATTGCATCCAGCCTTCTTCCAAAATTTTTGCAATAAGTTGGGCATACATGAGTGTACGCTCCAGCTTGAGGGGGAGTGTTGATATATTGAAGACTGCATATCTCGATACTACTGACATATCTGTCGGTAGTACCGACGCGTCAACAACAAAAGATACAGAACTTATAATGTTATCTTCAGTACTACCGACCTACTATTGGTAGTACTGACATGGAGACAGACTGACGGTTTTGTAGTCTCATTTTCTCTTATTTTTTTATTCTACATGTATGTGTTCCTTCTATAAATATATACTAGGGCACACACTATACCCTAAGCACTTGTAACACATTTCGTACACATGTTCCAAAGTATAGCAATGGTGAGCTATGGAAGTCATAGTTGGTGTTTTTAAGTTTGAATCTATATATTTGAGTGGTAGTGAATAAAAAGTCTCTCATACCAAGCATTTTTGCGCTGCTCTTCCATCTTTGCCTATTGATGTGACGCCGACTGTTGAAACTGGAAAGGTTTTGGACATAGTCATCATTATAGCATAGTTGAGACAACCTCCATTGTTATGCTAGACTTTTCATTGTACTTCAAATTTTGGGACTATAATATTTGTGATTCCACCTTATCACTTCGAAGCTCACCCCGTATATGAGGTCCAAATGACCATGGCATATTCTTGTCTCACAAGTTGTCTCTGCTTTCTCGAGCGTGGACAACACATTGTCCCTACAATGAAGGCCCAATCCATCTTTTCTAGAGTCAAGACTACTGAAGCCATGGAAGGTTTGGAGCATTCTTCCTGGATTACATGTTTCCTGAATACATTCCGCACCTTTGTTATTAGATAACGATTGTGATTTTTGGTATAAAAATGTCAAGAAAATAACATTTTCTTATGATTCACATCACTATAGACGTAAGGTGTATTGACTTTAACCATAAGCACTTTGGTTGTAAAAAACAAAAGAATGCTTCAACTATAAAAGTCTTGGAAATTTCTCCACATAATGTCCATTTGATGCTAGAATGCACTACATTTCCAAATTTTATTATATGTTATAATTCAAATTACATCCATGGATCAGACACTCAAATTTGAGACCAAATCTTATGTGCCCAACATTTATGCCCACATTTGTGCCCGGGATGTCTGACCCACTGGCTTGTGGGGCCCATGACATAATATATGTCTAGAATTTATGAGGCACGTTGTTCCAGTCACAGAAGATGTAAACCCTTCATATTCACTATATCCTTCATGATCCAACTTGTGAAGAGATTCACATGGTTGGATCACAGTTGCTTTTACACTGACCATAACCTCACTGGAATTGTCACTATTTCCATCCGGATTACTCATGCCTACATTATACCAACGACATCATCTAACATGTGACACAGTGAACTCCTTATCTCCCTAAACACCCTTGTCCATCTAAGCTCATGCATGCATTTATGAAGTATCCCATGAACATTCCATCTTATTGATCCAATCCCATACTTAACTCATTTAGCATACCAAAATAGAATCAACATAAAGAAAATGTCTCCACCTATCCCTACCCTACATTCAAGCATACTCCTTCATCCTCCTCTAGTAACTGAGGTTATGTGAGTCTTCCTTCCCCATGCCTCCGTTGTTCCTTCACAATGGCTTCTGAGAGCACTTCATCTTAGCCACTCATTAAGGAGATCTCCAAATCAGATCTCTCTACTAATACCATGGATATGACTAGAGCCTTGGGTTTGCTCCTATAGAACACCACCATCACTAGACCAAAAATACTATCTAACACACAACTCTTATACATGTTCCCTAAAGAAACATCTACTTCACATATTATCATAGTACAATCATTATTGGGAGTGGATATTTTAAGGTACCACGTTCCTATGATCTTCAAGTTGGGTAGTTCTGTCTATACATGATGGTTGTTACAACCCCAATTTTCGAGTTCTTTTGGTTGGAAATGCAATTTTCCCAATCAGTGTATGATTATGTAATTTGTATGATTTAAGTTAATTGAGTGGATTCCTTTTATAAATAGCCTTGTATGTTTGATTTTGTGGGCCTTGTTGGCTATTGGGCCCAATAACAAGAAAAAGGAAATAAAAAGAAAAAGGAAATCAATTAACAAAGGAATAACTAAGATAATGAGAAAAGAAAGATGCGGAAGCATCTAGAAGGCTAAGAATTATCCTTCAAGGAGGGATTTCATATCTTTAGGATTTCTTGGGTTCCAAGGAGTCCAAGTTGCAATGATAATAGGAGAAGAAAGAGATAAAATCAAGTAAAGCATTATTAAGAAGGAAAGTTGAGATAATGATGAAAACATAAGAAATATGTGGAAATATGGATAACATAATCATTATGGATGAGATTTCGAGTCCACATGGTTTCTAATGGTAAAAGGTATCCCAAATAAAGAATATAAAGGAAAGGGAGAGAAAATATGTATAAAATATACCTTGATAAGTAATAATTTGTTTATAAAGAAAAGTCACTTTCCCTTTTGTATAATGACTCTAAACTTGGCATCTAAGTGGTTAACTTTGGAAAAGGCATCAAAATGCCACGCAACAAGATCAATATTTGACTAAACTGATTCTATATCATTAAGTAATTGATTACTTCATAACCAAGAAAGGAAACATGTAGTAGAGGAGCCCTATCCCGCTCAAACTCCTTCTCCTTGTGGAATAGGGATCTCAACTCTTAAGGGGTTATATATAGGGTGTTGCCTTAACCCATGAGACTTGTTCTCAACTCCTTCAGACTTAGGAGGAGCCTGTCGGGACTCTTGGTCTGTATCTTGCAACCAACGTTGTCGTTCCCATGGCTAGAGGAACAAGTGCGGACAGAGGGGCCGCGTGGATGGCAGGAATGTCGTCTATCAAAGCCTCCATCGTCGTCGCCAGGAGGGATCTTCGTGGATGGAAGAGCGGGGGGGTTTCTGAGAAAGGTGAAGCCCCTGGAAGGTAGGCGTGAGGATCTGAAGCCGAGGAGGAGTCAACCGGCGAGGTTGACCCAGAGCTCTATTCTCCCACAAGAACAGGGGAGTGAACTTGTTCGTGCAGCACTATGGGACGAAGGCAGATTGGGGGCGGCGTGATCTGTGTCATTTTCCGACCATGCGAGCCAAGAAGAGGTCAGAGAGGTGGTTGTCGCTGGGGAGGCGAGCTTCCCCTATTCTTCTACCAAAGCAGGGTAGCGGAACCTGTCTGCGCAGAACCTATGAGAATGAAGACGGGAGCCGACTGGGTTCCCAGTTAGCCGGATCCAAGGGAGGATCTGTGAGATAAAGGATAGGTTGCAATGAAAAGAAAAGGGACACGTGGCAGCCATTGATTGGCTAAGGTAAGATTATTTTGCAAAAATCCTATCTATTTATTAGTAGCTCGGATGAAACAGTGTAATAAATGAAAATTAATCATAAGAACGCGAAGAGTTCAATAAAAATAGTCTTAGAGCCTGAATCTGATCGTAATTTGAAAAGTGGTTAAAGTTTCCATCCTTAATGTGTTTATGACTAAGATTAACCCTAATTTGATGATTAATGAATTGAGAGGATTAATATGGATGTTTTATGATAATATTAACATGTTGTCAATAAGAAATATGTTTTAATGTCTAAAGATATGATTCATATGCTTAATAGCTTAATTTAGGGTTTTGATATGTTAATGAATATTAATGGGATTAGAAACCCTAATCCAAGTGTTAATGAGTTTTAATGAGATATAATTTGAGATCCTTTGTATAAAATTGATGTTAGGTTAATATCAAGCCTAGTACATGATAAAAAGGCTCTAATGTGATTAAGTTGAATAATTAGGGTTTTGCCTTTAGATATGTTGTTTTTAGGGTTTTGTAATTATAATGGAGAAAAGTTGTAGATAAACCCTAATGATACCTTAATTCAGATTAGAAACCCTAGAAAGTGAATCCAAGTCAATAAAGTAGATTCTTGATAAAGTGTGTAGTAAATAGAGTACATATGTGTTTTCAGGATTCTTGCTTGTGTGTGTGGATTGAACTGCTTGCATGGACACTTTCTTGCTTGGATTACTATTAGCTTGTTGATTCGACTGAATAGGTATGTGGTTACTTATGAATAATCTCCTTTAGTTTCACAGCATTTCTCGGATGTTTTTATCAAGTGATTGCAACCTAAATTGTTGGATGTTCAATTCTACAATCCTATAAAGTCCCTATGAGTATCACCATTAATTATGTATGTGTATTCTTGAACCTACATGCCACCCTAATGTATGTTGCAAGACCAAGCCCCGAAGGGAAGGTCTGATTTGGTCAAGCCCTGGAGGGAAGACCATTGGGCACCTCGAGAGATGACCCCAGGCACCAAGCTCAGGATGGAGAAGGTGGCCTTATGTCCCTTGCAAGGACAAAACCCTAAGAGAGAGTAATCCAGGATTTAGGGCAAAACCGGTTGAGAATTCACATTGAAAGCATAATTTGGATTGTTAATCAATTATTTATGATAATTAGGTTGTTAGAAACTATTTGTGAAATTATGATTTTCCCCCACACACCAGTATAGAAATATACTGACCGACATTTTGTTTGTCGGTGTTTTAGGTACATTTCTAAAAAGGGATAAATAGTAAATTGAAATATTGTGAAGATACAATTAATCTGTTCAAGGAGGATTAGTTAGATAGACTTGTTTAGTGGATAGAAGTCTAAAACCAAATTTTCAAGGTATTCAAATACTTTATTCTAGCTTTTCAGTTTAGAATTAGTCGAATTAGATAATTATTCTTGATTAAATGTTAAACCATGGATCCTGGATTATTGGGATAGTGTCTCTGACCTTTTGGTCTCCCTTGATTGGGGGTTACTGGGAGGCGGGGTCGTTACAATGGTGGAGTAGGTTGGATGGTTATAATTGACCGCCCTCCTCATATTTGGCATGTAGAAATAGTCAACACGGTTTTCACCATCCTGGGTTAAAAACTCCACCACTTACATATGATAAATTGTAATCGTTACATTTTTCAAAGGAACTTGGCTAGATTATTTGTCACCCATTTTACTTATATGTCTGGCATCCTTAAGATCATACTTGGTCAAAACTTCTATCAAGTCAAAATCAATGGTGAAGAGCGACACAGCCCAACCCCTTCATAAATCTCACTAATCATTCATCTACATGGTCCACCACTTAGAGATATTATAACAACTCAAGGTCATAACACTACCAAACCACTTGTTGAAAATAGACACTATACAAATAAAGTCAATGTAAGGGTGAGTAAAGATAATTTTTATGATAACCCACACGGGAGAGGTAGAACCATATAAAGGCATCATATGTACAACAAATAGGACGACTTGAAGTTCTTGTACCATTAGATTAGCACTCTAATCAAATTGGGTTCAATTAATGATGAACACAATCATAGAGGTTACAATACACTAAGGGAAAAAGGGATACAGCTGAAGAGGTAATCGAGAAAATAGTTCTATAGTTTGGGCAATCCTAGAGTTCAAAACAACCAATGTCAAAGAGAATTACACCAAAAATAGTCAGGAAAGTGATTATCAGAAACATATACAACACGATCATGAGGTTTATCCTTATCAAAAGATTGTCCAGTAGAATATGATTGAATACATACCTTCGTGGCTACCTCAACTTCTTTATAATTTTTTGATTGGGCACATAATGACTTTTCATATGATCTTGACACTATGACATAATATTTCTTAGATTATAAGGGAGGACTTCTTAAGTTTTGACAAAAATATAGGTTTGATGTTTGACAATGTACTCGACGTTAATATAGAACTTTCTAATTCAAAACTAGTCTTGTTTGTCACAAGAATAGACCTATATAACTTGTTGGTGCTCACTTTGAAAAAAAAAATATCCTAAGCATCAAGGTGCTTTTGGTTAACACGAATCTAGGGTGATCATTACAAGTTGTAATCTTTGTGATGAAGCCTCTGTCAAAATACACAGAGCTATCAGATCTTATTAGAGCCTCCAAGGTGAAGCATAGAAATATGAAAGAAATCAAAACCAGCCTCTTCAAATTTCAACTCAATACTATAATTAGTAATAATGACTTATTAGGTCCATATTCCCTTCCTTTGGACTCATTGGTCATATCCTAATAGTATGGGAGTTCAATCATTCCCAACATCTTAGTACGTCTTGGTCAAATTTCTCCATTACTACCAATATTCATATAATTCATGACAATCACACTTGGTATTTTATGTGGATCTATGGTGGATTCTCATTCATGAAAGTTCCATTCTCACTAAACTGAACCACCTAGATCATGTTAATAAAGACACTACATGGTTATTGTGTGTGACTAAAATGTGACAACATCTGATAATAACAACCATTACAATAGTCACATCTCACTAAAACCAAAAGTAAACTTTTTCATTCAATGACTTCACCAATAATCTAAATCATATTGATCTAACCACTAATATTCACAACTTATGTAATCAAAGGAACCTCTTTGGGTTTCCTATATAGATTCTTATGTTGTGACGTCCCCAGAATTTGTAGAACTTATCTGATGTGTGATGTCCAAATTGAAACCTCACTTCAGCGAGAATCCCAATTTAAACACCACACACTAATCTAAGAAGAAGAAAATCATAGGAAGTCAGAAGGAAATAACAGTAGCACATGCACATGGGCAAGCACAAAACCATACAACACATGTTTACCATTCAACATATAATAATAAAATGAATTGCTACAACATTTGATATTACATATTGAACAATAAACTTTTACATAAGCATGTACTACATCTACAACATGATCTTAAGACAATAGGTCCACCTATACACTTTCTCATCACACAACTCTCAACTATCTTGATTATTCAAGAGCACATCTCCACAACCTAAATAAAAGATTACATGTGGTACACGTCAACACAATATTCTAAAATATTGTACTGAGTATGCCTATGTGTCTTTTATATACCTCTCATTACTAAAACTTTTCAACAAGATAAAGCTAATGCTTGGTAGTAATAAGCAAATATAACAAAATCACACTTGAACAAAGATATTTATTAACAAAAAAGAACACATATTTTAGGCACATTTTCCATCATATGTAAAGTTGATCAATCACATGCACTATTCTACCAAAGAGATTTAGTGCTCACATGTACTATTCTACCAAAGAGATTTAGTACTTTCATAAATGTAATATTTTGCCAAAGAGATTTAGTGCTAACATGTACTATTCTATCAAAGAGATTTAGTACTTTCATCAATGCACCATTCTACCAAAGAGATGTAGTGTTATCATATAATGGGTTGGATATCTTATATTTCATGTGTTCATAGACATAAGTATGGAAAATCAAGTAAGATATCATACAAGAACAATAATTTCATTCAATATCATATGCCAAGTATTTTGTACAAATATAATACAACCATATTGTATAGTAAGCCAAGTAAGAGATAAAGGTACCTTGAAAAGAGACAATGATTCATTTTAACCCTACTTATGATTAAGAGAAGTTCACATGTACCATCATCAGAATCTCATCATCTTAACCCTACTTATGATTCATTTTAGGGTTGAACTTAGCTCACAATAATATTTCCACCATTGCTCATCTTATCTTATTAGAATAAGATTTCTGATCATATTTTCCATTTATATTCCAGATTATGGTTCATTCATTATTATGTGCATATACATACCTTAGGTCACATTTCTTAATCAAGTTAGGGTTTTCTCATCATTTTAGGGTCTCTTACATGTAACGTGACTTATAAGCACATTATGGATCTCAGAGTTACATATTAGCTTCTAATTACTGATAAGAGCTTACTCTACAATTTCTAGAGTTTCTTGAGCATCTTTGTAATTATTGCACATTGATTAGGGTTATTAGCCATAATTAGGCACACTAAGAAAAATACATGATTTCATGTTCAAACATCATCATATCTAACATTAGATGGATTCTAAACATTATTATGGATTTAGCGACATGTTATCATAATATTAGACTAGTGTTGATGTTTATGATTCATGAAACATGTGTAATACATATTACATGATATCACTAAGATTAGTGCATTAAAATCCTAATATCATGCTTTTATAATGTTACACTTAATTTTCTAAGAATTTCAATACTATGTTTATAATTTTTGGACAAACAAGCTAATTTCTATGAATTATACAAGATTTGAGATTTGTTGAAGATAATTACCTTTTCGGGCCAATTGAAACTCATCACGTGTTTCTAGGGGGGGTGTTGCTCCTTCTTCGGTCAAAATAGGGTGACCCGGTGGTTCAGGATGGTCAAGGTGACTGGACCTGATCTGCTCTGGGGTCGGTTGGTTCACGCTATCTTCCTTTCTCCCGTGAACTCTAGGACGCCCGATCCTATTCTCCTGAAGCAAGGCTGCCATCATGTTGTGCTCCTCCAGCGAGTTACGACCCTCAATTGGAGCCACTTCATGAAACTCTTCCACTCTTCAAGGCTTCACAGTTCCTTGCCACATGGTCTCGATGGCATAGATCCTCTTCTATCACTTCTGAGCTTGGCGCCAAGGACCTCACCACCCTAGGATGTTGCTACGGCGGAGCAGAACAGGAAATATGTCCCTTTTTCCCTTCTCAACTCTGAGGCTCTCAAGATCTTCAAACATCCTCCATCAACTCAATGGAACCTACAGAGTCATGTGGGATGTACTCCATTGACCCCCCGCACATCATCTTCTTCTCTGATCAAAAATGGGCTCGTTGACCATCAGTGCCAAAGTGGGAGTCCATGGCAACAATTGGGTTGAACTTCCCTCACCTCAAGCTTGATTCTCCCTTTCTTATCTTCCTCAAATATCACCTCTATCTCCTTGTTCACTCTACCTACTTCTCATCCACCACCTATTCACTGTGGTGGAGAACTAGTGGAAACAAGGGTTCATTCTCCCTACTCAAGTGGCATCACAGTTCGCTCCAGGGGTCAATAGAATGATCGTTCCCGTCCGAAGAAAACTACTCACTCCAAATAACATCTCAACCCACGTCCATGATGTGTAGTGGTGGGGATACTATGCCTTCTACTAGCTCAGCTACCTTGTTGTAACCGCTAGGTGGGAGACAATCAGACAGCCCTCGGTCTACCATCTAAGGGTCAAAAGCCAACATCCACTTAGATGATATGTGGCTTCTCCTTATTAAAGGTCACAACCACCTTATCTAAGATCCAAGGATGTAACTCGGACACACAGCCCAGTATAGGATCCATGGGCATGACACAACCTAACTTAGGCTCAAGTAATTAAACTTAGGTCTATTATTCAGCGATAATGCACATTGTTTCACAAATTTCAAATCTAATTAACTTCCTCTAGGATCTTTCAATATTCATGAAATTTTAACCATATATTTGTCACAATTCAAGGTATATTCCATTTCATTTTGGTGCCAAAACTCGACTATTTTAGTTGTCAATTAAATTCCTCAAAAGCACCAAAACTTAAGGATCTCAATTGCGATATCCACATCAATCATCACTCAGACTTTACCAAAACACTTGGAACTTCAAATATCCCAAACACATGAATTCACTTGTCATTAAGCATTCAAAAAATTCTAAAAGTTCACTTCAACACATCCTACACACCTTAAAACAAATTTTATCCTCAAAATTAAGCCAAAAGTCAAGTCTATCACATATGTACTCAATATTGGGATGACCGCTACGCACTAGCTCTAACATATTATGTATTGGACCTATAGTTTTATATAATTTTCCTCATCATTTTTATAGATACTATGATCCTATAGACACAAATATTTATAATTTGGAGATATTTTGGACCAATCACACAAAGATTATATTGATCATTTCAGTTTTCTATGACATATATTCACAAGACTTTTTTCCTAAATATACTATCTATTAAAACCTCAAGAAAATCAAAGACTCCTTGTTCAAATTGAATAAGAATACTTTTGGAAATCAAAAGAAAACATACTTAGTTATCAAGATGAACGAATTTACTTAGAAATTGATCAAAACAATAAAATCTTTGATATTTAGTGCAAAATAGAAGTACGCTAATTTGTTTTTGACCAACAACTACTTTGGAGGTAGATGTTTAATCCACCAAGTCAAAGAATCTGGCAAAAATACCAAATTTTTCACAAGACATGTAGTTGGAAAATGGAGAGGCGTGATCATTCAAAACCTTATGATTCATGATGAGATGATTACAAAAATGTAGAGTTGGTCGATTATGTCTCTCTTTTTATCACATATAATGAGATGTTATAAAAGAGTCATTTCTAATGATATTCTAATTTATTGAGTATCATGATCATATTGCCCCACAGTTCAACATCATGTATCAAAGACACATCGCACTCATCAAGAAAGAGATAAACCTATGTTCATCCAAAAGAATTCTTATTATTAGTATCATAAGTGCTTCTATAATGAACATGTCCCTATTTAGTAGGTAACTGAGGGTTATAAGACAATAATCTCAATTTTAGATGTTCAATGTGAAATTGATATCAATTATAGAAGTGCATGATCCTTATTCAGATACACTGATGGAAATATACATTAGTTTATTATAAATCCAAATATACAATGATTGTGGTTTGTGGATGCTCAAAGCACTAATTTTGACTATATGTTAGTCACAAATGTGATGAGAAATTTAGTGATAAAAATAGCAATGGAATAAATGGTTTTTAGTATTCTATTGGTACCTTATATTTTTTGAAAATTGTATTTATATTATATAACTATCATGTGATGATGTCTTAAATTTTGGAGAATGTTAGTTGATTGGTAGACATGTTGAGCAGCTGAGTTTAATCAACAAATATACATACAAATATATAGAAATACTAAAATCTTATTACTATAGAAAATTATTTTTATTATTTTATTGGTAAGTAAAAATTGGGTGACATTTTAATTTTAGATCTAAAAATATATTTTATACGTCATACTTAATTTTCGGAATTTTGGAATAACATTTAAGGTGTGAAGTAATTAATGTATCAGTTAACTTTTCTGACAAAAAATGTGTTGAACTAAAATAAAACATGATATTGGGGGTTATTTGTAATTGACCCAAGCACCTCAATTGATCTATATTAGTAACCTAACCCTCCTAGTATCTCTCATAATTCGTTATTCATCTTAGGGAAACAAAATCCTAGAGAGAGAGAGAGAGAGTTAGGGTTTTGGGGAGGAAAAGAGTGGAGATGTTGATCTAGGGTTCTAACTTCCTAGAAGTGATGAAATCAAGTAAGTTAACATTCTTTAGATAGATTTCTATGGTGAATCTTATTTGTTGTGCATAGATTTTATAACCCTCCAAATATTTGAATCAAAAGGATATCAAATCACCATCTTTTCTCTTTCTTTCTCTCAAATCTCCATTTCTAAGATTCTTGAGGTGAAAGGAAGAAGAGTATGACTGATTTCTCAAAGTTCAAATTGGGTTCAAAGATATTCGTTCTTGGACTATGTTTTGGGGGAATTTAATACTTAAGGTGAGTGGGTAAAATATATTTTAGTGAATTGCACTTAAATTGATTTTGGTTGAAATTATCAGTTTCTTCATAGATGACAGTGAACAAAAATTATTGTTCTTGAATTCAGCTCATAGAAAATTTCTTTCCATGTTCCAAATGTGATATAAGATTCTTTATGTGATGAAATGGATATAAAAATCCATGTATCTTGAATATTATATAATTTAGAAATTTATTTGAGAATTTTTATGGAAATTTGAATTTATGAATTATTCAGGTGTTTGAACATCAATCTAGTTGATATTCAAATAGATGTCTATATTGTCTTGCTTATGTGATTAATGTATTTATTTGAACATGTTGATAAATTTAATTTGATATATCTTGTAGAGTTCCTGAATTACACAATACATATCTTGTAAAAATTAAGTAATCAGTGATGGAAATCGATTCATGTATGCTTCTAAAAGAGTATACATTTAATTAGTAGTAAATGGTCGATTGAAATGATTCATGTGATACTTTAGGTTACTAACTAAATATTTTTTTATATACATACACATTTTGATTTGTGTAATGCAAAGTCTCTAGTTCATATCCTTATCATGCAATGCATAAGTTTTTATTCTATTGCAAGTAACAATAATGGCATTTACTTGGATAGGGATATTATTAATGCCATGCATATGTATGAGAAATATTGAATGAGAATGTTTATATAAGTAGACATTCTATATGTTTGAAAATATGAGAAATGTTATATGTGTATGAGCATTAAAAAAACTGAGATAAGGGTGGTCAGTGTGTTAGGCATTTAAGAAATGAGAAACCCTATGAGAACAGCAATCAATATGATATGCATTCTGATAAGTACATTAGTGAATTCAGTTCAATTGTCTAACTAGTCAGTAAAATAGTAGTAGATGCCTTGAACACTATTGAGCCCTCCCTGCAATTCTATAGAGGGGTGGGTGAAATGGTCTATAAAACTATCAAATATAGGAAGAAGTATCTCAAAACTGAGTATCTAACACTAACTGATTGGGTATGAGTGGTACTTCAATTTAGTAGTAGAGTACCCAACAATAATCGGAGATCTTGGTGTTACTATTTCAGTAGTGGGGGTATCCAGCAATAACTAGAGATCCAGCGATACCCACCACTTAGACTATTTAGACTTTGTGGACCATCTCCTTCTGGAAGTTACTCTGTGTTTTGTGTTTTCTCTTGAGGAACCGCATTACATGAGGTGGAGGATTTCTAGCCAAGAGGTACCCCTCTTGAGTACCCAGAAGAAGGGGCCATATTATATAGTCAGCTATCTAGTTGTTGTCATCTCTTATGATTCTCTCTTGACGTAGACTGAGGTAGTAGTACCATTCTTAAGGTCTCTAGGTTTACCTTAAGACTTGTATGGTGATTCCCATAGAAGTGGCTTTCCCTTGGATGGTACAATTTGAGAGAGTTCATGTAAGACCCCTGACCTAGTTTTTGGGATAACCTTGTTTTCTTTGCTTTATTAGATGCTTAGAGCCTTAATATTATCCTTTGAGATGCTTTTATAACATGTGACAAGCTTATGTTTCCAGTTTGGTCCTGTTTGGTTTATGTTTGAGCTATGTATGCTTATTTTGGACCACGTTGCAAATTACCCATGTTTGAGGGTTATCTTGTAAATTTTCACAAGTAGGTTGTGCCCTTTGTACCTTAGCATCATGAGAGAGAGAATTATTCTATGGGGAACCTTGCTTGGACCATGGTTGATGATGTGACATTACATGGTGATATTAGGGTTTCTAGGGTTTCCTTTATTGTTGAGCTTCAACCATGTGTTGGTTTGTCAAGTCTTGAGACTGCAACACCTCAATTGGTGAGTGTTGTGACTACAAGACTTATTCATGGTGTGGTTTGTTTCAACCTTGATTTCCTATATGTGTTTTGGTCGAAGGGGTTTGTCCCCTAGTGATGTGTTCCGACCATGTTGAGTGGGTGATCATTGTGTATCGGTTTCTACACCTTGCCTTTTTTTACCCTTGATGTTTGTTGCAACCGCAACAAGGTGTGTAGTGGACCTAAGTGGTCGCTAAACCACCTTGGTTGTATCACCCTTCAATGCATGTGTGTTTTAAGTGATTGCATGGTTGTTTCCTTGGTGGACAAGTATCCTTTTGGTGCTCTCTTGTGATAACACCTCATACCCACCTTACATCCCTCATGCCTTGTGTATATAACCCCTCTCCTCTTCTTGCAAGCATCCTTTTTTCCCTCCTTCTTCTCCACTCTATTTTGTTCATTCTTGGAGATTTGTGGAGCAAAGAAGGACTCATCTTGGAGCTTTGATGGTCGACCAAACTTGCATGTGGTGATCTTGAGCTTGACCTCATCTTCCTTGTGGTGACCTTTGGTGATCTCCTTTCTTGGCAAGTTGTTATCTTTCCTTGGTCACGTTTTCTTATGTCTCTCTACCCTATCTTCTTCTCTTATCTTGGCCATGAGACTATGGCTCTATCATTGTAACATATCGGATCTGGAACCCTACCCTAGAAGTTTGATCTCTTAGACTGAGCCAATCAAGGTTGAGTTTAGATTTAATGGATGTTTAGTATAACCCTAATGAGATAATGCATGTATAAATCACCCTAATGTAACCTAATGTTCCCACATTAGTCTTAGGCTAATAATGGACACATAAAATATGTCACATGAAGTAATATAAATTTCGTGCTAATAATCACACATAATTCTTTTGGTGATAATATTAAGAAATGGAACATAATTGAATGAGCAAGAGTGATAATAATGAAATAATGTGATAATAATGGCCACAAATATTAAGTGTGACATAACTCATTAAAATAAATCTCAAAAGTGGAATCTAACTTAAGAATCGTGTTCCTTGGGTCCCAATTTCCTTGGGAGTCAAGTTTCGCATAATTCACAAAATAATAATTAATTTAATATTTTTGGAATGAGAAGATCTATGTTTTCCCCAAAATATCAAAAAATGACTCCAAAATAGGAAAATAATCATGGATTCGTAATCTACATAAAAAATATAGCCTTTGGGTAAATTTTCATGTAATTGGGATAATCTTTAATATACATGTAAAATCAGCAGAGGGAAAGTGTGTTGAACCTTCAAAATATTAAATAAAGGAACAAACAACTCCAACATGTAAAATTAATGGTAAATTTGTATCCAACACATTAAATATGACTTATGGGTGAAGTTTCATAAAATTTGTAGAATCTTGAAGTCATTAATGCATGAGGAAAGAGAAAATAGGATTTGGTTTATTTAATACCTTAAAAGTTATAAAAAGGAAAATCTAATTGCATAATCAGAATATACATGCTTTATTTAGCTTCTGTGAAAATTTCACTTAAATTGGATTAGATTTGGACCCTCAATTTAAGTTGGGGACAAAGGACGTGATTATTTCAATATCAGTTTATTTAGATTTCGATTTGGGTAAGGTTTCCGCATTTGATTTTGTCACATGGTTTTACTATTTTCATTTGCTTTGGTGGTCGTTGGATCTTTGATCATGCGGCTATAAACTTCTCATCTACCTTCCATTTTCTACAGGGTTTTGTGTGAACATCATATACGAACTCTCTTCTTCTGACCCTGATCTCTCTCTCTCTCTTTTCTATTCCTTTTCCTCTGCTCACTTCTTCTCCATCTTCCTAGCTTTCTCTCAAACACTATGATCCTATATAAGCTAGGGCACATAGCGTTGTACCCCTCTTTCATAGGGCGCCACCCCCTGCCTAGTTTCTCCCTTGTCCTTCCTTCCCTTCTCATCTCCTCGCTTCTTTGGTTCATCGGACCATCACCCAATGGTACCAAAACCTCCGTCGAGATCCCTGGTATGGTTTTCCCCCATCAGATCAGCCTTGGATGATGTTGGCCATGGTCCTTGTACTCTGACCACGGGCGCTGGAGAACCTAGGTTGGGGCCGAGGTTTTAAGCTATAGAAAAACCTGAAGAGGACTTGGAACTATTACTTGACCCTATGTGAGGATGTTTAGGCCTTGTATTCTTCCTATTCTGGGGTATTTAACTGATTTCTAACTCTACCCTTTCCTCTACTAGTCTGAACCCTTTCTGATCGAATTGTTTGACATTTCCTTTAAAATTGGGCTCTTTGTTTTCGGGATGGTCTCGCGAACCTGTATCGTTCGTTTTTGGTGTCTATTCTAAGTTGTATCATCACTTTTCATCCCCCACTAGAACCCAAGCAACTATGCCTGGCAGAGGTTCTTCGCTAGAACACAAAGAAGAAGATAGTCGCTAGCCTATTTCCCGCTTTGCCCTTTCTGTGTTTTGGTTCTAAACAAGCCTCTCGGGGTATAAAAGTCATTTTTCCCTTTTGTTTCCTTTGATTTCACATGAGTCTCATTGGAGTTGACCGAGTGACTTGGCCACACTCGATTGGGCCAAGTCATGCGGGGCCTAGTCTCTCTCTCTCTCTCGCAAGTTCTCTGATGTTTAGTTGGCTTTTTGGAATTTTATGATTTGTCAGATTTGTAAAATTTATAACTAATTATTCCTAGGTCTAAAAAATAAAATAAAATATGATTTGAAATCAGTAAAATATGGTATTTCTAATGGTACTTGTTTTGTTGCACGAATCTAATTTATAAAATGGTGATTTTAATGGATTTTCCTAAATAAACAATAACTTGTAAAATTTATAACTAATAATCCATAAGTCAGAAAACTACAATAAAATATGTTTTGAACTCATAAAAATATAAATTAAAACAATGTGTGTTTTTATAACCTAATTCATTAATAATAAAAAGGCAATGTTTAGGGTTTTCCATAATCAATGTAATTCTAACCCTAAATCCACATACATGATATTGTGTACTTTGGAAACCTAGATTTGGATCTAGAAGTGATCTTGTACTATTAGACTCTATGGAGAAGTATGTTTGCATCCCCTATTCTTCTTTATTGACCAATAACCTAAATTATCTTTCTCTTAGTCCTATGGACATTAACCTATACACAATGTCTTTTTCTTTTGAAATTACGCTTCTTGTGAAGTACCCTACTTGTTACTGATCTTATGATCATGGATATTCTTTTCGACTCTTTTATTATGCTTTATTCATGATATGATTACATGTGATGTCTTTTCCCACTTATGAGGTGGATGTATATGTTGGTCACTTTTGTGGTGACTAGTTTGTATTATCTGACTATACTTTCTATTTGCATCTACATTTAACAAGTTATATGATTCAGTAGCACCAGAGTAGTGTAATTGCATTGGTTTTGGGTTATGTTCCCTTTATGCATTTGAGATGGAGGTTATGTGCCCCATACCCGGGTCTCAAATTTATGAGGTTTGGCCCACATTTATATATATCTGGGAGTTTGGTTATGTTCCATTCTCTATCAGGTTTCAAGTTTATGAGGCTTGGCCACCATTGTCTTTATATTGTTCTAGGGCTATGTTTATCTCACATGCATGCAGGATGATGTTTATGGATTATGGGTTATGTGCCCTATGTTCATATGTTCTTATGTGGCACCACTTTTATATGTTGGTTTGATGGCAAGTATCATTTTATTATGATTCTTTTCTGTTGATGCCCATTTGGGTGGTACATATCTCCTCTATGGTAAGCTTTACTTTATTTGATGTCCCTTACTCCATATATTTCTCAATTTCCTTTTTGGTATGCACATACTAGCCTTTGCTTATGTCATCTATTTTTCTCTTCTTGTTGGGGTATGCTTCCAACCCTAGGTGAAGGATATGGAGGACCTGGCATAAAGATGTGGACCTATCTTAAGGACTTAAAGCTTGGAGAAAATTTTATTATGATTTGGAATTCCCTCTATCTTAGATCCTTATGTGGTATCATACATGTAAACCCTATGTGTGAGATTGAGATATACTTTTGTAATCTTTTGTGAAGAATTGATAATAGTCATGTTTTATATTCCGCTGCTATACTTTGGTTGTTTTTATTACCATTAAATAAGATTTGAAAACTTTACACCCACTCCATCATACCTTTTGGGTGTGTTTGGACTGGAGGTTCTATTCTTCAAATTTTTAGTAGGGAGTGTATCCCCTCTGGGATCCCACTCCTTACATCATGGTATCAGAGCCCACAGTAGTTGGAATCTGACTATTTCAATTTTTCCTCCCTTATTAGAACCCTTGACTTAGATAGTTACCTCTAGGTGATATGTTTTCCCTACATCTCACCTAATTTGTTTTGATGATGAAAGGTTGATATGAGCTTCACATTAGAATCATTTTTTTGGTCAGCAAAAAATTGTGTTACTAAGAAAACCAAAACTTTGGGTACAAGGTGCCCCTTTGGGTAAACTAGATCCCTATATCCCCACGCAGAGGGATATTAATAGAGGATCAAAAAAAATGAAGAAAACTCCAAACTGAAAGAGGTCAGGAGAAGGACAAGCTCCAAACAGAGAAAATAGCTTAGAAAGGGAGGAGGAGATTCATATAGAACCATTAAAACCACCCACAAATATGCCTATATGAAGCTCCAAATTGACTACCAAACCAAATAATATGTTGGACCCTGTCACTGCTCTTATGAGCTAACTACCAGCTAGATTGCCAAAAAAAGAGCTAAACAAGGAGGATAGGCCTGCCACACCTATCTCCTTTCTGAAGCAAGAGACCATCTACACCTGATCCTTGACTTCAAACTGAAAATAGTTACAAAACAAATGTTCAGTTCTAGACAAGAGACACCTTTAGAGAACCTCCCTTTAGACTTCTACATCTGAGCACAGGCAGACCATGAAGCCACTATCATTCATAACATCACAAGTTGTATTGCATGGTGAGACTATATTCACCCACATACATCCAAAGATTGTTTCAGTTGTTGGTATCCACATTGTACCTAGCTTAGGATGCATGTTCAGAAACAAATCCAAACACTGAAGAAGTTGTCCAACAAAGGAAAAAATATTAAATAGATCCTAAGATATCTATCATAGGGATCTCCTCGCTCCCAGCATTCCTGTGCTTTTTCTTCTTCTTTTTCATCCTAGAACCCTTGTTCACTCTGAAATCATCCAGTACCTCCAGGTCCAAGTCACAAGAGCTGACTGATGATACTTCATCTGAATTCTAGGTGAATCTTTGGTTGTATTCTAGGGCTAAACTAGTATCAACCGCCAGCTATTTCATGCATTGGGGTGTAACTCTCAAGTTGGACAAGGGTAGCTTCCAATCCAAGTTCAGTGATTCATTGCCCGCTGCTGGAGAATAGCATCGCATATCCGGTTCCAGCATTATGCAAGGAATGCCTTCTCCTTCCTTATACTCGGCTTTTGGGATGGCTCCTGAACTCGCTACATGAGTAGAGTGATCCATGTTCTCCTCGAGAACTCGTCGAGCACCTTGCCTTCTATTATTCTTCTCGGCTCTGATCTGCAGTTGACTGGGCATCGGCTTACTTCTAGCAGTCAGAGGACAAGAAGGTTGTTGATGCCCTAATTGGTTGCAACTGGAGCACACCTTAGGCTTCACAACATAGCGATGTTTAGTAAACACTAATTAGGTGATAAGGTTAGATTATCATGCCCTTCCATATAGGTCTTTGGTGACATGAATCTTTATAGGGAATAGGGTTTGATTTGAGGATGAAATTAGGTTATAGGAATGAGGAAGTAGTAGGTTAAGAAGACCTTGTTATGGATAAATTGTGACTTGGTTTCCATATTGATTTTGAGCTCATCTTTGTTTCTTATCGCATGATTTTTTGAAGAAAAATATATTTTCCATTATACTATTATATGTACTAAATTTTATGGATTTCATCAAAGTTTTCCTAAACTAAGTCACAATGAAATGATATGAGAAGTTTTGTTAGTAAAACCCTAAACCTAGTGCTAGCCCTAGTTTTGACTTTGGAGTTGTGACTAGGATTGATATAGAGGTGTAATCAATCTACCCTATGATTGTTGGATGTTTTTGTAGGGTTTTTAGGTTAGATACACAAGGACCTAAAACTCAACCCTAGATGGTATGACTTTAGTTGGAAACATGAACAACATAACTCTCTAAACCTTTCACAACTAAAAGATATGTGGGTAACCGTAAAAAGTTGTTTAGTTTGACTTTATAGGTTAAGCCTTTTAAGGGGTGGAGAGTACTTGGTTGTTGATGTTTGGATCAATAGATTTTGAGGATGAAATCCTTTTAAGGGGTGGAGTGTTGTAACATACCGGATCTTGAACCCTACCCTAAAAGTTTGATCTCTTAAACTTAGCCAATTAAGGTTGAGGTTAGATTTAATGGATGTTTAGTATAAACCTAATGAGATAATGCATGTATAAATCACCCTAATGTAACCTAATGTTCTCACATTAGTCTTAGGCCAATAATGGACACATAAAATATGTCACATGAAGTAATATAAAATTTGTATTGATAATCACACATAATTCTTTTGGTGATAATATTAAGATATGGAACATAATTGAATGAGAAAGAGTGGTAATAATGAAATAATGTGATAATAATGGCCACAAATATTAATTGTGACATAACTCATTAAAATAAATCTCTAAAGTGGAATCTAAGTTAAGAATTGTGTTCTGTTGGTCCCAATTTCCTTGGGAGTCAAGTTTCGCATAATTCACATTATAATAATTAATTTAATTCTTTTTGGAAAGAGAATATATATGTTTTCCCCAAAATATCAAATCAAATAATAAATGACTCCAAAAGAGTAAAATCATCTTGGATTCATAATCTACATAATAAATATAGCCTTTGGGTGAATTTTCATGTAATTTGGATAGTCTTTCATATACATGTGAAATCAGGAGAGAGAAAGTATGTTGAACCTTCAAAATATTAAATAAAGGCACAAACAATTCCAACATGTAAAATTAATGGCAAATTTGTATCCAACACATTAAATATGACTTTTGGGTGAAATTTCAAAAAACTTGGAGAATCTTAAAGTTATTAATGCATGAGGAAAGAGAAAATATGATTTGGTTTATTTAATACCTTAAAAGTTATAAAAAGGAAAATCTAATTGCATAATCAGAATCTACATGCTTTATTTAGCTTCTGTGTCAAATTTCACTTAAATTGGATAAGATTTGGACCCTCAATTTAAGTTGGGGACAAAGGTCATAATTATTTAAATATCACTTTATTTAGATTCTGATTTGGGTAAGGTTTCCGCATTTGATTTTGTCACACAATTTTACTATTTTCGAGCGCTTTGGTGGCCATTGGATCTTTGATCGTGTGGCTACAAACTTCTCATCTACCTTCTATTTTCTATGGGGTTTTGTGTGAACAGCAAATACGAACTCTCTTCTTCCAACCCCAATCTCTTTCTCTTTTCTCTTTCTCTTTTCTCTTCCTTTTTCTCTTCTCTCTTCTTCTCCATCTTCCTGGCTTCCTCCCAAATACTGTGATCCTATATGAGCTAGGGCACATAGTGTCGTAGCCCATTTTCATAGGGCGCCTGCCCCTTGCCATGTTTCTCCCATGTCCTTCCTTCCCTTCTCATCTCCGCACCTCTTTGGTTCATCGGACCATCATCCAACAGTACCAAAACCTCCATTGAGATCCTTGGTATGGTTTTCCCCCATCGGGTCAGCCTCGGATGATGTCGGGCATGGTCCATGTACTCTGATCACGGGCGTCAAAGAACCTGTGTTGGGGGCCCAAGTTTTAAGCTATAGAAAAACCTGAAGAGGACTTGAAACTATTACTTGACCCTATGTGAGGATGTTTAGGCATTGTATTCTTCCTATTCTTAGGTATTTAACTGATTTCTAACTCTTCCCTTACCTCTTCTGGTTTGAACCCTTTCTGATCGAATTGTTCGCCAATTCCTTTAAAATTGGGCTCTTTGTTTTCGGGATGGTCTCGCGAACCTGTATCGTTCATTTTTTTTGGCTATTCTGAGTTGTTTCATTGTTTTTCATCCCCCACTGGAACCCAGGCAACTGTGCCTGGTAGAGGTTCTTCATTAGAATGCAAGGAAGAAGATATTCGCTAGCCTATTTCCCGTTTTGCCCAATCTGTGTTTTGGTTATGGATGTGCCTCTCGGGGTATAAAACTCATTTTGCCCTTTTGTTTCCTTTGATTTGACGTGGGTCTCGTTGGCATTGATTGGGTGACTTGGCCACACCCAATTGGGCCAAGTCATGCGGGGTCCAGTCTCTCTCTCGTAGGTTCTCTTATGTTTAGTTGGCTTTCTGGAATTTTATGATTGGTCAGATTTGTAAAATTCATAACTAATAATTCTTAGCTCAGAAAAATAAAATAAAATATGATTTGAAATCAAAAATATGGGCTTTCTAACGGTACTAGTTTTTTTCTTGAATCTAATTCTATAAAAAGGTGATTTTAGTAGATTTTCCTAAATAAACAATCGCTTGCAAAATTTATAACTAATAATCCATAAGTCAGAAAACTACAATAAAATATATTTTGAACTCAGAAAAATATAACCTAAAATAATGCATGGTTTTGATAACCTAATTCACTAATAATAAAATAGTGATTTTTAGGGTTTTGCATAATCAATGTAATTCTAACCCTAATTTCACATACATGATATTAGGTGCTTTGGAAAACTAGATTTGGATATAGAAGTGATTTTGTACTGTTAGACTCTATGGAGAGGTATGTTTGCATCCCTTATTCTTCTTTATTAAGCAATAACCTAAATTATCTTTCTCTTGGTCCTATGGACATTAACATATACACAATGTTTTTTTCTTTTGAAATTATGCTTCATGTGAAGTACCCTACTTGTTACTGATATTGTGATCATGGATATTCTTTTAGACTCTTTTATTATGCTTTGTTCATGATATAATGACATGTGATGTCTTTTTCCCACTTATGAGGTGGATGTATATGTTGGTCACTTTTGTGGTGACTAGTTTGTATAATCTGACTATACTTTCTACTTGCCTCTACATTTAACATGCTATGTGATTCAGTAGAACTAGAGTAGTGTAATTGCATTGGTTTTTGGTTATGTGCCTTTTATGCTTTTTGGATGGAAGTTATGTTCCCCAAACTCGGGTTTCAAATTTATGAGGTTTGGCCCACATTTTTATATATTTGGGAGTTTGCTTATGTGCCATTCTCTATCAGGTTTCAAGTTTATGAGGCTTGGCCGCCATTGTCTTTATATTGTTCTAGGGCTATGTTTATCTCACATGCATGTAGGATGATGTTAATGGATTATGGGTTATGTGCCATAATTTCATATGTTCTTATGTGGCACGACTTTTATATGTTGGTTTGATGGCAAGTATCATTTTATTATGATTCTTTTCTCTTGATGCCCATTTGGGTGGTACCTATCTCTTCTATGGGAAGCTTTACTTTATTTGATGTCCCTTACTCCATATATTGCTCAATTTTCTTTTTTTTAAGATGCACATACTAGCCTTTGTAGATGTCATCTATTTTTATCTTCTTACTGGGGTATGCTTCCAACCCTAGGTGAAGGATATGGAGGACTTGGCATAAAGATGTGGACCTATCTTAAGGACTTAAAGCTTGTAGACAAAGTTGTTATGGTTTATACTTCCCTCTATCTTAGATCCTTATGTGGTATCATACATGTAAACCCTATGTGGGAGATTGAGATATACATTTGTAATCTTTTTTGAAAATTGATAATAGTCATGTTTTATATTTTGTTGCTATACTTTGGTTGTTTTGATTACCATTAAATAAGATTTGAAAATTTTACACCCACTCCATCATACCTTTTGGGTGTGTTTGGACTAGAGGCTCTATTCTTCAAATTTTTAGTAGGGAGTGGATCCCCTCTGGGATCCAATTCCTTACAACCATGGTGGTTATATTGAGAGAAACTTCTCTTCATAAGGGTCGGAGACTAAGGTTTGACATGGTGGTACCCAAGTGAGAGGAAACTTTCTTCTCTTTCTCCTTTCTTTTTCTTGTTCAGCCTAGGGTGTTTCACCCTCTTTCTTGAGATATTCTTTGACCATGGTGTTCTTATCTTTTGAGGTGATCTTGTGGCCGAAAAGTTGATCTTGGTTGGAGTTTCATCTTCTCTCTTGGAGATCATGGTCTTGGAGCTTGATCCTCTACATAGGGTGGGTTATATAACTCTTCTCCCTACTGATATTGCATTGTGTTCTTACATGCATGTTGTTGTTTACATCTCTTAAATGTGATCATAATATGCTAGATGAAGTTACCATAATCTAGGGTTTAAATCTTGGTGATTATCATATGTGATTTGCTTCTACTCCTAAATCCTAACCTTTGTACCCAATTTTGTGGTGGTTATGGAATGGATGGTTTTCTCTTTCTTCTGATCAATGGATCTCTATCAACATGCATGTGATTCAAATATCTTGGAGTAGTATGAAGTTTTAGTTCTATTATTACATGTTTTAAATGTGGTTTTCATCTCTCTTAACAAGGTTCTTTCATGATGATGTCTATGATACATGTTTTAGGGTTTTGGTGATTATCCTTGCATGGAGTTTTCCTTCTAGATGGTGCTTACCCTCCTTGACAATTATCATCTGTTTTGGTCATGTTTTATCTCTATTTTGAGGATGGTTATGTGGGGTTGAGGTAGTTTGACCTCGATGGTTGATACACTCACTATGATACCCTTGGTCGATACAAGTTGCGGTTTTGGATTGATTGTGGGTGGCATGCTTCTTCTTGACCTTTGTTTCAGTAGACACACCTTGATCTTGGTGGATGGTCACTACCTTGTTGGTTCTTGTTTTGGTTGACACACTTTGGTTTGGATTGATGGTCACTACACATGGTTGATCTTTGTTTCAGTCACAAGAGGGTCTTAACCCTAGGTTGGTCATGATGCTTGGTTGCAACCAGTGCACCTATGGTCGCTACACTCATGTAGGTCGCTACACCTAACCCCTTCGGGCGCAACACTATGTGCTTGGAAACTACATGGTGATGTGAATGTGAATGATTAATCATAATCATCTATGCTTAATCCTTACACTCCAAACATGTGGGAGGTGATGGAACTAGGGTTTGGTGATTGAATGAAAATATGGAACCCTAATCAACTATACTTGTAACCCTAACGTTAATTTTGGAACATATGATGTGATTGTTGCTATTGCTTGAAGTAATTAGCATGAGATGATATTTTCTCTCTCCTACTTGTGTAATCCTAACCTTGCAGGTGGAATGAATGACATATCTAGTGAACACTATGGTCTTGACATTACACAGGTTAATGAGTATGAGCCTTTATGAGGCATGATGAGATAGTGATAATGTACAAGGAACATGTGTTTGGGGTTTTGTGACCTAGAAGAGGCTCAATGCCTATTGTGAGGTGATATCCTCTAGTGATGAGATGAGGGATTGCTATACCTTAGTGATGTGATAATGTTGATATCCTTGAATGGAAATGATATCAAGCGATGATGTGACAAGTTATACTCATACATTTTATATCTTCTGGAGTTGTAACTTGCCCTTATCCTTGTAAAGTTTGTTTGTGGTTTATGCTTTGTAACTTGATTGATGTTAAAAGATGATTAATTGTCTTAAATAATCAAGTGAAACTCGAATCATGTAGTTACCTTGTGCCATAGATCCATCTACAACATCAATACTTGTTGGATGGTGAAACAGGTTTTCCCTTAGAGAAAACTCAAAGACATATATTGTTGAGTATATGCATTTCACATGAGTGGCTTCGGTCATACCCTAGAAGAACGGCCAAGGCCGTATCTCAAGTGATGCAATTAATTATATGTGTATGATATGTTTTGAGGATGGTTGTGGTCATACCTCGGAAGGAGTGTGGTTGCAGTTGTAACTCAGTTTTCACTAGTGATGTGCCTATATATCAAGGTAGACTACGCTATTTTGTAGTTGGACTCTATATGTCACTGCGAAGGACTCGGATTGACTGAGGGTGAGGAGAGATCATGGATTTTGGCTCTTCTATTGATCATGTATGGCACGGATTTTGACTTAGCAGTGGTCAGTTAGAGTATGAGTGGTATACCTCATCTCCTCAGGCATAATAAAGAGATGTAACATAGTCGTGTAGTATATTTTCTTAGAGTCAAATTTCACATTGGATGACACATTTGCCTTATTTTTGTATTGATTTCTTGAATTATAATGCGGTAACAGAAATCAACTATTATACATGTTCTTCCTATTCTTTCTAAAGTTATAAGATGTTGTACTGTTTAGTTGTAGATGCCTAAACTGTTTAGTCAGAGATAGTTATTTAAATCATATCATTTAACTGAATCTACTAAACCTGATATTATGGTTATCTACATGTTCAGTTTCTTTGTACTTGTAGTAGTTGTTGGAGGAGAGTTATATCTTTTGTTGGGATGTTTGGTCTCACCCCGTGGGTTTCACATCTTTTAGGTGGTTGTGCACAATGAGGCGGAGATCATGCGGTTGAGGCTAAGTAGTAAGAGGAGCAGTAGTTATTAATGGTTGGATATGCTGCTAGTGTTTTGTAGTAGAGTCCTATGTGTAGTCCATGTACTCCCATGTCCTTGGGGAAGGCTTTTGGTTGTTTTGTACATCAATATAAGGTTTTGGTTGTGGGCCATGGTTGTACATATATGGCTTGTATATATATGAATAGGTCACCTCTTGTAACAGGTTGATGGCAAGATAGCCAATAAATAGTGATGTATACGTCTTTGTGATATGATATGTGATACAGCTGGCACGAGTTATGGAATTAGATGTAATAAGTTTCATCTTTGGTGCTTATGTGAAATCAGTTTTAATTTCCTATGTTCTCTAGTAATCTGAATGTTTAGTATCAGTTCCGCATTTTGTTTTGAGTAATCTCACTTCGTGTGGCGTGGCACGTCAAAGTTTAGGGGAAAAGTAAAAGAGAAAGTTAATTGTGTTCAATTGAGTTTAGATAAAGAGTTCAATAGTCAAATCAGTCAGTTATGTTTAGTTGGAAAACATAGTAGTAGTCATTTCAGTAGTCAAGTCAACTTAGAGTTTATGAATGATTAGAAAGAGAATGATGAGGAAAATGTTTTGTTAATTATATGTTGCTAGTGATGGTTGCTAATGTGTTGATTGCAAATTTATGTACATCTAGTATTTTAATCTACATTACTACTTTACTTTTATTTCAATTATTTAATAATGTTATATCTCTAATTCAGTGCTTTAGACTATTTTATTGTTTTACTTATTCACTGAATGAGTAGGCTCACTCCTCTACTCACAATTTTTTAGGGAAACCAAGTGGATTGAAGATGTTAATGCATAAGAGTAGACTATCACAAGAATTGAGTATTAGATTAATTGAGTTTTGTTGTTCTCTGTCACTCGAGGTCATAAAGAAATAAGAGAGTTGTAAAAGATGATGTGTAACATTATTTCTCAATTAAAATGCATGTATCTAATCGCTAAGAGTTGTGTACATTGAAGTGTGAGAACTAGAATGAATGTTAAGATATGTATCTCTATTCTTGAAACCAAACTAGAGGAATCAAACTCTAAATTCCCTTATAAAGTTAGTTTATGTGCTTGAATGTGAGAAAACCAAGAGTTTGATATCAGAAAAAGGTAAGAGTGGCCTTGTATTATGTTAATCCTTAATTTAATCCCTAATTTCATGGTTAGTGGTTGTTGTGAGATGTGGGTGTAACATCTTGGTATCATAGATTAGGTTGAGTTGTTAGGGACCATTAAGTCAATAATTTAGAGTCATAAATGTGGTAGATAGGAGATGATATGATGATCTCTCTAGGTATTTGAGTATTTGGATATCCTGGCCCAGAATCTGAGTACTCGGATCAACTAATATTAAGCTAATCTGTATATTTTCACTATATGTCTTGGCAAGGTATGCAATGGGAGGATGGGCTAGAGAGAAACCCTAGAAGTATTAGGGCTATAAGACCAAAAAGAAACAAAAGAGTAAGAGCATTATGGTAGAATGTGATACAAATTTTGTTCTATATTGTTGTTTTGATTTGAGATGAATAGAGATGCTCTTATCTATATGAATTCAAATATCAATTTTCATAAATATATATATGGTTCCTTGAGATTGATGTACACAATGATAAATTGATCCACAATTCATAAAGTAGAATTACTAGTGAAGTGGTTGACTTGCTTAAATACATGTAGAATTGTTGGAATAGACTTTATAAAGAGAGAAGTAGTAGTAAAAGAAAAGAAACGGGGAGGTGATTGAAATTTGTGTTAGGAGATGGAATTGTCAATTATGACAAGAACCATAATCTGGGTTAATGAACAAGACAAAGGAATCATAAACAAAAGAAATCAAAGAAAGAAAATAGATTCAGAACAATGAAATTCATAATTGAGATTCTTAGTTATATTCTGTATTCCTTAATCGAGAAAACATAAGATGAAAAGAGAATGAAATAAATTAAAAAGTCTAGTATAGAGGAATAATTCTTAAAAGGATAGAAGTAAAGAGAAGTTTACCAAAAGAGATGAATTAGTAAGATGTGAGACTGAGATTATAAATTTAGATGAAATACCAAGAACAAGGAAAAACAATTATCACATTGTACGTAGAAAGTGATGTATGATAACATGAATATATGAAAACATACATCCCAAGATAGACTAATGCATTCATCCTTGTTTGCATTTTATATAGATGTTTCTATTGAGTAATCGGTTAATTTTACTTTGACATGCTTAAATTGTTACATGTGGCTAGATAAGTTTAGGATGGATGAAGATGAAGTCCAGCAAGTGAATGAGTCACATGGATATGTATTGATATTAATATTGAGAAGCATGTCTTTTCTTGCACGAGACATAAAAATTAAAATGAAGAGAAATTCATGTACTAAGTTTAATAAGGTGAAGTTAACTAGGAAAATTTTCACTCAGAAATTCAATCCATCAGAATAGTGAGAACTATATAGACCATGGAATTACAAATTTGTATAGATATGTCTATCATAATTGACTAATAAGAGATTAGAGAAGGCTAGTAGTAGATGAAAGAAATAGTGCATAGAAAGGAAATGATGATGAACAAGACACCAATGATATACATATGATACATTCATATTAAATCATAATAAGAAAAATGAGCAAAAAGAAAACGTCAAGTAGTCAATTTTCTTTGATAAGAAATGATTAGATCCAGAAAAAACAAAAATACTAAGTTGCTAAGAAAGAAGTATCTAGTGGATATTTGAAGAACAAAATTTGAAATACTTGAACTCTCTTCATCCTCTATATTTTCTTATGAGAAAGTAAATGTTGAGGAATGCCTGTTGAAAATGGGAAAATATGCAATTAAGAGGGATATTCACAATAGTTATTTAAATGTGAGAAGATGATAAGAATGAAGCTAAGTAATATATGAACTCAGAATAGATAATGTGTATATACTTGTTTATGGGTCCCTAACTAGTGCAATAAAATGAGTATATAAAATCGTTGGACCACATAGCCACATAAATGAAAGTAGCATGATCTAAAATTTGAGATTTCATCAAAGGATTAATGGTTAAGAAATTGTATGTCCTAGATGTTGGGGATGCTTGTGTTGTTATCCATATGAAGTATTCATGTATCTTAGATCTTAGAAAAGAATTGGATAATTGTGGTCAGAACAATGAGTAATTTAGATTCATTAATAGGAATAAAAACAATGAAATGATTATTTTGAAGATTAAACATCATTAATGATATCTCATATAAGTAGTGATTATACATCATAAGATATAGTACTCCAATGGAAAATTTAGAGAAAGTTTAATACAAGGAAAACATGATGAAAGTATATAAGAAATTTTTGATACATGTGAATCTTTATAGAGGAGTGAACTTCCAATAGAGTAAAAAAAACAATAATCTAAAGAGGATAAATTGTAGATAAAGCATACATCTTAGGATGCATGGGATTTGACAATTTAAGTAAGGTCCATGGCAACTTGACCTTGAAAGACAACAAGGTTATATGAAGTAACCTGAAAACAAATACAAAGAAGGTGGGTTAACTATTAAGAAGATTAAAAGCACAAGAGATAGGATTCTAAAATGTGAACAAAAATTATGGGGATGATTAAGATAAGAGAATGACATATGAAATTAAAACATAAGAGATGCAAGTTAAATAAAAGTTAGGAAGGACAAGAAATTTGTGCTAAGTTTTGAGTTTTTGAATACTCATAGTCACACATCTCCTCATGATGCAATATAATGGTAAGGATAAATGAGAAGATCCAAGTAATGATAGATAAGAAACAAATCAATAAAATAAGTTATTTTCCTTTAGTAGTGCTTAGATTTGTTGAAAATATTTCTTGTGAAAGGTGTTCTAAGAAAAAGTAGAATTTGTTTATATGGTTTTTAAGGTGTATGAATGTATGCTAATTAAGTGGAAGGGATAGATGATTATGATCCATGTTACTCAAGAATTAGAACTTCATCTCAGTAGTAGAATTGTGTCTATTTTGATCTTGCATCTTATGGGGGCTTCATGATTGAAATACCACAATAACAAAGTAGTTTCTTCAGTGTTTTCAATTGTTCTATAGAATTATAGTAGAGAAATAACTATATAGTTCATACAGTATAGAATGAGATATATATAAATAATAAACCTCAAAAGCATGTACCATATTGAAACAAAGTGCATTGTTAGCAATTTATCATGAAACCTATGCTTTCCTATTGAGGTTGAGATGATTTGTTACAAGTTGATTGGAAGTTGAAAGAAAAACAAAGAATTCGATGTGGAATTCAGTATTCAGATAAGAGAAATGAGAATAGGAGAAATACTAGGATTTAGAATGCAGAATGAATATTTAAAATGAACATATCTCTTGATATTTGTAAGTTTTGAGGATGTTGCCCCTATTTAGTAGGTAATTGAGTGTTATAACATCATAATCTCAATTTTTAAATGTTTAATGTGAAATTGATATCAAATATGGAAGTGCATGATCCTTATTCTGATACACAACTAGAAATATATAGAACTTTGTAAGAAATTTAAATGTATAATGATTGTAGTTTGTTGATGCTCAAAGCACTAATTCAATAGTATGTTAATCACAAATGTGATGAGAAATAGAGTGATAAAAATAGCAATGGAATAAATGTTTTTTAATATTTTATTGGTAACTTAGATTGTTCTTAAAGTTGGATTTATATTATATAACTCTCATTTGATGATCTCTTAACATTTTTAGAAGATTTGATTGAGTGATAGATATGTTTAGTAGCTGAGTTTTATCAATAAATAGTCAGCCAAACATACTAAAATACTAAAATCTTATTAATACAGTAATTATTTTTAGTATTTTATTGGTAAGTCCAAATTGGGTGGATTTGGCTTGTGGTTTAGAAAATGTATTTCAGTGCATACACTAAATTTTTGAAATGTTGGATATCATTTAAGAGGTGAAGTAATTAACATATCAGTTAACCTTTTTTTATACAAAATTCTACTAATATAAAATAAAATAAGATATTCAGGGTTATTTGTAATTGACCCAAGCACATAGATATATATAAATAGCCTAACATTCTAGTAGCTCTCATAATTTGTGATTTATTCCAGAGAAACAAAATCCTAGAGAGAGAGGGAGAGTTAGGGTTTGGAGGAGGAAAGGAGTGGAGATGTTGACCTTGGGTTCTATCTTCCTAGAGGTGATGGAAGCAAGTACGTTAATGTTCTTTAGATATTTTTTCATGATGAATCTTCTCTTTTATGTATAATTTTCATCCCTTTAAAGATGTGAATCAAAAGGATATCAAATATTTTCTATTTCTTTCTCTCCAACCCCTATTTCTTGTTATTTGTATATTACTAGTGATGCATGCTAAAATATTAATTTCAAATTTTTGTATATCTAGTCTTTTATTTGGCATTGTTGCTTTACTTTCAATTCAATTATTTAAGAATGTTATATGCCTAATTCAGTGCTTTAATTTTTTTATTGTTTTACTCATTTACTGAGCGAGTAGGCTCACCTCTTTACTCATAATTTTTTAGGGAAACCAAGTACATTGAAGATTTCAATGCATCAGAGTAGACTACCACAAGAATTGAATATTAGATTAATTTAGTTTTGTAGGTCTCTGTCACTTTAGGTCCTTGTAAAGAAATAAGAGAGTTGTAAATAATGATGTGTAATATTGTTTCTCTATGAAAATATATGTATCTAATTCTAAAGAATTGTGTGCATGGAAGTGTAAGAATTAGAATGAATGTTTACATATGTATCTTTATTCTTAAAACCAGATTAGAGGAATTAATTTATAAATTCTCTTATAAAGTTAGTTTATGTGTTTGAATGTGAGAAAAGAAAGAGTTTGATATAAGAGCGATCTTTTATTATGTTTAATCCAAAATGTATGCCCTAAACTCATGATTAGTGGTTATTGTGAGATGTGGGTGTAACAAATTCATATAAAATCAATGTAGAAGCCTTCAATATAGACTCAAACAAGATACTAAAAACATCATTGGCAATGTCAAATTGCATTTATTATGAGATGTGTATTCAAGAATACTTTATACTTCTTATCAGGACTATACATAGTTGTCACAACAAAGTACACCCTTACTAACACTCAAGGAATGATTTCACTAATATTAACTTTAAATTCTTATTATAGTGCATGAAAGTATGTAGATTCTCTTCTTAATGAATTATGTGGATTTATAGTTACAGAAGCTCTACACATTTCTCCAATGTTATCAATGGAACACCATTTAATGGTTAGAGGCAAGGTCAACCCCTCTTGTCAAGACTTTTTATCATTACTACATATGTATTTGGGAGAATGATCAAAACTTTCCATTGAAAATGGACTATTAGATAGAATTCACAAGAACACCTTTGAGGAAGATAATATCACTCACTTTTTTATGATACTACTATTTTTTTGAACCTTAAGGATTGGAATCTCATTAATATTTCTTGCATCTTAGACATCCTCTCACACACTTCAAGTCTCAAATCAATTTCCATAAATCCTCCATCAACAGTTCACATTTATCTAAATTAATGTTACACGATTCAAATGTATACTCTGCCTCAAGAGGATACTTTTCTCATAAGATATGTTGGGTTGTCAATTTTTCCTGTCAAACTTAATATGTAGGTGTTGATTATGGATTAAATGTGCGACAATTTGCTACTTTAGAAGTACTATCATCTTTCTTAATTCCTACTCTCACCAATCAGTTGTAAATTCATCCCATCTTCAGTTAAAAGTCACATAAACATCATTCAACACAAAAATTTCTTTTGGTTGAGATTGATGGTAAGAAACAGATTCACCCTATTAAGTGAGAGACTTTTTTTAAAACCTAAATATTTTATGTTTGGGATATCATCAACCTCACGTTACATTTTCATTACATTCTTGGGATGTACATTATTCATATATGTACAAACCATTATACTATATGTTCCATCCACATACTCAAAAAAATATAAATAATCACAACAAGTCATGGCAAGGAATGTCTCACTACACTGTGAATATATTTCAAAACATATCATGTGGCTTTACATGTCATCAAACCCACTATACATACTCCCCTAGGAAGTTTTACTAGCATTATTTTCATATGACCATTGGTACCTATTGGGTGTATTGAAAACATGAAACTTAACATATAGCTTCATCCACTTATAAAATATAATTAAATCAACACAACCCTAAGGAAATTAACTTCCAAACATGATAATCTCCTCAAAAGAACTCTCTCACTCTTTCACTAACACACGAGGAGTTTGAATCCATCATTGGTCATCTTTCTTTCCCTTATAACAACAAACCATCTCATCAGGTTGTGAAAACTTTTATTTAGTGGCTAAATCATGCATTTCCTTCACATTTTGTGGTACGCTCGGGCTTTGGAAGAAAAAGACGATGTACAAAATGCCTACCCAGATTTATTATTTACATTTGATTCATGGCACATAAAAAGCATTCCATGGAAATAGTTGTCATAAAAGAGATGTGTAGATCCACACATTTTCCTTATATTGCAAACACTCTAAAGACACTTCACCATTTGTTATTTACATGTGGTTGTTCAAGGTCCCTTAGATGTTGCTTTATGACACTTCATACTTATTTTTTTCTCTTGAATTTATATTATAATGTTTTGTTGGGAAACAACATAGTAACGACCCTAATAAAGTTGATGTTTAGTCTAATTTCTTCTCTAGTATTTTTTGGAATATATGATATGAAGAAATTGGTGTTTCTTCTTGAATTTCTGAAATAATTTACATTATATTCATATTTATATTCTACAAAATTGAAATATATGATCCATTTCATTTCATTTCTGATGTTGATCATTACTTAAAGGAGATGGCTTCGACGACCCCTTCAAAGTCTAATATTAGGAAAATGAAATATGTGACAAGTGAATCCTATCATTTAAGTCATTGTCAGAACATTTCGTTGTGGATGAGGCTTGAGTTGATCTCACCTGAATTCATATGAAATTACTTTTTGACATGACAAGATTAACGACTCCCCTGATGTATTTTGTTTTGATGTTGCCTAGTTTTTTATTAAACTCTATCCCTTTCAACGTTGAAGTGGGACGTATATAGGGGAGACCACCCCTAGGTTACCAGATAATAGCATGCATGGGTCTCCACATGCCATTTTCATTTCCCTTTTTTGCACTACATCACGATATATTGAAGAGGTTACCCATGATACCATCTTTGATATATGTTTTGTATCTCATCATCACATTTGTGATGAGTGATAATTTAATGCATTGTTGAAAATATAATGATAATAAATATGACATAGTAATGGTTTACTCAAAAGAATTTTTTGCATGGTCTTCTTAGAAGTAAACACAAGGAGAAGAATTTATTGTAGGAATATTCTTAGAGAAAATCATCATAGGTTCTTTCTTTGATGTAGTTTTAGGGAAACAACATGAATTAGTCATCCCTTTGCATCTAGAAATGTGATAAAAAGACTCTCCAAATTCTTTATATATATTTGAGGTATGAGAAAAATATTCATTGGCTTTTATTAATAGCATTTTGTCTTGTGTAAGAGTCCTTATAAGGATATCTAAAAACATTTTGTTGCATTGTTTAAAAGGATTGAAATTCATTGAGAACTTAAAAAGAATGTTCTTTGCAATGGAGAGAAAATCAAGTACTAATGCTCTCACCGCTACATGCATGAACCCTCAACATGAATATGATTGTGGTGGGGAGACCTCTAAATGTGAACACATGTTATTTGTTTGATCCAGTCCCCTAAATTTTGGAGGCATTTTTTGAAAATTGAAATGACCTTTTTATTGGTGAGATAATGAGAATATAATGGAAGGAGGGATATGGAGTTATTTCACAATCATCTATTTCATCATAAACCAATCAATGGGGATCAACAGCCATTATGTGTGACCCTTAAAGAAAGCTCCTTTTGAGTTTGTCTCTACAATCTATCCTTGGGTTTTCATTATGAAGAGGATACTAGGGCCAAACCATAAAAGATAGATCCTCAGTAAAGTGGAAAAATACTTCCCTAGTTGGTTTGAACTATAAAGACCAAAACTTGCCATAGAGGTCAACAAGACATTAAAGTGGATATGCAAGATGAAGCATGGGAAAGTGACCATGTACCACAGTGAATATGGTACAAGAGGTTGATTTCCCTCATGTGAAAGGTTAGGTCTACAAGAAAAAAGATTACACATATATGAATTAAGATGATGGTGCACTAGCAAGGACAACGGCTACCATGTCTCCTTGCCTCTTTGATAAAAGAAAGGCTTGTATAATGAAGGCATTGACACAAACATGAATAGAAATAGTGTCTTTATACAACATGTCAATGGTTGAAAGTAGGGATAAAATGAAGGAATGGGACAGAGATTAAACCAAAAAGTGTAGTATGTTAGGGCATAACCAAGGAAACAAGTTGGAGAAATATGTGGAAAAATTATAGTGTGGCAGGAATACCAAAGGGAAGACGTTGTGCAAACCCTCTCAAACAACAACATCAAAACTTCATTTCCTAGAAAAAGTAATGCATGTCCACCTCCTTCTTCAGCCGTCATATGTTCAAAGTCCTCTTTGAAAATTCCTAGCCCTGAAAACCCCTCTTTCAAGTATGTAATAGATGAGATAGACAAGGATCCTCTTTCTAGCCTAGTAGATGATGCAAAGAATACATATCACCATCATTGGTGACTTAGCATTTGGAAAAAAGCAAGGTCGACAAGCATGAAGTGGAAAGGGAAATATATGTGGTAGATAATGAAGATATGAGGAGACAACATCCATATAGGAGATGGTAAAGACATCTAGAGGAGTCCAACATAAAGGGCCTGAGGAGACTGAAAGCAAAAATCACAGTGTGGAAGAAAACATGAAAGTACAAGAGGCATAGAGGTTTTACACCCATGTATATTTTTTAGGAAACACCCAAGTGGTGGATATTGGGATAGTACATCCCTCTTTCTATTGAGGCTTTGGTATCCATGGAACAGCCAACATTCTTAGCAATCAATATTGTAAAGAATGTCAAGAGATTGTTTTCTTGATTAAGGTTATGATCATGTGTAACCCTTTGAAAATATCAAAGAAAAATATTTGACTTTGAAGGGGGAGTATGTTGAGTAGTAGGGGCACCATAAGCAAGATGGGGTTATCGTGGAGGAATACATAGGTGAATTTGAAATCTTACTTAAACTATCACTTTGTAGACAAATTTACATAAATGAAAATAAGGAGAACTAGGTGACAATATGTGTTATGGATGGTTAGAGAGGGAGCTAACCACTTGAGATTGATATTGTAGAATCCATATCTCCTTCCTATTAGTTGGTGTTTTCATATATAGTATTGATTAAGAGAAGGAGGAGCAATGAGGTAGGAAAGGAGCATTGATGCATATGATGAATGTAAGATCAGTAATATTGTGTGTTACAAGAAAATTCATGTTATAAAGGGGAAATTTGAAGACAACTATATATATGAGATATTTGATAGTTTCCTTGACAGCTCCTAGTAAGATATAAACCCAGGTTCAAAAGCTATATACACCCATAGTTTGTATGGGCTATAAACTATTATGTTCAACTAATACGAGCACAGAAAGCGACAAGGAATGAAAGCATTCATATGAAAACATGTTCCCCCTTGGAGAAGGTTGTGTTCAAGTTCCAAAATTGGCATCACCCAACGTATGAGTGTTTGGGGAATAAAATCAAGGCATACAGTAAGAAGTTTATAGCTATTTCTGAATTTAGTTGGAGGATTTGAATAAGATAATGAAGTGTGTGGAATATAAATTTCAAGATGTGTAGGAAAAGTAGTCAAATGTGATGACACAATTGGCCTCTAACAAACTATTGATCGATTTCCAAGGTCTAATACACAATTGGCCTCTAACAAACTATTGATCGATTTCCAAGGTCTAATAAACAACACAGGTTCAGGTTGTTATGAATCATTGAGTTATATGATGGTGACATGGAGAAAACTAACTTCCACAAAGTGTGGGCCAAAGAAAGATGTAAAACTTAAATACTTAAATAAAAAGTCTCTTAAACTTATGGTAGTGTTATATCTAAGTTAGGAAATCATTAATTTCTTATCTAACTTCCTAATAAAGACTCTCCATGTGTTGTTTCAAATGTAAATTCATATTCTATCAAGGGAAACAAATCGTATACATTTTTTTGGTAAGTTGTGAATTAATTGACACATTGAGAAAGACATGAGTGGTAAAGTCATGGTGACATTTAAGATAGGTCTAGAACAATCTTAAATTGATATAGAAACTTATTGATAATTACTAACATGGAGTCTCTCTTTCCATCAGCAATTTGATAATTAGTTTCTATAAGTGAGGATCTTATAGATACTTTTGGGATGGAGAAACTATAAGGAACAATTATCTCCCAAGAGGAGTCAAACAAGGGTACTTCCACTTGTTTACCTCATTGTCTTTTGTATGGAGAGATTGTGTAACGTTATTATAACCTTATGTGCAATAGGAGAAGTAAAATCAACCTTATATGTATAAGTCTATGTCTTATCTTATTTACATGATATGTCAACTTCAAAAACGTATTCAAACAAAATGTGAAGCGTGAAGGGCAATTAACATTGTTGGATTAAGCACAGTATTGGGTATATTATGGATCTGTATAGCTTTTTTCTTTTTATTTTGAGTAAATTAGAAATGAAATTCATCTATAGTATTAGTTGGAATTTGTAACAAAAAGACCTAGAAAGGTAGTTACACTCCCTCATCTACATTCTGGAGTAAAAAATTACATATGTTCTAACTGAATACTCTTACTCAAGAAGAAAGCTAACATATTGAAGGATACACAACAATCTCTTGTCATGAGATTTTTCCTAGATGAGTGTTTGCTGTATAGTGTCCCAGAAATTATAAGACTGCATATATATCTACAATTAACATTTTGCACTCAATTGGGAAAGAAATATTGATCATCAAAGTAACAAGAACCCTCATTTTTATTTAAATTAATGGGTTTATAATTTATTAACCTCCTTAATTCAATTAGAGTCACAATCTATCCACCAGAATTAGACTAAACAAATAAAAAAATCTTAAAATACATATCTACTTACCCCAAGACCTACTCGAACCTAAAAATGTTAAAATACATATCTACTTGTCCCGTGACCTATCCAAACCTAAGTTGTATTTGTCAAATTTGATCATTATATATATATATATATATATATATTCATGAGCCTAATTTTGGGGAAAAGTTTTTTAAGATAGTGTTTTAGTAGGTAAGTCATTAGGATTTTGTATAGTGTTGGATATATATATATATATATATATACTGTTTTTCATGAGCCTAAGTTTGGGGAAAAGTTTCTTAAGCTAGTGTTTTAGTAGGTAAGTCATTAGGATTTTGTATATTGTTGGAGATACAACTTGCCCCAACCTCTAGTTTCATAGACATGTTCTTCAAGATCTCATCAGTCTCATACTTCCATTTTTAATGGGAGTAGAGCCAGAGTAACTAACTAGCCGCACATATTGATTAAATGGAAAGTTAGTGAATATAAAAGGTCTCTTGCATTTATGAAATGTGCCTTGCTTTGACTTAGCCTATTTTTTCACCACATATTCCCCAAAACCCAAGAAACTCGTAGAAGACACCCATTGATATAATACTCAAAATCTACTCGTGATACCCCATTAGATACTTAGTAACATAGAACTAAAGCAATTGTATCCTAGAGCGTTATAACTGAAAACCAACAACAAAAAATGTTATCGTCCTTTTTGAAAGATGTGAAGTTTTTAGTACATTGACAATGTACCTTACATCCTTCACACCAAACAAAAATAATTTGTTTTAATTAATTATCTTATACAAGGTCACAAGTTCCCTCTTGTGACTTTTCTTTTCTTTTAAAAAAATGACTTCTTCTATTCTATATATTTCTTGGTAATGTATGATCCTCACATTGATGTTTAAGAATTAGGTCAAGTTTATATGATTTTATCACTTTTTCTAAATTTCCACATTTTATACTACTTTGATTCATAAGATATAATTTAACTTTCTAGGATTTGAAGCCTTGGATAAAATCATCTTAAATAAAAGGATCACATTGCATGCGGCAACAAGGTGTGCCACTTTTTTACATAGTTAATCACTAATAACTCCATTATTGTGGATGTATTGTCTAGAAGAAACTTTAGAATGAGTGATTTGATGGGAAGTTTTACCAAGTTGTGTGGGAAAAAAAGTGTTGAGGTGCCTATCATTAGTTTTTGGGGCTAGTTATCATTCTCAACTATCTAATAGGATCATGGGTTGGGAATTTGTGTGTTGCAACATTGTATCATACGTATATCTCCTCGGGCTGGTTTGGGACCCATGTGGGCATCGGACAATACAGTATTGAGCCCTCTATAGTTTGTTCATGTGAGAAGTGTTACATGTACCCAAATAGTATGGAATATTTTCATGCCAATAGTCGTGTATGGGGACTCAAATGTACATGGGTCATTGCACGTTGTTGGATTTTGGGAAGAGTCGATCTCCTCAATCATCACATAAGGAGAGGATAGGGAGCACAATTAAATCCTTGGAAAATTGTTTCTCTTTAGAAGAAAAAGAATGGGTGGATTGGGAACTCAAATGCATATGGGTCACATCACCTTGTTGGATGTTGTGAAGAGTAGTCATATTCTCAAAAAAATAATTTCTGTCTTCAAAAACAACAAAATAGATGGATTGGAAATGACACCAGCTAATCATCCTTTATTATAAAGCCTAAGTGAAGATTAATGGTAGAAAGAAAAATAATTTGGCTCTGATTGGTGAAATGTAAATCCTTCAAAAGTGATTTTACTAGGGTGATTAGAAAAGGTATCTCTTGCACAAGGAGGGTCACTATTAGATCAGTTGGGGTCTATGCTCAAACATATAGAATGGAGATAAGTCTCGTTCTTGGATAATCCATGGAACACTAAGCTAAATGTCTAGTTGTAAAATCCTTGAGAGAAATGCCAAAAGAGGGTGGAGTTTTATATTATATACTTACTTCCATAAAGATAAGTACATGCATAGGAAAGATTTAAGGGGTGGTATAAGTAGTGGAATATTCATCACATCTTAGCCAAAATAATGATTATCTAAAACTCAATGCATCTCAAAAAAAATGTGTGATTGTACCATGAACCTAGACATTTTACAAAATGAATTAGAGTCTTATTTTGGATCCAAGACTTGGGGAGATTATAACCAATATTATGAGAGAGAAAATATGAATTCACATATGACTACTCTAGTCAAGTATGAAAAGTAATACCTTCAACTGAAATTCTTACACTAGAGATGGAAAGCAAGCCCAAGTCTACAAAAAAGATGTTGAAAATTCCAAGAAACTATATATAAATCAAAGTCAAGTAATAGTAGAAGGCATATCTAGAAATAAAAAAATATTATAATTACACATTTTGGGTAGAATAGTTTATTTGATTTGGTATAATGTATACTACCTTCCATACTTCTTGATGACAAATTACAGTAAGAAGTAGATTTAAAACATAGGCTTCTTTTTTTCCCATCGTATATAGATCCCTCCATCCCATGTGTTGGGACAAGTTGGAATATTAGTGGTCCTCTATAGGTAGGGATTAACAAAATTGAAGCAGGACAGCTGAGCAAAATAAAGGGTAATTGCAAGGTGGGTTCTTAATGAATATGGGGTTAATTCATACCAAAAAATGAAATATAGGGTATGCAACAAGAGCCAAGGTAGCTTGGTGGTGTAGAAATATCAAAGTAGAAACTTAATTATTTTAGTGGTGCATGCAATCAACACTAATAGAAATCTTATAAATGATTTGAAGCCCTTGATCAGATATTAGATCCATTAATGACAAGATAATGCAGTTTGTATTTCAATCTTGTCGATGGAGAAATCAATTTTAGTACATTTCTGCTCATGTTGGGCATTCAGAATGAAGGTAGGAATTCATATGATAGTTAAACCTCCAAGAGAAGCTTCCACTCATATTGAGTTTTTGTATAATAGGTATATTGTAATTAAACTATCATCGGATTGTAATCCCTTCTGATAGACTGCTCGGAATGACCAAAATGACCTCCTTATTTCAACCAAAAATATGTTTAGAATGTATACAATTAATGATGAAATGTTTTTACTCAAACTCTCCCATAGTTAATATCTTATACTTGTGCAGTTTTTACAATCAAATAGAGTTTGTGAATTTTTGTTGCATTATGGGATCTTGTAATTAGTGTAGAAGGGTCTCAAATCATGAAACATTTTATAAATATCTCAAAAAATGATAGAGAAAAAAATATACCTTGATAAGACTCTTCACTTAGATTTCTATTTTTGTGTGGAGAACAATTGTGTGAAGAAATTTATTTACATGGCAATGTGGAAATATAATGGCACCTTCATAGATTTTGGGGTAAACCCAATTAGTGATCGGTATATAATATCTATGCATAAGAAACAGTTTGAGTTCTATCATTGAGAGAATCATTGTTGTTGGTTATAAAGATAACACATGTATGTAAATTTGTATTTATAATGTGCACATGGTACTATGACTCACATTAAGTAGTATTTTGTGTGTTGAACAAGTTCATGAATAAGCAAGGAGAAAATCCACTTACTGGCTACCAATATGTAAAGAAGGCCATTGATATGGGTCATTTTGTAACCAGTTACATGGTGCACAATATTAATCCCATTCATCTATTAAATCCAACAATCACTTGCTTAGTTTTTTAGTATATTTGTTTGTGCGCTTATGTCTCTATATGTGTATCCGGAAGAAAAAAAGTTATGTATTTGAACCTGCACCACTTACACAACTAAAATTGCAAAGTACCACTTCAACTAGACACTCTTTCTGTGAAGCATACTTTGAAACATGTATATATCTACATAGTGTTAGTATTTTTATATTTTTATAAGTGCATTTCATCATTTTTTTTGGGGGGGAGGGGGGCTAGAGCTCCCCATCCCTCCACCTAGTTCCGCCCGTGCATACAAGAATACTAAACAAGCCCAACCATACCTCACTTGCATATAAAAATGTTCAACAAATCAAAGTATACCTGCTACATCTATTGAATTTAAAGAATATATTCCTAAACTATTGTAGCTCTAGATAGTGTATCCCTGCTTTCCGATCACTTTGGTCTTTATTTTCTGAGAACCTAGCATCATTGAAAGAATATGTTAGTGTATGATTATGATACACATACTCGGAAGAAGCCTTCTTGTCACTGCAACTGTAAAGAAATGTTGTTGTTCTTGAGTGTGGGATGTCATACATAAAGCAATAGTCTATAGCCGCTAAGTAGGCAAACTTTGGATTGTATAAGACATGTTTACCACCACCAAATAGCACACAGGCTAGGTACTTGCCGGTGATTTTTCTGATCGATAACTACTTCTCGATATATTAAGGCATGCAGCAACCGCTGACCCACATCACTGCATTTTCGCATGCATGCATAGGTAGAGACAATAATCGATTTCCTTATTCAAAAAGGTAAGGGAAAAAAAAAGAGTGAATTTTACATGATCTCCGTTGAAGTATGAAGTGTATTCATGAGTGTATTATTTTTTATAGCACATAATAGTGTCATAAATGGTCGATTTGCTAATGCGGGGAGTGTTGCTTGTCAACAACTTGCCTTCTCTCTCGCACCCCAAAAAGTGGTTGGCTTTGTATTGGGAGGAAGGGGTAGCAATACGTTCCGCCTGATGCTTGATCAGCGCATTCGTGATATATCAAATGTTTGATCTATGATGAAAAGTTCCTTTTGTAGGATGATCTTTCTGTTGGGTCCTAAATAGAGGGATTGGACCTTTCTCCTTCCGACCATACTAGGATGCCTACCAACACACTCATATGCCACATTCTATGCTTGACTGTAAAGTTCGTAAGGAAGACCTCACGTGTTCATAGGCTAAGAAAATAATTAATTTCATCATTCATGATTGTAGGCATCTCATTCAGATAGAAAAAAGCATAGCATGCTTGTCTACAGAATTTTTATCTAACTATGAGAGTATATTGAGTGGTGTGTGTTACCTTTTTCAGCAAATAACAATGTCATATGTGGGCCATTTGCATTGTGCGAAGTGTACCCGTCAACAGCTTGCCTTGCCTCGGGCTCCCATGTAGTTGTTGGCCTCCTGATGGTGTCTTTCTACCATACCAGGAGCGCCTGCGAACATCTTATTTTGCCACATTCAATGCATGCATGCCCATGGGAAGAAACCTCTTCCCCACTGAAAGAATTCTTCTGCACGCTATCTAGTAGTAGTGGTTTTTTTCTCTAGATAAGGTGTGTGCACTTGCAACATCTTCGATGCAAACAACTTACACGCCCTTGTTCATAGTATCACGTATAACCATTGATATGACAAAGTACGAGAAAACAAATATTTCATCCACCTGCTTATAGTTAATTGATGCGTCCATGAATATCATCGATATAAACAAATCACTGCACTTGTTACTGCGTCCCCTGCACATTTACATATGCTGTCTTACATACTATCAGGTATGCCGATGGGTATGGCAACGTACAAGAAAATAAACACTTTTTTCCTCCTGCCCCCTGTTATGGTTAATTGACCCGTCCCCTCCTACCTTACGTGGAGAAATGTAGGCATACACAACTACGTTGGGAATGCAGAATCTGGTATACAACGTAATGTAGTGAAAATAGGATGAGATACGATTTTGATACACTCAGCATAACAGAGGGCGAGATATGAGTAAACGTGGCGAGTCAGAGAGTGATGACAAGCAATGACACATGCATAACCACTTCCAAGTACACCACAAGCATTAGTACGAAGTTTACACATAAAAATTCAATGTTGGTTAATGTATTTGAAAATGAAAACATATCCTTCCATTGTACACATGTTTAGTGTGGATTGGATGAGATGTTTTCCTCAATAGCAATTACTGTTCCTACACTTGGGTCCCATTCATTAGAGTGACAAGTCATGTTGCCGATGCGCCAGAACTTAACTTCTTTAATGGATAAATAAAAGAATATTGTGTGAGACGTTAAGTTACACATACCATCAGCTTTTGCTTAAGAAAATGTTGGTTCCTTGGAAGTAAGTAGATTGGATTGATTAATTTGCATGAGTTGAGAAGAGTCTAATCCCAAGGTTCTTTAGAATGATTTAAACATAGAATTTACCTAAAAGCCACATGTTCTGGTCCTGTTCTAGGCTCTTGATAATCATAGTTCATTAAATCATCAAATTGGACATACAATTTACAAGATTTGCACAATCGCACGTCTTTTAGGGATAAGTTACTGTCTTGCAACGAAAAAAAAAACATTATGAATTCCTAATTTGCAGTCTAACTGCTCCCCCCATCAATGAAAACCTTAAACCATAGCTAGCAGAATCAGGACATCAAATCCTGCAAGCCAAGCCGGTTCATGAAATGACACCAAGGGGCATTCCAACTCCCAGTAGTTAGTGTGTAAAATGTATTTCATATCAAGATCGTCGGGATGCCAGGTGGACAACTGCAGTTGTCCGCTGCAGCACCTGTACAACCAAATATTTAGCACCAGACTACGTGTGTGAGTCAACTACCTGGAAACATGGCGTGATTTTAACGGCTGCGAATTTATAAGAAAAACTACAGAACAAAATACAGAGAGTATGTTGGTATTTCTCTACATGTTATTGAGACATCATATTGTATATAACTGCGGGTACTTAAAATGGCAGTACGCAAACGGCTCCTAAGTCACTTGCTATGGCAGAGCTGATACCATCTTCTGTAAGTATCTTATTACATAAGGCAGCTGTAACTGTTGTAGCTCAGAAAGATCAGATATCAGATTTGGAAAATGGTCATACATAGTTTCAGCACAATTTGTAAAGTTTCAATTCAACCAAATTTCCAATAACATGACTGTGCATTAAGTTGCAGTTTTATTCCTAGTAGGATATATCATTTAACAGTGCCTTGTTACCATGCATGATTGAAATATGAATTCATTAGGAGGCTGGTAACTAACACCTACTTGCAGGTTGAATCTTCAACTAGTACAACTAGCGACTTATAGAACAATCAGGAGGCATGTAATCAAGGTGGATATAACACTACAGAAATGTCACAGCCCTCATCATTCAATAATGTGCATTAACAGCCGGGACTAATTAGCTTTGAGCTCAAATCAATCGATTGACAGAAAATCAGACGAGAGGCCTGTATAACTGAACAATACTCCTAGGTTATGTATATCCAAACAATATATATGAGCATGACGAAGAGTCTAAAGAAATCCAAACTCCAATTAACTGACAATAAATGGAAATGGATAGGAACAACAAAAATCACAAATCATGTTTTCCGATAATATCTGTTTCTTTGAATGTCTCAAGAAAATCAATTAAGAAGATAATAAATTGTAATTCGTTATGATGAGCAGTGGGGCACAATTGATAAGCCTGAAGAAAAGACGAAAACTAATCATGCAATGTACAATTATAGAAACTAAAAAATCACAAGAAGAAATAAGCGACATGTCATGCATATCCGAAACAACACAGCAACACCGGTCATTGATCATCTCGTCCGATGTATCTTCCGATCTGGAAAAATATAAATGCAACTGCAAACAAACACTGTGTACTTGACGTCTATCAAAAGCAGAGACAATACAGGTAAATGAAATAAAAGAGGATAACATTTTGACTGAAAGAAAGGATGTGCTTAGACCTCAGACCAGATGTAGGGGAAGCATCTCGAAGACTCGAAGTAATCGATGTCATGCTTCTATGCATATCCATTCACAAGAGGGCAACCATTCAGCATTTAACGGTCACATTAGGATGACAAAGAAAAACACCCATGAGTAGGCGAGAAAACACAGAATTAATCACCTAGTTCTCAAGTTTTCAGTCTCCTCTTCCATGGCATGCTTCTATAGCCATGTATGGTTAAAAGGCCCCTCCATAATCCAAGGAAACAACATTCTCACACTTGCCATGAAAGCAGAACTCAGCAATAAGAAGCGACTTTTAAGCTTTGGTAGGTTTACCCAAAATAGTGGGACGGTCAGCAAAAAGGAATCAAGTGTGTGTAATGTTTATCTTCAATAGAAGAAAGGGTTCGAAGGTGCGCATCTGAACATCAGGAGCTGGACAATGTCATTTGTCCGACTGTGCTACAAATGCAATTCACAGCCACATTGGAGGGAGTTATAATAAAGGAAGAGGACCATCTGGTTCCCAATGCTATGCAATACAACTGAATCAACAAAGAAGTTATGAGAGAGGGAAAACCCAGAAAGGAGGAGATTAACTAGAGAGAGACAACATCAGCACTGCAAACCACTTGCATTTAACTACATCAAATGATCAAAACACTTATTACCTTTTAGTGATATGGTAACCATTGCATACGCGTTTAATGAATCTAAGGGAGAGTTGCTTGTATGAAGATCTTTACAAAATAGATTTATTCAGAAATAAGGAAAAGCAAATATAGTGAGTGGTATTTGAATAAACAAACTGGTATTGAATTTTATTTGTCAAAATAGATAAGAGGATACCATTAATGAAATAGAAGGTAGGATAATGAGGATGAGATATGATTGTTCCAGCATATCAAACGCATACTTCATAATTTGACACAAAGTGACCTAAAATCACCTAAATCATATCTAAAATTACCTAAATTTAGACTCAAGTTTCCCTAGTTTGACCTGAATGAGGCACTACTTTTGACCAAATCAAACCTAAATTGATTTGAATCAATCCTAATAATACAACCTTATAAACGACCGCAAGTGAACGAATTTGATCGAAGTCAAGCCGAAATTAACCTAATTCAGCACTAAAATGACCAAATCGGGCTAAAGTTCTAGGCACCTGTGCTCAAAGAAAGAGATATCGGGCTAAAGTTCTAGGCACCTATGCTCAAAGAAAGAGATATCGACGATATCGTCGGTATACAGACCGGTATACCGATATCAACGGCATCGGTCATCGGTTCACACAAACTTGTCGCTGGGATTGCAAATATCGGTAAACCGATGGTATACCGTCAAATACCGCCAAATATCACCAAATACCGCCATATATCGCCAAATACCGCCAAATTTTGACAAAATGTACTGGTATACCGACAAAAATACCGATTTTTTGCATGCTTGAGTCAGTTTATGTTGTTTGAGAGGAGGAAATGGTGGAGCAAAGGGACCTCGACAACTAGGGCTCAGATAAGTCTAATCTAAGGCATGCCTTTATGTTTTCTACCATTTCTCTCATTTACACTTCTTCTATCTCAATTAAAATGTAAATTCATCTCAAAATGCCTTAAATTGGTAAAGACCCCGCCATCTGCTTTTTTATGTCTTCCTAATTGTATGTGTTCTTAGATCTACGATACTTTCTCATAATATACACTATAATCATAGTAACATACCTAAATAATCTACAAAATATAAGTATAATTTGCTATCGTTTTTAGTAGTATGCTAATTAGTATACATATTTCTTCTTACTAGTATTTTGTATCATACAAAGGAAGAAAATGTACTACTTCACAACACAACAAACAAATATTGTAAAAAAGTAAAGATTTTGTAATTTTCTAGTCTTATATTTGTTTATATATGCCACTTGCTACATATATCCCACAACATGGACAAGATTGACATGTTAACTACACTTTTATATTATCGCATCCCCATGACATGCATATAGTGGGCATGGTAATAATGGCTTTTATACTTTTTTTTTTATCATAATGGCTTTTATACTTATCCGCTATTGTGCATAATCCATGGAGAAACTCACTACTGCATATCAAGATCATGTGGTAACAAACAACAGCGGAGAAAAGGTGTCACAATAGTGATGGTACCTAACTTCCTTGACAGTCAGTTAATTGTCAAAGTCGCACATTGAAGAAGAGCAATAGAAAGCCCTGGTGTATATTTTCTTTTAGAATCTAATATGATGCATATGGAGACACAGGACTGTCAATTCTAAAACATATCGTGTTTAATTACATAATACGAACGAGTATTATACACATATAGTATTGTACATGATGTGTCTTAGCAACATGTAACTTCATATCACCAACCTTACATAATGTACATGTCATGAGAGCAATATGTCAACCATATCAACTCAATATTGTACAGAGAATCAATGTGTAACTCGACATACAACTGATATGAGTTAGTAAGTTACTATGCTATTCATGTGTTGTAAATTGGATATTATTGCATAAGTGTGTGTGTGTTTGTGTTTATGGATTGTGCTAGTAAAATTCCAAATCTTAATTCCAATATTTTGTCATCGAAATCCGCAGAAAACAAGACAGGTTCCCTACCTCCCACATGATGGACAACCCCCCAACATAATCCTTATAGAATTTTATTGCATAAAACGATGCATTTAGGTGTAGAGATTGCACCTGTAAAATTTCATGATTTAATTCGTTCATTTTGGCGTCGATATGGCCAGGATTGCATCTGTCGATATTTCTGTTGGTATACCGGTAAATATCTATATCCAAGCTGTCGAAACGGCATCGGTATTGGTCATTTAATTCCTTGCATGTGCTACACAGTCCCATTCAAGGCCCAGGGTCCCAGTTTAACCCTTCTACTGTAGCAACAGTCACACTACAGTGGACACATCCATTTTTGTCAAGGCATCAAGGCAATCACACTACAGTACACACACCCATGGTTGTCAGGGCGTCAAAGTGGCCTTGGCTTGGCTTGGACCTCAGGGGCATGGTGAATTTTTTTCTGCACAAAATTTAAAATGTTAGAGATTATATATATCACATACAAGGTAATTTATGTATCTAGTTATGCCCTACCCTAAACATACATGTAAAGTGAACTTGATGCCTAAAAATGCTATAATACATCTACACCTGCCATGTACGATATCAAAATGAATATGAAGCATTGAAAAGTTTGGTGGGGTGGGGGTGGTTGGGGGGGGGGGGGGGGGGGGGGGGAATGTGTAGACACCCGACTAGGCGGGTTACTTTTTGCATCTCAATTAAGTGGCAGACTAGGTTGACCCACTTGGGCGCCTAGGCATACGCCACAACAGCTATGCACACACCTCATTTTAGTTATCTACTCACATGGTGAGCCCCACCCATAAAGAATGACTTTACTGTGTGCGCTATCTCATCTTCCTACAAGCCACATTCTTGTGGCCATCAACACTGTTATAACATCTATATCCCCTTACTGTAGCCCACCTGTACATTGAATTTTTATTCACTTAAAGAGACAAATGAAAGAGTATGCATGAGGAGTCAAGATTAAGTTAACTAGCATCCAAACTCACTTCTTATACTGATATCTATAAGGAAATGTTTCCTTGCAATTTACACTAAGACACTCACATGTATATACATCGCCTTTGGTTATGAGAACAGATGATGCCGTACAGTTAACAAGGTATGTGGTTGAAGGAACTGCATCTCCCAATAACTCCTTTGGAACGTGCTATGAGAAGAAGAGTACAAGCAGTTTAGGTGATTCTATTTCTCAACTACTCCATCCCACTGACGGGTATGAAGGCAAGGGAATTAATGAGGCATACCATGGGAAATTAGGTTGGTTGAAGTCGTGAATGGAGATATTAGCTGGCATTATCAGAAGGAAGAATATAAATATTTTTCCCAAATTGAATCTCAACTTCCAAGCAAAAAGATTTAAAATTAGAAATTAAATCCAGGCTGTCCGTCAAATAAAGTTGTGTAGCCGAGAATGGAAATCAATAAAAAAAACAAATGCATGTAACCTATGTTTAACAAAGCGGGAAACAAACAGTTAACCCTAGTCAAACACCTTAAGCCTAAAGCAGCCACTTAAGTCGCCATTTTCTGAAAGAGCGGACATGTGAAATGTATAGATTTTAATTAGTATTAATAATCAAACTGAACTTGTAACATTATAAGTACCAAGTATTATTAGACAAACTATTACATATAGAATATATAGTTCTCATTACTAGTTAATACTTATAGTTAGGACCTAGTTGTATATAGTTAGTACTTTGACACTCGTACTTACAATTGTTTAGTAGCCTAGTTTAGAGCACTCAATACTTAAATATCAATAGTCAGTGGTACTTACATATTAGTACTTAGTACAGATATTGCTAACATATTAAGGTATTGCTTAACATACAATTGTGTGGTAAAGATGTAAAAATTATATATCACGAAGTAGTTCTTAAAGAAGAATCGAATTCTAGACTCAACAGGGTACTAGACAACATAGTAATATAATTTTATATTTATATTACAGTAAAGAAACCGTTGTAGAAATTTTAAATGTAACGGACCATCAGATCAGACTAAATATGTGACAATACAATTTATAATATTATACTTAATATATCAGCAATTAACTATTAGACTTCAGCAGGCAATGAATAACAAAACAATATAATATGGAAACATGGACAACATCGTCCATGTTGTAGATGTGCTAGTGATGGATGTAGAGAAGTAGTGTCGATACATGGTGACATCATTGTGTCATCGCAGACTCCAAGTGGACCCCAGACTTGTACACATAAGTCATGTCATTGTGGGTGTGTTCCTCGACAGAATCCTTACCTTACTAAGGGTCAGACAGCTTGAGGAACATTTCATGCTTGTAACTGATTGTATTGAAGGACTCCACAACGGCCTTCATTATCGTTTAAGTGTGTACGCAGCTGAATGTGTGTGTGTGCTTCCACCAAGCAAACAATGTACCCAGTAGCTTCGCCTCAGCATACTTGTGTTGTTCCTCAAACCGTTGATGCCAGTTGAAGAAAGCTTAATGAAAGTGCAACCAGTTGTCAAGTAGGATGGGGTCACCCATGTTGTTGAAGTCCAGTCGAGTTTCGGAAATCAATCAGGTTGAAGGAGAGGACTGGCATCCACATATTGGTGAAGATGAAGTGGACCTTGAATTTCCTATCGATGGTCCTACTGCAACTGAAGTCTATCAATCTTCTCAGTCTAGATCGTCCACAATCGTCTAAACTTTTGCTAACCGCTTGCCATGTGCAGCCAAGTGATTGTAAGCTAAGTCATCTTAGCATTGAAATCATCACTGTGCGCCATGTTGTGTTTTAAATGTAGTGCAAACAAAAACCAAAACATAGATTTTTGCACAATCCAAGTCCACAGTGTAATGGGACCCACGTGATGGCTGGTGTGGATTAAAAAAACAACCTAAGATCGCCAGACTCAACTTGAAGGAGAGAAGAGACATAGGAAAGTGGCAGTAGAGGATCGAGTGATAAGCCTTGATTGCTACAATCTACAGAACTACTATGACACATAAAAGTTCTATTGTGGGTACTAGAGGGGGTTTTCGGCACCAACTCTTGGACCCCTAGGACTCCAAGCCTCACACGAAAGGCCGATGGCAACCCTCAAACAATCAGAGGTCAAGGTGTATAGAAAGGAAAATTGTAGATGAAATGTGGTCGACGTGTGTTTTTTCCTGCCGGGGGGGGGGGGGGGGGGGTGGTGGGGGGGAGGGGTGCTGGCTTCCATCTGTCTAGGGTCCTAACAACGACCCAAGCTAATATGAGGTGGATATTAGGATACCGAATGTAGGATAGGATATCACATACATAGATGCAGTGTTTCAAAAAACGGTTCATGCGGCCGCATATGCGGTTCGGGCCCTTGACCGAACCGCATATGGAAAATTGGGTGCCTAAAATGGACCATGGCCATATATAAGGCTAATTAATCCCCGATTTTTGAATTGCCAAACTGCTAAGCTGGCAATTTTTCAACGTCACCTCTATTTTTCATGTAACTAAAACCATCTACATTCAGCCTACCTTCTGCTTTCACTTCCTCTTGTTTTACAAATCGCTCTTCTTCTCTTCCTCTTCCTCTTCCTCTTCCTCTTCCTCTCCTTTTCTCTCATTATTGCATATTTGTATATGTTTAAGTTGTGTTTGATTGCATATTTGCATTATTGCATCTAAAATATGTAAATCTACAAATTATATATGTTATTGTATGATTACAGTATATTTCCATAGACATCATAATTAAAAAATTAAAAAAATCGAAAACCGCATATACTCCCGCATACCTCATATACTATATTCAGTGACCTCTCCGAACATACAACACATCGTTTTTCAAAACTATGCGTAGATGAGGCATGGAGAGCAACCAATACCCTCGGTGCTACAATTGGGAACTGTAGCGCCTGATAGGGAAGATAGGGAAAAGAAAGAAAAAAGAGAGAAAAGGAGAGGAAGAGGAAGAGGAAGAGAAGAAGAGCAATCTGTGGCCTTGATGTTGGAGATCAAGGATGGAGAAAGGGGATGATTGAGGAGTGTTGGTGTAGTGACGTACTACTTGAGATCAATAGTAATCCATACCTTTTCTTCTATTTGGGCAATGTGGATGGATCCTAGACCTAGGGGTTAGGAATTAATATGAGCGGTGTTCAGTACTAGACTTGGGGTTTCATTTTGGCCTTTAATTATTCAACACCAACTAATGGTGCATCAATTCCTAAAAATAAACATATTCATAAATCAAGCAACTCAGAAAAAATACCCCATGGAGGGTACTTATAAGGAACCAACTCCAAAATTGTGGCTTTTTGTCTAATAATGATAAAATCAAATAATATATCAGCTTATATAATATAGAACTTACCAGTAGATCCCACTAAGCTAAAACTATAAATTGACCAATGAGTTCTAATAAGTCGACTTAAGCTCTTACGAAAAATGCCAAGCCAAATAATGAGTTGAGTATGTAGGTTGGCCAACATCCAGTGTTTCAAAAATCGGTCCGTGCGGCCGCATACAAGGTTCGGACCACCTATTGAACCGCATACTGGAAATCCCCTCCAAAAGCAGACCAAGCCGCATAATCGGTCGCACAGTCGCATAAAAGGTCGATTAATCCCCAAGTTTCGGATAGACATATTTCCATTTACATTACATTCATCTATGTTTGTTTATATACAAATCATAGTGCATGTTTGTATTTATTAAGTTGTGATGATTGCATGTTAGTATGAGTGCATCCATTATTCTTCTAATTGTACTACTCAATACACAATCGTACAAATTAGATATGTAAATTCATAATATATATAGATATAATAATTAGTAAATAAAAAATCCAAAACCGCATATACTCCCTCATACCGTATATACTTTATAAGGTGACCTCTCTGAACGCATAACACATACCACTTTTTAAAACACTGCCAACATCACAAACGCTAATGGTCCAATCCACTAAACAAGAGAAGCAATAGAGGAGGTTAGTTGCTAAGGAGCGCAAAGTCACATAGTTTTACTTATCATCGGTCACTAATATATATGGTGTGCAGTGTATATGATCCATTGTCGACGACGCCACATTCATGAACTTGGCAAGAAACACGTGCATCTCATAGTAGGTTTGCCTAGTGTGACCCTCTCAACCATCAGAATGCATCAAAGGAGCTTATACAGTGCCTCATCCACTAGCTATACCACCTTGAATACTACTACTTTGCTTATACAGTGTGCCTCGTCCCCTAGATAAACCACCTTAGCTACTATACCTTCCATGTCCACAACCATGTGCAGAGAAAACCACATTCACATGGGTTGATGACTTAGCAAACTATGTAACCACAGTTGGCTTGTACCCGAAGAACTAATCATAGAAGCATCTTGCTCAAGAAATGCACATGAACCTGAGGAAACACTAGTGCAAGAGATGGAAGCTCTCCAAAGAAAATCTCTAGGGACCTTTTCATATTCACGTCAAAGTCCAGCCATAAATTTTATTAGTAACCTAATTGTATTGCTTCTACAACATCTTAATATCACGAGAAAGAGGTAGCAACCCGTGCAAGTCATTTTTTAAGTGAGTAGCTACATTAAAAGTATTGTATAAGAGACTTTTTGCCATGTGGAAGAACATACAATTTAATGGCCATGTCATACATCCATGAAACATTATTAGATTATAAGAGCATCAAGTGATCCTCAAGTTCCTAAATTGTCTCACAAAGTGATTTATCATATCAATGATTGTAGTTCCATGGAGTTCCACATCATAGCCAAGACTTTAGCATCATATTATTCCCACTAAGCAACTATTGCACCAGTTAGAGGACCTTCAACAAGATGCTTGTATCTTTCATGCCCTTAAAGAATACTCGCTATCTAACTCAATTTTCTAAAAATTTCTCGATTAAATTTTGGATGGTGATCAAGGTTTTAAAGTGAGCGACACATGACGAGGTATTTTTATCTCAAGGAGGCAATATGGGGAGAGGTTTGAGCCTTGAGGCATGTGCCTTGAAATGTATAGGAGACGGTGATATCATCATATCATCATCATCTAAGCCTCGGTCCCAACTATGTTGGAGTTGGCTACATGGATCCTTTGTTTCCTTTTCGCTCTATCATGGTCATATTCTGGTCGAGATGTAGAGATTCAAAATCTCTCTTTATAAGCTCTTCCCATGTTAATTTAGGCCTTTCGTTTCCTCTATTAATTTTACTTGACTCAATAGCATTACTTCGTATAGACGCATTAGTCGGTCTGCGTTGGACATGTTTATATGATCTGAGTCAGCCCTCGCGCAACTTGTCCTCAATGCTCGCCACCCCCGCTTTAATCCTAATATAGTCATTTCTCAAGTGATATTTTCTTGTCTTCCCACACATCCATCTCAGTATACGCATTTCAGCCATGTTCATCTTGTTGAAACCTTATTTCTTCACAACCCAACATTCACTCTCATATAGCATGACTAGCTGTATAGCAGTTCTATAAAACTTGCTTCTTAATCTGAGAAGGATCTTCCGATCATATAATATTTCAGTTGCACTCCTCCATTTCAACCATCTTGCAATGATCCTATAACAAACGTCATTTTGGATATCCCCATTTATTTGAATAATAGAACCCAAGTAACAAAATTTATCACATTTTGATATGCCTACTCCGTCCAACTTGGCTCCACCATTCATACTGTGAGATTGGCTGAGTTTTGCTCCTACGAATCATCAATCCATTTGATTTCAATGTCTGTCTCCAAAGTTCAACTTTATCATTTGATCCATCTTTAGTTTCATCAATCAGTACAATATCATCAGCAAATAACATACACCAAGGAATGTCATCCTAAACATTCTTTGTCAAGTCATCCTTAACAAGAACGAACATATATGGGTTGAGTGTGGATCCTTGGTGTACCCCAACTATGATAGGAAAAATTGGTATCTCTCCTCCAAGAGTCTTCACACTTACAGTAGAGCATGTCTTTAATTAAGTCAATGTATTGGATCGGCACACCTTTTTTCTTCAAAACCATCCACAACACTTCCATGGGTACTCAATCATCAGACTTTTCCAAATCAATAAAAACCATATGAAGATCTCTTTTGCTTTCTCTATATTTCTCCATAAGTCTCCTTATTAGAAAGATAGCATATGTTATTGATCTTCCAGGCATCAAACCAAATTGGTTGTTTGATATATGCATTATAGATCTTAGCCTATGCTCAATAATCCTCTCCTAAAGCTTCATTGTGTGCTCATCAACTTGATACCTTTATAGTTTGTACAGCTCTGAACATCACCTTTGTTCTTGTAGATGGGGACTATAGTACCAATTCTCCACTCATCCGGCATCTTCTTGGTCTTCATGATCTTGTTAAAGAAATTTGTTACCACATAATCCCTCATCCCCCATACTCTTTCATACATCAATGGGAATATTGTTTGGTCTGCATGCCATTCTCATTTTCATATTTTTCGAAGTATTCTTGACCTCAAATAGTAAAAATCGTCATCTGTAAATGATATCTCTTGTATTCATATCACACGAGTCGTTAACATTATTTACAGTATCTCCGTTGAAAAGCTTATGGAAGTAATTTCTCCATTGGTTCTTGATATCGTCGTCCTTCACCAACACTCTACCATCTTCATTCTTAATGCATTTTACTTGACTCAAGTCTCTTCTTTTCCTTTCTCTTATACAAGCCATTTTATATATATATTTTTCCCTCCTCTTGTATCCAGCTTCCTATAAATATCATCAAATTATCTAGACCTTGCCTCCTGAACAACCTTTTTAGCTTCTCTTTGCTTGCTTGTATCTCTGGAACGTGGTATCATCTCGAGATTTGGACAAGCTCCTATAGATCTCCCTTTTCAGTTTAATAGCCTTATGCACTTCATCATTCCACCACCAAGTCTCATTCTGTGGAGGCCCATAACTTTTGGACTCCCTCAAAACCTCTTTGGCAATTTTTGTTATGCAGGAGCTCATGTTATTCCACATAGTATTAACATCAGACTCTAAGTTCCAATCTCCAAGTTCCCTCCTTATGAGTTTATCATGAAAAGTCAATTTCTTTTCTCCTTTAAGATTCCTCCACTTGATCCTGCTATCTTGGTTTTTTTTATGCTTGCCTTTATTGATCTTCATGTTAATATCCAAAACCACCAACATATGTTAGGTCGTGAGTTCTTCGCCAGGAATCACATTACAATCCTTGCATAGTTTACAATCTACTCGCCTCGTAAGGAGAATCAATTTGGCTACAATTGTACCCACTCTTGAAAGTAATCTTATGAGATTCTCTTTTCTTGAAATGGGTCTTTGCCAAAATCATATCATATGCAACTATAAAGTCTAATATCCTCTCTCCTTCGATGTATCTGCTGCCATATTCAAAACCACCATGAACTCTCTCATATCCAGCATTGCTGCTCCCCCACATGGCCATTTGAATCACTCTCAAAGATGATCTTCTCATCGTCGGTATTCCCTGCATCCATTCATCCATGTCATTCCAAAAATCCTTCTTAGCCTGCTCGCTAAAGCCAACTTGGGGGGCATAAGCACTAATAATGTTAAAAATATTTCCCCCAAGAACAACCTTGATAGTTATGATTCTATCACCCATCTTTGTGATCTTGACAACATCATCCTTTAACATCTTATCAACAATAATACCTACACCATTTCTATATTTATCAATACATGTATACCATATTTTATATCATGTATCTCCAATCTCTCTACAACGTTCCCCTGTCCACTTGGTTTCCTACAAGCAAGCTATATTGACTTTTCTTCTCATCATGATATTCACTATCTCTAAAGATTTCCCTATCAAAGAGTCAATATTCCAAGATCTAACTCTAATCTTTTTTTCTTGAACTTGCTTCTTTACCTATCTTCGTCGAAAATGTTGCCCTTGCACATTTTTCACTACATTCGGGCAATGATGCAGCGGGACTAGCTTTTTAACCCACACCCGTCCAAGATGTGGTAACCCCTGCATATTTTCACTACATCCGGGCAATGATGCAGCGGGACTAGCTTCTTTATCCACACCTGTTTCATATGTAAAAACCCTTGTTTGTCCTTCAACACAACCGGGCGTCGTTGTGTCGAAGCCCCTTGCATATTTATCACAGCACCCAGGTGTCGATGTAGCACGTCGCTAGGTAGGGACGCTCCAACAAACTTTTAATAAGGATCCATGTCATACAAAGAGTGACAAAAAATTTTATGGCTGGCTATCAACCTACCACCAACCCTCCTCCTTCACCCAGGCTTGGGACCGGCTACATGTGCACAAAATGTACGAAACATAGGCGGAATTAGGAGACGGTCGTGTATAATACAAAAGTGTATAAATGTGTGAGTACATAAATGTATAATATATGAGTACGCATGTGTGCATGGGATTAAGAGAGAAAGATTTCTCCCCCCCTCTCCCACAACCTGCAGTTGAGGTCGGATGTCCAGGGGATATCTAATCGAGAAATGCTTGTCTGGTGGTTTGAATATGGCTCCCTTCAGTTGGGAACGCCTGAATTTGCCAACCGCACTAACCCTCGTCATTAGGTATGTATGTATCAATTAATGCTTGTATGTACTATATAAATGTATGCATAAGAAAAGTTAAAATAGAAAGTTTCTACCTAAGTTAAGTCAATAAGTAGGGACTAATAGAAAATATAATTAAAGTACAACCAAAATAATAAACAAAAGTTGTAGCAAATTGTAAGATATCAATGCTTTGTACTATTGGATCCACTTTTTAAATTGGACATAGACAATTTAAAAATGCATAATGTGTAATGAGTAGGAATGAAAATAGAGCAAATCGATATTTGTAAATAGCTCATACAGTAAATATAAAATCCAATTAAGAGGAAGTAACTTTGAGTTTAGAGTCCATGTCATCATCATCTAAGCCTCAATCCGAACCATGTTGGGGTCTACAAACTTTGAGTTTGGAGTCTTTTAAAAAAATAAAAGTTTTGAAATTAAAATGATAATGAAGTACATCAAATATGAATAGAAAACTTTTAAAGAAAGTGTGTCGTAATTGTCACAAAAGTATATAACTCGATGGTTTACATAAGACATTATCATATAAAATTGAGATGTGCGCCTCAGCTACACCTTAGAGCCTTAGTGACTTGAGGAAAGCCTCATACATTTTGAGACGTAAGCCTTGGTCCTAGACATCGAGGCGTTGGCCTCGAGGCACAAATAGAATAAAAATCACCTCGAGTTGTTAAACTCCAAAGTGAGTTTTGTAATACCAATTACCATGGTGGTGGTAATCTTAGTTTCAGTAGTGATAGTTGATTGGGCTACAAGAGGTGCAAGTCTTTCTTATCAACCATGAAAGGGAATCAACCAAAATGGTTAGTTGGGCAGAATATGACCCATACCAAAGCTAATTAGGAAAGAAGGATCCATGTAGCCCACCCTTGCATGGTCGGGATTGGGGTTTAGATGATGTTGACAATGATATTAGGAGTCTACCTTATGTCCATTTCATGTTTGTCTTGGTATGTGGCATGCATTCGGTCTTTGTTCAATTGTTCTTATAAGGCCTTGACTATAACATAAGAGACGATAAAACTACAATAGATAGCTATTGCATAGGAACCATTAATAAATTTTAAGGCCCTAGGTGACCAACCTTATCAACCACGGTAAACAGTATGCACATGTATGCATTTTTCTTTATAATTTGACAACATTGTGCTTCTTTGTAACATATGTTATGATTACATATTATTCTTCTCATTTTAGGTAGTAATAGAATATTATTAATATGTGAGATGTACCATCATAATTGATGTCATCGGGTTAGGACTTAGGATAACTTGCCTAGCATAAGCATAGACTTTAAGCCTGCGTTTGGCACAGGACTGAGATTCTGGAATCTGGAGTGGGTTAGTCGGGGTTAGTCTGGATTCCGGGGCTGGGATAGTCAGGATGCAGTCTGATTTTGTTTGGCAACCCAGTCTGATTCTGGTCAGCTGGTCAGATTTGAGTCTGGTTTCAGTCTGATTCTGTTTGGCTGCCACCAGAATTCAGTCTAATTTTGTTTGGCAAACAGGTCAGGATTTGAACTGTTTGTTTTTTTGTGAACTGATTTCAACACAGATTATAAAAATTTATTATATTATATTGATTACACAACAAAAATTAACTTTAATATTATAAAATTTAGGCTTTACTTAAATCGTGATTAGTTTGTTTTCGTAATACAAGCACAAAATATTGTAACCACAAATTCAGTTTACATAAATTGAAAATCTACAGATAGTATCGACATCTGGATCAAGTCAGATTTCTTTATGGTTAAACTGTTATCAGCGGGTCATGCAAAGCTGAATAAAAGAGATTGAAGCAAAACAAGTGTCAGCTTAACAACAGAATGAGTGTATAAAAAAAGCGACTTGACTTGAGCCAAAGTATGAGACAGGGCAGAAGCAGGCGTTTTTAAATAAATTAACTGCCCAGTATAGCATTCATGATCACGATGTTTATATACGACCACTTCATAAAATACAAGCGGTAGACTTTAGAGTTAAGCCTTTGAGCGTTATACCAGTACATTAGACCAAAAATTTATCAGATCCAGAAGAAGAGCTTCTGCTATCTCTTGAAGAAGAGATTTAGCTAGTATAACTATCGTCGCCAGGACTCTGTGGGCCATCTTTGTTGCTTCCGTCATTGAAAAGCATTCCGCAGTTTGGACATTTTTCAATACTGTGTGGACTGACATGTGTAAAATATACACCTAGATTTAATCTAGAAGGGGTTTTAGCAGCCACGTCTTCAACTACATGTTCTTTATGAGCATGGCAATTATAGTGCCATTCTAATTAAAAATCATATGATATATTAACATCGAAGTATATGTTAGGTTGACCAAAATAAGTATATAACAGAAATCTACGCCTATATGATCACTGTAAGCCCCATCTGACCCGGGATTGACTCTACCAATAACCAGCCAAGATCAATAAAATTGTGAGCGCCACATAACTGCAATGATAACCCCTTTGTGAGCCGATAACTATAAATACCAAATATTTTTAAAAATATTCGGTGAACCTACGCCAGGACGTGGAAACTAATTTGAAAATTGGAATTTTACAACGAAAAAGATGGCTTTTTTTTCGAACACATTGCGCGTGCAGCATGTAAAAGAACGATTCTTCCACACTTACCGGCGCCATTATTGGAGGTTGAGTTGCTGGCATTCGCCGGTGTGCTTCCATCGCCGACAGTAGGGCTAGTCCTAAGCGGCGGCAGCTCTGTCCCGGGCACTGCAGAACGACCAAACGACTGTACCATCTCAGATGCGGTGACGGTGAAAGATCATATATGCCAGATTCATCGACTAAAGAACCCATCAAGAACCGAGTCGCCTGGCCCTCTTACCCTGACAGAGCGAGAGGAATGCGCCGGTGAGGACGTCTCCGGCTACGGCGGGGCCGCAGGTGCGGAAGAGGCTGGCGACGCAGTCGGTGAGGACCGGGAACCCCAGAAGCATCGGGTCCCGGACCGGCGTCGCCTTCGTGGTCCCCGGCGGCGTCAGCGATGGATTGGCCATGTTCATTTTTCCTTCCCTTTTCCCCCTTCTTTGACTTATGCTCATCCTTCGTGTCATGAGAACCATCGAAGGAACCATCGCTGTTGCGTTAGGGGGGCTCGAGCTTGGCCTCGAAGTTGCCCGTCGGCGTCTATCTAGAACGACTTCACGCCTTTGGAGGGGAGGGTAATGCGGAGGCCTTTTTCCCTGCCTCCTCTGCTTGTTGTGCTTCTCCTTTGTGGCATCTAGGTTTAGAAGGAGAGGGAGAGGGGAGTCTGGGAGGAAAGAGGGGAAGAGGGGAGCAGGAAGGAGAGAGACGAAGAGGAGAGTTGGTTTGAGAAAGCGACTCGGGGTCACGGGAGGGGTCTCGGCAGGAAAGATCGTAAATCCGGATCGAAAAATGAAATCCCGCCTCTGCCGGGACTGGCGTAGTCCGGATTAACGGATTCCGTTATCCCAAAACGGAGCAAGATTGGGATTTGCAACCAAACACAAATCAGTCCTAATCCGTTGATTGTTTGGTAGGGTTGGCACTAAAGACAAGCTAAAATCCGGATACAGTCACGTACCAAACAGGGGCTAAGAATGTGAGTTTTTATAAGTCTGTAGCTAGTGCACATAAGGGAGTTTTCTTGTTTGACACAGATAACAGGGCTGCTGGAGGAAAGACCCCAACTCACACACAAAAACCAACATTTTGTCGTTTTGCAATGTCACTCACAAACGAGACGATTTTTATCCATTAAAATGCATTTAGTCACATGGCGGTAAATCCAAATTAATCATTGTGATGGATGCTATGCTTGTCGCCTGCAAAGGAACCAAAGACTAAAACAGCCGCAGTGAATAAAGCAACCATGAATAGTCAAAATAACCATTTCAATTCATTCAACACACAACCACAATGCCAAGATAGCAGATTTCTTGCAAAAATAATGATCATAAATCAACAACATCACAACATCCGCGAGATAAGTGTGCATCTCCAGAGTTCACATAGTTACATAGTAGCAAATGCAAGAAGTTTACATTTGATTAGTACCTTGGCATATTTTTATTGATATAAGATATAAAAGATCATGTCCAAAACTGTTTTAGGAGTCACAAGTGAGTTCCTAGTATAATAGTAATAGTAAAATATTAAGTAGATGAACAGCATTGCTTCACAAGCAATATACACATAAAATATTGAGTTTTGTCTTTTGACGATGCAGAGAATAAAGGAATAGCTTATAGTGAGGCAATTCAACCGGTATCACTAACCAAGTAGTACATAAGTTACGGTGCAGTTGCAGAAGTGGATCGTTCAGCAAAATCTTCAGGGTCACCGTATATCCACTTCCAAAAATGCTTCTTGACGAAAACCGCCTTATCAGAAACGGAATCAGCTTCTTCATGCCCTTCCCCAGTTTCCTCGGTTGAGAACTCCCCTTCCTCAGGCAACCCGTCAACCTCGGCATCCACAGAGTGGAGGATATACCTTGCAGGTAGCCCTGGGTATGACACGGAAGCCCGTTCCTCCACTTTCATTCCGTATGTGCCAGGCATGATCTTAACGTTCCTTCTGCCAAGCTCCTCCAAAACAGCCCTTGCGGCAGCCTCTTCCACGGATTCCCCAGGCTTCATCTTCTCCGATAGCGGCCTACACCGGTGCCGGACCGTGCCATCTGATAGAAGCTGGTGGGACTCAACGAGAATTGCCCCGGCACGGTTCCGGATCCGGACGGTGGCCACATGGACGGTGCGGAGGAGGAGTTGCTGAGGCGACTCCTCTTCTTCTTCGTCCGATCTAGCTTCTGGTAGAGGAAGCGGGTTGTGATCAGGAGGCGGCTTGTAGTATATTGGGTCCTCCTGGAGAAGGGAGGTCTCTCCCTGGGAAAGTTCGAGCCAGAGATTGTGGACCGTCTTGGTCCCCGGCTTGACACCCCATGAGGCGAAGGAATCGGAGGGGAGGCGCGGGCGGAGCCAATCGGAGAGGGACTCCGGAGAAGAGAAAGCGAGCGACTTGGGCGGGCCCCGTCCCGGCGATGCCCCAGCGGCCGAGGTCGAAAGCGGCGGTGGCCTTCCTCCCCCTCTCATGGTGAGGGCCCTAGTAGGGAGCTTCGACGGCGCGGAACGGAAGAGTGAGAGAAGGGAAAGGGCGGCAAGGACGAGTATGTTTCCGCTCCCGTCAGAGGCAGCAGAAGGAGGGGAAGGGAGGCGGAAAGGAGGTCGGGAGGATGAGGATGGGGCGGACGCGGAATTGAAGGCTGATCCGGTTGCCGACGACCGGGGAATCAGCATCGCCTTGTATCCCTTCAGCGTGGCAGCGGCGCTAGAAGTAGTGGCGACGGCGGTGCCGACGTGCGGCGGTGGTGCATTGTCGCCTGGAGGGTGTCGCCCCTTTTTTCTTGCTTCTAATTGAAATTACGGTCGTTTTTAGGTTGGGAAGGTGGACGCCACGCGACGGCGACGACTGGCCGCTGGTCGGGGATGTGCGAACCGCTGGTTCGGATGAGTTTTGTTCAAAAAATCGGCTGTATGTGATAGCCAGCCATAGGCGGTATCGCTTCGGATTCGGGATCTTTTGGGGAGCCGATACAGGCCTCATCTTGACCGTCTATTTGGTGGATCCATTGGAGCGAAAGTATGGACCTGTGGCATGGCGCATTGTGGTGGAAGTTGTTGGTTCTTTTTGCTTGGACGACGTGCTTGTGTTCATGACACGTGTGCTTCGTTACCAGTTCGTTAAAAAACCCGAGGAGATATTCCTCCCTCGCCGCAAGTACATAAGGATATACTCCTCAATAATGCACGTATTCAATGAGATAAGTATTTTTTGCCGGTATTGTTAATATAGTTAAGCCATTTCTGTAAAATAACTTCTTTGTTATATATATAGTAATCTTCTGTATTCGAACTATATTTCATTTTAGGAGACAAATTAGATAGACTCATAATGCTAACACACAAATAGAGCTCAACGTACAATAAAAGTGTAAAATAGAGACTAATCTGACGGCATCTACAAGTGACCATCAAAACAAAAAAAATAGAAACACACAATGCAAGGATTGTGCGCTTGTGAACAATTGAGTATATAGTTTCGTGTCTTAAGTCATTCATATTTGAATGTTTGGCCTCACATGAATGTGTGTATAAAAATATTTAGATATGAATCTTTGTCACTTTGCGTTAGTAAAATACAATATTGGTATTCTTTCCTTAATGCTAACATAATGGTAATATTACTTAAGTAGTATTTTAATTAGAATATAACAACTTAGTCTAGTTCTTGGCATGTTTCCTATCGAGTAACAGAATATCACCATATTGTTTTGTGCTAATGTTAACTTTAGTCTTCAACTAATATGTTTATTTTATTTTGTTTTGCATGAAACATTATTATATGTTTGTTTGTGTATTAAATATCAAAATATAGTTGTAGTTTGTAGAAAATCACAGACTTGGTTACACAAAGAATGAAACATGGAGAAGAAACATAAGGAAAAAAAATGTTCTCACACTGGCGTCACACAAGAGTTGTAGCATCTAACTTCTCAAACAGCTTGACAAGGGCAGGCGTATAAACAAGACCATAAAAGCCACTAAGACATTATTTTGGTTAAACATATAATATGTAAGAACAAAATCTAATGCCCATCAATGTGGGACCAAATATATGTTTGTATTTAGAAATATAGGTAGTATACAACAACCCCTCACTGTGTCAGACTACAAAAACATAGAATACACAATAGTAGAAAAACTTAAACGAACGGTCATGCTTAAACTTTTGACAAACCAAATTCTTGAACTAAAGCATATACTTGATGTGAATAGCCCATAAATGATTAGTGAAACCATGTTTAAAAAAAACAATTTCTCTTTTATCGGGTTGGAGACTCATTACTTATGACATCTATCAAATCAATTCTCATATATATGTGTTGGCTAGCGCATTAAAGGATAGCCCTCTAAGGATGCTCACAAGCACTCTAGATTTCTATCCAAATCTCAACAGGAGGAGCCTCCTTTAGTTGGATTTTCATCAAGTATACACCACTATCAATGGCTAAGAATTTGAATTCATCCTGATAGAATTATATTTATCTATTCATGGAAGAATATTACTTACATTAAAACAATGAGATATAGTATGATTTCAATATATCAAGTCATCTAGTGACTATTTTTTCCATTGAACCTCCTTCACATGGATGTTGTTCATGAAGGTTGGGTGTGTTGGGAGTTTTACAAAAGAGAACTCAACTCACTAATTACCCACAAGTGTACGGTGTTAGTGTAGTCGAGTGTCGAACACAAGGAGCTAGGCTAGTTAGGCGCAAATTCGTTAACTTTCATTAATCTAAGTCGAATTACAAAATTCAGGTTGTTTATAGAAATAGAAAGCTAGCAAAAGCAAAAGCAAAAGCTAAAAGTTGAAGGGTTGAATAAGCAACTAAAGACTTGGACATTAGATTTCACTACCATACCATTATGTCATATGGACTACAAAATCAAGATTACTGTCAATATGCAGGGAGGTTGTCATCGTCGTGCATTTCCCAATGTCATGAGGTGGTTCTCAACTTTACATAATGCACCCTCGTCTATGCCTAGCATAAAACACAACCTTACCCTCAATATTATCAACCCACTACTTCCATGGGTTCTACTCCTTACTTCCTCATACATTCTCCTGAAGCACAAGGTAAGCATAAAACTTGTATGAAAAGTGGCCAGCCAAACATACAAGCAAGAAACACCATAGATATCCATGGAAAAGCATAATTAACTAGTAGTAAACATAGATTTTGAGTTCACATGAACAATGGCATGAGAGTTACTATCCCATACCCAAGAAAAGAGTTCTACACATCTATAATGTAGATGTACAGACACAAAGTAGAAATTTCAGAGTTTTGCATGCTTAAGAGAAGAAAAAGCTAAAGGAACCAAAGATGTAGCTAAAGGAAAGTAGAACTCTGGCTAGAGGAAAAAATTCCACCCTTAGAACTGCTCCAACTCGGACAATCTTCCCTCCTAGAAAGCTCAAATGAGAGGAATAAGCTATGTTGCACCTTTGAGGAAGAAACAGAGAAGAAATGAAGTAGAATGGAGGTTCTTTGCCAAGAAACCTCCTTCTTGTACCCTAAAAATGCCCTCCTTAGCTCTAGAACTTCTCTTAGACAAAAGATACTTTTAAAATGACCAGCCCCTTGGGTTGCATTGGTCTTTAAAAATGAGGAGTGGTTGTTCTCATTTCTGCAGAAACTGATAGTGACACAATGTGTCTGTTAGAGAACATGTTGTGTCTCGTTGTGCAGTTCCGCTAGGTTTTGTTGCTGGTGTGAGGTACACATCGTGTCTTAAATAAGACACGACGTGTAACTTTCTTCTATAGTCATTTTAGGTGAAAGGCACACAACGTGTTTGAATTAACACACGTTGTGTGTGTTGGCAGCAAGTTGTACCCGACAATCTAGTCTTGTGGACACGTCGTGTCCTAATTCGGGCATGACGTGTTTGTGTTCTTCTACGTTTTGGCGTTGGGGCCGCTGGAGATTCACACCTCGTGTGTTAAATGCCACACGATGTGTCCTTCATCATACAAAGTTTTCTAGGGAGGGACATGTCGTATTTTAAATAAGACATGTTGTGTCCAATGTTGTTTCTACATAAATAAACTCTGAATCAGTTGCAAGTCAGGGAGAAGTCCATTTGGGGTCAGATTTGAGTTGAACTATCTCCAATTTGGCACTTTAAGTGTGTATCTACAATCAACATCATGCGATAAGAAAAAATAACTAACATGTGGCAAGATAAATATGAATAGAGGCTAAAGGAATGCATAATGAACTGAATTTGTGTGTGAGATTGTAGAAAAGGTCAATATGAAATGCACACATCAAATCCCCCTAAGCTTGAATTGTTGCTTGTCCTCAAGAAAAAAGTGCATATAGCACATATGAAGAATTTGCAAAGCTCATGTATAGATCAAATGAAAAGAAAGATGAGTATGGTACTGCATCAACCATGATCAACTTGTTTATACTTGTAGCCATCAATTCAACTTAAACATCCATGAAAGATATTTTTAATTCAGCAAGGGTGGTCACAAACAAATGAATAAATATGTTAAATAACACTAAGTAGAATTTGGATGACCAGGCCAAACAGCTAGTGGATGTGCAACACGAAATCTCATCTATTAAGGATACAAATGACGAAATCGTAGTTAACATTAACAATTATAGTTGAACTCTTCTTCTTTTTTGAAAGATTATTTTGGCAATGGATAGTGGGTTCTGACACATGGCTGCTAATGTAGGCTTATGCACACGTGGTGTCGATTGGGGTGTTTTACCCTCTTTTTGAGACATACTACCTAACCATCGTTGCCAAATCGGGCTTATACTAGGCTAGCATGATATGTGGGCAATTTGCCATCTTTTAAGGGGTATGAGGGTGAAACAAGGCAATAAAATTTTTAAAATTTTCCACAACTAGAGAGTCAACAAGATTGTGGAGTTAGCTAGATTTTGTTCATTTGTTTTGCAAAAAAAAAATTACTGAAAAAGTGGTTGTATATGCACTAAGAGCTTGGCAAGGGCATCATGTATCCTAATTAAAGTTGTAAGGATGATTCACTCATAAAAATTTGCGACCATTACATGTTTTAAACAGTCAGAGATATGAAAGGTGAATATTCAAACTATAAGTGAAAACTAGACTTAAGCATATGTTGATGGCCAAAGGGTTTCATTTGATTTGTGCATGCTCTTTAACAATTCCTTCAAATGACATATAATGTGTAAGAGGACAAGATGGTTCAAACTTGTGAAGAAATAGTTAATTACATACAGTGAGCCTCACATCATATTGAACTTGCCAAAGGAAAAAGAAAAAACAAAACTTAAAAATAAGATTGACTAAAGAATTGAATAAAAACAACAAAAGCAACTACATCACTGCCTGGTTGCACCCCCCTAAGCTTGAAATTTGCAGTGTCCTCATTGCAACAATCAAACTCAAAGAAAATGCAACAATGTACCTGTCATGGGATGGCATCAGTAGGAGGGGCCAACGTCCCCGTGACCAGTAAGAAAGTACTGGTTGACGAGATAATTGTTGTTACATCCCGATCTCACAATTTCCATTAATCGTGATATTAGGGCATAAATTGAGGATTTAACGTAATACAAAGATCACCCTTAACTTTTTCTTCTTTTTCAAACTCTTTGTTTTCTCGCATTGAATCACATAAACTAACTTTACAAGGAAATCTAAACATTGATTTCTCTAATATGATCTCAACATTAATGATACACATCCATATATTCATTCTATTTCTCACACTTCCATGTACATACGACATGATAATCAAATGCATTCTCTCTTATTAAGGAAACGAAGATACAAACATCATTTACAACTCTCTCTTATTTTTTTATAAGGACCTCGAGTGACAAGGACTGACTGAACTTAACTATACTCAGACTTAACTTTTGTGGCAGATCTACTCTGATGCAATGATATCTTCAATCCCCACGGTTTCCCTAAAAATTTTGAGTAGAGGGATGAGCCTACTCGCTCAGTGAATGAGTACTTCAAAGAATCAGTCTAAAGCACTGATATAATTACAGATATACTTTTGAGCAATTGATATCAATTATAACAGCAGAAAGCTTTAGAGAGTCTAATAATTGACAATCATAAATATGGCAGGATACTCTAAATATCTATAAGAGTGAATCAATATATGAAATGCTTGATTGATCATAAAGAGAATTAATAATTCAGAAACATGCAAAGAATAATTGAATAACTATACACACTTGTTTGACCTCTCATTCATTTTATTATGCCCTGATCATATGCAGTGTACTCTACATATGAAGACTCATAGCACACTACGATCACACCGTACAAGACTTAGCGGACACACCCGGGAAATGCTAAGTCTGACTACTCTCCTGGTCTGCAATAGGGAACTGGCTCTCTGGCCTAAATTGGACTCCTCTAACTTGAGCACACAGGTAGAGAGTCAAGCCACCTCTTGGCTTTTCTGTACTCTAGTGCCACTAAGACTTCTGGTTGATGTTGGATACTGAAACTATAATTTAAGGAGATTTCCACTAGGGCTTCGTCCCCCGTACCACCTGATAGCACATTCTGACCCCCGTATATTGGATGTTGCCAGGGTTAGGTTGTTTCACCCCCTAAGGCGCATACCTCATATAGGGGTTCTACGGTGTTCAGGGCTCCTAAGTCTATTATTTTATTATTCTTAGAAAGCTATTTCTACATTGTACCCTTCTCTTACTTATACTTGACTCTGGTATATCTATGGTGTCGCGTCTACTTATTTGAAGTTATAATACAACATGTATATCATTCTAAACTTGGCAGAGCAGTATATTCAAAATACTATAATATACTGAGTAATCAACATACTATACATGCAGGCAGACTAAAATTCTTAAATAAACAGATTACATGTCCACTTGGCACATACACACTAGAATTGTGCAATTTATCATCTTATTATACTGATAAGAGTTAATTACTTGACATATGAGTAATCATCAATAGCACCTGCAACTTATCTGTAATTTCTCAAAGAACGTGCATATCAACCCAAATCTTGAGTTGTGCAACTCATAACTCAATTAAGAGTTAATTACTTATCATGACAAGAATTATTAATAATAACTGAGAACATTGATATCACAATACTTGATTCATTGAACACCCTACTCTTAGGGTTTCATTTAATCAGAACAAATGCTACAAAGAAAGGTGTAATACATCTATCACATACTTTTAAAATCTTTACAACACATGATACCTGGGATCTCAATCCCTTATCACATTACTGGGAATTCTCATCCCCTCACATCATTATCATAATTACTGGATCTGGGCATTCAGACCCTTAGATCATCACATAGCATTGTTACCTCTGTAACAGGTAACCATTACCTCTAGGTCCTTAGACCAAGGTATTCATTTCACTGGTTGTACAAGTATTCTCATGGATCACAAGGCCATCACACATCTTGTCACCTCTCACTAGGCAACAACTTATTCCCATGGCTCCCATAAATATTTCATGCAACATAAACATTCACTAAATAAAGACTACTATCAACAAATCATATAAAATCAATATATGTATGAAACCTTGGAACTGAGCTGAATTTGGGTTTACATGTCATTCACTGTTGGAACTGAGCTGAATTTGGGTTTCCATGTCATTCACTGGGATATCATGCATCAATAATATCATTGAATAAATAAATTCTATCATGTCAAGAAAATCCCTTCAAATGGATTTCACGATATCTATTCACAAATATCCAACTTTACTCGCATCTAGGGTTTCACCCTCTTCATTGAGATACCAAACAAATAATACTCAGTTTAAATGAAATCCAAGATAGTATCTGACATATATGTACTATGAATTTAGATAAACAATCATTCAAAACCAAGGGGATCTAGATAAGCAACTTTCTCTATTTACTTATACAACAAATTTCAATTATAGACAAATTCCCTATATTTCAGTTTACTCTTATAACCTCTGCAAATACTTAGGGAATTCTCATAAGAACGCATTGTATACATTTATAATATGATTTTATCATCTAAAATTCATTCAAACAAAGTAAGATTCCATTTCATACCATTTTGCAATAACTTAGAACAAATAGACAATTCAGGGTTTGTAGTTGCATACTAAGCAATTAAAGATTATGGTGATTTAACCCATTTTCATACATATACTATTTAAAGGAAGTTCCCACTCACCCTAAGGTGTGAAAACACCTTAAAAACGTATCCCATATCTAAAAATCTCAAATCCATATCAAATCCCTAGCAATTCACCCAATTCTTCTTCCTTTCAACTCAGAATCCCTAAAAATGAGGGATTATGAAGAAAGAGTGATAAAAGGGGAAGTTTTGATACCATTTTGGATCAAATCAGAGAAGGGACGGAATTTTGATATGTGAGAGAAGATTCACCATAAAACTATATCCAAAAAAGCTAAACTTACATGATTTCATCATTCCTCGGACCGCAAAACCCTAGGTCAGCATCTCCATCAATTTCTCCTCTCAAACCCTAACTCTCTCTCTCTCTCTAGGATTTAGTTTCTCTAGATTGAATCAAGAATTATGAGAGATCCTTGTGTGTTAGGTTGACCATATAGATCAATTGAGCTGCTTGGTTAATTGCACATTGACCCCTCACTAAACCTTTTCTTATTTCAGCAGATTTTTCTGTCATAAAAAGGTTTCTGTGAATTCGTGTATTTTAGAGATCAAACCTTCTCCAAAAATTATGAGAATTTATAATGTTGTGTATAATTGAGTTTAAAATCTTTAGTTAAAATTTGAGATCATTCCAAGCTTCCATTAAATAATTAAAAATCGAATAGTACACTACAATCTAGAATTCTACAAAAATGTCAGTTACTATAATTCATCTAATGATAAGGTCTAAACGCATCCAAAAATTATGAAAATTTTACATATTGTTTATGATTGAGTTTTAGATATCCATTTAAAATTTATGACCATTTGGAGTTACCAATAAATAATTAAAAATAAAACACTACACTATTGAAAAGCACTCTATCAACATTTTGGTCGAAGTATAGTTCGACCGAGAACCACATTCAAAGAGCACTCAAATATTCTGAATGTTTTCTCCAATATGAATGATTGAGTAATACATATCATACCCAAAATTCAATTAAATACAAAATTTGTAGAAAATATGAAAAATCATTTACCACACTGCTATCCTGATCAAATTCCATACTCATGTACTATCAAAACCCTAATTTCAGCCAACTAGGGTTTATATTTCTCAAACCCTAATTTCTCAAACAATAGAACACTTAACAATCTTATTAGGTTCAAAACATCATAATTGAATTATCATCATTAATTAGATTTAAGCAATGATCAATTCAATTAAGCATATAATCATCCAGGTAAACCCTAGTTTACCAATTAAGCTCAGATGTGGTCATAACAATTCCCCCCCCTTAAAAAGGTTTTATCCCCAAAACATAAATATACAAGTAAAGTACATTCAAGGTTTATTTTAAGCTTCTGAAATCTTACATGTAATTATATTCTTGTATTTTATACTTGAATGCAGTTTTCAACATTAAGTCCTTTATTCCTTTACTGAATCACAACATGTTTGAAATAGTTTTCAATGATAACAAACAAATTCTCTATGCCACAATCAATCATAGGATAGAGAGAGAAACAACCGTTTCAATATTTTAATACTCTTGAGGTGTTACCTCAACATTGATAATCCGATCCAACTATCTCAATTCATATGGCTCAATATGTACTATTGTTATGTATTACCTCTAAATCACAAAAGAGAGTGCACCATGTTGTTTTGAATTTTTACTATTATGCTACTCAAATTGCAAAATAGTCTTGAGTTGGAAGACTAGATTCAACAACAATTGTACAATACTACTCACGACATCCCCATTGGATCATGGATGCATATGGTGAAGCATTACCATTACATTCCATACTATTCTCAAGTATGAACCCACACATAATTCAAGGTGTAACCATGAGGTTATAGCATACTAGGATTTCAACAATAGTAACAAAGTACTCCATGATTGTATTAGTCATTCAAGGATTATTCATACCCAATTACCATCACTTAGTTATATTAAAGCTAGGTATAACAAGCTATACCTCATTAGCGTTACATATCAATACAATGTGGTTATCATCCCTTCTATTCATATGAGTGAATAGGTAAGACTACCTTATTCAGGGTAACCTTCCATTTGTTTTATCATCATTTGACCCATATCACCATACAACAATTGTACAATACCAAGATGGATTACTGGTATGGATGACTACAACTATCCGACACCTGAAATTAACATATTGCTTGCACATGTACACTGAAATCATACGTAGAACCAATTTACATCCCTTAATATATCTTCAACAAAGTATACTTCTAAAAACAAATTCACATATTACTAAAAGCCATTGTTTTCTCTTATATCTCTCCTCATTCATTACTACTTACTTTTTGCTACTTATCCTTCTCATTTTAATCATGTAGAATAAACATCCCTAAAATTGAAACATTGAATAGATTATTCATCATTCTTGCTATTACTACAAGAATTTATTTCATATCACACTTCACTGATATTGTATTTCTCCTTTTATTCAAAACACACCTCTTATATTTCAAATCTATTTCTTATCCTTTGCTCTAAATCATTTCCATATTGTTTATCTACCTTTCAGATTAGCTAGGATTACTATCAGTGCTAGTTTACTTCTCATAGTGAAAATTTCATGATCTTGTTTTATAGAGATGCTAGTATTCAAGGTCAAATCACTAGTGACAACCCTTGAACTACTACAACTCTAAACATTCTAGGGTTTGGCCTTTATCAGTAGCATGACGTTATTGTGGTGTGACTTTGCTCCCTTAATTTGAAATTCAAACTTTGGATCTCACAAGTTTTAACTAAAGTCTTCCTTATCTTATCAATTGAATTTCCTTCATCTTAATTGGCCATTCAGATAGATTACATTCTCAATTTACCCTTCTAGGGTTTCATCATCATATTGTGTGTCATTATTACATTCACTAGATGCCTCTACCATGGTGGTTATGCATCAGATATGATTCATTTTCTTATCACTTCATTCCCACATTTCTCTCATTAAGTAATATATGGAAGAGAAGACGGTTCTGAGACTTAGAATTCTTATCTTCAAAAATCCCATTAATACATTTGTCGTATGTAGGTTTAATTAGTTATCAACAAAGATACTTGACTAACTAGCACTTGATTGAATCTCCTAACCTCTTTCTTTTATAATCTATATTACTCCACCATGTTTCAAACCCTTACTTTCCATAATCCTCTTACCATATACTACTCTTCCACCTATTATCTTTAACTTCTACTTTTCTCTTATGATCATGTTGCTTATTCATGTGTATGATCATGTATACCATGTTGCACATATTTCTTTTTATCCTTCTACTAATGTGAACTTGAAATTCTAAATCAATAATCTCTCTACTAGTTTCAACTCATGTTTAATACATTACATATCCTATATTTTAAATCAAACGACTCATGCATGGGTGGAACATAGTTTCTCTTTCAATCAAGTTTTTCCTTCCTGAATATAGTCTACCTTTGTATGACTTATTCATTTATTTAGCTACACTTTTGTTCTTCTTTTAGAAACTAGTTTGTTGATCTATAGAGACTTAGAATCCAAAGGCAGTAAGGATGAATGTATTAAACTTATTAATAAAGGTATACATTCCATGCTCTCAATTATATCATAACCCTCATACCTTAATTAAGCTCATTATTTCCAACATTTCTCTTTGTTTCAACTAAGTTTCTTATCCTAGTTTTATGATTTACATGCTCATCTAGTTCTCTTCACTTTAACTCTTCTGAAGACTCTTCACTTCTATGTACTTATTGTATACTTAGCTCTTTTCTTCTATTTTCCCTTTGCTTTGGACTGCATAAAAACATTGTACTCAGTTATATAATCCATTCCTCATGATTGAATCTTACTATCTTGGCCCTTACATACTTTTCTCATGTCTTTTCCATATTTCATATTTAGAGTTCATATAATACTAATAATTAAACTTAATTTGAACCTAATGTCGTGTTCCTTTATTCCCAATGAAGGGTTTCTCATATGAGGCCCCAAAGTTGGATCTCAAATATCAGTTCCAACTGATTCTTAGCTATTCTAATCTTTCCCATATGTTTCAACATCTTAGTGTATGTACATTCTCACTATGATGTGGGTCTAATTTATCCAGAGTCTACTCTTATCATATTGTTAATAGGAGTCATTAGATCCCAGTAATGCATCCTGCCAGCCAGACCAGGCCGAACATGCAGTCCTGAAGCCAAGATCTACTTAAGATTAACCAACTCCTATTAATCTCAAACATGTGGAAAGAATATCCACTTAGGAAAGTTCATTCAAAGATCATTTCTAGTCTACTTGATACAAATAATGTAATCAATAAATGCTACAACTGCATAGTGTACACCAAATCTTAAAGACACATATATATTTCAAAATATAGAATATTTGAATTCAAACATATAAGATCATTTCTATTAATCTCCAATAAAACAACAATATGAAATGAAAGTTCAATCTCATTTTATATTTATGCTCTTAATTCATGTTACTTATCTTGTTTCTAACCCTAATATTTCTAGGGTTCCTCTCTATCCCATCCTTCCACTGTAAACCTGGCCAGGGTATACATGAAAGAGTAGAGAGAGTAGCGTGATACTGGTTGATCCAAGTACTCAGATACCGAGCCAGGATATCCAAATACTAAAATCCCTAGAGCTAACATCATAACATCTCTTATCTGCCACACTTATGACTCTAACTTACTAACTTAATGGTCCCTAACAACTCGGCCTAAGCTCTGATACCAAAGTTGTTATACCCCAATCTCACATTTTCCATTAATCATGAGATTAGGGCATAAATTGAGGATTTAACATAATACAAAGATCACCCTTAACTTTTTCTTCTTTTTCAAACTCTTTGTTTTCTCACGTTGAACCACATAAACTAACTTTACAAGGGAATCTAAACATTGATTTCTCTAATATGATCTCAACATTAATGATACACATCCATATATTCATTTTGTTTCTCACACTTCCATGTACATACGACATGATAATCAAATGCATTCTCTCTTATTAAGGAAATGAAGATACAAACATCATTTACAACTCTCTCTTATTTCTTTACAAGGACCTAGAGTGACAAGGATTGACTGAACTTAACTATACTTAGACTTAACTTTTGTGGCAGATCTACTTTGATGCGATGATATCTTCAATCCCCATGGTTTCCCTAAAAAAATTGAGTAGAGGGGTGAGCCTACTCGCTCAGTGAATGAGTACTTCAAAGAAACAATCTAAAGCACTGATATAATTACAGATATACTTTTGAGCAATTGATATCAATTATAACAGCAGAAAGCTTTAGAGAGTTTAATAATTGACAATCATAAATATGGCAGGATACTCTAAATATCTATAAGAGTGAATCAATATATGAAATTCTTGATTGATCATAAAGATAACTAATAATTCAGAAACATGCAAAGAATAATTGAATAATTGTACACACTTGTTTGACCTCTCATTCATTTTATTATGCCCTGATCATATGCAGTGTACTCTACATATGAAGACTCGTAGTGCACTACGATAACACCGTACAAGACTTAGCGGACACACCTGGGAAATGCTAAGTCCGACTACTCTCTTGGTCTGCAATAGGGAAATGGCTCTCTAGCCTAAACTGGACTCCTCCTCTAACCTGAGCACACAGGCGGAGAGTCAAGCCACCTCTTGGCTTTTCCATACTCTAGTACCACCAGGACTTCTGGTTGATGTTGGACACTACAAACTATAATTTAAGGAGACTTCCACTAGGGCTTCATCCCCCATGCCACCTGATAGCACGTTCTGACCCCCGTATATTGGACGCTGCCAGGGTTAGGTCATTTCAACCCTAAGGCGCAGACCTCACATAGGGGTTCTACGGTGTTCAAGACTCCTAAGTCTATTATTTTATAATCCTAGAAAGCTCTTTCTACATTGTACCCTTCTCTTACTTATACTTGACTCTGGTATCTCTATGGTGTCACGTCTATTATTAGAAGTTATAATACAACATGTATATCATTCTAAAATTGGAAGAGAAGTATATTCAAAACACTATAATATATTGAGTAATCAACATACTATACATGCAGGCAGACTAAAATTCTTAAATAAACATATTACATGTTCACTTGGCACATACACACTAGAATCGTGCAATTTATCATCTTATTACACTGATAAGAGTTAATTACTTGACATATGAGTAATCATCAATAGCACCTGCAATTTATCTGTAATTTCTCAAAGAACGTGCATATCAACCCAAATTGTGCATCTCATAACTCAATTAAGAGTTAATTACTTATCATGACAAGAATTATTAATAATAATTGAGAACATTGATATCACAATACTTGATTCATTGAACACCCTACCCTTAGGGTTTCATTTAATCACAAGAAATGCTATAAAGAAAGGTGTAATACATCTATCACGTACTTTTCAAATCTTTACAACACATGATACCTGAGATCTCAATCCCTTATCACATTACTGGGAATGCTCATCCCTTCACATCATTATCATAATTACTGGATCTGGGTATTCAAACCCTTAGATCATCACATAGCATTGTTACCTCTGTAACAGGTAACCATTACCTCTAGGTCCTTAGACTAAGGTATTCATTTCACTTGTTGTACAAGTATTCTCATGGCTCACAAGGCCATCACACATCTTTTCACCTCTCACTAGGAAACAACTTATTCCCATGGCTCTCATAAAGATTTCATGCGACATAAACATTCACTGAATAAAGACTACTATCAACAAATCATAGAAAATCAATATATGTATGAAACCTTGGAACTGAGCTGAATTTGGGTTTCCATGTCATTCACTGGGATATCATGCATCAATAATAACATTGAATAAATGAAGTCTATCATGTCAAGAAAATCCCTTCAAATGGATTTCACGATATCTATTTGCAAATATCCAACTTTCCTCGCATCTAGGGTTTCACCCTCTTCACTGAGATACCAAACAAACACTACTCACTTTAAATGAAATCCAAGATAGTATCTAACATATATGTACTATGAATTTAGATAAAAAATCATTCAAAACCAAGGGAATCTAGATAAGCAACTTTCTCTATTTACTTATACAACAAATTTCAGTTATAGACAAATTCCCTATATTTTAGTTTACTCTTATAACCTCTGTGAATACTTAGGGAATTCTCATTAGAACACATTGTATACATTTGTAATATGATTTTATCATCTGAAATTTATTCAAACAAAGTAAGAATCCATTTCATATCATTTTGCAACAACTTAGAACAAATAGACAATTCAGGGTTTGTAGTCGCATACTAAGCAATTAAAGATTATGGTTGATTTAACAAATTTTCATACAATATACTATTTAAAGGAAGTTCCTACTCACCCTCAGGTGTTACAATACCTTAAAAACGTATCCCATATCTAAAAATCTCAAATCCATATCAAATCCCTAGCAATTCACCCAATTCTTCTTCCTTTCAACTCGGAAACCCTAAAAATGAGGGATTATGAAGAAAGAGTGAGAAAAGAGGAAGTTTTGATACCATTTTGGATCAAATCAGAGGAGGGACGGAATTTTGACATGTGAGAGAAGATTCACCATGAAATTATATCCAAAGAAGCTAAACTTACATGATTTCATCATTCCTCAGACCGCAAAACCATATGTCAGCATCTCCATCAATTTCTCCTCTCAAACCCTAACTCTCTCTCTCTCTCTCTCTCTCTAGGATTTCGTTTCTATAGATAGAATCACGAATTATGAGAGCTCCTTGTGTGTTAGGTTGACCATATAGAGCAATTGAGCTGCTTGGTTTTATTGCACATTGACTCCTCACTAAACTTTTTCTTATTTCAGTAGATTTTTCTATTATAAAAAGGTTTCTGTGAATTCGTGTATTTAGGAGATCAAAACTTCTCCAAAAATTATTAGAATTTATCATGTTTTGTATAATTGAGTTATAAATATTCAGATAAAATTTTAGATCATTCCAAGCTTCCATTAAATAATAAAAAATCGAATAGTGCACTACTATCTAGAATTATATAGAAATGTCAGTCACTGTAATTCATCTACTGATAAGGTCTAAACGCATCCAAAAATTATGAAAATTTTACATGTTGTTTATGATTGAGTTTAAGATCTCCATTTAAAATTTTAGATCATTTTAAGTTACCAATAAATAAATAAAAATAAAACACTACACTACTAAAAAGCACTCTGTCAGCATTTTGGTCGAAATATAGTTTGACCGAGAACCACATTCATAGAACACTCAAATATTCTGAAATTTTTCTCCAATATGGATGATTGAGTTATACATATCATATACTAAATTAAATTTAAATACAAAATTTGTATAAAATATGAAAAATCATTTACCACACTGCTATCCTGATCAAATTCCATACTCATGTACCATCAAAACCCTAATTTCAGCCAACTAGGGTTTATATTTGTCAAACCCTAATTTCTCAAACAATAGAACACTTAACATTATTATTAGGTTTAAAAAATCATAATTTAATTATCATAATTAATTATATTTAATCAATGATCAATCCAATGAAGCATATAATCATCCAGGTAAACCCTAATTTACCAATTAAGCTCATATGCGGTCATAACAATCGTCTGGAATGTTGACGTGCATGGGTTGTAGAGCAGACTCAGGCTATGGTAGCTGAGATGCAGGGTAGTGCTACTAAGGTGTAGGGTGGTGTTGCTGAGGCATTGGATAGTGGCTCTGATAGATGTGCCACATATCCATACACTAGACCATGTCATACATAACAGAATATTGCTGACCATGAGGTTCAGGTGACCATCTATGTGGTCAAACCGCTGGTGCACGTACCTATAGAGATGTCTGACATCAAGCATTGCCCAAGATTACTCCGTATGAGTGCTTGTGGAGGGAGGTGATGGAGCTATAGGGGGTGCCTCAATAGGTTGTGGTCCTTCAGGGGCCTCTGCATCATCCGGACCAGTAAGAAACCTTCCAGTTGTCTTTGTATGTCAATGTGATATTTTCCAAGTTTGGAATGTTGATGTACTGGTCATCATCAAAGAACTTCATGAACTTGGTATCATCATTGGGAACTCTGGAGATCAACTATGTGGATATAAGGTACTGAATATCTACCAGGTTTCTACCTGGTGCAGCTTCTAGACCTGTTAGGTCCACCTTGAGCTTCTTGGCAATAAGGGTAATCAAACCCCCACACATGATGTCCCTAGATTCTCTCTTCTTCATTTTCTTGATGTCTAAGAACCTGGTGAGAATGTAGTACCCTACATTGATCTTATAATCATAGACCACGCCCCATAGAAAGAATAAATCTTGCATTCCACACACTCCCTGAGTTTCTTTCTTTACAAAAACCCCTGTGCTGAGAAGGCGGTGGACATATGTAAAGATGGGGTTGTGAATAGTAGATGCCCTAGACTTCTTGGCATCATGATAGTCTTCATTTGTGATCTCATACCAGAATTCATCATTGTCAAAAGATGGTGGGAATCTTAGTGCCCCTTTGTAATGGCACTCTAGAACCTCACATAATCATCTGAAGGTAAGCCTGAAGCCTTGACCCAGTAGACAGAAACTATAACATCCGTGACCTGGGTTTAGGGCTAACCCTATTTTTTTGGCTTAAATAAGTTTCTTAGAACTTTAATATAATCCCCTAAAGTGTTTTTTTATCATGGGACAAACTTATGTTTCAAGTTTGATCCTATTTGAATGATGTTTGAGCAATGTTCTTTGGACCAAAATGCAATTTACACAAGATAAGGCCTTATATTGCAATATGTCACATGTTGAATGTGCCTTAAGTTTTTTAGCATCATAATAGAGAGAATTATGCTAAGTGGTGGCTTGTGGAAAGCCTAAAATTCCAAGTTCGAACTTGTTTGAATAATGTTAGTGCCTTGTGTACCAATTTTGGTACAAATTGTAATTTACCGAAAATATAGGGTTGATGTGCAAATTACCACCTATAGAGTGTCCCTACTCCCTCTAAGTATCATTTATAGGAGGGAGAAAGAAGGAGACACCATGATTGAATCATCTTGGAATGATGGTACTCTTGATGATGAAAAGACCAAGAGATGATGTATAGTTGAAACCCTGACATGAGTTGTATTGGGTTGTAGAGTCCATATGAGAGTGCCTATCAGCCAAGGAGCCATAGAGGTAGTCTCATATCAGTTTGTGAACTCTTGGACTTGTCTATGACTGGATAAGTGCCTCAAGGAGGTGAAGTGTATCGGTTTACAACTTCCTTGGAAAAGTTGTATCGGGTTGTGAATAAAGTGGTGATTGAGTTGATATATCTTACCCAACAAGATAAGTGATGGTCAAAATATCATCTCTAGATTATCCTCAAGTGTTTTGCATGTCAAGATAAATAAGAGTGCATGCATGTATATGAGTCAACCATGCATGGACACGTGGCACCTAGTGTCTTAAAATGATGACACCTCATATACACTCTTTTTCATGAACCTCAACTATATATACCACTCCCTTCACCTATTAGTGAAAAGTTTCAAATCTTACCACCCTCTTGCTCTTAGATATCGTGCATAGTGTCTTGGTATCATGCATAGATGAAGGGTTATCATTCATAGAGCCTTGATATCGGCCATAACAAAGAGATATCGGCCAAGTGAAGGGATATCAGACACAAGTGAGGGATATCAGCCACAAGTGATGAGGTATCATGCATAGTGTTGAGGAGATCAAGTCTTGGACCTTTGATAAGATCATCTCTAACCTTGGGAACGTGAACATTTGGAGCTTGGAGCTTTGAAGCTATTCTTGAGGTGGGTTATATAACTTGAACTCAATTATGTTATTATTTACCATCAATCTTGCCATAGTTGATGATCTACTTTCAATTCAAATTTTCTTGCATAGTTGATGAATCCATAAGTTCTATTAGTGATATACGACTATTATCCATGAAATAGAATAGTAAGAACAAGAGTCTAGAGGTTGATGATGATGATGCCATCATCATGGTCCAACCCGATATTGGGTTGAAGCACCTCTAATTCGATATGTAAAGTGAACATATCACTAAAATGATACAATGAGGGTGCATACACCTTAAAAATGATATGGTGTTGATTATATACCCTAACCCAATATGACAAACCCTAGATGGCGAGTAACCCGATATGGTGATATGAATACACCACTAGCATGACATAATGATGAATTATACCCCATGGACGATATGAGTGACATATACACACATCTTGTGCACGATATGGGATCAAGCATACACCTTAAACACGATATGATGCTGAAACCCAACATGCTGTTGTGAAATATGATATGCATTGGAACCCTACACCCCCATCGGTTTGTAAACTTGAACTAGTTATGTTACAACCCCAATTTTTGGGTTCATTTGGTGAGAAATGTAATTTCTCGGGATAAAGATAAATGAACAAATAATGATTTAATTTCATTTACAATAGCCTTGATGATTGTGTTGTGGGCTTTATTGGCTATTGGGCCCAATAATAAGGAAATTCAATTAATTAATGAATAATTGAGTTTAGAGAAAAGAAAGTTGTGGAAACCTCTAGAAGGCAAAAGAACTTAATCCAAAGGTGGATTTCGTGCCACATGGGTTCCTTGGGTCCCAAGGAGTCCAAAATTGCAAAGATAATGCAATAAGAAAAGAAAAGATTAATTGAGTATTTCTTTATTAAGAAAGAAATTGAAAACAATGGTAAAATGTGGAAAACAAATGAAAAGAGTTATAATTGAGTTATTCTTGGTGGAATTTCGTATCCCAAGGATTCCTAATGTTGAAAGGAATACCAATGAGGAAAATAAAAGAGAAATAAAGAGAAAACCTCAAAAAGAGTTATTTTAATGGGAAATAAACAAGATAATGAGAAATAGTAAAGAATAATGCATATAGATGCATCTAGAAGGATAATAAGTATTCTTGAAAAGGGATTTCGAAATAAAAGAGTTTCTTGGGATCCAAGGAGTCCCAATAAAGAGGAAAGAAAGAGAAAATACCAAAATTGCAAATTAAAAGGATAATGTGATACATTATTAATGAATTTTGTGATATTGTTAAAAAGGAAGTATTCTCTACTTAAGGAAATATTTTTTTGTGGCCAATATATTAAAAGGCATGATTAAAGAGATTAAAGAAGAGGAATTTCGAATTCCTAATTATCCAAGAAATAAAGTTATCAAAATGTAAGTAGGAGAGAGAGAGGAACTTGCTTCCTAGCTAAGGAATATGATTTCCTAATGGAATAAGAACTTGGATCTCATGGATGAACATCCTAGGGCCTTTATACCCTCCCCTATATAAGGGGTACGGCCCTGGGTTGGGTCTAGATAATTCCAAGCACTATTCTCTCTTTCTACTTCTTGTTCCTTGCATATAAACCCTAAACGTGGAGAAGCACTCCATCAATAGAGCAACAATGGGCCGTGAGGAATTTGAGATTGAACGTAGGTTCCCCGCGAAGCTGGGGAGAGTTTTTGCGATCTTGGCTCTGCCCTAACCCAGGCGCAGCAGCAGCCGCAAGGCTGCAATGCTGGCCGTGGGGTGCAGGCTTGCCCAGCCGACCCCGACCACTTCGGCCACTCCTGAAGGCCTCCGACGGTGCGGCAGAACTAGGGCGCTGGTCGGCAGTGCCCTTCGGGCTATGGAGGAGAAACCCCCACACGCAGTCCAGGTCGACGGCAGCTAGGTACGTGAGATTGAAGATAACAGAAAGAGAGTTGGACGATAATACCCCTCCTAAACGTGAAGAAGCGATCCGCGGCCTGGAGGTATAATGGACATTTGGTTATGTTCTCAAGTCAAGCGAGTGCTTTGCATGGGAGCCTGGCAACGTGGCACCCTCCGATTGGCCAGAGTAAGTGAAATTTGCTAAATTCATAGTAAATAATTGGTAGGTCGAATAAGGACATGCTATACATGAAACTTGATCAGATAAATGTGACGAATCCAATAAAAATATAATTGAAGCCTGATTCCTTATGCAATTCAAAAAGTAATGGAAGTTATTAACTTTAATGTAATGATGATTAAAGAAACCCTAATTGGGAATGATTAATGTGATTAGTGGGGTTTAATTGAGGATTAAAGTTGATATTAACCTGTTAATCATAAAGAGATACATTAATATCGAAAAAGATGATTTTTTTGCACGTAATTAGTTTAATTGAAAGTTCACGTGCATGAATATGCTTTAATGGGCCTTGAAACCCTAATGTTGGAAAATTCTACTCTTAATGGCTTTAATTATTCGAAATCGTGAATAAAGCTAAGATGTGATGAATCTAAGCTATTTCGATTATAAAAGTACCTAAATGTGGATAACTACCCTTAATGTAGTAATTAGGGTTTTCTGATGAATAAAAGATAGAATTAATGGTAAATCTAGTTCATATGTGAATTAGACTATAATGAACTTTGAATTAATGATAAATAACGTTCATATGTGGATTAGACCATGATGAACTATGAATTGAGTCTAATAACCTTGAAATAACTTAAAAGGATAAAGATGGTAGTTTTGATATAAAAGAGAAATAATCGATTTTAATTGGGCTTATAATGTTGAAATTAGGGTTTGAGAGCATTAAACGTGATAAAAGTATTATGGAGGTTAAAACCCTAATAAAACCCTAAAGTGTCCTAGAAAGCCTAAGGTGGAATCCAAGTCTAGCTTTAGAATGTTCTGGATAAACTATAACACTTGGATCCCATGCATTAATTTTAGGATATTGTTGATTGCTTGTTACTTGTTCTTTACCCTTATTGCTTGGACAATCAAGTTGCTCTGGATCAGGTATGTGGTTAATTATGAATAACCACCTTAGTTTCCCGAGGATTTTCCAGATGGTTAACTGCATTGAATGCAAATTATCAGTTTGGATGTTCATACTTTCAAACTATAAAGTCACTATGATCATCACATTAATAATAGAAGTATGTATTCTCGCACCTACATGCCACCCTGATGGATGATGCCAAAGGTCAGGCCTAGATGGGTAGACCAATGGACACCTTGAGTGGTGACCCCAGGCACCAAGCTCGGGAATGAGAAGGTGGCCTATGATATTGCATGACTAGAGGGCACCATAAGTGGTGACCCCAGGCACCAAGCTCGGGATTGAGAAGGTGGCCTTAAGTCATTAGCAAAGGGAACCCTAAGGTGGGTATGCCAGGGTTTGGGAAAAAGCGGTGGAGAATGTCATACTGGAAAATGTAATTTGGCTAGTTAATTAACTTGATTGTGATAATTAGATTGTTATCCATATGTGCAAACTTTTGGTTGTTCCCACATACTAGTATATTTCAATATACTGACTGACGTTTTGTTTGTCGGCGTTTTAGGAACAACAATTGAAAGAACAAACAGTAAAGTGACACATTGTGGAAATAAGAAATAAAGTGCAAGGAGGATTAGATAGAATAATTCAAGCTCTGGATAGATATATTTCCAAAGTTTTCGAAGGTAAGTAAAGTTTTAATTTTATACCAAATTCCAGTTAGTTAGTAAAATTTCACAATTATTATTGATTATTTGTGGACCTTTGATCCTGTTAATTGAATAATGACTCTAACGTTTGGGTCTCTTTTAATTGGGGGTTACCGGGAGACGAGGTCGTTATAATTGGTATCAGAGCATAGGTTCCTCATTTAATCTTTAATAATTATTAAATTTTACAAATCCCGTAGAACTCGGGGGAGTTATTAGAGGATTGTCTGAAAGACAGAGGTGTCTAGAAAAGGATCACGTCCAGGGGCTGGCAATATTTTCCTCCGCACCGCTAGTCGGAATACGAGGACTCCCAGATTGTGTGACTGCCTGGCCGATGTCTTAGGATATGACTCAAAATAAGATACTTTTAGGACTCTCTCATCTTGTTCATCCCTTCTCAACTCAAATTCTGTTAAGGACCTTAAGGATTAGGGTTTCCTCTCTTCTCCTCACCCTCTTGAGGTATGGGTAAGGTTGATAAGGATTAAGGAATCCTCCACCAAACTAATAAAAAGCATGTAAGTAAGATGTCATGGACATAAGCTTAATAGAGTAAGCATAAAGGAATAGATACATGCTTATGTCGTATGACACGAGTTGTCATTGCCCTCAGAAGAGGCCTGAGGATAGACCTCCTTGGCAGGAGGATGAGTAGAGAGAGTTAGTCTTGGAGGTAGAGACCTCCATTAGAAGTAGAGACCTAGCACATCCTTTGAGGATGATGTTAACCCTAACCCTAAGTGAAGGTTAGAGAGAGAGATGAAATGATGAGTTAGATGTCATGGTAGACCAGGTGTTTGGATAGACATGCCTTGGATGCCATATGAGCCATGAGAAGTTGATAACCAAGTACCTTTGGCAACCCAACCCTGGGAAGGGTTGTGCATGTTTGAGCGAAGGATAGCTCCTTCATGGATGAGGTTAGTAAAGAACCTATAGAAACCTTATGGACTGTTGCAAGTAGGATATAGCTAGCACCCAGAGTACATCAGTAGTATGAGCAATAAGTTAAAACTGAGGCCAGAAGCATAGGAGGGATGGCTTATGAGATAAGCATAAGGGGCCATGGATAATCATGAGAAAACATAAGTTTGAGCATAGGCTTCACCCACGTAGAGGTATGCTTGTGAGCTCGATCCTTCATGGAGAGAGGACCTCTAATAGTAAGGTTGGATGTGGAGTTAGCTCTAGAGAGAGAAAGCAGGAACCAGGCAAGAAGGTTGGAAACCTAAAACCCCGAGATGTGAGGAAGAGTGGGGAGTTGAGGATGATGCGACCTAAGTGGATGATAGTGGTTGCCTTAGGCTTGACCCCTGGAGGCTGATGATATCTTGGTTGCCTTTAGAGGAACCAAACCCTAGAGAGAGGATGAGTCCGCTAATACCTCTATACCTATGGTATAGATGAGAAGAAGAGTTCCTTAAATCATGTAGAAGTTTAGTAGCAGGTTGTGAGGCCTTTTACCTAGTTGGTTGTCTTTGAGGAGGACTCAACTCTGAGGTGTTGCTTATATAAAAGGATCATGGGAGTACATAACATACCTTGGATATGCTTGATTCCTGATTAAGAGATTGAGCATGCAGTTAGATACCCAAAGGTGAACCTAGGGTTCCTAGGCCTAAGAGGGGAAGCTGTGTACCCAATGCTCATGATGATATTTGAGTCTCTATAGTTTCGAGCATGGTACTCCTCATGTGTAAAGATAAAGGAAACCCCTTAAGTTTAGGGTATGTTTGATGAACCCCTCACAACTAAGTTGATCTAATGTTGAGGAAAGAGAACAAGTATGACCTAGCATGGTTTAATAGGTGGTCTACTTGTGCCCTAGTAGCTGCTGGGTTAAGCATGCTCATGTGAATATAAACCCTAAGGATGTTAGTGACCTTATGAAGGGATGAAAGTCAGTCATGAATGCAGAGAGAGATGATGAAGGATTAGGTAAGGTTCTAAGTTGAGCATGTACTATGTTAGAATCCTAAGTCTATCCAAGGGTCAGGTAGGGATAAGACCGATGGAAGAAGGAGTTGCCTAATTCCCTAGTTGCACATGACCATAGGGTCGGAAGGTAACAACTATCATTGTCTGAGGGCCATGGGTTATGAGATTGATCACCTTCATGAACTCATGGGACCCAAAGGGTAGATGAGTAGGGCACTCTCTAGATGCATGAGGAAGAGGGATGACCCCAAAAAGTGTCGGCACCCTATAGACCCAGAGGAGATGACCAAGGATTGTGTGTAAACCCCAGTAGGTTCGAGACTAGTTTTCCATGGAAGTAATTTTTTTTTTTTGATATCATGATGTTTGTGACGTGGAGACATGAGTTGCACGTTTCAAATTAGATTTGAAGGTGTATTGGCAAGGTGGGATGTACCATCTCTACTCCTGGAATGGGAAGAAATTTGTATTTGGACGGCCGCCAAATGCTTATTTCTTCTTATTATGGGAGTGAGAGATAGGACAGTACGCATGCCTTACACCAAGGATAAAGATGATGTAAGTTGGAACGTTGCTACAAGGTATGAGGACAGAGATGATAACATACCTTTGTGGAAGGAATAATACATGGATGGTTTACAAACGCTAAGAGAAATAAGGTAGTAATCTTATCAGGATGTTTTTAGCATGAGCTATGTGGAATTTGCAAGTGATACAAGATTGAGTTTGATCATCATTAGGATGAGCTCAGAGTTTCTTGATGAAGACAAACTTAGAGTTTGAAATGGGATGATAAGTAGAATACATGGAGGTGTATGTCTTCAACATTACCTAACACTTGAGGATAAGAAGTGGTAATGAATGCTCTGGTTGAGATATAGCTGCCCAGTTAGTTGGAAGCTGGAAGAAGTTGAGGTTGTTCGACTAACCTTATGTTTGGAAAGAGGAGGTGTTTTGGCTAACACACAGATGTAACAAGATATGTTGAACAAGTTAATGGTTGTTTAGTTAGTCAGTTTAGTCCTTGATGTATTAAAAGGATGGTGATAGAACCTCAGATACACTTCTTTGGATAGGAAGGTAATAAAGCCTTTTCGAGAGTGGTTTAGGGTTTCTGAGGTATCAAGCTTAAGGAATCATAACAATACAGGAGGTCATGATATACCCTGGTACTACAAAGATAGTAAGTGATGGTAGCACTCTGGATGCTTAAAACAAAGTTGCATGTAGCATGTGACCATGCAAGCCAGGAGGTGAAGGACGAACAACAGTAACCCAGTGTATCGATATAGAGGATAAAAGAGTCCCTGAGAGGGAATGGGAGTTCATCACTATGGATGTTGTGGTAAGTCTCCCTTTGACCCAGAAGGTCAAGATGCAATATGGGTTATGGTAGATTGCCTTACCTAGATAACATGAGAAAGAAAGGAGTATTATCAGGAGATAGATTCTGTTGAACTACATAAGAGAGAGAGATGGTTCAACTACACCATGATACGAGTTCAAAAGTTCTTGAGTATGACCTAAAGGCTCACTTCCATAAGGTGGAAGTAGGTACACGAAGAACTCAGTGTCAGTACCGCCTATCACCCCTAACTAATGGTTAGTATGATCCAGACTAGAGGATCTGATGAGAGCAAGTTTGCTTGTTCAGGGTGATACAAAGAGGCAATTTGTTATGACCCACTCTATGATTAACTAGTAAGCACATCGCTTAGTGCATCATTAATTTAAGCAAACTGAATAAAGTACTCAAGATGCAATTTGTGCATTGACCAGTTGTGAATAGCTAATAATCAAGATAAGCTAATGTGTGAATCAATAGTTGAGATTGAAACATATGAGGTAATTAATGTTAATGGCAATGATGATCGTTAGGTTAATTAAGTTGAGTTGAGTACTCACTGTTGCAATTAGTGATTTGATTAGTTGTGGCATGTTAATTTGCATATTTTGCCCTAAGGTTGTAGAGAATCTCGCGCTTGAAACTTTGCAAGAAGAATCACTTCAAACGGACCTCCGAGTCAATAGTTATAGCATTTCCAATTTTTAGGGTCAAAGATGCAATTTTTCCAAGTTTTCCTTTATAATCATTTTATTTCTCTTTTTTTTTGTTTTACCGCTTATCCGTTTCTTCTTTTCCTTCACCCGACAGAGCGAGAAATAGTCGCAGAGGCGGCGCTCTACTAGCAGGCCGATCCAGGCGCGATTCTGGAGCTCCAAGCTCGGATCCAGGCGCCCCTTCTACCCTTCCGCCCTTCTTCTTCCTCCACTCATCTTCCCTTCCCCTCTCCTTTGCTTGCCAGCCGCTACCAACAGCTAGGGCGGCGCCCTGTAGCTGCGGCTGCAGCGGCCGGCCAAGTGCCCTTTTGGGGTACGGCTAGCAGCTTGAAATGAAGCCATTGACTTCGTCCAAAGGGCCACAACAAGAATCTGGAGCTCTAGCAATGATTCAACATCCCAATCGAGCTCCTTTCCATCCTGTACGTGAGAAGCTGCTGCTTGCAGCAGCAGGTCCGAGCCAGAGGAAATTCCGCCCGAGAAACACCATAAAATCGGTGCCAATGAGTTTGACCTAGAGTCACGAATGCAAATCCGTAGTCGATTAGCCACGAGTAGCGACAAATCAGTTGAGCCCTTCCATCTGTTCGGGAAGTAGGTCCAAATCCAGGATTATTCGGAGGTTGAAGAAGATCTGCTGACGCCCAGAAACTGGTCCCTGGACGCGTTCCTGGACGGATCCAAACAAATTCGGACATTCCGAATTAGGTGAGTAGGGTTTCATTTATTTATCATTAATAAACTCAGGCGTTTGAATATTTCCAGTTATGTGCGCGAATTACATTGATAACAGGCGTTATCAGGCGTAGGGCAGCGTTTGGCGTCGCCCGACTTTTTATTTCATAAACTGCTTCTAGACACTGTTATATGATTAAATTTAGCATTTGAACAGTACGGATTGAATCAGTAGATTTATATGGTTCATTGGAACCTAAATTGCTCATTTGAATGTTGAAATTAGAAATTCATGTCTGAAAATGGTATGATTTGGGTATGAACCCAGATAATGAAGATTTCTGATAAATTATCAGATGTACGATTTCAAAGGTGATATGAATAAATAAAAACATGCAAGAAAACCCTAATTGCATATATCTTTTGACGTTAATATGTGTAATTTGATATTTACATGAAATGGCACATTTCTCTGAAATATTACCAGAAATTCTCAAGTATTGTTATTAAATTGTATTGTGATATGTAATTAACTCTTAATTGAGTTAAGTGATGCACAAACCAGGATTTGGTTTAATGTGCACGTTTTTCGAGAATTTTAGAGAATTGATAATGGTTGAGTATGATTCTCATATGTGAAGTAAATTTCTTTAATTTGTGCAATAAGATGTTCAATTACGTAAATTCGCTATGTATGTGACAAATTGAAATAAGTTGGGTTATTTATGCATTTCTAATTTGTCTGAATGCATGGTATGAGAATTTCTCAGAAATTACAATGATTTAAAATATATTGCTCTGTCAGTTTAGAATGACAGTGTATTGTGATCTGATATGAAATCAGTAAATGTGACATTCATGTTTAAATGTTTATATGTTAATCAGTTAATAGACTTAGGTGCCCTAACACCGTAGAACCCCTTTGACAGATCTGCTTCTTAGGGGTGAAACTCGTGTTGCAACATCATCCGTGCTTGTGTCATGGACACACGAGGAAAGAAAGGCAGTGTCCAACAACAACCGTGCTTGTGTCACGATGGCACTGGAGGAAAAATGGGGGTTACTCAACATCATCCGTGCTTGTGTCATGGAGGTAACCCGGTGAGACTCTCCGCCTGTGTACTCAGGTTAGAGGAGGAGTCTAGAGCACTCAGAGTAGTGCAATGAGGTCGTAGAGCCTATGAGTCAGGCCGGAGAGCCTGGGGTCCTGTGGCAGAGCAGGGCTGGCGTCAGACTTAGCATTTCCCGGGTGTGTCGCTAAGTCTTGTACGGTGGGATCGTAGTTCGCTACAGATCTTTATATGCAGGGTACACTGCATATGATTAGGGCATAATAATAATATAAATATGTAATCATATAGGATCACAGTAAATTAATATATCCGAACTTTTGTGTCAATTCATTATATCTGTTTATTGGTTTAAATTATCTGTTGTTGCATAGAAATGCGATTATATTCTGTAATCTGCTATGTCATTAGAACTGCCCTTCTTGTATTGTATTTATGTTTATTTCAATTTTATAAACCTGATGAGTTGTTTAGTGATAGCTAAATGAAATGCTATTCACTGAGCGAGTAGGCTCATACCTCTACTCAAAACATTTTCAGGTCATCACCAGCAGCAGGAATCTAAAGAATCCTTTCATCCTAACGCTTAGTCTGTAGAAGGTATAAGTAGTTAGTAGTTAGAGGTCTCTTAGTCCTTTCCCCTCGGTCCTTGGGACATGGTGTGGGTGAGAGAGAGTATGTATGGCGAATGTGTAAAAGATGTAAATTAACTGTTATGTTTTACTTTCTGTTAAACAATGTTACATGTTGTAAACTCTGTTTATGTTCTCTAGCCAGTTTAATTGAAATGCTTCCGCAATAGTTTATTATGTTTTAGTTTACAACAATAATCCGGATATCATTACGAGGTTTTAAAAAGAAAAAAGTTCTCAGTGATTTATTTATGTAATAATCCCTCCGTCGCGCCCTAATCTCGGGATTAGTGGTCAGTGTGAGATCGGGGTGTGACATCTTGGTATCAGAGCATAGGTTGAGTATATGAATACTCTAAGTCAAGGTCAGGGGATGATAAGAGACCAATAGGATTAGGACTTAAGTGCCTTCCTTCTAACTGCGATTTTCTAACAGGAAGTGTTCTGTTATACTATTGCAGATGGCAGGAAGAGGATGTGGTCACGAGAACCAAGTAGAGAGCTTCGGCTGAGTCATTAGGGATCATTAGGATCAAAAGATAAAGTTATAAGTGATAAAAATAAGAAGTGATATGTCTTTAGCTCTGGGAGGTCTGAGTGTTTAGATACCCTGGCCATGTGTCTGAATACTTAGATTGACCAGTATCAAGCTACTCTGTCTATTCTTCTCTGGATGCTCTGGCCAGGTATGCAGAGGAAGGATAGGCTAGAGAGAAACCCTAGAAATCTTAGGGTTAAGAAACTGGAAATTTATGCAGGAGTAAGAGATTAAACATAGGATGCGATGCAACTCTTGCTTTATATTGCTTATTGGATTGGAAATCATTAGAAATGCTCTTATATGTATGGATTTAGATTTTCAGTTTATAGAATAAATATGATTCTTTTATATTGTTGTGTGTCATGAAGTGATTTAGTTATTGTTTATATTCTTTGTATTAAGTAGACCAGAAATTATGTTTAAATGAGTCTGCCTTAGGTGGATATTCTTTCCACATGTTTGAGATTAATAGGAGTTGGTTAATCCTGAGTAGCTCTTGGCTTTAGGATTACATGTCCGGCCTGGTCCGACTGGCAGGATGCGTTACTGAGATCTAATGACTCCTATTAACAGTATAATAAGAGTATACTCTGGATAATTTAGACTCACATCATAGTAAGAATGTACATACACTAAGACGTTGAGATGTAAGAGAAAGATTAGAACAGCTAAGAATTTGCTGGAAATGATATCAGAGGCCCAATGTTGGAACCTCATATGAGCAATCCTTAATTAGAAACAAAGGAACACAATAAGGTTCAGATTAAATTTAATGATTAGGTGAGAAATACCCTTAATGGTACTAATCAATAATGCATAACCAATGCATGGATCCAATACATGATTAGTAAACCCTAGTGGAGGGTGTATCATTGTGAAACCCTAGCTGAGGGTGTATCATTGCGATTGTTTATAGGCAACTTTATAAGTTATGCTTTAAACTAAGATAAGTCCATATCATGTGAGATAGCTGAACAATTCTAATGTGTGGCCTATGCATTATATGCTAAAGGTGAGTATTCTGTGATGGAATGCATTAAGAGGGGAGATACCTTAATACAAGATAAAGTTGGTTAACTCAAGAGAGTCTGAATTAATGAGAAATGGGGAACCCTAACCCTAATTTGGGGAAAAAGGGAATGATAAGCCCTGTTTGATAGTGAACCCTAATTCCTGGTCAAGGAATGATGGTATCACTATTGTATCACATGATGTGATGAATATCTTGTATGACTGTTATCATGCCTAATAACCATGCAGGTATGATGAGATGATGAATGTAGCCAAGTTTGGGCTGTGACATTTATATAATAAATGTTGATTGGCTTTTTGTGTGTTGATGTTGTTGTTGCTTAATAAAAGTAATAATGTGTACGGATTTTATGATCCATGTGAACAAGTTGTTGCCTAGTGAGAGGTGACAAGATGTGAATGGCCTTGTGAGCCATGTGAATAAGTTGTTGCCTAGTGAGAGGTGACAAGATATGAATGGCCTTGTGAGCCATGTGTGATGCTTGGGTAACAAGTATCATGTTTATTTGTAGCATTTGTGTTAATAAGTTATGCTAGAGAACTTGGCTGATGTTACATTTCTGTTATATATCTATAGTTCATTGATGATTATTAATATCTTTTGTATCCATTACAAGTAGATGGATGAACTTATGAGATCTAAAGTTGATTTCAAACTAAGGGAGTAAAATCACATCACAATAACATCGTGTTGCTAATAAGGACCAAACCCTAGAATGTTTAGAATTGTAGTAGTTCAAGGAACATCATTAGTGATTTGACCTTGAATACTAGCATCTTTATAAAACAAAATCATGAGATTTGCACTATGAAAGGAAAGCTAGTACTTATGAAATCTAGGGTTTAAAGGTAGATAAACAACATGAAAATGACTCGGAGAAAAGAGTAAGATATAAATATGAAATGTAATAAGTGTGTTTTAAACAAAAAGAGAAATACAAAATAAGTGAAGTGTGTTATGAAATAAATTCTGGCAGTAATAACAAGAAGTAAGTAGCATAGAATGAGGAGTATTACCCGATACATGATCGGAAGTTAGTTGTTGTAGTTCATGCTCTTAAGACATGGTGTCACTATCTTTATGATGTGACAATAGATTATCACCTTGGAAAGGTGAATGTAGTAGCTGATGCCCTCAGCATGAAGTTAAGTTCAACAACTGATGCATTCTCTATGGCATGTTTCGAGAGAGACATGCTAGTAGAAATGTGAAAGTTGAACTTAGACTTAAGGGTGACATAACATAGTGGTTTGATTGCATAGATGCAAGTCAAGCCTACTTTTTATGATCAGATTAAGGAACTACAGTAGGGTGATAGTGAGTTACATCAGATCATGCATGACTTGACATGGGGTAAAGACCAAAGTTCAGGTTTTTAGATGATGGTGTGTTGTATTAGCATGATATGTTGTGTACCTCGAGACAGTGATTTGAAAGAAAAGATTCTTGAGGAAGCACATGCATCAATGTACACTATGCGTCCAGGCAACACTAAGATGTACAAGAATCTCAAGGAGTTGTATTGGTAGCCTGGTATGGAAAGGATGTAGCTGAGTACGTGACTAGGTGCAGTGTGTGTGTCAACAAGTTAGGGCTAAGCACCAGAAACCTGTAGGTATATTGCAATCTCTTTCTATGCCTGAATGGAAGTGGGAACATATCACAATGGATTTTGTGATAGGGTTGCCCATGACACCTAGAAGTTGTGACTCGATATGAATGATTGTGGATAGACTAATTAAGTCTGCTCACTTTCTTCATATTAAGTCAACCTTTGATGTTCTGAAGTTGGTTAAGATATTCATGGATGAGATAGTCAGGTTTCACGGTATCCTAAGTTCACATTCAAGTTTTGGAATCAGTTGCATTGTACTTTGGGCACAAAGTTAAGGTTCAGTACAACCTTTTCACCACAGACGGATGGTCAGACTAAGAGGACCATTCTGACTTTTGAGGACATGATGAAAGTAGGTGTCTTGCATTTCTGTGAAAGTTGGGAAGAACACTTGAGCCTTATAGAGCTTGCATACAACAATAGTCACCATTCCAGTTTGGTATGACCCCGTATGAAGCTCTGTATGGCATAAAGTGAAGATCACTCATATGTTGGTATGAGGTAGGTGAAAAGCAGATTCTTGGACCAGAGATAGTAGGTTTGACCACTCGAAAGGTTACTGTGATCAAAGAATAGTTGAAAGCTGCTTAGGATAGATAGTAGAGCTATGCTGAGAAGAGGCGTTGACCTCTTGAGTTTCAAGTTGGTGATGAAGTGTACTTGAAAGTTTCACCATGGAAAAGAGGGTTGAGATTTGGTAAGAGAGGCAAACTGACTCCTAGGTTTATGGGCATGTATCCTATCATTGAGAGGATTGGGCCTGTAGCCTATAAGTGGCAATTGCCATCTAAGTTGTATAATTTACATGACGTGTTTCATGTATCGATGTTGAAGACGTGTCCCATGTGTCCTATGTTGAAGGACCGGTTCAGATAGTTGATCGAAGGATCAAGAAACTAAAGAATCATGAGATACCTTTGGTGAAATTTTTGTGGAGGAATCATAACCTAGAGGAAGCTACGTGGGAGCTTGAGTCAGAGATGCGTAACAAGTTTCCTTTTCTCTTTTAGGAATTTCGGGACGAAATTCTTATAAGGGAGGGAGATTGTTATGACCCACTCTATGATTAACTAGTAAGCACATCGCTTAGTGCATCATTAATTTAAGCAAATTGAATAAAGTACTCAAGATGCAATTTGTGCATTGACCAGTTGTGATTAGCTAATAATCAAGATAAGCTAATGTGTGAATCAATAGTTGAGATTGAAACATATGAGGTAATTAATGTTAATGGCAATGATGATCGTTAGGTTAATTAAGTTGAGTTGAGTACTCACTGTTGCAATTAGTGATTTGATTAGTTGTGGCATTTTAATTTGCATATTTTCTTGCCCTAAGGTTGTAGAGAATCTCGCGCTTGAAACTTTGCAAGAAGAATCACTTCAAACGGACCTCCGAGTCAATAGTTATAGCATTTCCAATTTCTAGGGTCAAAGATGCAATTTTTCCAAGTTTTCCTTTATAATCATTTTATTTCTCTTTTTTTTGTTTTACCGCTTATCCGTTTCTTCTTTTCCTTCACCCAACAGAGCGAGAAATAGCCGCAGAGGTGGCACTCTGCTAGCAGGCCGATCCAGGCGCGATTCTGGAGCTCCAAGCTTGGATCCAGGCGCCCCTTCTACCCTTCCGCCCTTCTTCTTCCTCCACTCCTCTTCCCTTCCCCTCTCCTTTGCTTGCCAGCCGCTACCAACAGCTAGGGCGGCGCCCTGTAGCTGCGGCCAGCAGCTGCAGCGGCCGGCCAAGTGCCCTTTTGGGGCACGGCTAGCAGCTTGAAACGAAGCCATTGACTTCGTCCAAAGGGCCACAACAAGAATCCGGAGCTCTAGCAATGATTCAACATCCCAATCGAGCTCCTTTCCATCCTGTACGTGAGAAGCTGCTGCTTGCAGCAGCAGGTCCCAGCCAGAGGAAATTCCACCCGAGAAACACCATAAAATCGGTGCCAATGAGTTTGACCTAGAGTCACGAATGCAAATCCGTAGTCGATTAGCCACGAGTAGCGAAAAATCAGTTGAGCCCTTCCATCTGTTCGGGAAGTAGGTCCAAATCCAGGATTATTCGGAGGTTGAAGAAGATCTGCTGACACCCAGAAACTGGTCCCTGGACGCGTTCCTGGACGGATCCAGAAAAATTCGGACATTCCGAATTAGGTGAGTAGGGTTTCATTTATTTATCATTAATAAACTCAGGCGTTTGAATATTTCCAGTTATGTGCGCGAATTACATTGATAACAGGCGTTATCAGGCGTAGGGCAGCGTTTGGCGTCGCCCGACTTTTTATTTCATAAATTGCTTCTAGACACTGTTATATGATTAAATTTAGCATTTGAACAGTACAGATTGAATCAGTAGATTTATATGGTTCATTGGAACCTAAATTGCTCATTTGAATGTTGAAATTAGAAATTCATGTCTGAAAATGGTATGATTTGGGTATGAACCCAGATAATGAAGATTCTGATAAATTATCAGATGTACGATTTCAAAGGTGATATGAATAAATAAAAACATGCAAGAAAACCCTAATTGCATATATCTTTTGACGTTAATATGTGTAATTTGATATTTACATGAAATGACACATTTCTCTGAAATATTACCAGAAATTCTCAAGTATTGTTATTAAATTGTATTGTGATATGTAATTAACTCTTAATTGAGTTAAGTGATGCACAAACCAGGATTTGGTTTAATGTGCACGTTTTTCGAGAATTTTAGAGAATTGATAATGGTTGAGTATGATTCTCATATGTGAAGTAAATTTCTTTAATTTGTGCAATAAGATGTTCAATTGCGTAAATTCGCTATGTATGTGCCAAATTGAAATAAGTTGGGTTATTTATGCATTTCTAATTTGTCTGAATGCATGGTATGAGAATTTCTCAAAAATTACAATGATTTAAAATATATTGCTATGTCAGTTTAGAATGACAGTGTATTGTGATCTGATATGAAATCAGTAAATGTGACATTCCTGTTTAAATGTTTATATGTTAATCAGTTAATAGACTTAGGTGCCCTAACACTGTAGAACCCCTTTGACAGATCTGCTTCTTAGGGGTGAAACTCGTGTTGCAACATCATCTGTGCTTGTGTCATGGACACACGAGGAAAGAGAGGCAGTGTCCAACAACAACCGTGCTTGTGTCACGATGGCACTGGAGGAAAAATGGGGGTTACTCAACATCATCCATGCTTGTGTCACGGAGGTAACCCGGTGAGACTCTCCGCCTGTGTACTCAGGTTAGAGGAGGAGTCTAGAGCACTCAGAGTAGTGCAATGAGGTCGTAGAGCCTATGAGTCAGGCCGGAGAGCCTGGGGTCCTGTGGCAGAGCAGGGCTGGCGTCAGACTTAGCATTTCCCGGGTGTGTCGCTAAGTCTTGTACGGTGGGATCGTAGTTCGCTACGGATCTTTATATGCAGGGTACACTGCATATGATTAGGGCATAATAATAATATAAATATGTAATCATATAGGATCACAGTAAATTAATATATCCGAACTTTTGTGCCAATTCATTATATCTGTTTATTGGTTTAAATTATCTGTTGTTGCATAGAAATGCGATTATATTCTGTAATCTGCTATGTCATTAGAACTGCCCTTCTTGTATTATATTTATGTTTATTTCAATTTTATAAACCTGATGAGTTGTTTAGTGATAGCTAAATGAAATGCTATTCACTGAGCGAGTAGGCTCATACCTCTACTCAAAACATTTTCAGGTCATCACCAGCAGCAGGAATCTGAAGAATCCTTTCATCCTAACGCTTAGTCTGTAGAAGGTATAAGTAGTTAGTAGTTAGAGGTCTCTTAGTCCTTTCCCCTCAGTCCTTGGGACATGGTGTGGGTGAGAGAGAGTATGTATGGCGAATGTGTAAAAGATGTAAATTAACTGTTATGTTTTACTTTCTGTTAAACAATGTTACATGTTGTAAACTCTGTTTATGTTCTCTAGCCAGTTTAATTGAAATGCTTCTGCAATAGTTTATTATGTTTTAGTTTACAACAAAAATCGGATATCATTACGAGGTTTTAAAAAGAAAAAAGTTCTCAGTGATTTATTTATGTAATAATCCCTCCGTCGCGCCCTAATCTCGGGATTAGTGGTCAGTGTGAGATCGGGGTGTGACACAATTCTTAAGATGTGATGTTAACCACCATAGCCTTTATCAGGATGCAAGAAGGAGGTTGTGTTGGTCACCACTTCATTAAGATGATGTTGGTGAAGGAGGCCTCACGAAGGTCAGAAAAGAACCACAGTGAGTGCAGATGAAGTCACTTTGATCATGCAATGGCTGAGAGAGAGAAAGCCCAGAGACGACATGAGTCGTGAGCTGATGCAAAGCAGACTAACATGCAGTTCACTGTAGGAAAATATGTGATGTGAAAATCCGACCCCTCTAGGCTACAACTGAGAAAGCTGAGTCCCCGATATATGGGTCCATTTGAGATGGATTGGTGGAGATGGTTGTGTTTAGCCTTGCCCCTCAAGATAGCATGATGTGTAATGTGTTCCATGAGTCCGATCTAGAAGCACTATGTGAGGTACCCAAGACATGTTCTAAGCCTTGAACCTATTCAGCTTTTGAGATGTTGAACTGTCCTGAGTCACCTATGAGGGTACGATATACCAAGGTAAGAAAGAACTCAGATGGAAGAATATGACATGATGAAGGTTCTTGGGAGGCACCATGGAAAGGGTGAAGCCACATGGGAGCCCTGATGGATGAATGAAAGGCTTATCCTGAACAGTTTGTTTGCTTAATTGAATTTTGAGGACAAAATTCTTATAAGAGGGGAAGGATGTTACAACCCCAATTTTTGGGTTCATTTGGTGAGAAATGTAATTTCTCGTGATAAAGATAAATGAACAAATAATGATTTAATTTCATTTACAATAGCCTTGATGATTGTGTTGTGGGCTTTATTGGCTATTGGGCCCAATAACAAGGAAATTCAATTAATTAATGAATAATTGAGTTTTGAGAAAAGAAAGTTGTGGAAACCTATAGAAGGCAAAAGAACTTAATCCAAAGGTGGATTTCGTGCCACATGGGTTCCTTGGGTCCCAAGGAGTCCAAAATTGCAAAGATAATGCAATAAGAAAAGAAAAGATTAATTGAGTATTTCTTTATTAAGAAAGAAATTGAAAACAATGGTAAAATGTGGAAAACAAATGAAAAGAGGTATAATTGAGTTATTCTTGGTGGAATTTCGTATCCCAAGGATTCCTAATGTTGAAAGGAATACCAATGAGGAAAATAAAAGAGAAATAAAGAGAAAACCTCAAAAAGAGATATTTTAATGGGAAATAAACAAGATAATGAGAAATAGTAAAGAATAATGCATATGGATGCATCTAGAAGGATAATAAGTATTCTTGAAAAAGGGATTTCGAAATAAAAGAGTTTCTTGGGATCCAAGGAGTCCCAATAAAGAGGAAAGAAAGAGAAAATAGCAAAATTGCAAATTAAAAGGATAATGTGATACATTATTAATGAATTTTGTGATATTGTTAAAAAGGAAGTATTCTCTACTTAAGGAAATATTTTTTCGTGGCCAATATATTAAAAGGAATGATTAAAGAGATTAAAGAAGAGGAATTTCGAATTCCTAATTATCCAAGAAGTAAAGTTATCAAAATGTAAATAGGAGAGAGAGAGGAACTTGCTTCCTAGCTAAGGAATATGATTTCCTAATGGAATAAGAACTTGGATCTCGTGGATGAACATCCTAGGGCCTTTATACCCTCCCCTATATAAGGGGTACGACCCTGGGCTGGGTCCAGATAATTCCAAGCACTATTCTCTCTTTCTACTTCTTGTTCCTTTCATACAAACCCTAAACGTGGAGAAGCACTCCATCAGTAGAGCAACAATGGGCCGTGAGGAAGTCGAGATTGAACGTAGGTTCCCCGCGAAGCTGGGGAGAGTTTTTGTGATCTTGGCTCTGCCCTAACCCAGGCACAGCAGTAGCCGCAAGGCTGCAACGCTGGCCGTGGGGTGTAGGCTTTCCCATCCGATCCTGACCACTCCTAAAGACCTCTGATGGCGCGGCGGAGGGCGGCGGAACCGGGGCGCTGGTCGGCAGTGCCCTTCGGGCCATGGAGGAGGGAGGAGAAACCCCCACGCGCAGTCCAGGTCGACGACAGCTAGGTACGCGAGGTTGAAGATGACGCAAAGAGAGTTGGACGATAATACCCCTCCTAAACGTGAAGAAGCGATCCGCCGCCTGGGGATATAATGGACATTTGGTTATGTTCTCAAGTCAAGCGAGTGCTTTGCATGGGAGCCTGGCAGCATGGCGCCCTCCGATTGGCCAGAGTAAGTGAAATTTGCTAAATTCATAGTAAATAATTGGTAGGTCGAATAAGGACATGTTATACATGAATCTTGATCAGAAAAACGTGACAAATCTAATAAAAATATAATTGAAAGCTGATTCATTGTACAATTCAAAAAGTAATGGAAGTTATTAACTTTAATGTAATGATGATTAAAGAAACCCTAATTGGGAATGATTAATGTGATTAGTGGGGTTTAATTGAGTTAATATTAACCTGTTAATCATAAAGAGATACATTAATATCGAAAAAGATGAATTTTTTTGCATGTAATTAGTTTAATTGAAAGTTCACATGCATGAATATGCTTTAATGGGCCTCGAAACCCTAATGTTGGCAAATTCTACTCTTAATGGCTTTACTTATTCAAAATCGTGAATAAAGCTAAGATGTGATGAATCTAAGCTATTTCGAGTATAAAAGTACCTAAATGTGGATAACTACCCTTAATGTAGTAATTAGGGTTTTCTGATGAATAAAAGATAGAATTAATGGTAAATCTAGTTCAAATGCGAATTAGACTATAATGAACTTTGAATTAATGATAAATAACGTTCATATGTGGATTAGACCATGATGAACTATGAATTGAGTCTAATAACCTTGAAATAACTTAAAAGGATAAAGATGGTAGTTTTGATATAAAAGAGAAATAATCGATTTTAATTGGGCTTATAATGTTGAAATTAGGGTTTGAGAGCATTAAACGTGATAAAAGTATTATGGAGGCTAAAACCCTAATAAAACCCTAAAGTGTCCTAGAAAGCCTAAGGTGGAATCCAAGTCTAGCTATAGAATGTTCTGGATAAACTATACCACTTGGATCCCATGCATTAATTTTAGGATATTGTTGATTGCTTGTTGCTTGTTCTTTATCCTTATTGCTTGGAAAATCAAGTTGCTCTGGATCAGGTATGTGGTTAATTATGAATAACCACCTTAGTTTCCCGAGGATTTTCTAGATGGTTAATCACATTGAATGCAAATTATCAGTTTGGATGTTCATACTTGCAAACTATAAAGTCACTATGATTATCACATTAATAATAGAAGTATGTATTCTCGCACCTACTTGCCACCCTGATGGATGATGCCAAAGGTCAGGCCCAGATGGGTAGACCAATGGACACCTTGAGTGGTGTCCCCAGGCACCAAGATCGAGAATAAGAAGGTAGCCTATGATATTGCATGACTAGAGGGCACCATAAGTGGTGACCCCAGGCACCAAGATCGGGATTGAGAAGGCGGCCTTAACTCATTAGCAAAGGGAACCCTAAGGTGGGTATGCCAGGGTTAGGGCAAAAGTGGTGGAGAATGTCATACTGGAAAATGTAAATTGGCTGGTTAATTAACTTGATTGTGATAATTAGATTGTTATCCATATGTGCAAACTTTTGGTTGTTCCCACATACTAGTATATTTCAATATACTGACCGCCGTTTTGTTTGTCGGCGTTTTAGGAACAACAATTGAAAGAAAAAATAGTAAAGTGACACATTGTGGAAATAAGAAATAAAGTGCAAGGAGGATTAGATAGAATAATTCAAGCTCTGGATAGATAGATTTCCAAAGTTTTCAAAGGTAAGTAAAGTTTAAATTTTATACCGAATTCCAGTTAGTTAGTAGAATTTCACAATTATTATTGATTATTTGTGAACCTTTGATCCTGTTAATTGAATAACGGCTTTGACCTTCGGGTCTCCCTTAATTGAGGGTTACCAGGAGACGGGGTCGTTACAATTGGTATCAGAGCATAGGTTCCTCATTTAATCTTTAATAATTATTAAATTTTACAACCCCAATTTTTGGGTTCATTTGGTGAGAAATGTAATTTCTCATGATAAAGATAAATGAACAAATAATGATTTAGTTTCGTTTACAATAGCCTTGATGATCGTGTTGTGGGCTTTATTGGATATTGGGCCCAATAACAAGGAAATTCAATTAATTAATGAATATTTGAGTTTTGAGAAAAGAAAGTTGTGGAAACCTCTAGAAGGCAAAAGAACTTAATCCAAAGGTGGATTTCGTGCCACATGGGTTCCTTGGGTCGCAAGGAGTCCAAAATTGCAAAGATAATGCAATAAGAAAAGAAAAGATTAATTGAGTATTTCTTTATTAAGAAAGAAATTGAAAACAATGGTAAAATGTGGAAAACAAATGAAAAGAGGTATAATTGAGTTATTCTTGGTGGAATTTTGTATCCCAAGGATTCCTAATGTTGAAAAGAATACCAATGAGGAAAATAAAAGAGAAATAAAGAGAAAACCTCAAAAAGAGATATTTTAATGGGAAATAAACAAGATAATGAGAAATAGTAAAGAATAATGCATATAGATGCATCTAGAAGGATAATAAGTATTCTTGAAAAGGGATTTCAAAATAAAAGAGTTTCTTGGGATCCAAGGAGTCCCAATAAAGAGGAAAGAAAGAGAAAATACCAAAATTGCAAATTAAAAGGATAATGTGATACATTATTAATGAATTTTGTGATATTGTTAAAAAGGAAGTATTCTCTACTTAAGGAAATATTTTTTCGTGGCCAATATATTAAAAGGCATGATTAAAGAGATTAAAGAAGAGGAATTTCGAATTCCTAATTATACAAGAAATAAAGTTATCAAAATGTAAGTAGGAGAGAGAGAGGAACTTGCTTCCTAGCTAAGGAATATGATTTCCTAATGGAATAAGAACTTGGATCTAGTGGATGAACATCCTAGGGCCTTTATACCCTCCCCTATATAAGGGGTACGACCCTGGGCTGGGTCCAGATAATTCCAAGCACTATTCTCTCTTTCTACTTCTTGTTCCTTGCATACAAACCCTAAATGTAGAGAAGCACTCCTTCAGTAGAGCAGAAATGGGTCGTGAGGAAGTCGAGATTGAACGTAGGTTCCCCACGAAGCTGGGGAGAGTTTTTGTGATCTTGGCTCTGCCCTAACCTAGGCACAACAGCAGCCGCAAGGCTGTAACGCTGGCCTTGGGGTGTTGGCTTGCCCAGTCGATCCTGACCACTTCGGCCACTCCTGAAGACCTCCGATGGCGTGGTGGAGGGCGGCGGAATTGGGGCGCTGGTCGGCAGTGCCCTTCGGGCCATGGAGGAGGGAGGAGAAACCCCCTCACGCAGTCGAGGTCGACGACAGCTAGGTACGCGAGGTTGAAGATGACACAAAGAGAGTTGGACGATAATACCCCTCCTAAACGTGAAGAAGCGATCCGCGGCCTGGGGGTATAATGGACATTTGATTATGTTCTCAAGTAAAGCGAGTGCTTTGCATGGGAGCCTAGCAACGCGGCGCCCTCCGATTGGCTAGAGTAAGTGAAATTTGCTAAATTCATAGTCAATAATTGGTAGGTCGAATAAGGACATGTTATACATGAAACTTGATCAGAAAAATGTGACAAATTCAATAAAAATATAATTGAAGCCTGATTCCTTGTGCAATTCAAAAAGTAATGGAAGTTATTAACTGTAATGTAATGATGATTAAAGAAACCCTAATTAGGAATGATTAATGTCATTAGTGGGTTTAATTAAGGATTAAAGTTGATATTCACCTGTTAATCATAAAGAGATACATTAATATCGAAAAGATGAATTTTTTTTGCACGTAATTAGTTTAATTGAAAGTTCACGTGCATGAATATGCTTTAATGGGCCTTGAAACCCTAATGTTGGCAAATTTTACTCTTAATGGCTTTAATTATTCGAAATCGTGAATAAAGCTAAGATGTGATGAATCTAAGCTATTTCAAGTATAAAAGTACCTAAATGTGGATAACTACCCTTAATGTAGTAATTAGGGTTTTCTGATGAATAAAAGATAGAATTAATGGTAAATCTAGTTCATATGCGAATTAGACTATAATGAACTTTGAATTAATGATAAATAACGTTCATATGTGGATTAGACCATGATGAACTATGAATTGAGTCTAATAACCTTGAAATAACTTAAAAGGATAAAGATTGTAGTTTTGATATAAAAGAGAAATAATCGATTTTAATTGGGCTTATAATGTTGAAATTAGGGTTTGAGAATATTAAACGTGATAAAAGTATTATGGAGGCTAAAACCCTGATAAAACCCTAAAGTGGCCTATAAAGCCTAAGGTGGAATCCAAGTCTAGCTTTAGAATGTTTTGGATAAACTATAACACTTGGATCCCATGCATTAATTTTAGGATATTGTTGATTGCTTGTTGCTTGTTCTTTATCCTTATTGCTTGGACAATCAAGTTGCTCTGGATCAGGTATGTGGTTAATTATGAATAACAGCCTTAGTTTCTCGAGGATTTTCCGGATGGTTAATCACATTGAATGCAAATTATCAGTTTGTATGTTCATACTTGCAAACTATAAAGTCACTATGATTATCACATTAATAATAGAAGTATGTATTCTCGCACCTACATGCCACCCAGATGGATGATGCCAAAGGTCAGGCCCAGATGGGTAGACCAATGGACACCTTGAGTGGTGACCCCAGACACCAAGCTTGAGAATGAGAAGGTGGCCTATGATATTGTGTGACTAGAGGGCACCATAAGTGGTGACCCCAGGCACCAAGATCGGGATTGAGAAGGTGGCCTTAAGTCATTAGCAAAGGGAACCCTAAGGTGGGTATGCCAGGGTTAGGGCAAAAGCGGTGGAGAATGCCATACTGGAAAATGTAAATTGGCTGGTTAATTAACTTGATTGTGAAATTAGATTGTTATCCATATGTGCAAACTTTTGGTTGTTCCCACATACCAGTATATTTCAATATACTAACCGACGTTTTGTTTTTCGGCATTTTAGGAACAAAAATTGAAAGAACAAACAATAAAGTGACACATTACGAAAATAAGAAATAAAGTGCAAGGAGGATTAGATAGAATAATTCAAGCTCTGGATAGATAGATTTCCAAAGTTTTCAAAGGTAAGTAAAGTTTAAATTTTATACCAAATTCCAGTTAGTTAGTATAATTTCACAATTATTATTGATTATTTGTGAACCTTTGATCCTGTTAATTGAATAACGGCTCTGACCTTCGGGTCTCCCTTAATTGAGGGTTACCGGGAGATGGGGTCGTTACAATTGGTATCAGAGCATAGGTTCCTCATTTAATATTTAATAATTATTAAATTTTACAACCCCAATATTTGGGTTCATTTGGTGAGAAATGTAATTTCTTGTGATAAAGATAAATGAACAAATAATGATTTAGTTTCATTTACAATAGCCTTGATGATTGTGTTGTGGGCTTTATTGGCTATTGGGCCCAATAACAAGGAAATTCAATTAATTAATGAATAATTGAGTTTTGAGAAAAGAAAGTTGTGGAAACCTCTAGAAGGCAAAAAAATTTAATCCAAAGGTGGATTTCGTGCCACATGGGTTCCTTGGGTCCCAAGGAGTCCAAAATTGCAAAGATAATGCAATAAGAAAAGAAAAGATTAATTGAGTATTTCTTTATTAAGAAAGAAATTGAAAACAATGGTAAAATGTGGAAAACAAATGAAAAGAGGTATAATTGAGTTATTCTTGGTGGAATTTCGTATCCCAAGGATTCCTAATGTTGAAAAGAATACCAATGAGGAAAATAAAAGAGAAATAAAGAGAAAACCTCAAAAAGAGATATTTTAATGGGAAATAAACAAGATAATGAGAAATAGTAAAGAATAATGCATATAGATGCATCTAGAAGGATAATAAGTATTCTTGAAAAGGGATTTCAAAATAAAAGAGTTTCTTGGGATCCAAGGAGTCCCAATAAAGAGGAAAGAAAGATAAAATACCAAAATTGCAAATTAAAGGGATAATGTGATACATTATTAATGAATTTTGTGATATTGTTAAAAAGGAAGTATTCTCTACTTAAGGAAATATTTTTTCGTGGCCAATATATTAAAAGGCATGATTAAAGGGATTAAAGAAGAGGAATTTCGAATTCCTAATTATCCAAGAAATAAAGATATCAAAATGTAAGTAGGAGAGAGAGAGGAACTTGCTTCCTAGCTAAGGAATATGATTTCCTAATGGAATAAGAACTTGGATCTTGTAGATGAACATCCTAGGGCCTTTATACCCTCCCCTATATAAGGGGTACGACCCTGGGCTGGGTCCAGATAATTCCAAGACTATTCTCTCTTTCTACTTCTTATTCCTTGCATACAAACCCTAAACGTGGAGAAGCACTCCATCAATAGAGCAACAATGGGCCGTGAGGAAGTCGAGATTGAACGTAGGTTCCCCATGAAGTTGGGGAGAGTTTTTGTGATCTTGGCTCTGCCCTAACCTAGGCGCAACAGCAGCCGCAAGGCTGCAACACTGGCCGTGGGGTGTAGGCTTGCCCAGCCGATCCCGACCACTTCGGCCACTCTTGAAGACCTCTGATGGCGTGGCGGAGGGTGGCGGAACCGGGGCGCTGGTCGGCAGTGCCCTTCATGCCATGGAGGAGGGAGGAGAAACCCCCATGCGCAGTCCAGGTCGACAACAACTAGGTACGCGAGGTTGAAGATGACGCAAAGAGAGTTGGATGATAATACCCCTCCTAAATGTGAAGAAGCGATCCGCCGCCTGGGGGTATAATGGACATTTGGTTATGTTCTCAAGTCAAGCGAGTGCTTTGCATGGGAGCCTGGCAACGTGGCGCCCTCCGATTGGCCAGAGTAAGTGAAATTTGATAAATTCATAGTAAATAATTGGTAGGTCGAATAAGGACATGTTATACATGAAACTTGATCAGAAAAATGTGATGAATCCAATAAAAATATAATTGAAGCCTAATTCTTTGTGCAATTCAAAAAGTAATGGAAGTTGTTAACTTTAATGTAATGATGATTAAAGAAACCCTAATTAGGAATGATTAATGTGATTAGTGGGGTTTAATTGAGGATTAAAGTTGATATTAACCTGTTAATCATAAAGAGATACATTAATATCGAAAAGATGATTTTTTTGCACGTAATTAGTTTAATTGAAAGTTCACGTGCATGAATATGCTTTAATGGGACTTGAAACCCTAATGTTGGCAAATTTTACTCTTAATGGATTTAATTATTCGAAATCATGAATAAAGCTAAGATGTGATGAATCTAAGCTATTTCGAGTATAAAAGTACCTAAATATGAATAACTACCCTTAATGTAGTAATTAGGGTTTTCTGATGAATAAAAGATAGAATTAATGGTAAATCTAGTTCATATGCGAATTAGACTATAATGAACTTTGAATTAATGATAAATAACGTTCCTATGTGGATTAGACCATGATGAACTATGAATTGAGTCTAATAACCTTGAAATAACTTAAAAGGATAAAGATGGTAGTATTGATATAAAAGAGAAATAATCGATTTTAATTGGGCTTATAATGTTGAAATTAGGGTTTGAGAGCATTAAACGTGATAAAAGTATTATGGAGGCTAAAACCCTAATAAAACCCTAAAATGGCCTAGAAAGCCTAAGGTGGAATCCAAGTCTAGCTTTAGAATGTTCTGGATAAACTATAACACTTGGATCCCATGCATTAATTTTAGGATATTGTTGATTACTTGTTGCTTGTTCTTTATCCTTATTGCTTGGACAATCAAGTTGCTCTGGATCAGGTATGTGGTTAATTATGAATAACCGCCTTAGTTTCCCAAGTATTTTCCGGATGGTTTATCGCATTGAATGCAAATTATCAGTTTGGATGTTCATACTTGCAAACTATAAAGTCACTATGATTATTACATTAATAATAGAAGTATGTATTCTCACACCTACATGCCACCCTGATGGATGATGCCAAAGGTCAGGACCAGATGGGTAGACCAATGGACACCTTGAGTGGTGACCACATGCACCAAGCTCGAGAATGAGAAGGTGGCCTATGATATTGCATGACTAGAGGGCACCATAAGTGGTGACCCCAGGCACCAAGCTCGGGATTGAGAAGGTGGCCTTAAGTCATTAGCAAAGGGAACCCTAAGGTGGGTATGCCAGGGTTAGGGCAAAAGCGGTGGAGAATGTCATACTGGGAAATGTAAATTGGCTGGTTAATTAATTTGATTGTGATAATTAGATTGTTATCCATATGTGCAAACTTTTGGTTGTTCCCACATACCAGTATATTTCAATATACCGACTGACGTTTTGTTTTTTGGCGTTTTAGGAACAACAATTGAAAGAACAAACAATAAAGTGAGACATTGCGGAAATAAGAAATAAAGTGCAAGGAGGATTAGATAGAATAATTCAAGCTCTAGATAGATATATTTCCAAAGTTTTCAAAGGTAAGTAAAGTTTTAATTTTATACCAAATTCTAGTTAGTTAGTAGAATTTCACAATTATTATTGATTATTTGTGAACCTTTGATCCTGTTAATTGAATAACGGCTCTAACCTTCGGGTCTCCCTTAATTGAGGGTTACCGGGAGACGGGGTCATTACAACTGGTATCAGAGCATAGGTTCCTCATTTAATATTTAATAATTATTAAATTTTACAACCCCAATTTTTGGGTTCATTTGGTGAGAAATCTAATTTCTTGTGATAAAACATAAATGAACAAATAACGATTTAATTTCATTTACAATAGCCTTGATGATTGTGTTGTGGGCTTTATTGGCTATTGGGCCCAATAACACGGAAATTCAATCAATTAATGAATAATTGAGTTTTGAGAAAAGAAAGTTGTGGAAACCTCTAGAAGGCAAAAGAACTGAATCCAAAGGTGGATTTCGTACCACATGGGTTCCTTGGGTCCCAAGGAGTCCAAAATTGCAAAGATAATGCAATAAGAAAAGAAAAGATTAATTGAGTATTTCTTTATTAAGAAAGAAATTGAAAACAATGGTAAAATGTGGAAAACAAATGAAAAGAGGTATAATTGAGTTATTCTTGGTGGAATTTTGTATCCCAAGGATTCCTAATGTTGAAAGGAATACCAATGAGGAAAGTAAAAGAGAAATAAGGAGAAAACCTCAAAAAGAGATATTTTAATGGGAAATAAACAAGATAATGAGAATTAGTAAAGAATAATGCATATAGATGCATCTAGAAGGATAATAAGTATTATTGAAAAGGGATTTCGAAATAAAAGAGTTTCTTGGGATCCAAGGAGTCCCAATAAAGAGGAAAGAAAGAGAAAATACCAAAATTGCAAATTAAAAGGATAATGTGATACATTATTAATGAATTTTGTGATATTGTTAAAAAGGAAGTATTCTCTACTTAAGGAAATATTTTTTCATGGCCAATGTATTAAAAGGCATGATTAAAGAGATGAAATAAGAGGAATTTCGAATTCCTAATTATCCGAGAAATAAAGTTATCAAAATGTAAGTAGGAGAGAGAGAGGAACTTGCTTCCCAGCTAAGGAATATGATTTCCTAATGAAATAAGAACTTGGATCTCATGGATGAACATCCTAGGGCCTTTATACCCTCCACTATATAAGGGGTACGGCCCTGGGCTGGGTCCAGATAATTCCAAGCACTATTCTCTCTTTCTACTTCTTGTTCATTGCATACAAACCCTAAACGTGGAGAAGCACTCCATCAGTAGAGCAGGAATGGGCTGTGAGGAAGTCGAGATTGAACGTAGGTTCCCCGCGAAGCTGGGGAGAGTTTTTGCGATCTTGGCTCTGCCCTAACCCAGGCGCAGCAGCAGCCGCAAGGCTGCAACGCTGGCCGTGGGGTGTAGGCTTGCCCAGCCGATCCCGACCACTTCAGCCACTCCTGAAGACATCTGATGGTGCGACGGAGGGCGGCGAAACCGGGGCACTGGTCGGCAGTGCCCTTCGGGCCATAGAGGAGGGAGGAGAAACCCCCACGCGTAGTCCAGTTTGACGGCAGCTAGGTACGTGAGGTTGAAGATGACGCAAAGAGAGTTGGACGATAATACCCCTCCTAAACATGAAGAAATATAATGGACATTTGGTTATGTTCTCAAGTCAAGCGAGTGCTTTGCATGGGAGCCTTGCAACATGGCGCCCTCCGATTGGCCATAGTAAGTGAAATTTGTTAAATTCATAGTAAATAATTAGTAGGTCGAATAAGGACATGTTATACATGAAACTTGATCAGAAAAACGTGATGAATCTAATAAAATTATATTTGAAGCCTGATTCCTTGTGAAATTCAAAAAGTAATGGAAGTTATTAACTTTAATGTAATGATGATTAAAGAAACCCTAATTGGGAATGATTAATGTGATTATTGGGGTTTAATTGAGGATTAAAGTTGATATTAACCTGTTAATCATAAAGAGATACATTAATATCGAAAAAGATGAATTTTTTTTACATGTAATTAGTTTAATTGAAAGTTCACGTGCATGAATTTGCTTTAATGGGCCTTGAAACCCTAATGTTGGCAAATTCTACTCTTAATGGCTTTAATTATTTGAAATTGTGAATAAAGCTAAGATGTGATGAATCTAAGCTATTTTGAGTATAAAAGTACCTAAATGTGGATAACTACCCTTAATGTAGTAATTAGGGTTTTCTGATGAATAAAAGATAGAATTAATGGTAAATCTAGTTCATCTGCGAATTAGACTATAATGAACTTTGAATTAATGATAAATAATGTTCATATGTGGATTAGACCATGATGAACTATGAATTGAGTCTATTAACCTTGAAATAACTTAAAAGGATAAAGATGGTAGTTTTGATATAAAAGAGAAATAATAGATTTTAATTGGGCTTATAATGTTGAAATTAGGGTTTGAGAGCGTTAAACGTGATAAAAGTATTATGGAGGTTGAAACCGTAATAAAACCCTAAAGTGGCCTAGAAAGCCTAAGGTGGAATCCAAGTCTAGCTTTAGAATGTTCTGGATAAACTATAACACTTGGATCCCATGCATTAATTTCAAGATATTGTTGATTACTTGTTGCTTGTTCTTTATCTTTATTGCTTGGACAATCAAGTTGCTCTGGATCAGGTATGTGGTTAATTATGAATAACCGCCTTAGTTTCCCGAGGATTTTCCGGATGGTTAACCACATTGAATGCAAATTATCAGTTTGGATGTTCATACTTGCAAACTATAAAGTCACTATGATTATCACATTAATAATAGAAGTATGTATTCTCGCACCTACATACCACCCTGATGGATGATGCCAAAGGTCAGGCCCAGATGGGTAGACCAATGGACACCTTGAGTGGTGATCCTAGGTACCAAGCTCGGGAATGAGAAGGTGGCCTATGATATTGCATGACTAGAGGGCACCATAAGTGGTGACCCCAAGCACCAAGCTCGGGATTGAGAAGGTGGCCTTAAGTCATTAGCAAAGGGAACCCTAAGGTGGGTATGCCAGGGTTAGGGCAAAAGCGGTGGAGAATGTCATACTGGAAAATGTAAATTGGCTGGTTAATTAACTTGATTATGATAATTAGATTGTTATCCATATGTGCAAACTTTTGGTTGTTCCCACATACCAGTATATTTCAATATACTCACCGATGTTTTGTTTGTCGGCGTTTTAGGAACAACAATTGAAAGAACAAACAGTAAAGTGACACATTGTGGAAATAAGAAATAAAGTGCAAGGAGGATTAGATAGAATAATTCAAGCTCTGGATAGGTAGATTTCCAAAGTTTTCAAAGGTAAGTAAAGTTTTAATTTTATACCAAATTCTAGTTACTTAGTAGAATTTCACAATTGTTATTAATTATTTGTGAACCTTTGATCTTGTTAATTGAATAACGGCTCTGACCTTCAGGTCTCCCTTAATTGAGGGTTATCCAGAGACGGGGTCGTTACAATTGGTATCAGAGCATAGGTTCCTCATTTAATCTTTAATAATTATTAAATTTTACAACCCCAATTTTTGGGTTCATTTGGTGAGAAATGTAATTTCTCGTGATAAAGATAAATGGACAAATAATGATTTAATTTCATTTACAATAGCCTTGATGATTGTGTTGTGGGCTTTATTGGCTATTGGGCCCAATAACAAGGAAATTCAATTAATTAATGAATAATTGAGTTTTGAGAAAAGAAAGTTGTGGAAACCTCTAGAAGGCAAAAGAACTTAATCCAAAGGTGGATTTCATGCCACATGGGTTCCTTGGGTCCCAAGGAGTCCAAAATTGCAAAGATAATGCAATAAGAAAAGAAAAGATTAATTGAGTATTTCTTTATTAAGAAAGAAATTGAAAACAATGGTAAAATGTGGAAAATAAATGAAAAGAGGTATAATTGAGTTATTCTTGGTGGAATTTCATATCCCAAGGATTCCTAATGTTGAAAGGAATACCAATGAGGAAAATAAAAGAGAAATAAAGAGAAAACCTCAAAAAGAGATATTTAATGGGAAATAAACAAGATAATGAGAAATAGTAAAGAATAATGCATATAGATGCATCTAGAAGGATAATAAGTATTCTTGAAAAGGGATTTCGAAATAAAAGAGTTTCTTGGGATCCAAGGAGTCCCAATAAAGAGGAAAGAAAGGGAAAATATCAAAAATTGCAAATTAAAAGGATAATGTGATACATTATTAATGAATTTTGTGATATTGTTAAAAAGGAAGTATTCTCTACTTAAGGAAATATTTTTTCGTGGCTAATATATTAAAAGGCATGATTAAAGAGATTAAAGAAGAGGAATTTCGAATTCCTAATTATCCAAGAAATAAAGTTATCAAAATGTAAGTAGGAGAGAGAGAGAGGAACTTGCTTCCTAGCTAAGGAATATTATTTCCTAATGGAATAAGAACTTGGATCTCGTGGATGAACATCCTAGGGCCTTTATACCCTCCCCTATATAAGGGGTACGACCTTGGGCTGGGTCTAGATAATTCCAAGCATTATTCTCTCTTTATACTTCTTGTTCCTTGCATACAAACCCTAAACATGGAGAAGCACTCCATCAGTAGAGCAGCAATGGGCCGTGAGGAAGTCGAGATTGAACGTAGGTTCCCCGCGAAGCTGGGGAGAGTTTTTGTGATCTTGGCTCTGCCCTAACCCAGGCGCAGTAGCAGCCGCAAGGCTGTAACACTGGCCGTGGGGTGTAGGCTTGCCCAGCCGATCCCGACCACTTCGGCTACTCCTGAAGACCTCCGATGGCGCGGAGGAGGATGGCGGAACTGGGGCGCTTGTCGGCAGTGCCCTTCGGGCCATGAAGGAGGGAGGAGAAACCCCCACGCGTAGTCCAGGTCGACGACAGCTAGGTACGCGAGGTTGAAGATGATGCAAAGAGAGTTGGATGATAATACCCCTCGTAAACGTGAAGAAGCGATCCGCGGCCTGGGGGTATAATGGACATTTGGTTATGTTCTCAAGTCAAGCGAGTGCTTTGCATGGGAGCCTGGCAACGTGGCGCCCTCGGATTGGCAAGAGTAAGTGAAATTTGCTAAATTCATAGTAAATAATTGGTAGGTCAAATATAGGACATGTTATACATGAAACTTGATCAGAAAAATGTGATGAATCCAATAAAAATATAATTGAATCCTGATTCCTTGTGCAATTCAAAAAGTAATGGAAGTTATTAACTTTAATGTAGTGATGATTAAAGAAACCCTAATTGGGAATGATTAATGTGATTAGTGGGGTTTAATTGAGGATTAAAGTTGATATTAACTTGTTAATCATGAAGAGATACATTAATATCAAAAAAGATAGATTTGTTTTGCACGTAATTAGTTGAATTGAAAGTTCACGTGCATGAATATGCTTTAATGGGCCTTGAAACCCTAATGTTGGCAAATTCTACTCTTAATGGCTTTAATTATTCGAAATCTTGAATAAAGCTAAGATGTGATGAATCTAAGCTATTTCGAGTATAAAAGTACCTAAATGTGGATAACTACCCTTAATGTAGTAATTAGGGTTTTCTAATGAATAAAAGATAGAATTAATGGTAAATCTAGTTCATATGTGAATTAGACTATAATGAACTTTGAATTAACGATAAATAATGTTCATTTGTGGATTAGACCATGATGAACTATGAATTGAGTCTAATAACCTTGAAATAACTTAAAAGGATAAAGATGGTAGTTTTGATATAAAAGAGAAATAATCAATTTTAATTGGGCTTATAATGTTGAAATTAGGGTTTGAGAGCATTAAACGTGATAAAAGTATTATGGAGGCTAAAACCCTAATAAAACCCTAAAGTGGCCTAGAAAGCCTAAGGTGGAATCCAAGTCTAGCTTTAGAATGTTCTGGATAAACTATAACACTTGGATCCCATGCATTATTTTAGGATATTGTTGATTGCTTGTTGCTTGTTCTTTATCCTTATTGCTTGGACAATAAAGTTGCTCTTGATCAGGTATGTGGTTAATTATGAACAACTGCATTAGTTTCCCGAGGATTTTTTGGATGGTTAACCGCATTGAATGCAAATTATCAGTTTGGATGTTCATACTTGCAAACTATAAAGTCATTATGATTATCACATAAATAATAGAAGTATGTATTCTCGCACCTACATGCCACCCTGATGGATGATGCCAAAGGTCAGGCCCAGATGGGTAGACCAATGGACACATTGAGTGGTGACCCCAGGCACCAAGCTCGAGAATGAGAAGGTGGCCTATGATATTGCATGACTAGAGGGAACCATAAGTGGTGACCCTAGGCACCAAGCTTGGGATTGAGAAGGTGTCCTTAAGTAATTAGCAAAGGGAACCCTAAGGTGGGTATGCCAGGGTTAGGGCAAAAGCGGTGGAGAATGTCATACTGGAAAATGTAAATTGGCTGGTTAATTAACTTGATTGTGATAATTAGATTGTTATCCATATGTGCAAACTTTTGGTTGTTCCCACATATCGGTATATTTCAATATACTGACCGACGTTTTGTTTTTCAGTGTTTTAGGAACAACAATTGAAAGAACAAACAGTAAAGTGACACATTGTGGAAATAAGAAATAAAGTGCAAGGAGGATTAGATAGAATAATTCAAGCTCTGGATAGATAGATTTCCAAAGTTTTGAAAGGTAAGTAAAGTTTTAATTTTATACCAAATTCCAGTTAGTTAGTAGAATTTCAAAATTATTATTGATTATTTGTGAACCTTTGATCCTGTTAATTGAATAATGGCTCTGACCTTCGGGTCCCCCTTAACTGGGGGTTACCGGGAGACGGGGTCATTACAAGTTGAGACTAATCAGTTGTCTAGTTTATCACTCATACCATGATGAAGGGTAGGACGATACCATGAATGTCACACCCCGATCTCACAATATCCACTAATCATGAGATTAGGGCATGACAAGGGGATTTAACATTATACAAATACACCCTTAACTTTTTCTTTTCTTAATCACTTAAAATTAACCTAAAGGTAAATCTTATAATTTGGAATAAATGAAAATCTTACTAAACTGCGGAAGCAACTACTAATTACATTACTAGATAGGTAAAGCAGATTTACACCTCTTATTACATTATATTCTCTCACTACCACACCTTATGCCCAAGGACCGAGGGGAAAGGACTAAAAGACCTCTATCTAACTACGAGCTACCTTCTAAGAACTTGGGTGATACGATCCTTTAGCTTCCTCATGCTGACGCTGACCTAAAAAATGTTTCAGTAGGTTGGTGAGCTACTGGCTCAGTGAATAGAATTTCACCCAACCATCGCAGATAACTCATTTATATTTATTAATTGGAATAAAATTCAAGATAATACTATACTGAGTAGATCTAAACAATATAATTTAAACGATAGGAGATGTCAACATTTCATTAAGAAAACAAATGTTGTAAGGCTGTAGATACGATTAAATAACAAAGAATACTAAAATTTCATTTAAAGGACAACTGCTATGAAACTAACTCAAATCTTTCTTAAATCTTTAACTTATAGAAACTCTGTGAACCTATATGAAAATATTTTATCTTATGTCCTGATCATATGCAGTATACTCTACATATGAAGACTCATAGCAAACTACAATCCCACCGTACAAGACTTAGCTGACACCCCGGGATAGCTAAGTGTAACATCCCTGACATGGGTTATGAATTAACCCTAGGTGTTTTGCCTAAGATATGTAATTAAATCCTTGTGATTATCTTTTGGCATGTAATTAAGTTCCTAAGGATCATACATTTTCATTTCTGTCCTTTTTAAACAATGATTGTAGTATTGTTTGGTAATACAGGGACCTATGTGAAAATTACCCAATTAAAGAGGTTAACTTGCAAATTACACAGGTTAAGATGTTCCTCTAATAAAGAGACATCATATGAAGGAATATTATGAGGTATGATGGATTTCCCAAGTTTGGGCACTAAGGTGCAGCTTGTGGAGCAATCCTTGTGCTTCAACCCTAATTTTGGTGTAAAGTGCAATTTACCCAAAATGTGGGGAGCAACTTGTTCTATACACTTTCTAGAATATCTTTTATGACTCTTGACATCATTTAGAGAAGAAAGGATGAGAGGGACGCTTCTATTAAATAATTGGATAAGAAGGATGACCTTTGTAGTGAAAACACCTAGTATGAGTAAGAAGATCCTTCATATATGTACCTTAGTATGCATGTTGCTTTTATCTACCCTTAGATCTTGAGTTTTGATGAGCTTTGCATAAGATTATCATGCTTGGACGTGCCTTAGAAAGAAGAAGGGACTTAGATGAGAAATCTATGTTTTAGAGGTCCTTATGGTGGAAAATAACCTAAAGTATATAAGCCTAGTTCCTTGTAAAAACAACCAAACATATTCCCTTCACTTCCTCACTTATCATCTTTCTCAACCGACCAAGGCAAAGATCTAGAGCTCAGGGAAACGACCAACCTGTTCTAAGGTAAGAAAGCACCATCTTCTAGCTTGAATTCATGGGGGAAATCCTTGTATAAGGTTGGTTTCATGGTTAATTCACTTAGCTTTCTCTTCCTAGCCGATCCTTCCCAACCTTTCTTAAAGAAACAACCTTGGATGACCTGTGGAGCTCAAGCCACCATTAAAGTTTCGAAGCTTGGAAGCTTGGAGCTCTAGGAACAACGTTTGAGGCGGGTTTTATAACTCTACACCTTGCTTTGTTATGTATACTTTTATTCTTGCAAATAATAGTTAGTTCTTCTTCTTCCCCATCTTTCTTTGCACTCTTGCAAGCTTTTTTGTGAAGAACAGACCTTGGTTTCAAGGTTGAAGATGAAGGGCGTTAATACCTATGTTGGTCCTTATCCAACTTTATCAAACGGGTTCACACTCGTTTCACCTCAAATGGGTTCACACTCGTTTCATCTTAAATGGGTTCACACCCGTTTCACCTCAAATGGGTTCACACTCGTTTCATCTTAAATGGGTTCACACCCGTTTCACCTCAAATGGGTTCACACTCATTTCATCTTAAATGGGTTCACACCCATTTCACCTCAAATGGGTTCACACTCGTTTCATCTTAAATGGGTTCACACCCGTTTAAGCTCAAATTGGTTACACTCGTTTAAGCCTCAAATGGGTCCACACTCGTTTAAGCTCAAACAGGTCCATACTCATTTAAGCTCAAATGGGTCCACACTCGTTTAAGCTCAAGTGGGTCCATACTCGTTTAAGCTTAAATGGGTTCAATTAAAGGATACCTTGTTTTATGTAAACCCTAATGACATGATAGTGGTGATTTGGTTTATGTTAATCAATAAGGACTTAATTCAACTCTATCTAGAGTGATGTAATCACCATTCATTAGGAAGGAGAGAGAGAAAGTACCATTTATGGTTAAAACTCAAATAAAGTACCTTCAATGTATATGAATATGCAGGATTAGGGTATGATCCACTTATAAGAGATCATGAAAACCCTAATTAAGATAAATGATGAGTCTTAACCTAAATTGAAAGCATCAATAATGATGATGTTTCTCATTCATGATGATGCTATGAGTAATGTGAATAGTAAACCCTAATTCTAAGGTAATCATGAGTAATGTGAATAGTAAACCCTAATTCTAGGGTAATCATGAGTAATGTGAATAGTAAACCCTAATTCTTGGGTAATCATGAGTAAATGTGAATAGTAAACCCTAGTTCATAGTAATATGTTGAAATGAACAATAAACCCTAAACTCATGTTATTCCTTTAAGCATGAATTGTATGATCAAGATATGAGATGAGGAATCATTATTCCTAATCATAATAAAAGGGTTGAATGACCCTAAATGATGTAAATAAGGGAATCTTACCCTTTGTAAGGACACATAAGTATACCCTTTGAATTGAAGGATTAATTCTGTCTTATTGACTGCTGGTCTGACTATGAATTGTTGATTATTATCAATTGATTTAATCATGCAGGTTCTTATAAGAAAATAATCGTATCCAGGTAAGGATCATGACATCATATTCATTGAAAGCATGTCAATAGCTTATGAACAGAAATAATTATGTTACCTAGATGCAAGTGGTATCATATGAAACTGATATGCCTTAAGGACCATGAATGACATCAAGGTCATGCTAATAGATGACTTGATGCTGACATGTCATTTGATAGCAAGTGTTATGATGATATAAGGGTATGAACACATATGTTCCTGAATTATAGTGATAAGATGATTAAGAATTGATATCCATCTGATAACTGATATGAGTAATACCTGTTACATTTAGTATTCTTCTGTTATAGCAATGTTTAGTACTTGAATGTTTGGAAACATGTATGATGCTAAAAGAATACTGAAATGTACCTAATAACCAAGCTTAATCATATCATGTAGAGCCCTGATCATAGATCCATCATTGTCAGAGTTTAAATGATGGTGAAACAGGTTTTCCTAAGGGAACTCCTGGATCACATACTTTAGAGTATGTGGGGGAATATGGATGTGTATATCCTTACATCCTAGTGTAGGAGTTGATGTGGATGTATCTTAATCCATCAACCCTTCACTATATGTTTATACCGGGATGATGTAACACTATTCTTCCAAGGGAATCTTTTATACCGCATCGATGAGAGATAAACATGAAATCTTTTGATATCGAAGAGAGTGCAGAATGCCACTGTGACTCTAATAGCGAAGTACCAAAATACCCTGGTGAGCTATATTAGCAGGGACACTAGATGTCCTGCATGTTTATCCTCATTCTGACTGAGGTAGTTGAAGGTCATGAGAATCCGGCTCTTTCGATGACCTAGTATGATACCGATGCGACTTACTAGTGATCGGTTGGAGCATGAGCGGTATACCTCATCTCCGCAGGGCATAATGATGTTTGTAAAACATAATCAACCGCGTAGCATAACTGCTTAGGTTGAACTATGAGGAACATTGATTGATATTACATTGTTTGCTTTTAATATCCTGTTCAAGTATTAGTATACATGTTCTTCATATTCCTTAAATAAAGATGAGTATTTGTTATCAAGCCTGCTGTGAGTAACCTAAGTTACCTGCTCATGATATTCCTTTGATTGCTTTTAACAAAATTTCTGGAGGAGAGTTATAACTCTCGCTGGGATAATTATTTAAAATTGTCTCACCCCGTAGATTTCTACCTTTAGGTGGACGTCGAGGTCGAAGGAACCGATCTGCAGGTGGACAACAACAACAGCAGCAAATTCAGGAGCAACAGTGATTTTAGGTGGAAACACTATGCTGTCTAGTCTTGTAGTCAGAATAGTCTTATGTCGTCTCTGTACACTCAGGTCCTAGGAGTTTGTTGATCTGAGAATTTTGAAATCTTGAGATTTTGTATCATGACGTATATAATCACTCGAGAAGTGATTTATCAGAGATGTAAACAGTTCATCTTACTTTTATAAAAGGAGTTTCAGGTTTTTGAGATCTCGTTTTCGAAAAGTTTCAATTTCTCATGATTTTCGTATTCCACTGTTAATCGAATCGCTTCCGCTATGTTTATCTTGTGTTTTGGAGATCAGAGCCCACAATTAGTGGTATCAGAGCTCTAGGTTCGCTGAGTTTACAGAGACATAGGACTTAGAGTGTCAAGTCTATCCTTAGTACTTCTTTCTTATCTAATAGAGTCTTCTGCTCCTCAAGAGAAGAAGATAATTAAGGATGTCTGGACTACAGGAGGAGTACGAGGCAGAAAGTAGTGTTGATGCACCTCAAGAAGGTGCAAGGAACCTAGAAATAGAGCAACCTGTGCCGGAGCCACCTTTGGAGCCACCTCAGTTTGACCCAGCTGACATGGGAAACCCAACGGTTCAGACCATGTTTGGGCAGTTTATGACTGCCATGACACATATCACCGACAGGATGCCCATGCCTGCACCTAGGGCACCTGTCCAGTCTGAGGGTCAAGGTATCGGTAAAACGTTCGAACGACTTCGTCGGGTCAGAGAAACTGAATATTTTGGAACAGCTGACCCTGCTGATGCTGATCTGTGGTTAACTGAGTTGGAGAAAGCTTTCAGAATCCTTAACATCCCCGAAGGTGAGAAGGTTAGACATGCTGTCTATCTTCTCAAAGGTAGTGCTGGTCACTGGTGGACCATGGAAGAGCAGAAGAGGCCTGGAATAGAGATCTCATGGGAAGACTTTCGTCGGGAATTTGTCCGCAGATATTTTCCAAAGACCTTCCTGGATGAGAAGATCTCTCAATTTGAGAGACTGAGACAGGGTATGATGAACATTAGCGAGTATGAGGCTAAGTTCATGGAGTTGTTGCGATTCTGTCCGCATATGGCTACCACAGATGAAGAAAGGATTAGGAGGTTTGAGAAGGGTTTGAATGCCGACATGACTACTCCCGTGTCTACACTAGAAAACCGGGAGAGATTCTCTACCTTTGTTGAGTCAGTCCGAAGGATAGAGAGATCCGTAGTCGAGAAAAGACAAACCCAAAAGAGATATCCACAGTTCCAGGGATCTTCATCTAGAGACTTTAAGAAGCCTAGATTCTCTGCACCTACACCTCCACCACCCAGATCAAGTTCTCAGGCTCAGTGGTCCCCAAGTAGAGGTAGAGGACGAGGTTTACTGCCACGAGAGACTCACAGTTCAGCATCAATATCGGTCACAGGACCGCCAAGACCACAACAACTGGAAAGAAGTTGCTATAACTGTGGGAAGGTGGGGCATCTGATGAAGGACTGTAGGTCTAGGCCTGTCAGTGTGACACAGCCTCTGAGGCAGGATCAACAGGGATCACAGAGAAGGCAGTCTCAAGGAGCAGCTAGAGGATGTGGGCAAGCGTCTCAGGCTGGATCGTCAACACCAACTCAACCTCAGGCGACAGTGAGGTTCTATGCTATGAACCCACCAGAAGCAGTGGTCAATCCACGGGTTGTGGCAGGTCAGATGGAACTTTTATATTCTGATATGTCTAAATCCTGTGTGGTATCTGTTTTGATTGACCCGGGTGCTACACACTCTTTTGTCACTCGAAGAGTGATTCGTAACTGCAATATGATAGTTAGTCATAGGGCAGATAGCTTGTTGCTTGAAACTCCGTTGAGAGGATCTGCTGTTTTGCAAGAGGTATGCTCTCCCTACATCCTCTTATTTTCTGATCATCGCATTCAAGTGGATCTTATACCACTTGATATGCAAGGATTTGATATAATCCTGGGGATGGATACCTTGGAAAGGTATAGAGTTGTCTTGGGTTGTGAATCCAAGCAGGCTGTGTTTGCTGATGAGAGCAACACATGGATCTTTCAAGGAGAGAGAAATATTCTACCCACCTGTCTTGTGTCTGTTATGGTTGCTGATAAGATGATGAGGCAATGATGTTATGCATTCTTGGCCCATGTGATAGATACCACCATGAAGAGTCCTAACCTTACTGAAGTTCCTATAGTCAGGGAATTTGAAGATGTATTTCCTGAAGAACTTTGAGGTATGCCACCGACTCGGGAAATTGATTTTGAAATCAATTTGATTCCAGATACCCAACCTATAGCACAAACACCATATAGGATGGCACCTGTTGAGATGGCAGAACTCAAGAAACAGCTTCAAGAGTTGCTTGATAAAGGTTTTATCCGACCAAGTACTTCACCTTGGGGTGCTCTGGTCTTGTTTGTTAAAAATAATGATGGATCAATGCGGTTGTGCATCGATTACAGACAACTAAATAAAGTAACGATAAAGAATAAGTACCCTCTGCCAAGAATTGATGATCTTTTTGACCAGTTGCGTGGTGCAACCATCTTCTCAAAGATAGACTTGAGGTCATGATATCATCAACTTCGTATTAAGGACAATGACATACCCAAGTCTGATTTCAGGACAAGGTATGGTCACTATGAGTTCACAATTATGTCGTTCGGACTAACTAATGCACCAGCTGCATTTATGGAACTCATGAATAGAATCTTCCGACCTTTCCTCGATCAGTGTGTTGTTGTCTTTATAGATGACATCCTGATCTATAGTAGAGATGCTCAGCAGCATGAACAACATCTTCATCAGGCTCTAACTTTGCTAAGACAACATAAGCTATACGCTAAGTTTAGCAAGTGTGAGTTCTGGATGCCGGAGGTATCTTTTCTTAGACATGTGGTATCTGCCTCAGGAATTCGTGTTAACCCTAAAAAGGTAGAATCTGTTCTACAGTGGGAACAACCGAAAACACCGACGGAGATTCATAGTTTCTTAGGGTTGGCTGGCTATTATCGAAGGTTCATTAAAAACTTCAGTTCTATAGCCCTACCCTTAACGAAGTTGACCCGAAAAAATATTCCTTTTGCCTGGAGTGATAAGTGTAAACAGTCTTTTCAGCTGTTGAAGGAGAGGTTGACAAGTGCACATGTGCTTGTGCTACCAGAGCCAGGAAAAGGATATGTAATCTTTTGTGATGCCTCCAAGAATGGACTTGGATGTGTGTTGATGCAGGATAAACAAGTGATTTCTTTTGCTTCTCGACAACTTAAGAAACATGAGGAGAATTATCCGACACATGATTTAAAGTTAGCTGCTGTGGTTCATGCCTTGAAAATCTGGAGACATTATCTTTACGGAGAAACCTTCCGGATTTTCACAGACCATAAGAACCTTAAGTATATTGTTATGACCCGTTTTAAAGTTAACCAGTAAGTATCGTGATTAGTGCATAATTAAGGTGATTTAGGTTCAGTTAAATGCCGAGATGCAATTAGTTATTTGATCAAGTGCGACAGTCAAATTAGCATGATTATTCGCTTTGAGATTGTAGGGGATTCCGTGCTTGGCATTTTGCAAAAGAAATCACCTTAAACGGACATTCGAGGCGGGAGTTATGGCATTTATAAGAATTCTGGACCTAAGATGTAATTTTTCCAAATCCGGGTTATAAACCCTTTCCTTTTTCTTTTATTTCATATTCTTGCTTATCTCTTCTTCTTCCCGATGGAACAGGTCTACGCAGCGGTGCCCAGGCGCAGTTCGACTGACCTGCGATTGAGGTCGAGAGGGCGACCGTTTTGGCACCCGTTGGCTTCGATTCAGCATGCCTACACCCCCGCCATCTTTCCTTTCTTCTCCTTCTTCCTTTATTTCTTCTCTAGCTCATCCAACAGCAGCTTCAGCCACCCATCTAGGGCGCCGACCCATAGCTGCAGCAGCAGCTTCATCCGCCAAGGAAGAAGAAGGTCGCGACGCGACCTAGAGCTTGAGAGAGAGAGCTATGCCAACCTCCTTTCTCCTTCCTCTACTTTCCCTCCCCAACTTCACCTCAGCTACGCCCTAGGACGACGCCCCTAGCAGGGCTGCGGCCAGCAGAAAGCCATGGCCGATGGCCAGCTACTGCGGCCGGCCAAGGGCCCTCTTGGGCGCACAAAGCTGCAAGGGGAGCTTGCCATGGAGCTCGGTCATGGATCCAGAGCAAAATCCGTAGCCCTAGCCATGACCAGCAAACCATCCGAGCTCCTCCTTCAACCTGTATGTGAGAGGAACGGCTGCTTCAGTAGCAGGTCCGAACCAGGACCATTATGAGCAAAGAACAACATCAAACCAACCACTTTGAGTTCATCCTTGAGATCCAAACCGGATTCCGCTGCTTCCTATCCCCAATCAGCAACCCAGGGTGCTTAATTCCAACTTGTACGTGTGAGCATGGTACTATTACTGTAGATTCAAATTGGGGCTATTTGGAGGTTGAAGACAACCCCTGGATGCAATTTCAATCGAACCCGGACATCCTAAACCACTGTGAGTGGCAGTTCATTCAGAAATCATTATTTAACTCAATTTAAGTGCTTAATTGCTTCAATATCCGTTGGTATAACTCCTAAACAGTGTAGCACATACAATAGAGTATGATAGATTCATTGGAACTTGAAATACGTAATATGATTGATGAAAATGATAGAATTTCCTGTATTACAACTGCAATGTATACGTTGAGCATAAAATGGATGTTTAGCATTGAAACTGGATAAGTTGATACTGAGTCATGTTTAAAGATGACAAATGATGTATATGTGTTTTCAAGTGATGCTCAGAATGTGAAATAAGTATGAAATGTGATATTCCTATTTAAGTGTTTATATGTTAATCAGTTAATAGACTTAGGTGCCCCAACACCGTAGAACCCCATTGTGCGGTCTGTACCTTTGGGGTGAAATGACCTACCTAGCGTGTGTCTAGATGGTCGGTGACTCGTGTTCAACAATAATCCATGCGTGTGTCACGGTGGCACGAGGTCAGAGAGGCAGTGTTCAACAATAATCCGTGCGTGTGTCACGGTGGCACTGGAATAAATAAGGGTTATTCAACAATAATCCATGCGTGTGTCACGGTGGTAACCCAGACCCTCCGACTGTGCACTACAAGTTGCGGGAGGAGTCCAGAGCACTCAGAGTTAGTGCAGTGAGGCCCTTGTGAGCCTGAGGCCCTTGTGAGCCTGAGAGTCCTGTGCAGACCAGGACGAGAAGTCAGACTTAGCATTTCTCGGGTGTGTCACTAAGTCTTGTACGGTGGGATCGTAGTTCGCTACATATCTTCATATGCAGAGTGTGCTGCATATGTTTGGGGCATAATAATATAAAAGTGTAATCATATAGGATCACAGTAAATTTAATTTGTCAAGAGATTTGAACTTTTGTGCCAATTCTCTATAACTATTTATTTGTTTAAAATATCTATTATTAAATAGAAATGTGATTATTATCTATAAATCTGCTATGTCATTAGAACTGCCCTGCTTAGTATTGCACCTATGCTTTAATTCAATTTTATATATCTGACGAGTTGTTTAGTGATAGCTAAATGAAATGCTATTCACTGAGCGAGTAGGCTCACTCCTCTACTCAAACATTTTCAGGTCAGCGACAGTTCCAGGAATCTGAAGGATCTTACCACCCTAGTCAGTAGAAGGTATATGTAGTTAGTTAGATAGTGGTCTCTTAGTCCTTTCCCCTTGGTCCTTGGGACATGGTGTGGGTGCGAGAGAGTATGTATGGCGAAGATGTAAAAGATGTAAATTAACGGTTATGTTTTACTTTCTGTTAAACAATGTTACATGTTGTAAACTCTGTTTATGTTCTCTAGCCAGTTTAATTGAAATGCTTCCGCAATAGTTTATTATGTTTTAGTTTACAGCAATAATCCGGATATCATTACGAGGTTTTAAAAAGAAAAAGTTCTCAGTGATTTGTTTATGTGATAATCCCTCCGTCGCGCCCTAATCTCGTGATTAGTGGTTAATGCGAGATCGGGGTGTGACATCTTGGTATCAGAGCATAGGTTGAGTACATGGTTACTCTAAGTTAAGGTCAGGGGACGACAAGAGACCAATAGGATTAGGACTTAAGTGTCTTCCTTCTAACTGCAATTTTCTAACAGGAAGTATTCTGTTATACTATTGCAGATGGCAGGAAGAGGACGTGGTCACGAGAACCAAGTATAGAGCTTAGGTTGAGTCGTTAAGAATCATTAGGGTCAAAAGATAAAGTTATAAGTGAGGAAAATAAGAAGTGATGTGTCTTTAGCTCTGGAAAGTCTGAGTATTTAGGTACCCTGGCCAGGTATCTAAGTACTTAGATTGACCAGTATCAAGCTACTCTGTCTATTCTTCTCTGGATGCCCTGGCCAGGTATGCAGAGGAAGGATGGGCTAGAGACAAACCCTAGAAATCTTAGGGTTAAGAAATCGGAAATTAATACAGGAGTAAGAGATTAAACATAGGATACAATACAACTCTTGCTTTATATTGCTTATTTGATTGGAAATCACTAGAAATGCTCTTATATGTATGGATTTAGATTTTCAGTTTGTAGAATAAATATGATTCTTTTATATTGTTGTGTGTCATGAAGTGATTTATTTATTGTTTATATTCTTTGTATTAAGTATACCAGAAGTTATATTTAAATGAGTTTGCCCTAAGTGGATATTCTTTCCACATGTTTGAGATTAATAGGAGTTGGTTAATCCTGAGTAGCTCTTGGCTTCAGGACTACAGGTTCGACCTGGTCCGGATGGCAGGATGCGTTACTGAGATCTAATGACTCCTATTAACAGTATAATAAGAATAGACTCTGGATAATTTAGACTCGCATCATAGTAAGAATGTACATACACTAAGATGTTGAGATATAAGGGAAAGATTAGAACAACTAAGAATCAGTTGAAACCTTATATGGGCAATCCTTAATTGAAAATAAAGGAACACGACGTAAGGTTCAGATTAAGTTTAATGATTAGTATTATATGATTTCTAAATATGAGAATATGGAAAAGATATGAGAATAGTATGTAAGGGCTAAGATAGTAAGAATCAACCATGGAATTGATCAGGTAATAGAGTAAAATAATTTTTATGTACTTCAAAGCAAAGGGAAAATAGAAGAAAAGAGTTAAGTATATAATAAGTACATAGAAATAAAGAGTCTTATGTAAATCATAAGACCAGGACAAGGAACTTAGTTGGATCAAAATAAATGTTAAAAATGATGACTTTGATTAAGGAACGAGAATTACATGACATAATTGAGAGTATGGAATGCATATCTTTATTTTAAAGTTTAATACATTCATACATACTACCTTTGGATTCTGAGTCTCTATAAACTAACTAATTAGTTCCTAAAATAAAGAACAAATGTGTAATTTAGAAAATGAATGAATCACATATGATGTATAACTACCATGGTAGAGACGTATAAGTGAATGAAGTAATGGCACACAATACGATGATGAAACCCTAGCAGGGTAAATTGAGAATGTAACTTATGTGGATGTTCAAGTAAGAGGAAGGAAATTCCAGTGATAAGATAAGGAAGACTTGAGTAAAACTTATGAGATCTAAAGTTTGATTTTCAAACTAAGGAAGCAAAGTCACATCACAATAATGCTATGTTACTGATAAGGACCAAACCCTAGAATGTTTAGAGTTGAAGTAGTTCAAGGGATGTCGCTAGTGATTTGACTTTGAATACTAGCATCTCTATAAAACAAAATCATGATATTTGCACTATTAAAAGTAAACTAGTATTGATAGTAACCCAGGGTTTAAAGGTAGTTAATCTGAAAGGTAGATAAACAATATGAAAATGATTCAGAGAAAAGAGTAAGATACAAATTTGAAATGTAACAAATGTGTTTGAAACAAAAGGATAAATACAATATAAGTGAAGTGCGATATGAAATAAATTCTTACAGTAACAATAAGAATGAGGAATAATCTATTCTTACCTTGTGTGTTTCAATTTTTGGGATGTTTATTCTATAGGATCAAAATGAGAAGGATAAGTAACAAGAGGTAAGTAGCATAGAATGAGGAGAATTACTCGTCACATGATCTGGAGTTAGTTGTTGTAGTTCATGCTTTTATGACACAGTGTCACTATCTTTATGATGTGATGATAGATTATCACATTGGAAAGGTAAATGTGGTGGTTGATGCTCTGAGCAGAAAGTCAAGTTCAACAGCTAATGTATTTTTCATGGCATGTTTCAATAGAGACCTGTTAGTAGAAATGTGAAAGTTGAACTTAGACTTAGGGGTGACAAAACAGAGCGGTTTGATTGCACAGATGCAAGTCAAACCTACTTTTTAAGATTAGATCAAGGAACTTTAGCAGAGTGACAGTGGGTTGCAGCAGATCGTGCATGACATGATAGGGGAAAAGACCAGAGTTCAGGTTTTTAGATGATGGTGTGTTGTATTAGCATGATATGTTGTGTACCTCGAGATAGTGATTTGAAAGAACAAATTCTTGAGGAGGCACATGCATCGATGTATGCTATGCATCCAGGTAACACTAAGATGTACAGGAATCTCAAGGAGTTATACTGGTGGTCAGGTATGAAAAAGGATGTAGCTGAGTACGTGGTTAGAAGTAGTGTGTGCCAGTAGGTTAAGGCTGAACACCAGAAACCTACAGCTACCTTGTAATCTTTTTCTATGCCTGAATGGAAATGGGAACATATCACAATGGATTTTTGTGGTAGGGTTACCCAGGACACCTAGAGGTTATGACTCGATATGAATGATTGTGGATAGACTAATTTAGTCTGCTTGCTTTCTTCATATTAAGTCAACCTTTGATGTCTCGAAACTTGACTAAGATATACATGGATGAAATAGTTAGGTTGCCTGGTAATCCAGTTTCAATCATATCATATTGAGATCCTAAGTTCACATCCAGGTTGTGGAAACAGTTGCATCTTGCTTCGAGCACAAAGTTAAGATTCAGTACAACCTTTTCACCCGCAAACGGATGGTCAGTTTGAGAGAACCATTCAGACTCTTGAGGACATGCTGAGAGCATGTGTTTTGCATTTCAGTGGAAGTTGGGAAGAACATTTAAGCCTTATAGAGTTTGCATACAAAAATAGTCACCATTCCAGTCTTGGTTTGGCCCCGTATGAAGCTCTGTATGGTAGAAAGTGTAGATTGGACCAGTGAATTTACATAGTTCATCGAAACCCAAATTGCTTAGTGTGAATGTTGAGTTTAGAAATACACGACTGATAATGGTACGGTTTGGGTATAAACCCAGACAATACAGATTTTGTAAATCATCAGGTACATGATTTCAAGAAAGTATGATAGCATTAAAATATGCAAATAAACCTAGTTGCATGCTTCCTGTTATGTTAATGTGTGTGACTTAACATTTACATGAATTGGCACATTTCTCTGAGATATTACTAGAAATTCTCAAGTATTATTAATTATTTGTGTTATGATACGTAAGCAACTCTTAATTGAGTTATGTGATGCACAAACCAGGATTTGGGTTAATGTGCACGTTCTTCGAGAAATTTCAGATAATTGATAAATATTACAGATAATTTCTTATATGTGAAGTAAATTACTCTTATTGGTGTAATAAGATGTTCAATTGCATGAATTCAGTATGTATGTGCCAAAATTGATATGAGTTTGGGATATTTATGAATTTTAAATCTGCCTGCATGCATGATATAAGGATTACTCAGTAATTACAATGATTTTGAATATACTGCTCTGCCAGTTCTAGAATGATACCGTATTGTGATTTGAACTGCAATCAAATAGATGAGATAACTGAAACCCTAAGGATAGGGTGTTGCCATGTGACTAGTGAATGAGGTAACCCCTAAGGATAGGGTGTTTCTATATGATAAGTGAATGAGGTAACTAAAACCCTAAGGATAGGGTGTACAATGAATCAAGTATTTTGATATCAAAATTCTCAGTATGAGATGTGGTGATGTTTAACAGTTCAATTGCATGATTTTTAGTATAAAGTGCCAAATTGACATGCATTCTGTTTATTTAAGAATTTTAGTTTGTCTGCATGTATAGTATGATAATTTCAGTAATTACCATAATTTGAGTTACTGTTATAACAGTTCTAGAAAAACAATGTATTGTGGTTTGATCTGGAATCAGATCAGATGTGTCCTATGTTGAGGGACCAATACCGATAGTTAATCAGAGGATCAAGAAACTCAAGAATCGTGAGATACCATTAGTGAAAGTTCTGTGGAGAAATCATAACCTAGAGGAAGCTACGTGGGAGCATGAGTCAGAGATGTGTAACAAGTTTCCTTTTCTCTTTTAGGAATTTTGGGACGAAATTCTTATAAGGGAGGGAGATTGTTATGACCCATTTTAAAGTTAACCAGTAAGTATCATGATTAGTGCATAATTAAGGTGATTTAGGTTCAGTTAAATGCCGAGATGCAATTAGTTATTTGATCAGGTGAGACAGTCAAATTAGAATGATTATTCGCTTTGAGATTGTAGGGGATTCCGTGCTTGGCATTTTGCAAAAGAAATCGCCTTAAACGGACATTCGAGGCGGGAGTTATGGCATTTATAAGAATTCTGGACCTAAGATGTAATTTTTCCAAATCCGGGTTATAAACCCTTTCCTTTTTCTTTTATTTCCTATTCTCTCTTATCTCTTCTTCTTCCCGATGGAACAGGGCTGCGCAGCGGTGCCCAGGCGCAGGTCGACCGACCTGCGATTGAGGTCGAGAGGGCGACCGTTTTGGCACCCATTGGCTTCGATTCAGCATGCCTACACCCCCGCCATCTTTCCTTTCTTCTCCTTCTTCCTTTATTTCTTCTCTAGCTCATCCAACAGCAACTTCAGCCACCCATCTAGGGCGCCGACCCATAGCTGCAGCAGCAGCTTCATCCGCCAAGGAAGAAGAAGGTCGCAGCGCGACCTAGAGCTTGAGAGAGAGAGCTATGCCAACCTCTTTTCTCCTTCCTCTACTTTCCCTCGCCAACTTCACCTCAGCTACGCCCTAGGATGGCGCCCCTAGCAGGGCTGCGGCCAGTAGAAAGCCATGGCCGATGGCCAGCTACTGCGGCCAGCCAAGGGCCCTCTTGGGCACACAAAGCTGCAAGGGGAGCTTGCCATGGAGCTCAGTCATGGATCCAGAGCAAAATCCGTAGCCATAGCCACGACCAGCAAACCATCTGAGCTCCTCCTTCAACCTGTATGTGAGAGGAACGGCTACTTGCAGCAGCAGGTCCGAACCAGGACCATTCTGAGCAAAGAACAACATCAAATCAACCGCTTTGAGTTCGTCCTTGAGATCCAAACCGGATTCTGCTGCTTCCTGTCCCCAATCAGCAACCCAGGGTGCTTAATTCCAACCTGTACGTGTGAGCATGGTACTGTTACTGTAGATTCAAATTGGGGCTATTTGGAGGTTGAAGACAACCCCTGGATGCAATTTCAATCGAACCCGGACATCCTAAACCACTGTGAGTGGCAGTTCATTCAGAAATCATTATTAAACTCAATTTAAGTGCTTAATTGCTTCAGTATCAGTTGGTATAACTCCTAAACAGTGTAGCACATACAATAGAGTATGATAGATTCATTGGAACTTGAAATACGTAATATGATTGATGAAAATGATAGAATTTCCTGTATTACAACTGCAATGTATACGTTGAGCATAAAATGAATGTTTAGCATCGAAACTGGATAAGTTGATACTGAGTCATGTTTAAAGATGACAAATGATGTATATGTGTTTTCAAGTGATGCTCAAAATGTGAAATAAGTATGAAATGTGATATTCCTGTTTAAGTGTTTATATGTTAATCAGTTAATAGACTTAGGTGCCCCAACACCGTAGAACCCCATTGCGCGGTCTGTACCTTTGGGGTGAAATGACCTACCTAGCGTGTGTCTAGATGGTCGGTGACTCGTGTTCAACAATAATCTGTGCATGTGTCACGGTGGCACGAGGTCAGAGAGGCAGTGTTCAACAATAATCCGTGCGTGTGTCACGGTGGCACTGGAATAAATAAGGGTTATTCAACAATAATCCGTGCGTGTGTCACGGTGGTAACCCAGACCCTCCGACTGTGCACTACAGGTTGCGGGAGGAGTCCAGAGCACTCAGAGTTAGTGCAGTGAGGCCCTTGTGAGCCTGAGAGTCCTGTGCAGACCAGGACGAGAAGTCAGACTTAGCATTTCCCGGGTGTGTCGCTAAGTCTTGTACGGTGGGATCGTAGTTCGCTACAGACCTTCATATGCAGAGTGCGCTGCATATGTTTGGGGCATAATAATATAAAAGTGTAATCATATAGGATCACAGTAAATTTAATATGTCAAGTGATTTGAACTTTTTTGCCAATTCTCTATAACTGTTTATTTGTTTAAAATATCTATTGTTAAATAGAAATGTGATTATTATCTATAAATCTGCTATGTCATTAGAACTGCCCTGCTTAGTATTGCACCTATGCTTTAATTCAATTTTATATATCTGACGAGTTGTTTAGTGATAGCTAAATGAAATGCTATTCACTGAGTGAGTAGGCTCACTCCTCTACTCAAACATTTTCAGGTCAGCGACAGTTCTAGGAATCTGAAGGATCTTACCACCCTAGTCAGTAGAAGGTATATGTAGTTAGTTAGATAGTGGTCTCTTAGTCCTTTCCCCTCGGTCCTTGGGACATGGTGTGGGTACGAGAGAGTATGTATGGGTAAGATGTAAAAGATGTAAATTAACGGTTATGTTTTACTTTCTGTTAAACAATGTTACATGTTGTAAACTCTGTTTATGTTCTCTAGCCAGTTTAATTGAAATGCTTCCGCAATAGTTTATTATGTTTTAGTTTACATCAATAATCCGGATATCATTATGAGGTTTTAAAAAGAAAAAGTTCTCAGTGATTTGTTTATGTGATAATCCCTCCGTCGCGCCCTAATCTCGTGATTAGTGGTTAATGCGAGATCGGGGTGTGACATATATCTTCTCTCAGCATGACCTTAACATGAGGCAACGTCGCTGGATGGAGTTAATCAAGGATTATGATTGTACAATAGAATACCATCCGGGAAAGGCCAATGTAGTTACAGATGCCTTGAGTAGGAAATCAACAACATCATCCTCTGATAGGGCACAATTAAACTCTTTAGTATGCTCTAGGAGAGATATGCTTATCTCCTTAAGGCAAGACAATGTACAGATGAAGGTGTCATGGATTGCCGGGTAGTTGGCTGAGATGCATATCAAACCCACCCTAAGAGAGCAGATTAAGGAGGCACAACAAGTTGATGTTGCAGTTCAGCAGATCAGATCTGAGTATGGTGATGAGAAGCGAGAAGGTTTTCATGAATCAGATGATCAAGCGGCATGCTATCATGGGAGGATGATAGTACCAGATGTAGATAACCTGAGGAAGTTAGTCCTGGAGGAAGCTCATTCTTCAATGTATGCTATGCATCCAGGAAGCACCAAAATGTATCGAAACTTGAAAGATATGTATTGTTGGCCTGGGATGAAGAAGGACGTAGCTGAGTTTGTTCTGAGGTGTCCGGTGTGTCAGCAAGTTAAAGCTGAACACCAGAAGCCTGCAGGAACAATGCAACCTTTACCCATACCACAGTGGAAGTGGGATCATGTAACCATGGACTTTGTTGTTGGTCTACCTAGAACAAACAAAGGTCATGATTCCATTTGGGTAATTGTTGATAGGTTGACTAAGACAGCACATTTCTTACCTGTCAAAACAACCTATTCTGCTGAAAGGTTATCCCAGTTATATGTTCAAGAGATAGTGTGCTTGCACGGAGTTCCTGTCACCATAGTTTCTGACAGAGGTCCTCAGTTCACAAGTCATTTTTGGGAACAGCTACATAGGGCACTAGGCACCCAGTTAAGGTTCAGTACAACCTTTCATCCACAGACAGATGGACAATTAGAAAGGACTATACAGACCTTTGAAGATCTGTTGAGAGCATGTGTTCTTCAGTTCACAGGAAGTTGGGATCTGCACCTAAGCTTGATAGAGTTTGCCTATAACAATAGCTATCAACATAGTATTGATATGGCACCTTATGAAGCCTTGTATGGCATACGTTGTAGATCACCCTTATGCTGGTATGAGACTGGTGAACATCAGTTGTTAGGTCCTGATCTTGTGCAGCAGACTACGAAAAAGATTAAAGTAATACAACAATAGATTAAGACTACACAAGATAGGCAAAAATCTTATGCTGACAAGTGTCGTAGACCGTTGAAATTCCAGGTTGGAGACAAAGTGTATCTTAAGGTCTCGCCTTGGAAAGGAGTCCTTCATTTTGGAAGGAAAGGGAAGTTAGCTCCTAGATTTATAGGGCCTTATCCAATCATTGAACGGGTTGGAAAGGTAGCCTATAGACTAGAGTTACCACCAGAATTACAAAAACTACACCCTGTGTTTCACATTTCTATGTTAAGGAAATGTCATCCCGATACCGAGTCAGTTCTACAACCTATGGAAGTAGAATTGAATGAAGATATAACTTATGAGGAAGGACCGGTGTCAATCCTTGATAACAGAATTAAAAAGCTAAAGAAGAAAGAGATAAGTCTTGTAAAAGTTCTCTGGAATCACCGTGGTGTTGAAGAAGCCACTTGGGAACTAGAGGAAGAGATGAGAAGGAAATATCCTACTCTTTTCTCTTAATATATTTTATCAATTTCGAGGACGAAATCCTTGTAAGGGGTGGATAATTTGTAACATCCCTGACCTGGGTTATGAATTAACCCTAGGTGTTTTGCCTAAGATATGTAATTAAATCCTTGTTATTATCTTTTGGCATGTAATTAAGTTCCTAAGGAACATACATTTTCATTTCTGTCCTTTTTAAACAATGATTGTAGTATTGATTGGTAATACAGGGACCTATGTGCAAATTACCCAATTAAAGGGGTTAACTTGCAAATTACACATGTTAATATGTTCCTCTAATAAAGAGACATCATATGAAGGAATATTATGAGGTATGATGGATTTCCCAAGTTTGGGCACTAAGGTGCAGCTTGTGGAGCAATCCTTGTGCTTAAACCCTAATTTTGGTGTAAAGTGCAATTTACCCAAAATGTGGGGTGCAACTTGTGCTATACACTTTCTAGAATATCTTTTATGACTCTTGAAATCATTTAGAGAAGAAAGGATGAGAGGGGCGCTTCTATTAAATAATTTGATAAGAAGGATGACCTTTGTAGTGAAAACACCTAGTATGAGTAAGAAGACCCTTCGTATATGTACCTTAGTATGCATGTTGGTTTTATCTACCCTTAGATCTTGAGTTTTGATGAGCTTTGCATAAGATTATCATGCTTGGACGTGCCTTAGAAAGAAGAAGGTACTTAGATGAGAAATCTATGTTTTAGAGGTCCTTATGGTGGAAAATAACCTAAAGTATATAAGCCTAGTTCCTTGTAAAAACAACCAAACGTATTCCCTTCACTTCCTCACTTCTCATCTTTCTCAACCGACCAAGGAAAAGATCTGGAGCTCAGGGAAACGACCAACCTGTTCTAAGGTAAGAAAGCACCATCTTCTAGCTTGAATTCATGGGGGAAATCCTTGTATAAGGTTGGTTTCATGGTTAATTCACTTAGCTTTCTCTTCCTAGCCGATCCTTCCCAACCTTTCTTGAAGAAACAACCTTGGATGACCTATGGAGCTCAAGCCACCATTAAAGTTTCGAAGCTTGGAAGCTTGGAGCTCTAGGAACAACGTTTGAGGCGGGTTTTATAACTCTAAACCTTGCTTTGTTATGCATACTTTTATTCTTGCAAATAATAGTTAGTTCTTCTTCTTCCCCATCTTTCTTTGCACTCTTGCAAGCTTTTTTGTGAAGAACAGACCTTGGTTTCAAGGTTGAAGATGAAGGGCGTTAATACCTATGTTAGTCCTTATCCAACTTTATCAAATGGGTTCACACTTGTTTCACCTCAAATGGGTTCACACTCGTTTCATCTTAAATGGGTTCACACCCGTTTCACCTCAAATGGGTTCACACTCATTTCATCTTAAATGGGTTCACACCCGTTTCACATCAAATGGGTTCACACTCATTTCATCTTAAATGGGTTCACACCCGTTTCACCTCAAATGGGTTCACACTCGTTTCATCTTAAATGGGTTCACACCTGTTTCACCTCAAATGGGTTCACACTCGTTTCATCTTAAATGGGTTCACACCCGTTTAAGCTCAAATGGGTTACACTCGTTTAAACCTCAAATGGGTCCACACTCGTTTAAGCTCAAACAGGTCCATACTCGTTTAAGCTCAAATGGGTCCACACTCGTTTAAGCTCAAGTGGGTCCATACTCGTTTAAGCTTAAATGGGTTCAATTAAAGGATATCTTGTTTTATGTAAACCCTAATGACATGATAGTGGTGATTTGGTTTATGTTAATCAATAAGGACTTAATCCAACTCTATCTAGAGTGATGTAATCACCATTCATTAGGAAGGAGAGAGAGAAAGTACCATTTATGGTTAAAACTCAAATAAAGTACCTTCAATGTATATGAATATGTAGGATTAGGGTATGATCCACTTATGAGAGATCACGAAAACCCTAATTAAGATAAATGATGAGTCTTAACCTAATTTGAAAGCATCAATAATGATGATGTTTCTCATTCATGATGATGCTATGAGTAATGTGAATAGTAAACCCTAATTCTAGGGTAATCATGAGTAATGTGAATAGTAAACCCTAATTCTAGGGTAATCATGAGTAATGTGAATAGTAAACCCTAATTCTTGGGTAATCATGAGTAAATGTGAATAGTAAACCCTAGTTCATAGTAATATGTTGAAATGAACAATAAACCCTAAACTCATGTTATTCCTTTAAGCATGAATTGTATGATCAAGATATGAGATGAGGAATCATTATTCCTAATCATAATAAAAGGGTTGAATGACCCTGAATGATGTAAACAAGGGAATCTTACCCTTTGTAAGGACACATAAGTATACCCTTTGAATTGAAGGATTAATTCTGTCTTATTGACTGCTGGTCTGACTATGAATTGTTGATTATTATCAATTGATTTAATCATGCAGGTTCTTATAAGAAAATAATCATATCCAGGTAAGGATCATGACATCATATTCATTGAAAGCATGTCAATAGCTTATGAATAGAAATAATTATGTTACCTAGATGCAAGTGGTATCATATGAAATTGGTATGCCTTAAGGACCATGAATGACATCAAGGTCATGCTAATAGATGACTTGATGCTGACATGTCATTTGATAGCAAGTGTTATGATGATATAAGGGTATGAACACCTATGTTCCTGAATTATAGTGATAAGATGATTAAGAATTGATATCCATCTGTTAACTAATATGAGTAATACCTGTTACATTTAGTATTCTTCTGTTATAGCAGTGTTTAGTACTTGAATGTTTGGAAACATGTATGATGCTAAAAGAATACTGAAATGTACCTAATAACCAAGCTTAATCATATCATGTAGAGCCCTGATCATAGATACATCATTGTCAGAGTTTAAATGATGGTGAAATAGGTTTTCCTAAGGGAACTCCTGGATCACATACTTTAGAGTATGTGGGGGAATATGGATGTGTATATCCTTACATCCTAGTGTAGGAGTTGATGTGGATGTATCTTAATCCATCAACCCTTCACTATATGTTTATACCGGGATGATGTAACACTATTCTTCCAAGGGAATCTTTTATACCGCATCGATGAGAGATAAACATGAAATCTTTCGATAGTGAAGAGAGTGCAGAATGCCACTGTGACTCTAATAGCGAAGTACCAAAATACCCTGGTGAGCTATATTAGCAGGGACACTAGATGTCCTGCATGTTTATCCTCATTATGACTGAGGTAGTTGAAGGTCATGAGAATCCGGCTCTTTCGATGACCTAGTATGATACCAATGCTACTTACTAGTGATCGGTTGGAGCATGAGCGGTATACCTCATCTCCGCAGGGCATAATGATGTTTGTAAAACATAATCAACAGCGTAGCATAACTGCTTAGGTTGAACTACGAGGAACATTGATTGATATTACATTGCTTGCTTTTAATATCCTGTTCAAGTATTAGTATACATGTTCTTCATATTCCTTAAATAAAGATGAGTATTTGTTATCAAGCCTGCTGTGAGTAACCTAAGTTACCTGCTCATGATATTCCTTTGATTGCTTTTAACAAAGTTTCTGGCGGAGAGTTATAACTCTCGCTGGGACAATTATTTAAAATTGTCTCACCCCGTAGATTTCTACCTTTAGGTGGACGTCGAGGTCGAAGGAACCGATCTGCATGTGGACAACAGCAACAACAACAAATTCAGGAGCAACAGTGATTTCAGGTGGAAACACTGTGCTATCTAGTCTTGTAGTCAGAATAGTCTTATGTCGTCTCTGTACACTCAGGTCCTAGGAGTTTGTTGATATGAGAATTTTGAAATATTGAGATTTTGTATCATGACGTATATAATTACTCGAGAAGTGATTTATTAGAGATGTAAACAGTTCATCTTACTTTTATAAAAGGAGTTTCATGTTTTTGAGATCTCATTTTCAAAAAGTTTTAATTTCTCGTGATTTTCGTATTCCGCTGTTAATCGAATCGCTTCCGCTATGTTTATCTTGTGTTTTGGAGATCAGAGCCCACACTAAGTCTGACTACTCTCCCGGTCTGCAATAGGAAAACTGGCTCTCTGGCCTCGGCAGTCCTATGGTGCCATAAACTGGATTCGTCCTCTAACCTGAGCACACAGGGGGAGAGCCTGAGATGCTCTGTGGGCCTCATCTTGGTACGCTTTGTGGGTACCTCTGGGTTACCACCGAGATCTACGGTTCATGTTGGGTAACCTATCTTCTCTTAGGAGACTTCCTCAAGGGCTTCGTCTCCCCACACGCTCTGTGGGTGCGTTTTGACCCCCGTATATTGGACGCACCGCCAGGGTAGGTCGTTTCATCCCTAAGGCGCAAACCTCTCATTGGGATTCTATGGTGTTAGGGCCCTTAAATCTATTATTTTATTATTCTTGGAAAGCTCTTACTATATCACATCTCTCTCTTACTTATTCTTGGCTTTGGTATCTATATGGTACTGAATCTATTTATCTAAAACTTATAAATACAACATGTATATCATTTCTAACTTGGCAATATGCTCAAACACGATAATTTACTGAGAAATCAACATACTGTACTTGCATGTAGATTTAAATAAATAGAATACTTGTCAACTTGGCACATACATACTGAAATAATGCAATTAAACATCTTAATATACTGATAAGGGTTGATTACTCAACATATGAGAAATCATCAGTAGCACTTGTAAATTATCTGAAATTCCTAGAAAAACGTGCACATCAACCCTAATCCTGAATTGTGCATCACTTAAACCAATTAAGAGTTAATTACTTATCATGACATGAATTATTGATAATAACTGAGAATTTCTTATGATATCCTTGAGAAATGTGTCGATTCGTATAATTATTAATAAATTCACATTAAATATGACCGAGAGTGTGCAACTAGGTTTCTATTGAACCCTTTCATGTTATTGTTATTTCTTTGAAATCGAGCATCAATAACTTACTAAAAACATACAACCTAGGTTTATACCCAAACGGTACCATTACTGGTCATGTGCTACAGAGTTCAACATTTACTTGAGCAATTTAAGTTTTGATCAATCTTGTATTTACACTAATCCAAATCACACATATCAATTAACTAATTAGCGTCATGCAACATTAGTAAATAAAATATGCAATTTGGAAATCGAGTGGCGTCGACACTGCCCTCCACTTGGGTAAATGTTGTTACTCGCAAATAGCATCGATTCAACCAAAAACACATGATTATTTGAGTTAAATGTGCTTAGTGAGTGAAATTCTACTCACAATGGTCCAAGATGACTAAAATTCAACCAAAATCCATCCAGAGTCCTGTTTCTGGGCGTCAGTGGGGTCGTCATCTTCCTTGGTTCAGCCTAGATTCAGACCTATTGCAAAAAAACAGCTCACACACACGCACAAGTGGAGAGGAACCTTGGTTGGGTGATGCTCACGAGCTAGATGGCTATGGATTTGAGATCTGGACCCTTGGCCGAGCTCGATGGCGTTGCTTGGTGTTGCAGCTCGCACCCAAAATTCCCTCTAGCTGTTACTTCTCGCAGCAACAGCTGCTGCTCATTGGGGCACTGTCCCTTGGGTACAATTGGGGTGACGAAGGTGAAGGAAAGGTAGAGGAAGTAGTTGCAAAGCTGGGCTCCACTGAAACGGCCCTCCCAAAGCCTTAATCGGTCGTTGTTGCTGCTGCTTGGTTGACACAACACCTGCTGCTGGTCGGCCGGTGTTTCTTCTAGGTAGGGTGGTGCTAGGGTGCTGCTAGGGTGAGGATAGGGTGAAGAAAGGAAGGAGGAAGGAGAAGGGAAGTAGGTCACCTACAGATCGGAGCTAAGGAGCCAAGAAATCGCCCGCTCTTACTCCCTTTACTGCTGTTCAGTCGAGCAGTAGGGCACCACTTAGGCGGTTGCTGTTCTATCAGGTGAAGAAGAAAGGATAAGGGAGAAAGGGAAAAGGGAAAAGAAATTATAGCCAATTAATGGATAAATTGCACTATAGGTCCAAAGAACATAAAAACATCATAACTTTTGCCTCGAAAGTCCAATTTGTATGATTTCTTTTGCAAAGCTTCAAGCATGAAATCCTCTACCTTCTCAAGGAAAGAAAGCATGCTAATTAGATTGTAACACTAGATCAAAGAACTAATTGCATCTGTGAGTAATTAACTCAACTTAATCAACTTAATGATGTACTAAGCACTGTGCTTACTGGTTAATCATGGAGTGGGTCATAACAATCCTTATATGAATTTTGTCCTGAAATTCCTAAAAGAGAAAAGGAAACTTGTTAAGCATCTCTGACTCAAGATCCCACGTGGCCTCCTCTAAGTTGTGGTTCCTCCATAGAACTTTCACTAACGGTATCTCTCGATTCTTGAGTTTCTTGATCCTCCGATCAACTATTTGTACTGGTCCTTCCACATAGGACACATATGATCTGAGATGTACAGGTTCTGGGTCCACTATCTTCTCCATACCAGGGTAACACTTCTTCAACATCGATACATGAAACACATCATGTACATTAGCCAACTCGAATGGCAAATACAACCTGTAGGCTACAGGTCCAATCCTCTCAATGACAGGATATGGGCCCATAAACCTAGGAGTCAGTTTTCCTCTCTTTCCAAACCTCAACACTCCTTTCCATGGTGAAACTTTCAAATACACTTCATCACCAACCTCAAACTCAAGAGGTCTACGTCTTTTCTCAGTGTAACTCTTCTTCCTGTCCTGTGCAGCTTTCAACTATTCTCTGATCACTGTAATCTTTTCTGTAGTCAAATCCACTATCTCTGGTCCAAGAATCTCTTTTTCACCCACCTCATACCAACATACGTGTGATCTACACTTTCTACCATACAGAGTTTCATACGGGGCCATACCAAGACTGGAATGGTGACTATTGTTGTATGCAAACTCTATAAGGCTCAAGTGTTCTTCCCAACTTCCACTGAAATGCAAGACACATGCTCTCAACATGTCCTCAAGAGTCTGAATGGTCCTCTCTGACTGACCATCCGTATGCAGGTGAAAAGATGTACTGAACCTCAACTTTGTGCCCAAAGCACGATGCAACTGATTCCAAAACCTATATGTGAATTTAGGATCTCTATCTGATATAATTGAAACTAGGATACCATGCAACCTGACTATCTCATCCAAATATATCTTAGCCAACTTTAGGACATCAAAGGTTGACTTAACAAGAAGAAAGTGAGTAGACTTAGTCAGTCTATCCACAGTCACCCATATCAAGTCACAACCTCTAGGTGTCCTGGGCAACCCTACCATAAAATCCATTGTGATATGTTCCCACTTCCACTATAGTATAGGAAGAGATTACAAAGTACATGCAGGTTTCTGATGCTCAACCTTAGCCTACTGGTACACACTGCATCTAGCCACGTACTCAGCTACATCCTTCTTCATACATGACCACCAGTACAACTCCTTGAGATTCCTATACATCTTAGTGTTGCCTGGATGCATAGCGTACATCGATGCATGCACTTCCTCAAGAATCTGTTCTTTCAAATCACTGTCTCCACGTACACACAACCTGTCATGCTGATACAACAAACCATCATCTGAAAACTTGAACTCTGGTCACTTACCTCTTGTCATGTCCTGCATGATCTATTGTAACTCACTGTCACTCTACTGAAGTTCCTTGATCTGATCATAAAAAGTAGGCTTGACTTGCATCTGTGCAATCAAACCACTCTGCTATGTCACTCCTAAGTCTAAGTTCAACTTCCGCATCTCTACTAGCAGGTCTCTCTTGAAGCATGCCATAGAGAATACATATACTATTGAACTTGACTTCCTGCTGAGGACATCTGCTACCACATTCGCCTTACCAGGATGATAGTATATCATCACATCATAATCCTTGATCAATTCTAACCATCTTTGCTGTCTAAGATTCAAATCCTTCTGGGTGAAGATATATTTCAAGATCTTATGATCCGTAAACACCTGACATGCCTCACCATAAAGATAGTGATGCCATGTCTTAAGAGCATGAACTACAATAGCTAACTCCAAATCATGTGTCGGGTAATTCTCCTCATTCTTCTTAAGCTGTCTAGATGCATAAGCTACTACCTTGCCTTCCTGCATCAACACACAACCTAAACCTCTCCTGGAAGCATCACAAAACAATGTGTAGCCTTTATCTACCTTAGGTAGAATAAACACTGGTGCTGTAGTCAACCTCTTCTTTAAGATCTGAAAACTCTTCTCACAGTTGTCTGACTAGACAAATGGTGCACCCTTTCTCATTAAGCATGTTAGAGGTGACACTACAACACAGAAGTTCTGGATGAACCTCCTGTAGTAACCTGCCAATCCTAAGAAGCTTCTGATCTTAGTAGGAGTCTTAGATTGCTCCCACTATTGAATAGACTTGACTTTCTTAGGGTCAACACTTACTCCATCTCCTGAGATGACATGTCCAAGAAAAGACACCTCAGCTAACCAGAACTCACACTTACTGAACTTAGAATATAATTGGTGTTGTCTCAACAACTGTGATGCTATCCTCAGATGTTGCTCATCATCTCTAGAATAGATAAAAATGTCATCTATGAAAACCACTATGAACTGATCCAAGAATGACTTGAAAATTCGGTTCATCATATCCATGAAAGCTGATGGGGCATTAGTCAGTCCAAACGACATGACCAGAAACTCAAATGATGATATCCAGATCTCAAGTTTGTCTTAGAAAAGATCGTCGCTCCATGCAACTTATCAAACAAGTCATCTATCCTTAGCAATAGGTATTTATTCTTGATAGTGATCTTATTCAACTGTCTATAGTCTATACATAACCTCATAGTACCATCTTTCTTCTTCACAAACAAGACTGGAGCTCCCCATGGTGAAGAACTAAGTCAAATGAAACCCTTATCCAATAACTCCTATAATTGGATCTTCAGTTCCTTCAACTATGTAGGTGCCATTCTATAGGCTAGTAGCACTATAGGGTGACTACCTGGCAACACCTGGATCTCAAAGTCTATTTCTCTTTCAGGAGGTAGACCTGGCAACTCATTTGGGAAAACATCTGGGAACTCACAGACCACTGGCACATCCCATAGACTAACTGTGCTCTTCTCTGCTCTGGTATCTACTACATGTGCCAAGAATGCCTCACAACCTTTCTATAACATCTTATCAGCTACAATGTCTGATATGATACACGTAGGTAGAACTTTCCTATCTCTAGAAAAGAGACAAGAAAATCCACCATGTTGAAAGATAGCCTCCTTTTTCCAACAATCGAGCTGAACTCGATACATCTCTAGGCAATCCATACCCATGATAACTTGAAAAGAGTTAATATCTAGGGGTATAAGATTAACCGCAATGGTGTAACCACCAAAGGTCAACAAACATCCATGACAAAACTCTATCAACACTGTCGGTTCACCTAAAGGAACCCTCAACAACAACTCAACCGGTAACTCTTGGGTTAATAGGTTAAGCTCACAAGCTAAAGAACATTGTATAAATGAGTGAGTAGCACCCGGATCTATCAAAACTGTAACTGAAATGCTGTTAAAGAAGAGCATTTCTCCTGTAATTACTCAAGAAGAAACAATACCTTCTTGTGGTGTCAAAGAGAAGAACAGTCCTGAAGCTCTTCCTCTCCCACGATGTCCTCATTGTCCTTCCCTAACACTGGGTGCTGCACCACCTTGGGAACCTGAAGCTACAAAGAAACTGGGTCTTCCAGCTGGAGCCTATCTTGAAACATTCTGATACTATGACTGAGAACCTTGTGATGCTGACTACTGTAACTGGGGGCAATTCCTCTTGATATGTCACATCTGTCTACATTGATGACATCCTTGAAGCCCTATTCCCAAACACTGTCCTGAGTGTGGTCTTCCACATATATCACACATGGATGCATCATGTTTCTGCTGTCCTGGCACTGACACTAAATATCTTGAAGACCTAGTTGGAGGTGTCCATGTATATTGTGTACTTCATCTTCCAGAATTAGGTCTTCCTCCACTTGATGAAAACCTAGATCCTTGTCTAACAAAACAACCAATTCCTCATCCTATCTTTGAAAAGAAACCACCACCTAATATGTATCCACCACTGCTTTGTCCCCTTCTAATAAAGTCTCAAGATCTTTTCTTACTCTCAGATTGCTTATCAGCATTAACTGACTCTTCTACACGTCTCGCTGCTTCCATAAATTCCCCAAACTTTTCTCTATCTCTTCGACCAATGGCTGAAACAGTGTGTCTAATATCTAACCTTAATCCTTTTTGAAATCTTCTGCACTTTTCTACATCATTAGGAACAAGTTGTGGATAGAAATTTGCCAACCTTGTGAAATGTGCCTCGTATTCACCAATTGTCATACTTCCTTGTCTGATATTCTGCAGATGTCTTATCTTCTCACTCAGAAAGGTAGGTGGGTAGTACTTAAGATGGAATTCATCAACGAAATCCTTCCAAGTCAGTACCATGTTCCTCCTTTTATCTTCCACTCTACGCCACCAGAGCTCTGCATCACCTTTAAGCAAATAAACTACATGATTGATTTGTCTTTCCTCTAATAGCTCCATCAGACGGAACACTTTCTCTAACTATCTCAGTCATTCATCTGCCACTGTAGGGTCCGTAGTTCCATTGAACTCAATACCTCCAAGCTTCTTAACCAGCTTATAGGATCTCATCAACTCCTTTCTACTCAAGGTAGAAGCTCGCCTCTCCATCTTATACTTTTCCCTGGTCTCAAGAAACATTATGTACATCCTTGATGCCTCATCCACATCATCTCCACCACCTGGACCCATCATCTGAGGGTCAGGTCCAATGTGTCTCTCAGCTTGGTCCTCATGACCACATCCTCTTCCTACCATCTGCAATAGTATAACAGAACACTTCATGTTAGAAAATTACATTTAGAAGGAAAACACCTAAGTCCTAATCCTATTGGTCTCTTATCGTCCCATGACCTTGACTTAGAGTAACTACGTACTCAAACCTATGCTCTGATACCAAGATTATTGTCACACCCCGATCTCACAATATCCACTAATCATGAGATTAGGTCATAATAAGAGGATTTAACGTAATACAAATACACCCTTAACTTTTTCTTTTCTTAATCACTTAAAATTAACCTAAAGGTAAATCTTATAATTTGGAATAAACTAAAATCTTACTAAACTACGGAAGCAACTACTAATTACATTACTAGATAGGTAAAGCATATTTACACCTCTTATTACATTTTTCATGCAGAATATAACACACAACAGATAACTAAAATCTAAACTACATATTACATCATATTCTCTCACTACCACACCTTATGCCCAAGGACCGAGGGGAAAGGACTAAGAGACCTCTATCTGACTACGAGCTACCTTCTAAGAACTTGGGTGATACGATCCTTCAGCTTCCTCATGCTAACACTGACCTGAAAAATGTTTCAGTAGGTTGGTGAGCTACTGGCTCAGTGAATAGAATTTCACCCAACCATCGTAGATAACTCATTTATGTTTATTAATTGGAATAAAATTCAAGATAATACTATACTGAGAAGATCTAAAAAATATAATTTAAACACCATGAGATGTCAACATTTCATTAAGAAAACAACTACTGCAAGGCTGTAGATACGATTAAATAACAAAGAATACTAAAATTTCATTTAAAGGACAACTGCTATGAAACTAACTCAAATATTTCTTAACTCTTTAACTTATAGAAACTCTATGAACCTATATGAACATATTTTATCTTATGCCCTGATCATATGCTGTTTACTCTACATATGAAGACTCGTAGTGAACTATGATCCCACTGTACAAGACTTAGCCGACACCCTGGGATAGCTAAGCCTGACTACTCTCCTAGTCTGCAACAGGAAAAATGGCTCTCTGGCCTCGACACTCCTATGGTGCCGTAAACTAGACTCCTCCTCTAACCTGAGCACACAGGAAGAGAGTCTGAGATGCTCTGTGGGACTCATCTTGGTCCACTCTGTGGGTACCTCTAGGTTACCAACGGGATCTCCGGTTCATGTTGGGTAACCTATCTTCTCCTAGGAGACTTCCTCAAGGGCTACGTCTCCCCACATGCTCTGTGGGTGCGTTCCGACCCCCGTATACTGGACACACCGTCAGGGTAGGTCATTTCATCCCTAAGGCGCATACCTCTCATAGGGATTCTATGGTGTCAAGGCCCTTAAATCTATTATTTTATTATTCTTGGAAAGCTCTTACTATATTGCATCTCTATCTTACTTATTCTTGGCTTTGGTCTCTCTATGGTATTGAATCTATTTATCTAAAAATTATAAATACAACATGTATAACATTTCTAACTTGGCAGTGCAATATGCTCAAACACGGTAATTTACTGAGAAATCAACATACTGTACTTGCAGGCAGATTTAAATAAATAGAATACTTGTCAACTTGGCACATACATACTGAAATCATGCAATTAAACATCTTAATATACTGATAAGGGTTGATTACTCAACATATGAGAAATCATCAGTAGCACTTATATATTATCTAAAATTCCTAGAGAAATGTGCACATCAAACCTAATCCTAAATTGTGCATCACTTAACCCAATTAAGAGTTAATTACTTATCATGACACACATTATTGATAATAACTGGGAATTTCTTATGATATCCTTGAGAAACATGTCAATTCGTATAATTATTAATAAATTCACATTAAATATGATCGAGAGTGTGCAACTAGGTTTCTATTGAACCCTTTCATGTTATTGTCATATCTTTGAAATCGAGCATCTATTAGCTTACTAAAAACGTACAACCTGGGTTTATACCCAAACTGTACCATTACTGGTCATGTGCTACAGAGTTAAACATTTACTCGAGAAATTTTAATTTCGATCAATCATGTATTTACACTAATCCAAATCACACATATCAATTAACTAATTAGCATCATGCAACATTAGTAAATAAAACGTACAATTTGGAAATTGAGCGGTGCCAGCACTACCCGACACCTGGGTAAATGCTGTTACCCACAAATAACATTGATTCAATAAAAAACACCTAATTATTTGAGTTAAACATGCTTAGTGAGTGAAATTCTACTCACAGTGGTCCAAGATGACCAAAATTCAACCAAAATCCGTCCAGAGTCCTGTTTTCGGGCGTCAGTAGGGTTGTCTTCTTCCTTGGTTCAGCTTGGATTCAGAGCTATTGCAAACAAATGACTCACACACACATACAGGTGGAGAGGAACCTTGGCTGGGTGCTGCTCACGAGCTAGATGGCTACAGATTCGAGACCTAGACCCTTGGCCAAGCTTGATGGCATTGCTTGGTGCTGCAGCTCATGCCCAAAATGCCCTCTGGCCATTGCTTCTCGCAGCAGCTACTGCTGCTTGCTAGGGAGATGCCCCTTGGGCACGATTGGGGTGAAGAAGATGAAGGAAAGGTAGAGGAAGGAGATGCGAAGCTGGGCACCACTAAAACGGCCCTCCAAAAGCCCTAATCGGCTGTCGCCGCTGCTGCTTGGTCGATGCAACACCTGCTGCTGGTCGGCCGGTGTTGCTGCTAGGTAGGGTGGCACTAGGGCGTTGCTAGGGCAAGGATAGGGTGAATAAAGGAAGGAGGAAGGAGAAGGGAAGTAGGGTGCCTATGGATCAAAGCTAAGGAGCCAAGAAATCACCTACTCTTGCTCCCTTTGTTGCTGTTCAGTCGAGCAGCAGGGCGCCACTTTGGCTGTTGCTATTCTATCGGGTGAAGAAGAAATGATAAGGGAGAAAGGGAAAAGGGAAAAGAAATTATAGCCAATTAATGGATAAATTGCACTATAGGTCTAAAGAACATAAAAACATCACAACTTTTGCCTCGAAAGTCCAATTTGTGTGATTTATTTTGCAAAGATTCAAGCATGAAATCCTCTACCTTCTCAAGGCAAGAAAGCATGCTGATTAGACTGTAACACTAGGTCAAAGCACTAATTGCATCTGTGAGTACTTAACTCAACTTAATCAACTTAATGATGTATTAAGCGATGTGCTTACTAGTTAATCATGGAGTGGGTCATAACAATGAAGGTTGTGATGGGATATGAGCATAAGGGTCAAACTCGATATGCAAACCCTAAAGATTAAGAAACCCGATGTGGATGCACGATATGGAGATAAGGATATATCTCATGTACAATATGGAAGCATATATACACCTGTATACCTGATATGGAAGCATACCTATACCTCTATACCCGATATGGAGGAAGTACCTCAATCTAATACACTTGATTGAGTGACAAATGTAGTGAGTTATGTTAAATGATACATTATGACATAAAGAGTTAATGCATTTTGATAAATATGGACCAATGTACCTTGAGAGAAGGATTGAGTCAACCTAAAGGAGTATGAGGTAATCAACATCCTAGTGAGGGTGAAAGAGAAACTTATACATGTACAATAATCATGTAATGAGTATACATTACTGCTCCTAATATTTTTGGAGTATGAATTAGGGTTTTGATCCTTGATGATCATACTAGAAACCCTTATTATCTTGATAGGGAAACTCTAACCCTAATGAAGGGTCTTGATATGATTTGAAACCCTAATCAGTAAGAAAGGGAAACCCTAACCCTAATAATGGGAAGGTTGTATTTCTCTTGTACTGCATGGTAATGATATAATATTGCGGTTATTATGAAACACTAATCATGTTGGTATCATGAGGTAATGAGCATCGCTAAGTAAGAGCTATGATGTTTCGTATAATACAGATTATATGGATCTTGTAAGTCATGTGAAATACTTGTACAACAAGTATAATGTTTATATAGGTCTTATGACCTAGAGATGGATGTTGCCTAGTGAGAGGTGACAAGATGTTCATAAACGGTTCATGATCTAGAGATTAATGTAAGAGATGGCAATGTTCAAAATGAACTATGGAAATGGGAACCCCGTAACATAATAATAATGATAAATGGTTATAATAATAATAATAATGAGATCTTGGTCATACATGCTTTATGGTTATAGCCAAATAAAGGGCTATAGTGTTTTGAATATGCAAATATGAGATATGAAGAATACTTGCATCACAAAAAGGATGTGAATGGGTATAAAATATTGCTTAATAAAGGTGATGTGGTATTCAATGATGAGTTTAAGGGATTGATATCCCATGATGAAAGTGAAAGGGGAAACATAAAGGTATTCCAACTCTTATGGAATCCTTAGCAATATGCCCATGATCTCACATGATTGGTATAATCCAATACCTGACTGTAATCTCACAGGATTTGTCACACCCGCATCCCACGATTACCACTAATCATGAGATTAGGGCATGAATTTGAGGATTATACTTAATACAAAGTTCACTCCCAACTTTTTTTCCAAACTCTTTATTTTTTCGCATTGAATCACATAAACAAACTTTACAAGAGAATTAAACCTTGATTACTCTAATATGATCTCAACATTAATGATACACATCCATACATTCATTTTGTTTCTCACACTTCCATGTACACATGACATGATAATCAAATACATTCTCTCTTATTAAGGAAACAAAGATACAGACATCATTTACAACTCTCTCACATCTATACAAGGACCTAGAGTGACAGGGACCGACTAAACTTAACTAATCTCATACTTAACTCATGTGGTAGATCTACTATGATGCTTTGACCTTCTTCAAGTCCATGTGGTTTCCCTAAAAATTGTGAGTAGATGGGTGAACCTACTCGCTCAGTGAATGAGTACTTCAAAGAAACATTCTAAAGCACTAATATAATTACAGATATACTTTTGAGCAACAAATATCAATTATAACAACAGTAAACTTTAAAGAGTCTAATAATTGACAATCATAAATATGTCAGGATAATCTAGATATCTACAAGAGTGAATCAATATATGAAATGCTTGATTGATCATAAAGAGAACTAATAATTCAGAATCATACAAAGAATAATTGAATAACTGCACACACTTGTTTAACCTCTCATTCATCTTATTATGCCCTGAACCCACATGAGGTGTACCACAACATGTAAAAGAATCGCAGCAACCTACGATCTCACTGTACAAGTCTTAGAAACATGCCCGGGTTCCTAAGCCTATATCTCGAGTAAGACCCCATCTGCAGCGGGCCTCAGCACGTCTACCTCTCGGTGACTCATGGGAGTGGCCAGATATCTCAAACTCCACCTCTCAAACTGGGTACTCAAGCGGTGAGTCAAAGCCCTCAAGCTTACTGTGCATCATTGGACCTACTGACCACTTACAACATATAACACAGGTACCACCAGCATCCTCGGTTGGTGTTGGGTACCACACAACTGTAAGGAGTCTGCCCTACTGGTCAAGACCCCCGCACCCTACTGGTGCACTCCGGCTTACCTCGAATTGGACTACCTCCAGTCGGGAAACCGTTTCCTCCCCACAACACATGCCTCATCCTGTGAGGATTCTACAATGTTTAGGGAATCTAAATGTCTAATTCACTCTTTACATTCACAATTCAATCATCACATCAACATATCTAAGTTTATCATTATAAACCATTCTTTTCATAGACCAACTGATAACATTTACCACAACTGAACTGTTAAGCATCACCACATCTCATACTGAGAACATTGATATTACAATACTTGATTCATTGAACACCCTATCCTTAGGGTTTTATTTACCTCATTCACTTATCACATGGCTCTCATATGGATTTCATGCGACAAACATTCACTGAATAAAGACTGCTTTCAACAAATCATACACAATCAATATATGTATGAAACCTTGGGACTGAACTGAATTTGGGTTTCCATGCCATTCACTGAGATATCATGCATAAAGAATAAAATTGAATAAATAAAGTCTATCATGTCAAGAAAATCCCTTCAAATGGATTTCACGATATCTATTCGCAAATATCCAACTTTCCTCGCATCTAGGGTTTCACCCTCTTTACTGAGATATCAAACAAACACTATTCACCTTAAACGAAATCCAAGATAGTATCTGACATATATGTACTACGCATTCAAATAAACAATCATTCATAACCAAGGGGATCCAGATAAACAAATTTCTATATTTAATTATACAACAATTTCAGTCATAGACAAATTCCCTATATTTCGGTTTACTCTTATAACCTCTACGAATAATTAGGGAATTCTCATTAGGATGTATTGTATACATTTCTAATATGAATTTATCATCTAAATTTCATCCAAATAGAGGAAGAATCCATTTCATATCATTTTGCAACAACTTAGATCAAATAGACAATTCGGGGTTTGTAGTCACATACTAATCAATTAAAGATTATGGATGATTTAACCAATTTTCGTGCAATAAACTATTTAAAGGAAGTTCCTACTCACCTTGAGGTGTGAAAAAACCTTAAAAATGCAGCTCATCCCTAAAAATCTTGATCTCATATCAAATCCCTAGCAATTCACCCGATTCTTCTTCCTTTCAACTCAGAAACCCTAAAAATGAGGGAGTATGAAGAAAGAGTGAGAAAAGGGGAAGTTTTGATACCATTTGGATCAAATCATAGGAGGGATGGAATATTTACATGTGAGATAAGATTCACCATTAAAGTCTATGCAAAGAATCTAAACTTACTTGATTTCCTCATATCTCGGACAGAGAAACCCTAGATCAGCAATTTCACCACTTTCTCCTCTCAAACCCTAACTCTCCCTCTCTCTCTAGGATTTCGTTTCTCTAGAATGAATCAGGAATTATGAGAGCTACTAGTATGTTAGGTTGACCATATAGATCAATTTAGCTGCTTGGGTGAATTGCACATCGACCCCTCACTAAACTTTTTCTTATTTCAGCAGATTTTTCTATCATAAAAAAGTTACTATAATTCGTGTATTTAATATATCAAACCTTCTCCAAAATTTATGAAAATTTATAATGTTATTTGTAAGTTAGTTATAAGTTTTTAATTAAAATTTTAGATCATTCTGGGCTATAATTAAATAATTAAAAATATAATAGTGAAATGCTATCTAGAAATCTATAAAACTATCGGTTGAAGAGAAAATGCCCTAGAACGGCCATGCTAGCTACCACAGCTGTGCTAAGATGGATCCAGCATGGCCGTTCTGCCTACCACGGCCGTGGTGCATTGGTTTCATCAGATTTAAGTACAAAAGTTGGTCAACAGTTCAATTCTTTCAAAACAGTCGTGTGACCTAGAATGCCCGTGCCACCAACGACCCACCACGACCGTACTACCCACCATAGCCGTGCTATCCTCGCCTTCAACTGCCATTTTCAATCTCCTTTTCATACCTCTCTCATTCCTTCCCAACATAAGCCTATTTGGTGAAAACCCTAATTTCATCCGACTAGGGTTTATATTTTCTCAAACCCTAATTATACAAAGATAGAGCATACTTGGGGTTCTCATTAGGTTTAACATATTATGATTGAGATATCATCATTAATCATGTTTAATCAATGACCAATATAACTAAGCATGTAGTCATCCACATAAACCCTAACTTACCCATTAAGCTCAGATACGTTCATAACAATTCTTCCTCCTTAAAAAGGTTTCACCCCCGAAACATAAATATGCAAGTAAAGTACATTCAAGGTTTATTTTAAGCTTCTGAAATCTTACATGTCATTATATTCTTGTATTTCATGCTTGAATGCAGTTTTCAACATTAAGTCCTTTATTTATTTTCTAATCACAACATGTCTGAAATAGTTCCCAATGATATCCAACGAATTCTCTATGCCACAATTAATCATAGGACAGAGAGAGAAACAACCATTTCAATATTTTCATACTCTTGAGGTGTTACCTCAACATTGATAATCTGATCCAAATATCTCAATTCATACGGCTCAATATGTACAATTGTTCTATGTTACCTCTAAGTCACAAAAGAGAGTTCACCATGTTGTTTTGAATTTTACTATTGTGCTACTCAAATAGCAAAACAGTCTTGAGTTGGAAGACTAGATTCAACACTAATTGTACAATACTACTCATGACATCCCCATTGGATCATGGATGCATAAGGTGAAGCATTACCATCACATTCCATACTATTCTCAAGTATGAACCCACACATAATTCATGGTGTAACCATCGGGTTATAGCATACTAGGGTTTCAACAATAGTAACAAAGTATTCCATGATTGTATTAGTCATTCAAGGACTATTCATACCCAATTACCATCACTTAGTTATATTAAAGCTAGGTATAACAAGCTATACCTCATTAGGGTTACATATCAATACAATATGGTTATCATCCCTTCTATTCATATGAGTGAATCGGTAAGACTACCTTATTCAGGGTAACCCTTCATTTGTTCCATCATTATTCAACCCATATCACCATACCACAATTATACATTACTAAGATGGATTACTATTATGAATGACTACAACTATCAAGCATCTTTAATTAACATATTGCTTGCACATGTACACTGAAATCATACATAGAACCAATTTACATCCCTTAATATACCTTCAACAAATTATACTTCTAAAAACAAATTCACATATTACTAAAAGTCATTATTTTATCTTATCTCTCTCCTCATTCATTACTACTTACTTTTTCCTACTTATCTTTCTCATTTTAATCATGTAGATTAAACATCCCTAAAATTGAAACATACAAGGTACAAGTAGATTATTCATCATTCTTGCTATCACTGCAAGAATTTATTTCATATCGCACTTCACTCATATTGTATTTCTCCTTTTGTTCAAAACACACCTGTTACATTTCAAATTTATATCTTACTCTTTTCTCTGAATCATTTTCATATTGTTTATCAACCTTTCAGACCCTGGATTACTATCAGTGCTAGTTTACTTCTCATAGTGCAAATCTCATGATATTGTTTTATAGAGATGCTAGTATTCAAGGTCAAATCACTGGTGACATCCCTTGAACTACTACAACTCTAAACATTCTAGGGTTCTGTCCTTATCAGTAGCATGACGTTATTGTGATGTGACTTTGCTCCCTTAATTTGAAATTCAAACTTTCGATCTCACAAGTTTTACTAAAGTCTTCCTTATCTTATCAATTGAATTTCCTTTCTCTTACTTGACCATTCAGATATATTACATTATCAATTTACCCTTCTAGGGTTTCATCATCATATTGTGTGCCATTATTACATTCACTAGATGCCTCTACCATGGTGGTTATGCATCAGATATGATTCATTTTCTTATCACTTCATTCCCACATTGCTCCCATTAAGGTAGATATGAAAGATAAGATGATTTTGAGACTTAGAATTCTTATCTTCAAACATTCATCAATACATTTCTCATATGTAGGTTTAATTAATTATCAACAAGGATACTTGACTAATTAGCACTTTCTTGAATCTTGCAACCTCTTTTTTTATAATCTATATTACTCCATTATGTTTCAAACCCTACCTTACTTTCCATAATCCCCTTACCATATACTACTATTCCACATGTCATCTTTAACTTCTAGTTTTCTCTTATGAGCATGTTACTTCTTTTATGTGTATGATCATGTATACCATGTTGCATATATTTCTTTTTATCCTTCTACTAATGTGAAGTTAAAATTCTAAATCAAAAATCTCTCTACTAGTTTCACCTCATGTTTAATACATTACATATCCTTCATTTTAAATCAAATGACTCATGCATGGGTGAAACATAGTTTCTCTTTCAATCAAGTTTTTCCTTCCTGAATATAGTCTACCTTTGTATGACTTATACATTTATTTAGCTACACTTTTGTTCTTCTTTTAGAAACTAGTTTGTTGTTCTACAAAGACTTAGAATCCAAAGGCAGTAAGGATGAATGTCTTAAACTTATTAATAAAGGTATACATTCCATGCTCTCAATTATATCATAACCCTCATTCCTTAATCAAGCTCATTATTTCCAACATTTCTCTTTGTTTCAACTAAGTTTCTTATCCTAGTTTTATGATTTACATGCTCATCTGGTTCTCTTCACTTTAACTCTTATGAAGACTCTTCACTTCTATGTACTTATCGTATACCTAACTCTTTTCTTCTATTTTCCCTTTGCTTTGGAGTACATAAAAACATTATACTCGATTATATAATCCATTCCTCATGATTGATTCTTACTATCTTGTCCCTTACATACCTTTCTCATATCTTTTCCATATTTCATATTTAGAGTTCATATAATACTAATAATTAAACTTAATCTGAACCTTATGTCGTGTTCCTTTATTCCCAATTAAGGGTTTCTCATATGAGGCCCCAAAGTTGGATCTTAGATATCAGTTCCAACTGATTCTTAGCTATTCTAATCTTTCCCATATGTTTCAACATCTTAGTGTATGTACATTCTCACTATGATGTGGGTCTAATTTATCCAGAGTCTACTCTTATCATATTGTTAATAGGAGTCATTAGATCCCAATAACGCATCCTACCACTGGACCAGGCCGAACCTGGAGTCCTGAAGCCAAGAGCTACTCAAGATTAACCAACTCCTATTAATATCAAACATTTGGAAAGAATATCCACTTAGGGCAAACTCATTTAAACATAACTTTTGGTCTACATGATACAAAGAATATAAATAATAACTGAATCACTTCATGATATACAACAATATAAAAGAACCATATATATTCTACAAACTGATATTATGAATTCATACATATAAGAGCATTTCTATTTATCTACAATCAAAGAAGCAATATAAAGCAAGATTTGTATCACATTCTATGTTTAATCTCTTACTCCTTCATTACTTTTCGGTCTCCTAACCCTAAAATTTCTAGGGTTTCTCTCTATTCCATCCTTCCTCTACATACCTAGCCAGGGCATCCAGAGAAGAATAGACAAAGTAGCTTGATACTGGTCAATCTAAGTATTCAGATACCGGGCCAGGGTATCTAAATACTCAGACCTCCCAGAGCTAAAGACACATCACTACCTATCTATCACACTTATAACTCTGACTTTCTATCCTAATGGTCCCTAACGACCCAGCCTAAGATCTGATACCAAAGCTGTCACACCTGCATCCCACAATTACCACTAATCATGAGCTTAGGGCATGAGTTTGAGGATTATACTTAATAAAAAGTTCACTCCCAATTTTTTTTCTTTTTTTTTCTTTCAAACTCTTTGTTTTCTCACATTGAATCACATAAACAAATATTACAAGAAAATTAAACCTTGATTACTATAATATGATCTGAACATTAATGATACACATCCATACATTCATTTTGTTTCTCACACTTCCATGTACATAGGACATGATAATCAAATGCATTCTCTCTTATTAAGGAAACGAAGATACAAACATCATTTACAACTCTCTCACATCTATACAAGGACCTAGAGTGATACGGACCGACTGAACTTAACTAATCTCATACTCAACTCATGTGGTAGATCTATTCTGATGCTTTGACGTTCTTCAAGTCCACATGGTTTCCCTAAAAAGTGTGAGTAGAGGGGTGAGCCTACTCGCTCAGTGAATGAGTACTTCAAAGAAACAATCTAAAGCACTGATATGATAACATATATACTTTTAAGCCACTGATACCAATTATAACAATAGTAAGCTTTAAAGAGTCTAATAATTGACAATCATAAATATGGCAGGATACTCTAGATATCTACAAGAGTGAATCAATATATGAAATGCTTGATTGATCATAAAGAGAACTATTAATTCAGAAACATACAAAGAATAATTGAATAACTACACACACTTGTTTAACCTCTCATTCATCTTATTATGCCCTGAACCCACATGAGGTGTACCACAACATGTGAAAGAATCATAGCAAGCTACGATCTCACTGTACAAGTCTTAGAAGCATGCCCGAGTTCCTAAGCCTATATCTCGAGTAAGACCCTATCTGCAGCGGGCCTCGGCACATCTACCTCTCGGCAGCTCAGGGAGTGGCCATATATCTCAGACTCCACCTCTCAACTTGGGTACTCAGGTGGCGAGTCAAAGCCCTCAGGCTTAATGTGCATTAGTGGACCTACTAACCACTGATCACTTACAACATGTAACACAGGCACCACCCGCATCTTCAGTTGGTGTTGGGTACCACACAACTGTAAGGAGTCTGCCCTACTAGTCAAGACCCCCACACCCTACTGGTGCGCTCCGGCTTACCTCAAACTGTTCTATCTCTAGTCGGGAAACCATTTCCTCCCCACAACACAGACCTCATCCTATGAGGATTCTACAATGTTTAGGGCATCTAAATGTCTAATTCACTCTTTACATTCACAATTCAATCATCACATCAACATATCTTAGTTTAGTTTTATAAACCATTCTTTTCATAGACCATATGATAACATTTACCACAAATGAACTATTAAGCATCATCACATCTCATATTGAGAACATTGATATCACAATACTTGATTCATTGAACACCCTATCCTTAGGGTTTCATTTACCTCATTCACTTATCACATGGCTCTCATAAGAATTTCATGTGACATAAACATTCACTGAATAAAGACTGCTTTCAACAAATCATATACAATCAATATATGTATGAAACCTTAGGACTGAATTGAATTTGGGTTTCCATGCCATTCACTGATATATCATGCATCTATAATAAAATTGAATAAATAAAGTCTATCATGTCAAGAAAATCCCTTCAAATGGATTTCACGATATCTATTCGCAAATATCCAACTTTCCTCGCATCTAGGATTTCACCCTTTTTACTGAGATATCAAACAAACACTATTCACCTTAAATGAAATCCAAGATAGTATCTAACATATATGTAGTATGCATTCAGATAAACAATCATTCATAACTAAGGGGATCTAGATAAACAAAAATCTCTATTTAATTATACAACAATTTCAGTCATAGACAAATTCCCTATATTTCAGTTTACTCTTATAACCTCTACGAATACTTACAGAATTCTCATTATCATGTATTGTATACATATCTAATATGAATTTATCATCTGGAATTCATCCAAACAGAGGAAGAATCCATTTCATATCATTTTGCAACAACTTAGATCAAACAGACAATTCAGGGTTTGTAGTCGCATACTAAGCAATTAAAGATTATGGACGATTTAACAAATTTTTGTGCAATATACTATTTAAGGGAAGTTCCCACTCACCCTAAGGTGTGAAAACACCTTAAAAACGCAGCTCATCCCTAAAAATATCAATCTCATATCAAATCCCTAGCAATTCACCCGATTCTTCTTCCTTTCAACTCGAAAACCCTAAATATGAGGGAGTATGAAGAAAGAGTGAGAAAAGGGGAAGTTTTGATACCATTTCAGATCAAATCAGAGGAGGGACAGAATTTTGACATGTGAGAGAAGATTCACCATTAAAGTCTATGCAAAGAATCTAAACTTACTTGATTTCATCATATCTCAGATAGAGAAACCCTAGATCAGCAATTTCACCACTTTCTCCTCTCAAACCCTTACTCTCACTCTCTCTCTAGGATTTCATTTCTCTAGAATGAATCACGAATTATGAGATCTACTAGTGTGTTAGGTTGACCATATAGAGAAATTTAGCTGCTTGGGTGAATTGCACATCGACCCCTCACTAAAATTTTTCTTATTTCAGCAGATTTTTCTATCACAAAAAGTTACTGTAATTCATGTATTTCAAAGATAAAAACTTCTTTAAAAATTATGAAAATTTAGTATGTTATTTTTAATTGAGTTATAAATATTTAGTTAAAATTTTAGATCATTCCAAGATACCATTAAATAAATAAAAATATAATAGTAAATTGCTATCCAGAAATCTACAAAACAGTCAATTAAATAGAAAATGCGCCAGAGTGGCCATGCCAGCTGCCACAACCATGCTAAGATGGACCCAACACAGCCGTGCTACCTACGATAGCCGCAGTGCATTGGTTTCATTAGATTTGAGTACAAAAGTTGGTCAACAGTTCAATTCTTTCAAAATGACCGCGAGGACTAGAATGCCCGTGCCACCAACGACCCACCACGGTCGTGCTATACTAGCCTTCAACTACCATTTTCATTCTCCTTTGCATACCTCTCTCATTCCTCCCCAACATGAGCCTATTTGGTGAAAACGCTGATTTCAACCGAGTAGGGTTTATATTTTCTCAAACCCTAATTATACAAAGAGATAGCATACTTGGGGTTCTCATTAGGTTTAACATATCATGATTGAGATATCATCATTAATCATGTTTAATCAATGACCAATATAACTAAGCATGTAGTCATCCACATAAATCCTAACTTACCCATTAAGCTCAGATACTGTCATAACATGATTGGTACAATCCAATAACTGGCTATAATCTCACAGGATTGGTACAATTTAACACCTAACTGTAATCTCACATGATTGGTATAATCCAATACCTAGCTATGATCTCACAGGATTGGTACAATCCAATACATGGCTATAATATCACAGGATTGGTACAATCCAATACATGGCTGTAATCTCACAGGATTGGTACAATCCAATACCTAGTTGTACTCTCACAAGATTGATATAATCTAATACCTGGCTATGCTCTTACAAGATTGGTATAAAGCTAGAACATAATGATGTATATTCACCAGATTAGTAGAATTCAATATTTGGTTAGCAAATTGGCTGTGGCCAACAAGTTGAAATGATAATTATTGATGGATATCATACCATGATAGTATTATCACAAGATAAGTTTGAGATGTTGGTATAATATAAGGGGTAAACGTTACACACGTCTTTCATTATACTTATCAAGTAAATATATGATTTACTGCTCTATCATAGACAATTGCAATGCTTTAAAAGATGAGAAGATTCTAATCTGCTTATCAACAATGGTTAATCTTTCTTATTAATATAAAAGAACCTCTGCTCGATTTTATACTGTTTACCTATGATGATAACATTGTGGTAGAGAGTTATATCTCTCACTGGGACACTTGTCTCACTCCGTGGGATCCAAAATTTTTAGGTAGATGCAGATGAGGAGGTAGAGACCTTACTGTAGAGGGAGAATAACAACAACATGGCAGCAGTAACAGCTCAGGTTGAGTGTACTGTCTGTCGTATCTTGTAGATAGAAGTCCTATGTGTCGTCTCTATACTCTCAGGTCCTTGGAGTCAGTATGTAATGATTTTGTAAATGATCTAAGATTTTGGCATGTATGCCTCGAGGTTTTACGTTGCTTATGTATATGTTTTAGCAAAGCAACTGATATGGGTTATCCTCGAGATGAGATGGTACAATGTATGTACAATGTGAACCATGATGTATATATTACTTTGGTTCTTTTCTTAAGAAGTTTCCTGGAAATGGATCTCTTTGCAAAATAGTTTTAACTTTGTAGTGATTTTTTTAGTTCACGATTAATGTTATTCTACATAATCATGTGACGATTTGACTGTCGGTTTGATAGCGATCTTCACAGAAACGGATGATTGCATACAGTTCTAACTTCTTTTGAGGGTTGTTCTGAATGGTAAGAGTAGTCAGAAACTCGTATACAAGGTGGGGGTAAGTATTTTTTACCGAGCATCAAAGGTAGTGTAGGCTGAGTTCATTCAGGTGCACGATGACTTCATCCTTGAATCCCAAGGTGTTGAGGGTTTGCTCACATGCAAAATGTGTAGGTAGCACCCTCCTTGAGATAAGGAACTGGTAGGTAGGGTCCTCCTCAGCTGTGACCCTGAACTGGGTCGTAGAGATTTATGCTGGGCCAAGGAAGAGCTGGCTCCATGCTTGCGGTTGGAAGTTTACTTCATGGGTGCCATTGTTGCCTTGAGTCTTGCTGAAATGACCTTTGACACGACGTGTTGGATTTACGACACGTTGTGTGCTTGTAGCAGAAATGAGGCAGAACCCGGTGCAGACACACCATGTGTGTATTGTGACACCTCATGTACCTAGAGCAGAGTGGTGGCTTGAGGAGTGGTGGCTTGATGGACACGACAACAACACACGACCTCTAGGTCAAACACGGCAGATTATTTTGCCGTATTTGGGGGGAGGATGAAGGAGGAAGTGAAGATGATGGTGGAGATGGAGATCTAACTTGCTTTTCCTCAGAGTTGGACTTGTCAGTAGTGAAAATTGGCTGGGGCTTGCCCAAGGTACTCCTTTTCTTGGAAGGAGAGGGAGAGAGAGCTCCACAGGCAAGCACGACTGTGGCTACGGAAGAACTTGGTTCGAGGAGATGCTGGAGAAGCGACTTCACACGACGGACACGGTTGCTTGGCTGGAACACGGCGGCTGCACACGGATGCTTTGAGAGTACGAGTGTTGCAAGAGTGAAAGAGATGATTTGGGGTTAGGGTTAAAACCCCCTTTTTCATCAAAAGACACGACATGTCTCTTTTAGGACACACCGTGTGCGTTTACAAAAATAGTCGTCCCCTTTTTAGCAAAGCTTGACCTGAAAAGTAAACGGCGTGTGCCTTTTAACACACGTCATGTGTGCTTGCAGAAGCCCAAGTATAGAATTTTTCACTGATAAAGACACGACATGTGTGAATTAGGACATGGCGTGTTTGATTCCAAAAACCTGATGCCCCATTTTTCCAAAAAAAAACACGTCGTGTTCCACATTGCACACAACGTGTAACATTCTAGATGATAGTAACACATTTTCTGATTGATAACAACATGATGTGTCATTGAGAGACACGTCGTGTCTTTTTGAGAATCTGCTCATATTGTTCCTTTTGTGAGTGCTGACACAACATGTCAAATAAAGACACGCCATGTCTGTGTGAATTTTTGCAGAAATTGTCTTTTGATCAGTACCTGCAGAAGTGATGAGATGCAAATATATGTGTCTAAATTATTACATTCATCCATGACAAGTTTATTTTGGGAAATTAAAGATTGTGCTTGACTCAAACTACTTAAACAAAAAATCTATCCTAATGTGGGGTCAACTCCCATGAGTTCCTCCGTTTAAAGTCCAGAGTAAGACTCTTCAACTTGCTGGTTAAGCATCTTGGAGGGAGCAAGAGGCTCCCTTGTCAATTTCTTCTCCGGTGGTGTATAGATTGCATCTTTGTCCATTGACTTTGAAGGTTGATTTCTTCCCTTGTAGCTCCACTGTACCATATGGATATACTTGTAGGACTAAGAACTGCCTGGACCACCTGGATCTTAATTTTTCTGGAAAGAACTTGAGTTTGGAGTTGAACAACAGAACTTGGTCTCCTTCTTTGAAATATTTGACTTTGATTCTTTTGTCATGCCATATTTTAGTCTTTTCCTTGTAAATCTTGGCATTCTCATAAGCATCCATTCTTAGTTCCTCTAACTCTTGGAGTTGCAACAATCTTTTCTCTCCTGACTTCTTGAGGTATAGTTAAGGAATTTGATTGCCCAAAGTGCCTTGTGCTCCAATTCTATAGGTAAATGACATGATTTGCCGTGAATAAGTTTGAAAGGAGTTGTACCAATAGGAGTTTTAAAAGCTGTTCTGTAAGACCATAATGCATTGTCTAACTTCAATGCCCAATCCTTCATTGAACTGGAGACTATCTTTTCTAGGATGTCCTTTAGTTGCCTATTTGAGATTTCCACTTGACCTGAGGTCTGAAGATGATAAGGTGTGGACACCTTATGCTTCACTCCATACTTGCTAAGGAGGTTGTTGAAATTCCTTTCATTAAAATGGCTATCACCATTAGATATTATTGGTCTTGGAACTCCAAATCTGGGGAAGATGATCTTCTGGAACAGTTTTATGACTGATTTTGCATCCAGAGCTTGAGTGGGGATTGCCTCCACCCATTTGGAAACATAATCACATGCCACTAAGATAAACTTGTAGCTGCAAGAGGATGGAAAAGGGCCCATATTATCTATGCCCCACACATAAAAAAATTATATTTCCATAATTGAGTTCAATGACATTTCATCCCTCTTTGAGATTCCTCCAGCTCTTTCGCAATTGTCACAAGCTTTGACAAATGTGTGTACATAACAGAACAAACTTGGCCAATAAAAATTGGATTGAAGGATCTTTGTTGTAGTTTTGTTTGCTCCAAAGTGTTTGCCGTAGGGAGAGGAATGGCAGTCTCAAATCACACTAACAATTTCTTCATTTGGGATACATCTCCTGATGAGTCCATATGCACATTTTTTGAACAAAAGAGGGTCGTCCCAATAATAGAATTTAACATCATGAAGGAACTTCTTCTTTTGTTGGTAAGTGAAATTGGGTGGAAGACATCATGTAGCAATGTAGTTTGCAAATTTGGCGAACCATGGCAAAACAACAGAGTTTATTGCATACAACTTCTCAATGGGCAACTTTTCATCAATAGGAACTTTGCCTTTGACACTAGTAGAAAGACGTGAGAGATGGTTAGCTACACTATTTTCGATTCCCTTCTTGTCTTTGATTTCTAAGTCAAACTCCTGAAGTAATAGTATCCAACAGATGAGGTGAGGTTTGGCATCTTTCTTGCTTATAAGATAATTTATAGCAGCATGGTTTGTATATACAATGACCTTAGAGCCCACTAGATACTATATGAATTTATCAAATGCATAAACAATGACAAGCATCTCCTTCTATGTAGTAGCATAGTTGATTTGTGCTTCATCAAGGGTCTTACTTGCGTAGTGTATAACATGAAGTTTGTTGTCTTTTCTTTATCCTAAGATGGCTCCTATGGCATAGTCACTGGCATCACACATCACTTCAAAGGGAACACTCCAATCTGGTGGTTGAATAATTGGAGCTGAAACTAGAGCCTCTTTTAACTTCTGGAAGGCAATTTGGCAATCATCATTGAAGACAAATTCAACATCTTTTGCTAACAAATAACATAGAGGCTTTGCAATCTTTGAAAAATCCTTGATAAATCTCTTGTAGAATCCCGCATGGCCCAAAAAGCTGCGAATTTCCTTCACATTGGTCGGAGCTGACATTTTTTCAATAGCCTCCACTTTAGCTTTATCCACTTCAATTCCTTTGTTTGAAATGACATGTCCTAGAATGACACCAGTCTACACCATAAAGTGACATTTCTCCCAATTTAGCACAAGGTTGACTTGTTGGTATCTCTACAAAACCTTAGTCAGATTTAATAAACAATCATCAGATGAATTGCCATAGATGCTAAAGTCATCCATAAATATTTTCGTGATCTTTTCAATGTAATCAGAAAAATGGTCATCATGCATCTTTGAAAAGTGGTGGGGGCATTGCAGAGCCCAAAGGGCATCCACCTATATGCATAAGTTCCATGGATGCAAGTAAATGTAGTTTTTTCTTGATCGGGTGGATAGATGGAAATATGAAAGAATCCATTATGCCTGTCAAGGTAGCAAAAATAGGAGTGGTGAGCAAGTCTTTCAAGCATTGAATCAATAAAAGGTAAAGGGAAATATTTTTTGCTGGTGGCTTTGTTCAATTTTCTATAGTCAATGCACATTCGCCACCCAGTGACGATCCTTGTTTATATTAGTTCATCATTTTCTCCCTTAATTACAGTTGTTCCTCCCTTCTTAGGCACAACATGTATAGGACTTACCCAAGGACTGTCACTTATTGGATAGATGAACCCGACATCTTGAAGTTTTAAGATTTCCTTTCTTACCACTTCCATCATGTTTTGGTTAAGTCTCATTGGGGGGTCTATGCATGGCTTGGCGTTCTGTTCCAAAGCCATCCTATGCATACAAAGGTATGGGTTAATTCATTTGAGGTTGTCAATGGAATAACCTATAACATCTTTGTAGCTTCTAAGCTCATTTAAAAGTTTTTCTTCTTGATCATTGTTCAATTCAACATTTATAATGACAAGAGAGGAAAAGTTTGGGCCTAAGAAAGCATACCTTAACCCCGGTGGGAGGGGTTTTAGTTCTACCTATTTGTATGGAGTTCCAGTGTTGCTTCCTTCATTCTTCTTTAAGTCTTCTTCACTTGGTGGAATCTCTAAAGTTTTAGGACTCTCCTCATTGAGAATGTTACTTGTATCATCTTCTTCCAAATCATCTAAGGCAAGTTCAACTAAATTCTTTTCCTCTTCAAACAATGTATCAATGGTATCAATGAGAAAAAGTTACTCTTTGGAGTTGGGCGCCTTCTTGGCATCATAGAATAAAAATACTAGTTCCTCATCTCCCACCCTGATGGTGAGCTTTCCTTCCCTAACATCGAATAAACATCCTGTAGTGTGTAAGAAAGGTCTACCGAAAAGGACCAGATTGGTTGGGTCTTCATGCATGTCTAAGACAACAAAATCACATGGAATAAAGAACTTTTCTATCTGAACATGGACATCCTCAATCACTTTCCTTGGGTGTTTGATTGAAAGGTTGGCTAACTAAATTGTCATAGATGTAGGCTTCAAGTCTCCCAGATCTAGCTTCTCCCACAAAGAGACGGGGATCAAGGTGATGCTAGCCCTAAGATCAATAAGGCCTTTATCAAAAGTGGAGTCTCCTATCTTGCAAGGGAGAGTAAATGATCCTTGATCATCTAATTTCTCTAGCATACGGTACTTGATATTGGATCTTAGCCTTTCAAAAAGCATAACAGTTTCTACCTGTGCATATCTCCTCTTCTTTGTTAGGATATCCTTTAAGAACTTGGCGTAGGAGGGCATTTCAGCTATGACTTCAACTAGGGGTAGATTTACATACAACTTGTTAAAAATATCCATGAATTTGTTGAACTTCACATCGTCTTTGGTGTTAGCAAACCTGTGGGGAAAGGGGTAGTTGGCTTGCTAGAAGAATCACCTTGCTGTAGATTTCCAATAGATTTCTTCCTTTGATTTTCAGCAATATCTTCAACAGTAGTGTTAGCAATCTCTACAGATTTCCTTATAGATGGTGGTGCGGATCGTCCTATGACTGTTCCACTTCTCAAGGTCATAGATTTACAAGTCTTCTTGGGGTTCATAACAAACTGACTGGGTAAAGGCCCTGAAGACATTCCTTGGTTGGCTAATGCTTGCTGAGCTATCTGATTCCCCAACATTTTGGTATGAGTAACAATTCCATTTACCTTGGAGGACATTTGTGTGATAACATCTTTCAATATGCTGCCATTTGCTCGGAACTCATTTTGCTGGATCTGTGTGGTGAGAAGGGTCTCAAGGAGGCTTTCCAAGCTTAATTTTTGTGGTGGATGAGTCACTTGCTGAAATGGATTGGAATTCCTACTACTATTAGAATTGTACCCCGGTGGTTGTTGGTAGTTGGCATTCATCGGTTGACGATTGCTCATAGGTTGCTGAGTTTGAGCTTGGCCTTGCTGCTAGTTCTATGAATTGTTGTTCCTATAAGAGAAATTAGGATGGTCTCTCCATCCCGGGTTATAGGTTTCAGAAAAGGGATTGTAGGCTTGTCTATTATTGAAATTTCCTACTGCATTGACTTGTTTTGGTGCTTCAGTAGCATTCAACTGGGGTGCAAAACAAGAAGAAGAGTTATAACCTGATGTTCCACAAGCCTCACATACTTGTTTGACTGCTTGGACTGAGTGAGTAGCAAGCCTCTCAATTTTTTGGGTTAAGGCGTCAAGCTTAGCTACAATCAAGTCTACGTTATCTATAGTATGTTTCCCGATAGACTTCTCACTTGAACTAGAGGAAGAGAATGGCTGATTGGTCCTTTGTAAACTCCATTGGATGTGATTGAGCACCATGTCTTCAATAATGGCGTAGGATTCACTATATGACTTGTTCATCAAGGCTCCATTTGTAGCAGCATCAATGGTCATACAAGTATTATAGAACAACACGTTGTAGAAAGTTTGTAGAAGCAACCAGTTTGTCATACCATGGCGAGGGCATATGTGTTGGAGATTATTGAACCTCTCCCATGTCTCATTAAGTGTCTCCCCCTCTTTTTGATTGAAGTTTGTAATATGATTCCTCAGTTGGGCTGTCTTGCTAGGTGGAAAATATTTAGCCAGGAAAAGCATTCAACAAATCATCCCAGGTCTTGATAGAAAATTTAGGCAGTGAGGAGAGTCATGCCTTGGATCGATCTCGCAAAGTGAATGGGAATAGGAGTAGGCACACTCCCTCAACTGGAACACTATTAATCTTAAAAGTGTTCATGTATTGTAGAAACTCCACTATGTGAAGATTTGGATCTTCCATAGGAGTTCCCCTGAAACGGTTTTGTTGGATCATTTGCATGATTGTAGGGCTGATGGAGAGGTTATTGGCCTCTATTTCAAGATGATCAATGGCCTCCCATATATTGATGGCGGCCGACATAGGAAAATATTTGAGTGGACGGTTGTCCTCCATATCTGGTTCTTAAAGAGGACCGGGTGAAGGTGGTGGTGAAGGTGAAGAGTGCGTTGATGAAGGATATGATCCCCCTAGAATTGAAGAATTCTCACTCCTCCTTGCTCTTCTATGACTATTGAAAGTCCACTCTATCTCAGGGTCCATAAATATGGATGTCTATAGACCCCTCTTAGAGCGATGCATGCACCCTGAAAAGCAAAAATTGAGTAAGATTCACAAAGGCTAAGAGATACCACAATATGAAATGCAGAAATATTGACTTAGTCTCAATTACTAGTTAACTCATATACTCTAACTAAAAATCACCATAACTCCTCGACAACGGTGGAAAAAACTTGTTGGGAGTTTTACAAAAGAGATCTCAACTCACTAATTACCCGCAAGTGTACGGGGTTAGTGTAGTTGAGTGTCGAACACTAGGAGCTAGGCTAGTTAGGTGCAAATTTGTTAACTTTCATTAATCTAAGCCGGGTTATAAAATTCAGGTTGTTTATAGAAATAAAAATCTAGCAAAAGCAAAAGCTAAAAGTTTAAGGGTTGAATAAGTAATTGAATACTTGGACATTAGATTTCACTACCATACTATTATGTCATATGGACTATGAAATCAAGATTACTGTCAATATGTAGGGAGGTTGTCATCGTCGTGCATTTCCCAATGTCACAAGATGGTTCTCAACTTGACATCATGCTCCCGCATCTATGACTAGGATCAAACACAACCTTACCCTCAATATTCTCAAGCTACTCCCGTGGTCAAGTGCATACTGCCATGGGTTCTACTCCTTACTTCCTCATACATTCTCCCAAAGCACAAGCTAAGCATAAAACATGTATGAAAAGTGGCAAGCCAAACATACAAGTAAGAAACACCATAGACATCCATGGAAAAGCATAATTAACTAGAAGTAAACATAGATTTCGAGTTCACATGAACAATGGCATGGGATTTACTCTCCCATGTCCAAGAATAGAGTTCTACTCGTCCATAATGTAGATGTACAGACACAAAGTAGAAATTTTAGAGTTTTGCATGCTTAAGAGAAGAAAAAGCTAAAGGGACCAAAGATGTAGCCAAAGGGAAGTATAACTCTGGCTCAAGGATGAAATTCCACCCTTGGAACTGCTCCAACTCGGACAATCTTCCCTCCTAGAAAGCTTGAATGAGAGGAGTAAGCTATGCTACACCTTCGAGGAAGAAATAGAGAAGAAATGAAGCAGAATGGAGGTTCTTTGCCAAGAAACCTCCTTCTTCTACCCCAAGACCGCCCTCCTTAGCTCTGGAACTTCTCATGGACGAAAGAAAATTTTGAAATGACCAAAGATAACCACCCCTTGGGTTGCATTAGTCTTTCAAAATGAGGAGTGGTTGCTCTCATTTCTTTAGAAATTGATAATGACACAACATGTGTAAGGGAGTGAGGTCACCCCTTTACTAAAATATGGTAAACAAAATACCATTAGAAAGCAGTAGAATAAAAGATAACTGACTATATTCAATTTCATAAAAGGTTTACAAAATACATCAAATTCTCCCATTTAGGGTTACATCAACATACAAAACATGATCTAGATAGAGGGAAGTCCAAACTACTTCAAATCTTGTCTCCAAAGCAAAATCTCCAAGAGCTAGGTCCAAGCCAAAAGCTATATACTCCTTGATCTAACCTGGGGTTGGAAGCATACCCCACAAAAGAAAGAAACAACAGGAGACATCAGCAAAAGCTGGTATGTGCATACTAAATAGGAAATTGAGCAATATATGGAATAAAGGACATCAAATATAAAAGGCTTCCCATAGAAAAGATAAGGACCACCCAAATAGGTATCAAGAGAAAAGGAATTGAAATAATATGATAACAAAAGAATACTTTCCATTATTAAATAAAAGAGTGGTGCCACATAAGAATATATCATAACCATCATCCTGCATGCATGTGAGATAAGCATAACACTAGAATATTATAAAGACAAAGGCGGCCAAGTCTCATAAAATTGAAACCTGATAGAGAAAGGAATACTTCCAATCTCACAAATATATAAAACATGGGACAAGAATCACACATCTTGCCCTGGGTATGAGGTTCCTTTCCATCCCAAAAGAGCAGGAAATATCACATCTGCTCGGCAGGAAATAACACATCTTCCATAAAAACCAATGCAATTACACTACTCTAGTGCTACTGAATCACATATCATGTTAAATGTAAAGGCAAGTAGAAAGTATAGTCAGAATATATAAACTAGTCACCACATAAGTGACCAACATATACATCCACCTCATTAGTGGGCAAAAGACATCACATGTCATCTTTTAGAGTTCCATCATGAACAAAGCATAAGATAAGAGTTCAAAATAATATCCATGATCACATGTTCAACATCAAATAAGGTATTTCACATGAACAATGATTTTCAAAAGAAAAGAAATTGTGTATAGGCTAATGTGCATAGGACAAAGAGAATGAATAAGCATAGGTGAATTGCTCAACATAGAGGAATAGGGGATACAACATACATAAATAGGGATTTATAGCACATACATAGATAGGGATATCACATACATAGATAGGAATATCACATACATCTTACTTAGAGTCTTATTAACCTCTTTTCCAAACCTTTAGTTGAAACCAAGGTCCACTTGTCCTATTTCCAATTTCATATTCATGTATTAGAATAACATATATACATTAAAGAGTTGAAACCCTAATATATGAAATTTTTACACAAAACCTCGATTCAGACCTCAAAAATATCACCACTAACTTAGTTATGTTTTTCTATTTAAGAAAACATATAATTTTGCATATATTGGAGTTATGAAGGTTAAAGTGTATTTTTGGTGATTTTTAGGTATTTAATTCATTTTCTAAAAACTTTTAAAAAAAACTGAAAAAAATACTTGGAAATATTTTTATTAAAAATAACATGTTTTTCTGAGTTCAGAACATATTTTAATTTAATTTTTAGACAAACGAATCAAAAGTTATGAATTATTGAAAATTGACCAATTAGAAATCGACACATCGTCAATTTTTAACATAAGATCATGAGTTTTAAGCATGTACAATATATGAGAAGGGGGTTATGAAACTCATACCTAGGGAAGATAATAATGTCCAAACAGCAATAATCCCGAGCTTATAAGGTCTGGTTGCTCCATGCCTAGCTCCTTTCTTGAACAAAGATCTCCTTCTCAACTTAGAGGTGATAAACCCTAGAAAAAGAGCATGGAGATGACATGTTTTAGGGTTCTAGGTGGGGTTTCACCATGGAAGTCTATGGTTACGATCTGTAATAGGGTGTAAGGAAGACTAATAGTATGAAAATAGGGAATTAAGGGAGGAAACTTACTAGTTTTGGTCAAATTTACCAAGGAGGAGCTTTAGAACCCTAATAGGGCAATTTGGAAGCCCTAGGAGCCTTCTTCACCAAGGTAGGCTCCCTCTATTGCCTTGAGGCAAAAACTTCATGGACAAATACAGAAGAAACTATTATCTAAGCTAGATGAAAGAAAAGGAGAGCAAGAGTTTTCGAATTGTGAGTTGGGAAGGGGTATACATGGCTATATATAGAAAGAGGTGAAGAATGAGGAGTCTTAAGGGACTTTCCATGTGTCTTTAGCCTAGGGATTGATGGCCATGCAAGAGGATAGCTCATGGAGGCTTCATGCATATACAAAGTCGGTTCTAAGGGCCCATATATTATTCTAGGCCATCCCCACCGTTTTGCAAGAAAGAAATAACCTCATTGGTTGATAGCTTTAAAGGATTAGCATCTTTATAAAGAGGGTAATCCCTATAATGCCCTTGGAAAGCAATACCATCAAACCAAGGTGAAACTAGGTTCTCCAATGGTTTCAAATCTTGTTAATAGTAAGGGAATATCTAAGGATTAAAATTCAGGAGATAATTTGCAAAGAAAACCTCCCAATTGGGTAAATTGCATAAACATCCAGAATGTGCATATAATTGTATAACCTGCACAAACAACATCCAAATTGGACCAAACTTCATCCACAAGTTATCTTTGATGTGTAGAATATTAATTTATCATTATTTCCATATTTTGAAGTTATATAATCACATTATTCATTACTTATGCTTTTTACTCATTTTCTCTCTCCTAAACTTATCCTAATATTTCAAGGTTGTCCAAATTAGATGAAATTTGACATGTAGGCTAATTTTGATATGTTTATTTCTAATTTGAAGTTTGTTTCCTATTTTGAGACTTATTTTTATGAGATATGTCATATGGCCCATTAACGACCCATTATTTAAATTGTTCATCCGATTAAGTTTCTTATCTTCATATTACCACTAAAATGAGTTATGTGGCATATTTTATGTTTTTAAATCACATCAAAAGTTAGATTAAGATTTAGAGCACTTAATTATGGTAATTAAGCTTTCACTGAGGTATTTGTGCATAAACCCTTCCATTGGTATAATTAGTGAATAAATGTTCACTAAACCACTATAAATTCCATTAATTAAATAGAAAGGCCAACAAGGATAGAAATGAAAGGAAAAGATGGGAAAGAGGGTCAAAAGACAAAATTTCAGAATTCGGTATGTTACAACATGTCTGTTAGAGAACACATCGTGTCCCATTTTGCAGTTCCGCTGGGTCTTGCTGCTATTGTGAGGTACACAGAGTGTATTAAATAAGACACGATGTGTAACTTTCTTATGTAATCATTCTAGGTGAAAGGCACACGACATGTTTGAATTAACACACGTCGTGTGCGTTGGCAGCAAGTTGTACTTGACCTTCTATTCTTGTGGACACACCCTGTCCTAATTCATACATGATGTGTTTGCGTTCTTCTATGTTTTGGCATTGGGGCCGCTGGAGATTCACACGTCGTGTGTTAAATATTACACAACATGTCCTTCATCATACAAAGTTTCTGGGAAGGGACACGTCATGTCTTAAATAAGACATGCCGTATCCAATGTTGTTTCTACAGAAATAAACTCTGAATCAGTTGCAAGTCAGGGAGAAGTCCATTTGGGGTCGGATTTGAGTTGAACTATCACCAATTTGGCACTTAAGTGCATATCTATAATCAACATCATGTGATAAGAAAAAATAACTAAAATGTAGCAAGATAAATATGAATAGAGGATAAAGTAATGCATAATGAACTGAATTAGTGTGTGAGATTATATAAAAAGTCGATATGAAATGCACACATCAAGGTGACCATCACTTCAACTTCTAATATGGGTATAATCCCATTATTGTTTATGTGTTTCTCACTAGTCTTAGATTTAATGCATTTGTCAGGTATTGACCAAGTTCAAATGTGGTTTAACATAATCTATGAAACTATCACATATAAACTGACACACAATATCATGATGTATAGAAGTATATCTACTCTTCCCATAATAAAATTTATATTTAGATTTTGATAAATGCGTTTGATTATCACAATGTCAAAACACTAGGGGAGATAATTTCTTCTAAATATAATAATAAATGGAATATGCCTTAGCCATTCAACTTTAAGTTCTAGCTTTCCATAATATATGAGCTTTGCATGTCTTCTTGGATGGTTTCTAAGACACAACACTATCCATACATGTGAATATATAACCAATTATAGATTTCAATTCATGTGAATTCAAAAACAAATTGGTATCACAATATCCTTATATCACTTTCAAAGATCCAAATAATAGAATTTCATGTTCAATAATGCCTTTTAGGTATCTTAAATTCATGTGTAGGGTCCTCAAATGATCATTGTTAAGATATAAAGTATATATACTTAGTCACACAATTGAATATGATGTACATTTCTTTTAGTTAAGTCATAGGTTGATCTATTCATCCCGCACCTCCCAAGAAGGCAATAAATTGTCAAGGAATACATAAAATTTATCCCAACACCAATGCATCCGGCTCGTGGGCCCTCCAACTCATAAGGACCTCCCAAAACACACTTTAGAAAAATGAAACCAAACCATGTATATGACCAAAAGGTCCTAATGTATGTACCATGTCTTCTATCCAGCAGAATCATACCTTAATCATCATAGTAGAAGGGTGAGGACATTACATATGATAAACATCTGATTTGTAGCATCCCACTTGCATATCTCTTATGCAACCATATTGACATTCTTGTGTATATGTACACCACAAATCCTGTGTTCCTCTGCCAAAGACTTAATCTCTCTCACTAAGGGGGAAACATCCCATGGAGGGATAATGTCTCCCCACACCATATTCCATCATCTGAGATCATCAATCTATAAAGAACAAAAAATAATGTTTGAGTTGCCACATACCCTGAAAGCCATAAAGAGGGCTTGTAAGTATGCCCCACTATAATCAATTGCCTTGAGATACATCCTGAAGGCCATGATGCTCCTCCATCTCATTGCCTATGTTTCTTGCTATGCCCAAAACCTAAAAAAGGTGGCCTAACCTCCCAAAATACTTTGTATCCCAATTGTGAGATTGACCTTGAGGTTATTGATGTCAGAGGGATACCACATCACCAAATCTAGGTGCCTAAGGTTCCCCAAGACTAGCTGAGTAGCCTTTTCATATATAAATCTATTGTCAATATGTGAAACAACACCTTCTACAATCTAGTTTTTGGTAGGTTCATAAGTTCCTGTCAAAAATCTAAAGTTATGAAGCTTCGAATCTCATATGTTTGTGTACATCTTTCCAACCAAATCACCCAATAAACCACCATCAAGATTGTGCCTCCAAACCACCCTAAGAAATTTGACATCAATACAACAGTTTGTTGCTTCAAAAACATATGAAGCGAGACCCCTTGTTGCATTAGGAGATCCATTTGGGTAACCAAAGGGGGCTTACTCCATAGAGTAGTAGCCAAGTCATGATGTAGAAACAAGTGATCGATACGAGGCTCGGTGCAATAATGGAAAACAATACCAGAGGGATAGATCGTCTTTGCACTTTATCATTAGTAGGAAAGGTTTTTCTCTAGGATTTCCACAACACCATGCATGTTCCAGGATATGCCTTATTCAACTAGAAACCAAAGGAAATGCTAAGAGTCCCTTCAGGAATATGAGTGATCAATTTATTTTTTGATTTGTGGGAGAAAAAACCATGTCTTGTGCCCATACATATTGGGTCATCCAACTCATCTGTAACAGATTATAGGAATCAATAATGAGTTGCACACCATCATGGAGTAGGTAAAGGGAAAGGGTTTTCCAACACCACCCTCCCTTGTTTAACTGCGGGATCCATGTATATAAGGATTAACTTCTTCTTGTGAATGGGATCAGTTGGAAAGAGGTTACTGACACCAAGTATCCACCCTCCCTTGTTTAACCGTGGGACCCATGTATATAAGGATTAACTTCTTCTTGTGAATGGGCCAAATTGGAAAGAGGTTACTGACACCAAGTATCTGGTCAGGAGGAGATATTACCCCTTCCCACCACCCAACAACAATGTGGCAATATATTAGGGAAACATTACCAAATCACCTTCTAGAAAGGGGATGCAAAACAACTATGCTTCAAAAGTCTATAATGAGAAGGATTGATGCTCATGTAAGATCTTTGATATTTAGTTGTGACAAAGTTGACCCAAAGAGATGTGTTATGATGCACCTCACACACAACTTCCATTGATGTGCTTCATAAACAACTTACAAGGAAGAAATTTCCAAGCCCCCCTAAGTGTGCATGAATAGTAACCTTTGACCAAGAAACCCACTTCCTCCTAGTAGATGCATCTGAGTCTTGCCAAAGGAAATGAGCCATTATCTGATTGATTTGCTTCAATATGACCCATTGGGATAGTAGTTCATTTAGTACATTAGCATTCCAATTACTTATGCATTTAAATTGTTGAACAATATTCAATGTTGGGTTACTAGGAGCAGAAAACATAGCTAAAATAAAGAAAAATATATTACAAACCCCTTGAGAAGGATCCATCTAATACATAAATATCAGGTAGATGATTCATTTTGATATCTAATTGTTTAAGAATTTCCAGTGATCAGAAAATTTTGAATTCATATGGACCCTCACTATTGCAAAACTACCCATTAGTGGCATTTATTTAAGTGGCATTTATAAAAAAAGCCACTATCTTTTAATATACATGCATTTTTAATTAAAATGCCTCTGAACCACCTATTATAGGATTTCTGACAAGGACATAACATTAAAGGCGTTTTTATTTCTAATTAGTGGCAATCTTAAATTGCCATACCAAATTAGGAAATATTTTGCTAAACTATATTGACTTCCCGCTCCAAATTAAATTTTCCCTTCACGCTGCACTCTCCGCTCATTCAGCCTGATGTTTCCGATCTCCCCCTCTCTCCCTGTGTGACTTCCTCGCTCCCTGGCCCATCATGCCCTAGGTCTGTTGGTGGCTCGCGATCGTCTGCAGACTAGGAGAGACTGGTGGTGCCTGCTGTTTGCCAGTTGCCGTCCGTGGTGCCAATAGTTGCTGGCTATGGAGTGCCAAGTTGCCGGTGCCGCAGTGACACCTTGCCTGTGATCGCGAGCATTAGTTATTCCTCCTCCACCTATTTGAACCAAGCCCAACTAAAGCATACTCAGGCACCATTCGTTCTTCCTCATCTGCCTTGGTGGACCGAGCCCAGCCGAAGCACCGCCGCAGACTCAATCTGCCCCTCCGGCATCGGCGAGCTTGAGTGAGGGACTCCGTTCAATCCTCTTCAGGTAACCTTCGCCGCACCCTATTCTATTAACTAAGATGTAGCTTACATACCTCCTTCAAGGTCTCTTTCATGACCGGTGGCTAATAGGGATGTAAAGTGTCAACAATTCTCATGCTTGGACGAAAAATCTGTAGGTATCGAATGCCATGCCACTTGGAATTTGTTGTTCATCTGTAGGTTATCCTAAATCATCAATAACTATTAATGGGAAACCATGCAGCAGAATAAAAAAACATATTCCGACTAATAACTTGTTTACCAATAGTAGTCCACTCTTGTTTCCAGCCATTTCAATTGACAATACTTAAAAGGTATTTGCCTTGGATCCAACTTCTATTCTACATACATTATTAGTACTTTTTATCTGTAGTGTTATAATTTTGAAGAAAGACAAGAATGAAGAAACTATAGCACTTCAAAGATGTTAACAAAATATGACTTATAGAGTTCATGTAAACATCACATGTAATTAATCAGTTCCCTATTAAGATGGTGGATTGGTATTTTCTATTCGATGTTTACATGATCTTCCCACAAAATCATTTGAGAAACCAGGTGATGTGAAATGCATCGATCAGTATAATTGAAAAGCATAATGTAGACATAATAATTCATAAGTGATCTCCTTAAATCAGACATAATAATTCATAATGTAGACTGTGATAATTCTTGGTATAATGACATACTCATCTTACTTTCCATCTAAGTCTGATTTGTATTTCTCAAGTTGTCTATGAAAATATGTAACATCGTTATATATACTTATTGAAAATATATAACATCATTATATATACTTACAATTGTTAGTACTAATATTTTGTAGTCTCTTTCCACCCACAACAATCACTATGGCCTGGGCCTCGACCCCCTGTCCTTTTCCATGAAACAAAACAACTGGACATCACCCTAGACCATCGTACACTAGCACAACTCACCATTACTAGACAGTGGCATCATTTGAACGAAAGACACTACACGGCTAGTCAAGTGACTTTAAAGTATGGAACCTCGACAACTGTAATCGACGTTCAGTATGATGGTGAATGCACTTTAAGGTATCCACAACCAGTTGGCTTGTGTGGATTCAGAACATGCTAATTGTTCGAGAGGACCAGGTCTGGCTTCCTAACATGCTAATTGGATTCGTCTACGAGGGACTCCCTCCGCGACACAACATCATCAACAATGCGGCCAAGTCACCATTCAAACGGGTGTATCAATTCTTGATGAAATTTTGTTACTTTTAAATAAGGAAATCACCAATAAATGTATTTTTTACTATTTTGTAGAATGAAATTTTGTTACTTTTAAATAAGGAAATCACCAATAAATGTATTTTTTACAATATTTGTCACAATTCACCAGTCAAACGGGTGTCACAATTCTTGATGTTATATTTTTTTACCATTTTTGTAGAATGGATAAGTCTTGGATAGCAGAGGATGACCGAATGAGTAGTAAATACCTATGTGGAGTATCCAACTTTTTGGATTTTGCTTTTCAACATTCAGTGATTGGAGACAAGATTGTATGCCCTTGTAGAAAGTGCACTAATGTATACCAGGTCACCAGACAGACTGCATTGAGTCATCTATTGTGGAATGGCTTCTTACAAAGCTATATTTTTTGGGTTTTTCATGGAGAAGATGCCGATGTTGAAATGGATGCTCCAACTGATCAGGGTGATTGTCTAGATGATGAAAATTTACAAGATATGTTGCATGATGTTTTTCTGAGTTTCAATGAAGATGAAAATATGGAAGGAGTACAGTTGGCTACTAATCAACATTTAAATGCTGACAAATTTTATATCTTGTTAAAGGATTCTGAGACAGAATTATATCCAGGGGGTAAGAAACTTACCAAACTTGCTTGCATCCTAGAATTCTATCACCTAGTTTGTCTTAATGCCTTGAGTAAGAACACATCATCTATGTTTCTTAAGTTCTTTAAAAAAATGCTACCAGAAGGAGAACATTTACCTAACTCCTTTTATGAGCTGAAGAAGACAATAAAGGAGTTGGGATTACATTATGTGAAGATTCATGTTTGTCGAAATGGTTGCATGCTGTTTTGGAAGGAGTCTGCTGATAAAGACGTCTGTGATACATGTGGAGAATCAAGATGGCTAATGACTTCAACACCAGATGATGATGACGAGGAGCTAGTAAACAAACCCAGAAGAACACCTGCCAAAGTGCTCAGACACTTTCCACTTATACCACGACTTAGGAGGTTGTTCATGTCATCAAAAACCTCATCCTTAATGAAGTGGCATGTAGAAGAATATGAAAAAGATGACAAGTTAAGACACCCGGTAGATTCACCTGCATGGAAAACATTTGATGTTATGCATCCATAATTTGCTGTAGATGCTAGAAATATTCGATTGGGACTTGCCACTGACGGATTTAATCCTTTTGGGACAATGAGTAACTCTCATAGTACATGGCCTATTGTAATTATTCCATATAATTTACCTCCTTGGTTGTGCATGAAGCAACAATATTTTATGTTGTCCCTACTAATTTCTGGACCATCTTCGCCACAGAATATAGATGTTTACTTACGTCCATTGATTGATGAGCTGAAAGAACTATGGAAAAATGGTGTACAAACATATGATGTTAGAGCCAAGGAATTCTTTCAGATGCGTGCTTCTTTATTATGGACTATTAGTGATTTTCCAGGATATGCACATCTATCTGGTTGGAGTACTAAAGGCTATAAAGCATGTCCTTATTGTAATAAAGCTACTGTCTCACATTGGTTGCCACATAGCCGTAAAGTTTGTTACAGAGGACACCGTAGGTTTTTTCCAGCTGGCCACAGATTTCGGAAAGAACCTAGGGCATTTGACGGTGAGCAAGAATTTAGGAGTCCACCTAAACCTCCTTCTGGAGCTGAAATCTTGTCACAATTGGATGGCGGAAGCACTGTAATTGGTAAGAAAAGGATGAGAGGTAAAGATTCGACACATAATTGGGATAGGAAAAGCATATTCTTCGAGCTACCATATTGGAAATCTAACATTGTAAGGCACAATATGGATGTCATGCACATTGAGAAGAATATATGTGAGAGTATTGTTGGAACATTGCTAGGTCTGAAGGATAAAAGTAAGGACAACTTGAATGCAAGGAAGGATTTGGAGGATATGGGAATGCGATTTCTGCTTCATCCACAAACTGTGGGCACACATTCCATACTACCTCCAGCTTTCTATATGATGAGAAAAGAAGAAAACAATATAATTTTGTAACCTCCTAAAATCTGTCAAAGTTCCAGATGGGTATGCATCTAATATATCTAGATGTGCACGGCCGATGGATCAGAAGATGCTACCAATGAAAAGTCACGATTATCACGTGTTGATGCAACAACTTCTACCATTAACTGTCACTGTGTCTTTGCCCAATAAGAATGCTAAGTCATGTATTATTAATCTTTGTCGCTATTTTCAGAGGTTGTGCACTAAAGTCATAGATCCAAATGATTTTGCTGCATTGGAAAATTCAATAGCTGTGACACTTTGTGAGATGGAGAAGATTTTCCCTCCATGTTTTTTTGACATAATGGTGCATCTATCAGTCCATCTCATTTTTGAAGCTAAGATAGCCGTCCCTATTCAGTATCGTTGGATGTATCCAATTGAAAGGTAACTTTTCATACATCGTGATGACTTAATCTATTGGAATTTAATTTGTCATAATATTTTTTCCAACTTTGTTATCAGGTATCTGTAGACCCTAAAAGGATATGTTCGTAATAAAAGATATCCAGAAAGATCAATAGCAGAAGGATATATAGCTGAAGAGTGTCTTACTTTTTGTTCAAGATACTTGGATGGAGTTGAAACAAAATTAAATCGGCCAAATAGAAATGATACTGATGAAATAAATTTGGAAAACGAGCCAACACATGGCAGTGATGATTGGTTGATTTTCTCAACAGTAGGTCGTGGTGTTGGTAAAATGATAGCATGTGTCTTAGATGAACATACATTGCAACAAGCCCATAAGCATGTACTATTCAATTGTGATGCAGTTGAACCCTACATTAAGTAAGTTAGTGAGAATTGTCTTCTATTATTTAAATATTATTACATATTGCACATATTTTGTTTTCAGGAAGCACTATGATATCATTAGGCTGAAACATCCTCATAAGTCCTTAAAGGAGGTACAAAGAATACATAGTAACTCATTTGATGGATGGTTTAAGGAACATGTAAGTTAATTTGTCATAATTAAATTTGTTATGCTTCATGATTAAATACTAACAAACTTTTCTTGTGTTAGATTGAGACACTCCTAAGAACAGAGATGGTGGATGATAAAATCAAGTTTATTTCTCAAGGTCCACATCAAATGGCCGTTAAGTACAATGGCTACATTGTCAATGGTCATAGATTCCATACCAAAGTAAAAGATCAACATCTAACAACACAAAATAGTGGAGTCTTTCTGGTAGCTAAAACTAATTGTTATGCTAAAACCACTGACCGCAATCCAATTACTAGAGATGTTACCTACTATGGTGTTTTGAAGGATGTTATTGTGCTCAATTATTATGAACACTTTAAGGTGACATTATTTAAGTGTGATTGGGTGGACATCTACTCCAAGAGGACAATCAAGCATGATGAACATGGGTTGACTCTTGTTAATTTGAGATGACTTCAATCAACTGGAGAACCGTATGTAGTGGCATATAAAGTTGGACAATTATTTTATGTAGAACATGTCACTGCAAAAGGGTGGCATTTTGCTGTAAAGATCCCCCCACGAGATACGTTCAACATGGAAGATCCATCTTGTAGTGAGAGTGTCGAAGCTTATGTGCAAGGTGAACCTAGAGATGGGCCATCAATGACAACAGAGGATGAAAATGCAGACTGTGACATAGTTAGATTGGATATGGAAGGAATTATTGTTGATAGTTCAACAATTGAGAAAGACCAATCCCAAATTCAGCAAGATGACGAAAGTGTATATCAAAGTGATGAGGATGACAATTTTGAATGAGAAAATTACAAATTAGCAACCAACGTTTATTTTAGTTTGTCGTTATTATTTGACTTATATATGCCTGTTTTGTTGGCATGAAGTTTCCACTATCTGAAATGTATCTGACATATTTTAGTTGCATGCTTCTATGTGTGTTGGATTATCTCGCATATTCTCGAGAGAGAAGGTTGTCTGATAATCTCCTTCGATGTATTGCAGCCTAGCCAAAGTGGTATCTAAAAGTAATATCTAAAGTAGTATGTTCTGCTTAAATTATGATGTCCAACTTACTAATAATGATGATCACCTTTTGCCTTGCCTTAATGTAGGTGTATGCAATCAGAGTTTCATTTTTATGCAATCCTCTTCACTAACACTGCTGCTAGCTCTACTGTTACTGATATGTTGACAATGACTTCGTGTACCTCTGCATTTTTGCGTCCTAATTTCTCTGCAGAGGTACATGAAGTCATTGTCAACATGTCAGAACTATGCTCTGGTAGAGAAGTCTATGAAGAAGCCTCAAGGAAGAATGGTTTCTCCAAGATATTAAAGCCCATTCTCGAGAGATAAGGTTGTAAATGTCTTTTTGCTTCCTACTCTGGAAAGTCTTCTTGCATGTTTTGCAGTTACTTGTTTTTTTACATGTGGTGGTTGCCATGACTGGTGATGGTGTCAATGATGCACCTGCTTTGAAAATGGCAGACATTGGTATTGCCATGGAAATTTCTAGAACTGAGGTGATTATATTCACTATGGGAATTTGTATATCTATCTTCTTGTCTTTTAGTAATTATTATCGATAATGATGTTTCTTCTCTTTTTATGTGTCAGTCCATGTTGCCAAGGAGGCTTCAGACATGGTTCTTGCTGATGATAACTTCAGTACAATATTTATTGTAGTTGACGAAGGGAGATATATCTATAACAACATGAAGGCCTTCACCAGGTTCTGCTCTTATTAATCATTTTATGCTTTCTTACCTTACTAAAATTCTTTCAACTTATTATGTATAGACTATAGTTTTATGAGAACATTGGACGAGATTGAGTTTGATTATAATCTTTTGCTTTTACATAATTGTCAAGATTGTCAGCTTTGCCCCCTTTCTATAATCTACTTAGTTGTGTGCTTAGCTAAATGTCTAAAGCTTTTCTGCGTGGCAAACTCTATTCAGCTGACATAATGTGAATGGTACATTTGAAATTATCACCCCTATCGAACTTATTAGGAGTGGTGAGAAGGTGGGTTCTTGTGAGTCTACCCTTCTTGCAAAGCTCGACATTAGGCCCTTCTCATATGGACTGGTTGTGATGTCAGTTTATGACAGTGGATCTATATTCAGCCCTGAGGTCCTTGACCTTACTGAAGATGACCTTATTTATAAATTTGGCAATGGTGCTATCTTCCCTGATACTATCTTATTGCATACTAGTGCTGTAAGTTTTTTGTCTTACATTTGCATGCAAGTTCTCATTTTTTTGCTCACTTCATGGAAGGATCCTAGCAAGTTTGCAGTTGTTGCTGCCCCTACTGCTGCTTCAGGCTATGCAGTTGCACCCGTGGCTTCTGCTGCCAAGGTGGAAGAGAAGAAGGAAGAACCTACCGAGGAATCTAATGACTTTATGGCCGAATTATCATATGCTATCACTGCAGCTGAGAAGAAGGATGAAACTTCATTGCAGTGTAGCTGGTCTAATCCTATAGAAGCTCACAACTACTTGGAATGCTAGAATGGAGTTGTATGTTTTTGTAAGAAAATGAGTTTGTATTCCTTTGGGGGGTCTCCAAGTGCAAATTGAGTTGATATCCAGTTAGTGATCATATCTAGAATATGTACCATATATATTCATATGTGATGGTGTTGTATTGAATATAAGGGGCAAGGTAAAATGTCCTCCCCATGTAATTGTCATTTGATTATAAATAAAAAACTTCAATACTTTTGGAAAAATGTGTTCGACTTCAATTGGAATTCAATTAGAAAACTTGATCATGAACTACAAATTGACTGACTAAAATCCATAAAAAAGTAGTAATGCAGAACTAGTATGTCATTACTGGATTTTTTTATAAGCCACTACATTCAATCAAAACCGTTTTATACAACAACATTATACAAAACAGTGGCATTTGTATAAAAGCCAAATGATGGATAGTGGGTTTTCTATAAATGCCAAATGATGGTTTAGTGGCCTTTATGTGGCATTTATTTGAAGCCACTAAAGACAAACGTTTAGTGGCTTTTACAACTTAAGCCACTATCTTCCTAGTGGCATTGGCGCTAGAGGCATTTTTTTAAATGTCAACAAATGCCGCTAAACCTGTTTACTGGCTTTTTTTTCAGTGGCATTTCTGAAAGGCCACTAATGGGTATTTTTGTTGTAGTGCCTCTAATCCCCTATAGGTTTTGATCTTATTAGGATACAAGTGAGGTTCAATGTAGGCACTGTAATATTGCATCAAGAAGTGTGACATATCCTAACCTCTACATGTGGAAAATTGGCACAATTTATGGCTCTCTCTATGTAGTCAAATAACTAATTATATGCAACTGGGCATGAAATCTGATGAAGGATGTGTGACTCCCATCACTTTTGCATATAACATATTTTGATTTTTTTGGCTTACGTTACTATAAATTGAACATTCCATGATGGATACATTATGTAATATTCTGAATTATGTTCAAATAAAAATGTCTTATTTAGGACTATTTGTAAACATAGCTTCTTTCAGAATTTGTTAGTAAAATATATTATAATAATAAAGTAATACATTATGATAGATTTCAAAGATTTTATCTATTGTAAATATAAATGCGATCATTTTTTTTGTAAATTTTTGTAAAGTAACAATTTGGTGGATAAACACACAAGCAGGTAAATAGATGGAAAGCAAGGTGATTATAGACACAAGCATGTAGTTGGCTGGCAAGTAGGTAGCTTGTGCAAGAACACTAATTGGTAAATCAAGTATGTAAGTGCCATGCTCCTCTCTTAAACACTTAGCACATCCTCATGTTTGACACATATCTTACCGTGTGTCAACTAGTCTTTGATACATATCTTAAGATGACACATATGCATATGTGTGTCATCTAACCATGAACTATCTCTCTTACTGTGACACATGCATTCATGTGTTATTAAACTACAAATAATCTCTCTTGTTAAGAAACACATATACCCATGTGTCTTCCACACACTTTTTGCAATTAGGACCATGCTACCCTCCCACACCCCTATAAATAGAAGCCAACTCCACTCAACATAAGTCATATTACAAAATTTCTTATTTATCCATGAAAAAAGAAACATCTCCTTATCCCTTTCCATTCCTCTGAGACAAGAATCCCTCTCCCTCTCATTAGAAAACCATAAAACTTTTCCTCTTCCACCACTAAAAAGAATTTCTACTTAGAGAAGATGTTGAATAGGAGAGTTACTCTGACAACATAGCCTATCATCTCCAAAGGTTTGACCTCTACACATGATTCCTAAATATCATCTTGAAATACTGATTCTCTTTCTCCCCTTCACCTTAGGCTCACTCTTTTGATAAGAAACTATTGTAAACCTAAATCCTATCAAAATACTCTTAGGATTTGATCTTCTCTCTCTATATCCAATCAATTTTAGTATCACGCTTTAAGGAAAGGTATGTTCCTCACTTCATATAATAATATTGATAACACCAAATTTTGTGATGTTTTAGACTATTTTTCTGTTATCAAAACTGCCCTTTTTAGCTATTTTCCTCTCTTTTATATGCACTTTTACAATAATTGGCCGAGCAACGCTCTTAATCCAATACTTCCATCTTTTGCAGAATTTTCCTCCCATTTTGACCCAATAAGGCCGTCCCGGCCCACAAGCAATAAGTCCAACCTGCATCGGCCTTCCAATGGCCCGATACAAGCACTGCCCGACAGGGTGGCGTGATGCAACGACACGCAACACAAGGATACCGCACGAGAAGAAGCTGACAGACGACACACCCTTTACCCGACAGGGAGCCCAAGCTCGCCCGACAGCCTTGGCTTGTCGCCTGACACGGACCACCCACCGAAAGGCGCCTCCCGTCACGTGACCGATAGCCGAGATCCCTGTGCCGGGTGATATGTGTATCGGCCGTCCACCAAACTCGCGAATACGGAGGACACGTGGCACTTCAAGCACCATAACTTCCTCCAACCGCTGCCTATAAATAGCAGCTATAGGGAGCCGAAAAGACAGTTCAGACAGTCCGGAATTAGTTCGGATTTCAGACAGTTGGGAGCTATGAGCGATCTTCGAAGACTGCGAGAGCAGGAGTATCACGCCCCAGTGCTCGTGCCGGGCAACACTAGATGAGCCCTTCCTCATCCCGAGAGGGAGGGGATGGTTCACTTAGAACCGTCCCGGGCGACACTGCGGGCCGATATCGGCCAACGATGAAGAGCGACACAAGTGCCCGACACGATTAACGCGTCGCTCCATGCCCGACACGATATCGAACCCGATACGCTTCGCCCGTCATGCGCGCCGCCCGAGAGGGTGTGTCGCCCGACTTGAGCGTATCGGCCAGGTCCTTGAACGATACAGTCGGCCGTCGCGGTGTGCCGCTTGAGAGAGTGTGTCGCCTGACACGTCTGTATCGGGCTAGGCCCCTATCCGATATCGGGCGGGAGAGCCTCTTTAGCATGTCGTCCTTCTACATCAAGGAGGCGACACCTATCTTTAATTCTGTTATTTAATTCCTTTCTTACACAATGTATTAAGACCTTTAATGTTTATGGAAATAGAAAAGCTTAATTACTTGCTGCTCTATGCTTGGTGCAAAATGTTGGATGACTGCTATGGTTGATATCTGAACTCTAGCTTGCATGGTTGGATCGCGTTTTGCTTAGCTACCGAATCATGTTTTCCCATCGCAACAACTTCGAGAGTTGTGTTGTGGCTCTAGTGTTTGGTCTGCTTCTGGAGTACGAGAATGCCTGGAATGGAGTTGTTTCAGTAATACTCCACTCTAACTTAAAGCCCAGCAACCTCGAGAGGGGTGTTGATGCTTGGTTAGATGTACCCGCTCTGAGAGGAGGGGTGCAGGATGTTACTGGTGCCACTTGTTTTATTGTAGTCTTATCCTTCATACCTTGCTCTAGCTCTAGTTTTATCTTTCTGTTTCTGTTGCATGAAAACCCCTAAAAACTGCAAAATGACTAAAACCTTAAATCTTTCTAGTAGCTCTACTTGGAGATAGTTTTCTTGTTTTGTTCGTGACATCTTAGTGTTTCCCTTCTTGGGAATTTATTATCTCTTTATACCTGCCGGAGTGTAGCGTGTCGATTCTGGGTTCTTAATAATACCCCCTTGTCCCTGTGTTCGACCCCATATATCTACTTCGACCCCGTAAGCAAAGTTGCGGGGGCCTAGAAGGATTCAGGTTTATAAATGTAAAAGCTCGACTACCTCAAATCCGCCTCCAATTTCAGGACGAGCGATTTAGGTCGGTCAACTTTTTGGCACCGTTGCCGGGGACAAGGCAAAAGCAGCACTGTTGACGAATCTGAATCCACTAACTACACTCCCGTGCCTCAAGCTTAGAAATGAGTTTGACAACACTCTTTTTCTTTTTCTGTTTACCTTATTTCTATTCTTTTCCTAAAAGTAAAAATTCAATTTTCTAAACTTGGTTTTTCGTGTCGTTTCAGGAGCTCTGAACTCTGAAGAAAAGTGATCCGTTCCATCGAGCTCCGACGCCACCCGACTGATCAAGAAAGCACACTCATCAACACCATGCCTCCCTGTGTCAACCCACAACACTCTGAAGGGGAACATCAGGGGGGCCTAGGCATGAATCGCCTCCGCCATTTGAGGACGACCACTACAATGGAAATAATAGGCTTGAAGATCAGGAGTCAGAACACTCTGAGGAAGAACATCCTCAAATTAGGTGTCGCCACCGCCAGCGACACCGGAGAAATCAAGATCAGCCCATCACCAACAGGGCGACGATAGCAACGACTCCGAGGAAGAGGAGAAGACATTGAGAGAGTTGGCATCCACAAAAGACAACAACTCCAGATGTCCGGTCATCAGCCAACGGTTCAACGTAGCCAATTTTGAGCTTAAGCCTTCTGTGATCTCTATGATCCAGAACAAAAGCTTCAGAGGAGGCTCGAAAAATGACAACCCCTACCATCACCTCGATGCTTTCAAGAAAATCTGTGACACGATAAAGATGCGGGGGGTTCCCCAGGAAGTCATATATTGCAAGGGCTTTATCTTTTCCTTGGAGGACAAAGCCCTGTCCTGGTACCTCAGGTTACCCCACCAGTCTTTGAACGGATGGGGAGTGTTAGCCGACGCATTCGTAAACAAGTTCTATCCAACTGAGAGGACTGTAAGTAACAGACAGAGGATAACCTCCTTTATGCAGAAACCCAATGAAAACCTCCACGATGCCTGGGAAAGATACCAGGAATACCTGATGGACTCCCCTCACCATAACTACAAAAAGGGTTTCCTAGTCACTACCTTCTATAATGGTCTAACTCCCGATGAAAGGGTGTCACTGAATGCGGCAACAGGGAGTGACTTCCTAGGGAAGAAACTGAGCAAATCTGAGAGGATCATCAAAAACATGGCCGAGCTGCAAGCCGGCATTGAGTATGATAGATCTGACAGAGGGCAGGCTAAGAAGGTCAGTGAAGGACCCTCTCTTGAATCCAAGGCTCTGGAGTCTATAACTTCTCAGATATAGAGGATAGCGACTGATGTCAAGCAGCTAAAAGAATCTGGTGGTAAAGGGAAGAAGCCAATTGAAAAAGTAATGAAGTGCGTGACCTGCGGAGAAGGAGGGCATGGGATAGATAATTGCATCTACACCCGACCGGATGCATCAAGTGATTCTGACTCTGAGGCCGAGGGGACGGAGAATGTCTCTTTTGTGAACTTTAAAAGACCGGACCACCCCGGTTTCAGCTACGACAACAAAGATGCAGTGGAGAACTCACATCAGCTGCACAGCTCCTCTAAGCCACCCCAACCCTTCGAGAAGAGAGGAGGACTGAGACAGTACATCAAGAACAACCAATTCCAACCAGCAAGAAGCAATTTCCAAGCACCGGGAAAGCACCAAGGCCCAAACTGAGAACAGGACAAAGGAGCAAGCCAATCTGATGTGATTTCGTTAAGAAACAGGATACCATCAATAACCAACTAGCGCAAAGTGCACTGTCCAATTCTGGCGTTTTGAACTTGTTGCAGGTACAGTTGGTGGACATGCAGATGCATCAACGCCAAATCGACCAGCAGCTAGCTCAGCTCGCCGAGATCATAAAGAACCTGTCAGGGAATATCCCGTCCAACACTGAACCAGCCAAGAGATCGGGATAGTAACTGCGGAGGAAAAGGATGAAGAAGAAGCCAAAGACGTCCAGCTGAGGACGGAAAACTCAGCGCTTCTCGGGAGGCAACCCAAGCTGTTTTTAAATTCCTAGTATAGGGTGCATTTACTTTCAAGCAAAATGAACATTATGGCATGTAATAAGGCCCGAATTAACGCATGCACCACATGCGCTGACCCTTATGGGCCACCGCCTTAATTTTATCGACCGGGATGGGTAATACCATCTGAGGCCAGGATCTTAGTCTTTGACCAATGATGTTTTACTCATTGACCGCTTTTAAACTGCTTTGTTTTCATGATGTATCAGATAGCAACCCAACCGGTGCTATGTATGCGCCCATATCGGGCAAGGGAATTTTGGGGATCGCAAGGGTCGTGCCGACAGATGGACTTGCCCATTTTACTAGTTGCCCTGACGGCCGACACGCGCCCCAGATTTACCTGTTTCACCCCGGTTGAGTTTGCTATTTATAGGGGCGAATTTTTACCGTGTCAGGCTCCTTGCCTTACTGTTTTCTCGCTCCCGTATCGTGCTAAGAACTTGTGCTTCTGCTCCCGTATCGCGCAAGACTGCCCTACTCTCATTTCGTACGGAAGTACAAATCACAGCAAGGTAATGGCCGACATACCCTATCGCCCGACAGACCGTGCCGCCCGACACGTTTCCATCTTTAAAGCGAGTAGCTTATCGGCCCTGCGGGTTTTGTGCTGAGCAGCCTTGTATCGCCCGATATGGATGTCGTACACGTACCTTTTAATCACGTCTGCCCGATACGCCATGATGGGCGATATCCGTGTTGCTCATCTTTGCCCCACCTCGCCTGCTTCGATGTCGGGCGACAGACCGCCTTCTTCTCAAAATAACTATATTGGGTATCTCATCTTATCGCCCCGTATCGCCCGACAGGCCAGACGCGTATCGCCTTGGTCTTATCGCGTGGCGAGCGTCACCCACACCGCATATCGGGCATGAGACTTCACTTCTGAAAACCTCGTATCGCCCGATACGGGGGTGTGGGAACCTCGCGCTTTCAGTTTAAATACAACATCATCATATTTAATTAATCAAGGAGTTTGTTTATTCATTTACAGAGATGGCCCACATCAAATCAACCACTGTCCCAGTTGACACACAAGGCAGGAGGGTCTACCCAGAGACTGCTGCTGAAGGGTAGTCCCTAAGCGCCCTAACTCAGGACCAGCTGGGACGTCAGCAACAGAGAAGAGGGCTAGAGTTGGAGAGGTGGTGACTCCGATCCCAACGCCTACATCTCTAGTAGCAGCAGAACTCCCGAAATTCTTGTCGGGAAGTTTCAAACCAAGAGACGACGAGCACACTCGCCGATATGCTGAGTTGGTGACCAAGCTCTACCGACCGAGCAGGTTCTGCCATAGAGCCTCATTCACTGAGCTAGGAATCATGAAGAGGCTGAAGGGGGTACTGGCTGCGGCAGGGCTGAAGAAGATCTGTTTCATCCGGTCTTCTTCGTACACTAAGTTGACGATGGAGTTTATGTCTTCTCTCCACCGGGTGAAGAAATCTGCAGCGGAGAGAGAAGAATTTGGCGGGCCAGACAGACTCCAGGCCCGACTCTACAATTCAGAGTACACCATCTCCGAGAAGCTCTTGAACAAGATCTTCTCATCCAATGAGGAGGAGAAGAACCTGATGGACAACGGTGAGAGGATCACTGAGGGAGACGAGTTCAATCCCGTGCAGCTTTGGGGAAAACTTACCGGTGAATCTTCATTCAAACCAGGAAGAAAGGTCGTGGCGGTGCACTCCTACTTCTGGAGGATAGTGCACAAGCCGGTGGCATGCTTGCTGTTTAGCAAAAATGAGTCCAGCAACATCTACACAGAAGAGCTCCACGTCATGTGGCATATAATGGAGGGTCGAGTGATCAACCTTGGTCGGTTTTTACTGAATAGGCCGCACCCAATGAAGGAAGCCACCAAGGAATACTGCATGGGCGGCATCGTCAATCTCATCGCAGTAGGACTCAGGTACCCAAGCAAGCTGCGCAGCCATTCGAGGACGCAAGGCGACGAGGTGTTTGACACCAAGTACTTGATGAGGACCAACATCGTCAAGAGGGAGGGGAGGAACTTCTTCTACAAGTTTTCAAGGACAGATATACTCCTCCCCCTCCCTCGCTGCGCCAACTACGACGCAGAGAAACTAATCTTCACCACCGCCGAGATTGAAGCTATAGCAAATAACACAGCTTTTAGGGCCCCAGAGAGGCCCGCCCCAGAGCTACCGATGACAACCACTGATAGAGTTGTCACCGCTCCGACCGTACCAGCCACCACCACAGCATGGATGGTAGCAGCTGAGAAAGCGCCGATGATCGCTGAAGTCACCGGGACAGAAACTACGGGATCTGCCCCAGAAGAGACGGGCGCAGTTCCCGCCACTGTATCGAGACCTACAGAGGCGGAAGGGGAGTTTCAGTAGGGTGACAGCAACAAGATGTTTGACGAGATCTGGAAAGAACTCGGAAGAACACCGACACCGCCGCTGAAGTCCCCACCTGCAGTGGTTGAGGAGATTGCCGACAGTGCAGATGTGGGGCAGAGTCCGCCCTCACCACGACCATCCCCACCAAGACGAGAAGGCAAGGCGGCGACAATTGCAAAAGTGCCGACGCCTCGCCTGGAGGCATCTGGATCGTGAACCATACTAATAGAATCTACCTCGCCTGGTAGACGATCGCGCGTGCAAGATGTCACGAGGATGGAATGAAGATCTACCGGAGCTTCCCCGTCACTCGGAAAGATGCTCGGGCACGAGATTGACAATTTGCGGGAGGCAACGGATATCAACTCTGACATTTGTATTTCCCTAACCCGCAAATTTGCATCTTTCCAAAACAGGCTGAACAGCCAAGAGCAAGAGCTGCTGACTCTAGTGAGCCTTCCCGGCGGACTAGATGCCTTGAATGCAATAATGCAGCAAGTTCTCCAACGACTCGACAAGATCGAGGAAAGGCTGGACAGAAGTGACGACCATCCGCGCCGAAGGCAGCCGAGAAGGTCACCGTCACCACCCAGCCGTGGCTCTCCTCCTTCTTCGTCAGCTCCTCCTTCAGGAACAATGTCCTCCTCATCCTCCAGCGGGCGATCCTCAACAACCAAGGAGGGGACGCAACATAGCTCAGCCGAGGGAGCTCCAGCCAGCCAGGAGAGCCCCTTAGGCTTGGGAGATGCTAATATCTCGATCCCCCTAGTTGAAGCTGAAGATGATAGCACATATATCAGCATTGGGGGAGATTCTTCTAACGAGTCTGAGGGAGAGAAAGGGGATGTCTACACAGTCAATAAGAGACATCTTCCCCAAAGCAAACACTCGATGGAAGACAAGTTCCGTGAGCCATCCGAGATACCCTCTTTCGAGATGGACGACTTCGATAGAAGAGCCGTCGGACACCTGACGATTAGAGACCAGAACTTGCTAAATAAGGTCTTGAGGTCACAGACCAACAAAGATGATGTCGTCTGGACCGACGGCTACCTATCCGTGCGATGGGGAGTTCTTCGAAACATGTTTCACACGCTTGCCTTCATCGGAAAAAGTCTGTTCAGGGTCCTAGAAGGACCGATAATAGAGCGTACCGACAACAGGACAGGTCAGAGAATGATATACAACGCCACCCCAGCCTTGGTGAGAAGTCTGATGAAGGGAGATCCAGGCTCCCGTGCAGTGGCTGACATGTTGCAGCACATCGAAGAGAATAGACCAAACCTTGTGCTGGCCCCGTATAAACACCACAAGGTGTGGTTCCTCTGCATAACAGACCTCAGGAACCATGACCTCTAGTTGCTGAGCTGCAGCCGCAACGAGGTACCACGTTCCGGGGGTGTTTTCTTCCGCCCAGAGGACATGAAGCTGAAACTCCTGCCACTGCGTCTGCTACGAGCTATAAAGCGAGGAAGCCAATGTCATCAAGGTCCTTGGAACTTCTTTTCTCTCCGAGACCTCCCCGTTCAGGCAGAAGAGGGGAGTGAAAACAACGCTATCGTCATCCTGGGTGCCATTGAGGCACTCAACACATTTGGAAACCTGGGGCTCCTCAAAGGCACATCCTTCTATCAACGCAAGGGTATTTACGCCATGTTGCTGATCAAGGACAAGCGCTATTTCCGGGACGCAGGGGCACCGGAGCAGCTGCTGGACAGTGACCTGGAAGAAGACTCTTCTCAATCCAGCAGCTCCTCAGAAAAAGAAGAGGAAGTGGTGACCGTCACACATGGGACAGGCAAGCAGTTGATGGTCCTGAAGAAAGTGTATGGGATGGAGGACACTACTTCGCCTAAAGCTTCAGAAGGGCTGATCACAAATTTCGACCGCTTTTCATGTGCAACTCTCACAAAGGAGCAGGTCCATATAATCCAGCTGAAGCTAGCTGATTCTACCCCATCAGTTGTCGCCTTTCAGGCAGGTGATGTCGTAGTCCCGGTCGACGATCTAAGGGACATGGTGAAGGAAGGAGGGTGCTTGGCTGTAGCAGTTGCAGCCGCTTACATCCAGTATATACAGCCAAAGCTAAAAGATGCATACATAGCCCAGCCCATGCTTTTCAACGACGTCTGCCTCGCCGAAGAAATAGGAGCGAAGAAAAACTTTCTGGCAGAATTGAGAGGCAGAATCCCAGGCACTATCTTTTTGCCAATTCTGCATTACAATCATTGGACGCTCCTAACTGTGTACACCCGGCAGCGAACATGAATTTTCTACAACAGCTCGGATAGCAACAAGAACCATCCAATACCATGTACATTAGAACCTTTGACATCCGTCAAACACCTGGTCTGAAAATACTACGACAAGGTGGGAAAGATGATCCAACCATTCATGGACATGCAAGGAGGCAAATGGCACGAACTCCAGTTCTGCCACCACAGTCCGCAGCAGCTTCCCTTATCCAATGACTACGACATCTACGTCCTGGAATGGATGGCAAATAAAGCAACGCCTGACCAGCTCAACCACATCAGCTATCACGGAAGAAGGGGCGAATATGTGTGGGAGCTTCTGTCTGATGCAGACACAACCTCACTGGAATAAACATTACCTCACCTTATCTACTTCACAACTCTGGGACAGAGTGTGGAGCAAGTTTTGGGGGGGGGGGTACCATGTACCAGTGAGGGAGGTACAAAAATTTTGTCTGAATTTTCTAACTTAATCTTCTTCATTCTTTTATCTCAAATTCTTTATTATTTTGTTCTTTCCTGTATCATGTGTACATATATATGTTCATACCAAAAGTTTGAAAATTTTGCTTATTTTGTTCCCTTACATATGTACAAAGTCGCTATATTAGTAAAAACCTGATGCAACTACTTGCAAAGTTCATTTTCTATGTGCTTAACGAGATACAAGTTCTGTTATATCTTTCTGATAATGCTGCTTCAAACGAATAAAAGATTATGTTTTGCCATGCCAAAAATTTCAAAAAATATAATAATCTCACAAACAGCTAAGAGACGAGTATGGAGAAGGAAAAAGCTGCCCAAATAGTAGAAATCTCTTTTGTTTTCCCCTTACCCAACAAAAACCCCAAAAAGAGAAAGCAGCCTTATGAGGGTGAATAAAAGCATGAGAGATGTGCCCAATAAAAGAAAAGAAAAAAAATTATATGCACACTTGTTTTCCAAAAGTACCCATCTTTAGGCATGGTAAATCCGGGGCAGTGGTACGTAGGATGTGAAATCACTGCTCTAAAGCCAACTGGCTTGGACTGCAGGGACCACTCGCCCTCTAATGGACCCTTACCTGGATGGACCGATGGGAGACAAGAAAAACCCCAAAAAGCCTTAGCCTACCATATACACAACTTTCTGCCCCAAAAATAAAGCTATTTGGTGTGTAAGCTAACTCCGGAATCGTACAACAAAGTCTCGCCGAAGTTGTAGAGAAGGATCCCACTTAAACAATAAGGCAGGAAAAACAAAGTCTTTTGTTCGAAGTGAGACAAAATTATCTCTAAAGGCATTACTACACTTGTTTTACCTCTTGGCCTGAAAGCTATACCTAGCAAGAAGAAGCATCACAAAATAAAGTTTAAATATTGATTGAGGACAATCAAAAAGCTAAGTTTGGGGGAGTTGATAACACCAAATTTAGTGATGTTTTAGACTGTTTTTCTGTTATCAAAACTGCCTTTTTAAGCTATTTTCCTCTCTTTTATATGCACTTTCGCAATAATTGGCCGAGCAACGCTCTTAATCCAATACTTCCATCTTTTGCAGAATTTTCCTCCCATTTTGGCCCAATAAGGCCGTCCCGGCCCACACGCAATAAGTCCAACCTGCATCGGCCTTCCAATGGCCCGATACAAGCACTGCCCGACAAGGTGGCGCGACGCAATGACGCGTGACACGGGGATACCGCGCGAGAAGAAGCTGACGGACGACACGCCCTTTACCTGACAGGGAGCCCAAGCTCGCCCGAAAGCCTTGGCTTGTCGCCTGACACGGACCACCCATCGGCAGGCGCCTCCCGTCACGTGACCGATAGCTGAGATCCCTGTGCCGGGCGATATGTGTATCGGCCATCCACCAAACTCGTGAATACAGAGGACACGTGGCATTTCAAGCACCATAACTTCCTCCAACCGCTGCCTATAAATAGCAACTACAGGGAGCTGAAAAGATAGTTCGGACAGTCTGGAATTAGTTCGGATTTCAGATAGTTGGGAGCTTTGAGCGATCTTCGGAGACTGCAAGAGAAGGAGTATCGCGCTCAAGTGCTCGTGTCGTGCGACACTAGGTGAGCCCTTCCTTGTCCTGAGAGGGAGGGGATGGTTCACTTAGAACCGTCCCAGGTGACACTGCGGGCCGATATCGGCCAACGATGAAGAGCGACACAAGTGCCCGACACGATTAACGCGTCGCTCCATGCCCGACACGATATCGAACCCGATACGCTTCGCCCGTCATGCGTGCCGCCCGAGAGGGTGTGTCGCCTGACTTGAGCGTATCGGCCAGGTCCTTGAACGATACAGTCGGCCGTCGCGGTGTGCCGCTCGAGAGAGTGTGTCACCCGACACGTCTGTATCGGGCTAGGCCCCTGTCCAGTATCGGGCGGGAGAGCCGCTGTAGCATGTCGTCCTTCTACATCAAGGAGGCGACACCTATCTTTAATTCTGTTATTTAATTCCTTTCTTACGCAATGTATTAAGACCTTTACTGTTTATGGAAATAGAAAAGCTTAATTACTTGCTGCTCTATGCTTGGTGCAAAATGTTAGATGACTGCTATGGTTGATATCTGAACTCTAGCTTGCTTGTTTGGATCGCGTTTCACTTAGCTACCGAATCGTGTTTTCCCATCACAACAACTTCGAGAGTTGTTTTGTGGCTCTAGTGTTTGGTCCGCTTCTGGAGTACGAGAGTGCCTGGAACGGAGTTGTTTCAGTAATACTCCACTCTAACTTAAAGCCCATGAACCTCGAGAGGGGTGTTGATGCTTGGTTAGAGGTACCCGCTCTGAGAGGAGGGGTACAGGATGTTACTGGTGCCACTTGTTTTGTTGTAGTCTTATCCTTCGTACCTTGCTCTAGCTCTAGTTTTATCTTTCTGTTTCTGTTGCATGAAAACCCCTAAAAACTGCTAAATGACTAAAACCTTAAATCTTTCTAGTAGCTCCACTTGGAGATAGTTTTCTTGTTTTGTTCGTGACATCTTACTGTTTCCCTTCTTGGGAATTTATTATCTCTTTATACCTGCCGGAGTGTAGCGTGTTGATTCTGGGTTCTTAACAATACCCCCTTGTCCCTGTGTTCGACCCCGTAAGCAAAGTTGCGGGGGCCTAGAAGGATTCAAGTTTATAAATGTAAAAGCTAGACTACCTCAAATCCGCCTCCAATTTCAGGACGCGCGATTTAGGCCGGTCAAATATCTTATATAAACATCAATGAAAAGTATGGTGTATAATGTTTTAGATTGTTTAATATGGTATTCAATTCTTATCACAATCTACTATATCAACATCAATGAAAAGCATTGTTTAGTATAGTTTGGTAGTATATGTAGTAAGAGTATAGGCATACTTCATATGCTTTGTAAGAATGAATAAATGCTCAAATATATGCTACTTTTTTATAAATAGAAGCTAGATATGACTATTTATGGATGTGTTTTATATTTATTATCCTAAGGTCTTCCATATATTTGTCCATATTATTCTTCAAATTGAGTTAAGATTCTAGGTGATGATTAAGAATGACTTTATACATCCTAGTTCTATTCTCTTTTTTATTTTATCTTCCTTTATTTCTCCCTATTAATTGAATCATTTGATATCGGAAAGTGGAATTCAATCAAACATTTCTAAGGTGAATTGGATCTTGTTTCACTGATGTTTGTTGCTAGTAAAGAGGTGACATTATTCAATAGATTTTGTGTTTACATGGGGATACTCCCTAACCTCTTGCATTCTACTGGCCAGATTTGTTTGATTCAAAACCACAACCCTACATGTTTATATATTAGGTATCTGATAATCGTCATTTTGCAATATCAATCACTAAGATGGTTAATCCTAGAGTTTAAACCTTTTTTACTTCCGGTTTTAAGGGTAGTATAGAAGGGTCGATCCCACAGGACAACTATTTAGAGATTGTTCTTAGAACCCAAAGATTTGAAGAACTTTATTATTTGTTTTTGGTATTTTTCTTTTTATTAAAGCAGAAAGTAAATTCCAGTTGGGGGTTTGAATGATTACACTAATGCAAGAAAAAAAACACTTAACAAGAATTAACATTCACAAGGGAAAAATAAAAAGATTGTTAACACAAGCAAACTATATGAATGGAAGACTAAGAATTAAAACAAACAAGGGATGCGGTGATTAAATCAAGAGAAGGAAATTGAGGCTCGTAGGGGTTTTCACCACCTTAGCCTAGGTGATAACAACTAAATCTTAAATGACGATTCGATGAAGGCTTGCAAATTAAAAACTCACAAAAGAGAAACTCCACATGAGCCCATTGGTCTTGGTGCTCATGCTTCCTAGTTTATCATCCTAAGAGACGAAAATCCACGGTCATATCAAAACGTCTATGTAATCAATTTTATTATTCTAAATTCGGATTTCCATGGTCATATCCATCCAGATTAACATGCAATCCGAAGATCAATCAATCAATTAAAATCGATTACCATCTAGTCATTTAACAAGGAGTCGTTAAAACCATGGCTAAGGGGTTATTCCCCTTGCCCCGATAAGAGACTACTCACACATAGAGAAATGGGAGACAGAGGAAGAAAGAAATAAAGCCATAGTCTAGCCCAGAGATTAGGAAATTAATCCTTATGCTAGAGATGATGAAATGGCTTAGCTCTTTGTTCCTTGCTCCAGAATTGAAGAACGGAAGGAAGATGATTAAAACTAAAGCGGAGAGAAAAGACAAGAACAAGAATGAAAGAAATGTGCTTGAACCAAAGCCTACTTTATTGCATAATAAGAGAATGATTACAAGATTAATTGCTGTAGAATTCCAAAAATACTAGAAATCCAAGCTGCCCCCAAGAGGAGGAAGTGCCCCTCCTTTTATAGTAGAAGGAGGGGGGTACATTTAGGTTTAGGGTTCTTTGGGTGCTGACGGATGGGAATTTCTGCTGTCTGCGTGCCGCCAACCGACCGGTTTGACAAACCAGCCGATCGGTTGGAAGGTTCTGGAACACGCAGCCAGTCAGCCACTCGATCGGCTGCCAACCCTAGTTAGGGTGGCGGCGTAGTAAAACAACGTTCTGTGCTGCTCGGCAATGGGCATCAGCCGAACGGCTGGTAGCTGGAGTCGGGCGATCCCAACCGTCGCCTGGTGAGATCAATGATCGATGCTTTGAAGGCGAAACGAGCGTTTCATGATGTCAGACGATTGGTTTGATTATGTGAAATGGTCGGTTGAGTTACCAACCGCTCGACTCAAGTCCTGAAACTGCAATAAAATGCACATCATTGTCAAATTTGTGATAGAACGAGAAAATATCAATTTGTGCAATTTTCAAGAGATGAATGGATAATTTCTATGTGACAAGCTTAATAATTCGTAGAAAAAGGTGTGCTAAATAGCACGCATCAAAATACCGTAGACTTAAAGTTTTGCTTGTCCTCAAGCAATTGAAAAATAAAAAAGATTCCAAGAAATTTGGAATAACAAGTTCGTCCTCCCTATATTAGTAATTTTTCTATCCTTTTCATGGCCAAGCGACCCATCTCCTAGAACCACAAATTGCAAGCACCATGTTTCTCAAGAAAACATTTTTCATAAATTAAATTTTTAGACTTATACTTTGTAAAGACAGTCTTGATCTAACTTGCGCTTCGACACTCATCATATTTTTTTTCTCTTTGGGTTGATTGTTGCACGGGAATAGAGAATTTGAGGTGTGATGGAAAAATCCCTCCTCTATTCGACTTGGGATATTTTTTTCATGGACTTGTGATTACATTGACCACAAATGTTTTTGTGTGTGCTCTGTTTGGCATCTTTTGATGGTACACCCCTTTGTGGGGTATGGAAGAAGGGCATGCTACCCCAGACTTAGGGTTTGGCGTGTGATTTATTTTTCCCATGCAACAAAAAACTCTTTTTTTTGAGTGTCGTTGCATAAGACAGAAGAGACATGTAGCTACATTATATAAGAGAAAAAAAATAAGTTAATCTAATGCTAAAATTAAGAAAATCTGCATTTGATTCTATTTGATACTCTAAGGCTTTCCACTGTTTCCAAAAATTGCTATCATGATCATAGGGAACTTGATATTGCAAAGTTGTTTGAAATGAAAATGATAATGCAATTGCTTATTCAAGATAAGGTACAACATTCGGCCAGCTAGATAAAGGCTTTATGTTTGAAAGTAAACAAAGCAAAACAAATAAAAATGCAGAAAATAAAATGTTTGAAAAAGGGAAAATAAAATGTTTGAAAAATGGAAGATAAAGGGTGGATCACGTACCACCCACCCCCACCCCGGACTTAGAAGGTTTGCTCGACCCGAGCAAACTCTAAGAGCAAGATGGAGGGAAGAGTCACTGCGGTGGAGGGTGCTGCTGGTGGGAGTAGTAGTTTGCCCAATAAGAAGAATCAGGGCCTGGATAACTCTGATGTGCTCCATACTCGTCATAAGCAGGTCGACTAGGGGCAAAATGACCGCAATCCACATGCCAAGACTCCTGCGAACGCTGCATCAGGTACATGTGATTGAGCTGGTGGCCCTATCTCTGCTGCTCCTGCTGAATCTCATCCAGCTGAGTCTGGATCTCGTAGAAGCCGTAAGGACCGGAGTCATCATCTGGTCGCTGCCTAGTGCGACGTCGGGAAGGTGGCGGTGGTGGTCCAGTGATGTCGTCGTGTGCCTCTAAAGAGAGGCTCCTCCTGTGAGGCTGTGGCTCGGGGAAAGTGTCTGGATCTGGATGCTCCAGGTGGAATCTCTGGATGTGGCTCGGTAAATCGGTCAATTCATAGACATAGTTTGCTGTTGCAAACTGTGAATGCAACGGGAGCTGGAGGACCACCTGAGTGTCCTTGAACAAAAGGTAATAAATGCCTTCGGTGCCCAAATAGATAAACCTACTATTTTTCAAATAGTGGGTGTTGATAAGGTGATTTTTGAGCTCAAGTGGAGGGAAGGCGATGTGGGTGTAACCCAAAAAGATGGCGAGTTGGGTAACATAATGGCCAATGCGGAAAGAAGAGGAAGTGGCTCGGCTAGCTTGGGTACCAAAATGCTCAATGATAGCATTGCCCCAGTTAAAAGGTTCCTCATGAATAAGACACCAAAGAGCATAGAGTTCTACCTGAGTAATTGCACCCTGAGTACCTTCCCGACTGAAGATGGTGCAAGCCAGAATATGGTGAAGGTAATGGAACACCGGGCTGTGAATCTGCGAGGACTTGGGCCCACTAGGAAGATGGGGAAGAAGCCCGGTGATCTCTGCCCAGAACTTGTCTCTGTCATAACTGTCGGGGTAGGAGTCATGAGACCGCGCCATGCATTGGTCTAGCCAATAGTCATCCCTGCCATCGAGGATGAATGAAGTGATTTTCCTGGCGGATGATTCCAGATTTTCCCCAAAAATTCGGTATTTACAGCTTGAGTTTCCGAAAGAACCGTGTAACTGGCGGAAAGTGCTCAAAAACTCGAGGGTGAGATCATAGTAGACCGAAGTGACGTGGTAGGGAAAAACAAGCATGTGGTTTCTGCGGAGGATGTCGTCGATGGCGTAACAGATGCCCAAAGCATCAAGGGTGCTGCCTCACGCCCAACGAGGAAGAGAGACACCAATCGCGAACATCTCCTCATAACGCTGGCGGTGGTCAGCGCTGGTGAACTGGTTATAGCTACCCGGAATAGGTGCTATCCAGGGTAAACGAGGAGCGGTTGTGTCTGGATCATTGGCCGCCTTTTGAGTTCCCTCCATCTTGCGGAGAAGCTCATCTACCTCGTCAATGTCCCAAAGCATCTCCTCATCTAACTCGGGAGAAGACTCGCCCATAGGAGAGGGTGTGCGGAATCGGATTCCGGGCTGCGAACTGGACCGGCGAGGAGGATCTTCGGAAGAGGAAGCAGGGGCCTTGCCCTTGCCCTTGCGGAAGCGGCTGAACATCACTGCAGGGAGAGACGATCGTCTGGTGATGTTCAACGGTCATTTGAAGAACCAAACGATCGTCTGGTATGCTGAAACGGTCGTTTCGAACACTGAGACGGGCGGCTGGAAATCTCAGTCGATCGGTTGGATCTGGGCAATCGGACGGCTGGGTCGAGGAAGAAGCTGAGGATACGCTCTGGCACAATGAGTGTCTGTCGGCGAAATGAGAGGCTTTCATGCCAGCCGTGCGGCTGAAAGACGAGGCGGTCAGCTGGACACTTGGCGGAGCTGCTGCGGACGATGTCTGGAATGCAGAGCAAATGGGCGAGTGGTGTCGCGAGACCTAGACGGCCGGCTGGATCGGTGAAATCGAGCGGCCGGAGGACCGGGCGGGCGGCTGGCTCAGGCGAGGAACGAGCGTCGCGTGACCTAGACGGCCTACTGGCTCGGTGAGGTCGAGCGGCCGGAGGACCAGGCGGGCAGCTGGCTCAGGTGAGGAGTGAGTGGAACCAACGTACGATCGAGAGAAAGCAGAAGGGGGGGGGCAAAGCGGCTAGGTTTTGCGAGGGGAGAAAAGCCTTGCGTTTGGTGCATTAAATAGAGCAATGGACACTTGACCCGATCGGTTGGGTTACTGAACCGATCGGCTGGTCAACCTGGGCTACAAAAAGCAAGGAGGCTACGTTGGAACGAGCCGAGCATCTGGGACTAGAGAAACGATCGGCTGGACCCGCAAAATGAGCGTCTGGACTTTCGAATCAATCAGCTCGACAAAAAAAACCAAAAAGTACAGAACAGAAAAAACACAAAAACAATGAAACAAACAAGAAGGGAAGATAGTGTTTGGTTGCCTCCAAACTAGCGCCTTATTTTACGTCTCCGGGGGAGGTGAAGGGTCAGTAAGGTTTAGATCCTGTAAGGGTGGAAATTTAGTTGAGTCAGAAGCGACAACATCTTCAGTAGTGATATATCTTTTAAGACGGTGCCCATTGACTTTAAACTCACCCAGAACTTTATCCCAAAGAAGAAAAGCGCCATGTGGATAAGCACACTTGACAATGTAGGGGCCGTACCATCGCAAATTGAGCTTCCCAGGGAAAAGTCGTAATCTAGAATTAAAAACTAGAACTTGATCCCCTTCTCTAATGTCTTTGCGCTTGATGTGACCATCATGCCACATTTTGGTTCGGTCTTTGTAGATTCTTGCGTTTTCATAGGCACTCATCCTAAGTTCGTCAAGCTCATTCATTTGGAGAAAACGTTTCTCTCCAGCCATGGAAAGATCAAAATTCAAACTTTTGATGGCCCAACTTGCTTTGTGCTCTAGTTCTATTGGTAAGTGACATGACTTACCGTAGATCAGTCTGAAAGGGGTGGTGCCAATAGGTGTTTTGTAGGCAGTACGATATGCCCACAGGGGGTCATTGATTTTTAACGCCCAATCTTTCCTAGTGCGACCAACAGTTTTTTTTAAAATTTATTTTATTTGTCTATTGGATACTTCTACCTGCCCACTGGTCTGAGGGTGGTAAGGAGTGGCGACTTTGTGATAAACCCCGTATTTTTTCAAAAGAGCCTCAAAAATTTTCTCCAAAAAATGGGATCCCCCGTCAGAAATGACGGTGTGAGGGACTCCAAATCTAGGAAAAATGACATCTTTAAAAAGTTTCTTAACGGGTTTAGAGTCACAAGTTTTAATAGGTATGGCTTCAACCCACTTTGACACGTAATCGACTGCGACTAAAATGTAAGTAAACCCATAAGAAGAAGGAAATGGGCCCATATAGTCAATCCCCCAAACATCAAAAATCTATAATTCCTGCCAAGAGGTGAGAGGCATTTGGTCACGTTTGGAAATATTACCCATCCTTTGACATTGGTCATAGGAAAGCACATAATCATACGAGTCTTTGAAGATGGTGGGCCAAAAGAATCCGCATTGTAGGACTTTCCTGGCCGTTTTTTGGGAACTCATGTGACCACCATAGGGACCAGAGTGGCATTGTTCCAAAATGGCAATGCTTTCTTCATGGGACACACAACGACGATATAAACCATCGGCGCAAAGTCAAAACAAATAAGGTTCATCCCAATAATATTTTTGACATCATGTAAAAATTTAGCTTTAGAATGTCCCGTATACTCGGGATGCAATACCCCTGCAGCTAAATAATTTACAAAATCAGCAAACCAAGGAAATTGGGAGTCAACCTTGAGAAATTGGTCATCGGGTAAGGATTCATTTATTGGATTTTCATCAATGGGGCTATAGCTAAGTCTACTCAGGTGGTCAGCCACAACATTTTCAGAGCCCTTTTTGTCTAGGATTTCTAGATCAAATTCCTATAACAACAAAATCCATCTTATGAGTCTAGGCTTGGCATCTTTTTTGGTCATGAGGTAGTGAATAGCTGCATGATCAGTGTAAACAACAACCTTCGAACCAACAAAATATGAGCAAAATTTATCAAATGCATAGACAATGGCTAGCATTTCTTTTTCGGTGACTGTGTAATTTCGCTGAGCCTCATCTAAGGTCTTGGATGCATAATAAACGACATGGTGTTTTTTGTCAATTCTTTGTCCTAAAATGGCACCTACAGCAAAATCACTAGCATCACACATGATTTCAAAGGGTAAGGACCAGTCAGGAGCACAGATGATAGGAGTGGTGGTGAGAGCCTTTTTCAAACATAAGAAGCTCTCCATGCATGCCGTATAAAAATGGAAAGGCACCTCCTTTTGAAGAAGATTGGTGAGAGGTTTTGTAACTTTTGAAAAGTCACGGATGAATCGCCGATAGAAACCAGCATGTCCTAAGAAGGCTCAGATGTCTTTGACTGAGGTGGGAGGGGGAATCTTGGTGATGACCTCAATCTTGGCTTGGTCAACTTCAATGCCCCGGTTGCTCACCTTATGGCCCAGAACAATACCCTCCTTGACCATGAAGTGACATTTTTCCCAATTAAGGACTAAATGTGACTCGATGCATCTGTCAAGAACAAGGGAGAGGTTTCCAAGGAAAGAAGTAAAACTATCCCCATAGACAGAGAAATCGTCCATGAACACCTCCATGACAGTCTCAGTTAACCCTAAAAAAATGGCAGACATGCATCTTTAAAAAGTGGCTGGTGCATTGCACAGGCCAAAGGGCATTCGTCTAAAAGCATATGTACCAAAAGGGCATATGAAGGTTGTATTCTCTTGGTCTTCAGGATGAATGGGGATCTGATAAAAACATGAGTAGCCATCTAAATAGCAAAAGTATTGTTGATGAGCTAAACGTTCAAGAACTTGATCAAGGAAGGGAAGAGGGAAGTGGTCTTTCCTAGTTTCTTTGTTGAGTTTCCTGTAGTCAATGCACATCCTCCACCCTGTGACTGTACGGGTAGGGATAAGCTCATTCTTCTCATTCCTAACGACTATGGTCCCACCCTTTTTGGGGACGACCTGGACCGGGCTGACCCAAGGAGAGTCAGAGATGGGGTAGATGATGCCTGTAGTTAAAAGTTTAATCACTTCAAGACGGACAACTTCCTTCATGTTTGGGTTGAGTTTCCTTTGTGGGTCTTGGGAAGGTTTACTATTTTCAATCATTGGGATTTTTTGGATGCAAATGGATTGATCTATCCCTACCAAATCCATCATTTTGTACCCTAAGGCTGTTCTCCTTTTTCTAAGTTCTCTCATAAGCATGGTTTCCTATTCAATGGTAAGGTCAGAATTGATAATAACCGGGGATAATTGTTGTTCATCTAGAAACACATATTTCAGACCTATGGGAAGAGCCTTCATTTCCGGGGCCTTAGGTAGTTCAGGTTGTTCATCTATGGTGGAGATCATCTTAAGGTCTTCAATCTTAGCACATGGGATTTCCTCAAAGTTGTCCAAGTGAATCTTAAGTTGGTTTGATGGTTCATTATCAAAATCACATTCGGCGGGGATGGTGAGAGCAGTGCATAGGGGGTCATCAACTAATTCCCACTCTTGCCTTAATTGGTTTAATTCATCAATGCAATAAAGGAGGTAGACTTCTTCCTCAAGGCTAGGTCCCTTCATACTTTCAAACACCCTAAACTCTAGGTTTTGCTTCCCTAGTCTTAACACCATGGTACCAGCTTCAACATCAATTAAGGCACGAGCAGTGGCTAAGAAGGGACGTCCGAAAATGAGGGGGTAGCGTAAATCTTCCTTGATATCCATGATCACAAAATGACAAGGGATGTACGTATCATTTCCAACCTTAACCGGAATGTCTTCTATGATTCCCATGGGCTTAGTTGTGGATGAGTCTGCCAGTTGGATGGTCATGGCTGTGGGTAACATATCATTGAATCCCAATCTTTTGCAAAGACTATATGGCATGATGGATATACTAGCTCCTAAATCTGCTAGGCCTTTCCTACAAGCATTGTCACCTAAGTAGCATCCTATTCCAAAAGAACTTGGATCCTTCTGTTTTTTAGGCATCTTACTTAGGATAATGTCAGAGGTAGTCCTAGCAAGTTTAACAGTCTCATATTCTTTAGTAACATACTTCCTAGTCAAGAGAGATTTCATGTACTTGGACCAGGCGGGCATGTCTGCCAAAGCATCAAGGAAGGGAATGTCAACATGTATTTTTTTCATAGCTTCCCTAAATTTCATGAAGCGGGCATCAAGTCTTGTTTGTTTGAGGCGGTCTTGATAGGGAGGTCGGGGTTTGTAAACTGGTTCTTCACCTTCCACTTGAGGGGTTTCGGGGACGGATGGTTTGGGTGTGACTTCGGGTTCGACAACTACCATGTCCTCATCCTCAAATTCTAGAGGTGGGTCTGAAGATTCTTCTGAAGGGGAAGGGGTGTGCACTTTTCCCGAACGAGTAGAGACTACCTTGAGTTGTTCAGGATGTTTGGGGTTGTTTTCAGGCTGTCCTGCAAACGTCCCAACAGGAGGTTTTTGTTGGGCGAACAAACGGGCTAACTGTGCGTCAGTTGCCTTTTGATGGGCTTGAATGGCCACGAGGGTTTGTTCTATGCTTGCCCAGTTGGGATGACTAGAGGGAGGAGGAGGGACAACATTTTGAGGTGGTTGGGGAGGTTGAGGTTGGTTTGGATTTTGGGGTGGAAGGTTTAGGTTTTGGAATTGTTGGTAGTGTTGTCGATTTTGGTGATTTCCAAAGTTTCTTTGATTGTTGTATGGGAATCCAGGTGGAAGTCGATTGTTACTTTGAGGATAGGGAGGCCTTTGTTGAAGTTGGGTAGAGTTCTCGGCACCTGAGGGGTTCCCATACTGAAAACCAGGGTGATTTCTAGGTTGGTTGGGATTGTAGTAACCTTGGCCTGGTATTGTATGGATCGAATTGAGGTCTTCTGATTGTTGACCTACTTCAGGTTGTGTGGGCATGTTGTAGAGGTATTGACAGTGGAGGGTGGTATGGTTGTATCCTTGGCAGATACCACAAAGGGAATCCATGGCTTTTAGTTGTTGGGGTGACTCTAACCGATCTTGTTTTAAGGCGATTAATTTTAGGCTTTCTGCTATGCTTTGGATATCATTATTAACTTCTGCCTTGGCTACCTTAAGGATTCCTCCAATCCCTCTTCTAGCCCTTGTTTTGGAAGCCCATTTAACTACCTCCCATGCGCTAGTTAAACTTTGATGCATGAAATTTCCTCCAGATGAGGAATCAAGGAAAAATTTGGTATCATCATCAACACCACGATAGAAAATCTCTATGAGTTGGGCTTGAGAGATGTCATGGTGGAGGCACTTCCTAAGTAAATCCTTGAACCTTTTCCAGGCTTCACCTAAAGACTCTCCTGGGGACATAGAAAAGTGGGTTATTTGACCCCTAAGTTCATAGGTGAGAGACGGGGGGGGGGGTAGAATTTTTCAAGGAACTTGTTTTGTAGAACTTCCCAAGTTGTGACATGTTCTTCACTCTCCATGGTGTTGTACCAACTACTAGCTTGGCCGGAGAGGGAATATTTAAACAACCTAAGGCGGATGGCATCTTCAGAGACACCTGGGATTTTGTTCAAAGAGCAAAGGTCAATGAACTTTTGAAGGTGATCTTGACAACTTTCCCCATTGTTGCCAGAGAAGGGGTGGGTTTGCAGCATAGTGATCCATTATGTTCGGATTTCGAATTGTGGAGCAATGATATCAGGGGGTATAACTAGATGTTGTGCATAGGCCATTTTGGGAAATAAAAGTCTTTTAATTTTTTTTGCCTTTCGGCTTCCCTCCTATCAGCTTCTATGGTTTCTTGTTCAGCCCTAAAGGCTGCTCGCAAAGAGGCTTCTCTTTCCGCTTGTTCGGCTTGGATGATCTCTCTTTGAGCTGCGAGAGCTTGGTCAATTCTATGGGTGACCTCGTCTTCATTCATTGTTACTAGATTTTGACGGTTTCGACGATGAAAAGTTCTTTCTATTTCCGGATCGAAAGGTTGAAAATCGTCGTTCGAGCGTCGCATGCACAAATAAAGCAGTTAATTCATGTGCAGAAAAAACGTACTGCCGGAATGGAAACTCGGCAGAAAGAGTACACTTCCGGAATGTTACTCGGAAGGCATGAAAAAAAGAAAAAAAGTTTTTCAAAAATTTTTTGGGGGTTCGAAAAAAAATAATCCGTTGTCCCCGACAACGACGCCAATTTGATAATCGTATTTTTGCAATATCAATCACTAAGATGGTTAATCCTAGAATTTAAACCTTTTTTACTTCCGGTTTTAAGGGTAGTATAGAAGGGTCGATCCCACAGGGCAACTATTTAGAGATTGTTCTTAGAAACCAAATTTTGAAGAACTTTATTATTTGTTTTTGGTATTTTTCTTTTTATTAAAGCAGAAAGTAAATTCCAGTTGGGGGTTTGAATGATTACACTAATGCAAGAAAAAAAACACTTAACAAGAATTAACATGCACAAGGGAAAAATAAAAAGATTGTTAACACAAGCAAACTATATGAATGGAAGACTAAGAATTAAAACAAACAAGGGATGCGGTGATTAAATCAAGAGAAGGAAATCGAGGCTCGTAGGGGTTTTCACCACCTTAGCCTAGGTGATAACAACTAAATCTTAAACGAAGATTCGATGAAGGCTTGCGAATTAAAAACTCACAAAAGAGAAACTCCACATGAGCCCATTGGTCTTGGTGCTCATGCTTCCTAGTTTATCATCCTAAGAGATGAAAATCCACGGTCATATCAAAACGTCTATGTAATCGATTTTATTGTTCTAAATCCGGATTTCCATGGTCATATCCATCCAGATTAACATGCGATCCGAAGATCAATCAATCAATTAAAATCGATTACCATCTAGTCGTTTAAGAAGGAGTCGTTAAAACCATGGCTAAGGGGTTATTACCCTTTCCCCGATAAGAGACTACTCACACATGGAGAAATGGGAGACAGAGGAAGAAAGAAATGAAGCCATAGTCTAGCCCAGAGATCAGGAAATTAATCCTTATGCTAGAGACGATGAAATGGCTTAGCTCTTTGTTCCTTGCTCCAGAATTGAAGAACGGAAGGAAGAGGATTAAAACTAAAGCGGAGAGAAAAGATAAGAACAAGAATGAAAGAAATGTGCTTGAACCAAAGCCTACTTTATTGCATAATAAGAGAATGATTACAAGATTAATTGCTGCAAAATTCCAAAAATACCAAAAATCCAAGATGCCCCCAAGAGGAGGAAGTGCCCCTCCTTTTATAGTAGAAGGAGGGGGGGGGTACATTTAGGTTTAGGGTTCTTTGGGTGCTGACGGCTGGGAATTTCTACTGTCTGCGCGCCGCCAACCGACTGGTTCGGCAAACCAGCTGATCGGTTGGAAGGTTCTGGAATGCGTAGCTAGTCAGCCACTCGATCGGCTGCCAACCCTAGTTAGGGTGGCAGCGTAGTAAAACAACGTTCTGTGCTGCTCGGCAATGGGCATCAGCGGAGCGGCTGGTAGCTGGAGTCGGGCGATCCCAACCGTCACCTGGTGAGATCAACGATCGATGCTTTGAAGGCGAAATGATCATTTCATGATGTCAGACGATCGGTTTGATTCTGTGAAATGATCAGTTGAGTTACCAACCGCTCGGCTCAAGTCCTGAAACTACAATAAAATGCACATCATTGTCAAATTTGTGATAGAACGAGAAAATATCAATTTGTGCAATTTTCAAGAGATGAATGGATAATTTCTATGTGACAAGCTTAATAATTCACAGAAAAAGGTGTACTAAATAGCACGCATCAGTATCATAGTATAATACTCAACTAGTGGATACCTTTTGACCTCATTAACTCTGACTAGGCATCATATTGAGTTGTATATCTTTGATGATATCCTTTTATTCTAAACCTCATATTAGGAGATGTGTTGGTAATAGAATTGGAATGTCTTGGCCGGGGATTGATAAATTTGGGATCCAAATCTATGTTCTTTGGAGTCAGGGATGCATGAGTATATGATGTACCTTACTCAGGCCCACACTTGGGTTGGTCATGTAGAGTCAGGCATGATCATGTTAGTAATGGGGAATAATCTCCTACTAAGAGTTAGCATGATAACTAATGATACTCCCAAGTGACAATTCGTGGAAGGAGCACCCTCTTATAGTTTTAGAAAGGCAATTGATGGCTGCATGTGATAATCTAATTCATTGTATAGAACATGTAGTGAGCATGAGTGGTCGGGGTGTGCCAGGGTACTTATAGGTGACTTGGTAAGCTTAGTGGCCTATGTCTTGGCTAAATAGGTTCTATTGTGGTTCTAGGAAAGTTTCCCAAGGTGAATTGGTGCCTTCTATGAGAGTTGCAGTTGAGCCCATTTATGGAATAAGGTCTCCAACTTCTTACTTTTAATTAAAAGAAAGCATAAATAACAATATTTCTGATCTATGTTACATTGTGCTCTTTGGTATTAGTCTAAAATATTTATAGGTGTCATTTAAATATATGGTTAAGTTATACTAGAGTTAAAAATGTCTTGTTACTATATTTTTATTTTCTATCTGCCATATTTTGACAATTGTCTAAAACTCTTGCTGCCATATGGGCTATGGCAATTTTTTCTTGCCATAGGATAATTTTATAGATGTAGGTGTATGCATGTATCTTGAGTAGGTTATCTTTAAAGATGTAGAAAGCAATATCAAGACCATAATTAGTTTCTTTTTCTATAGTTTTTCTAGACCTATGGGTCATCTATACATATGTACACATTTACCTTTCAAGGAAAGGTTTGTGTAGATGACTATGTTATAAATATAGTTCTAACAGAGTAATGGCACTGAATGCTGAGAAAGTTGAAACATCATACCAACTCATGGAAGGAATGATTTCTATTTTGGAATTCCTTTGAGGATACTATATGACTCTAGTGCTACACATTCATTCATATCCAGTCTTAATGTTAGAAAACCATCTTTGTCTTTTACTATTATGGAATATGATTTAGAGATACAAACACCCTTCAACACTTCAACTGTCACCAATTCCATAGAAAAGAATGTACTTGCAAAATAGAAGGATTAACTTTTCCATCTAATTTATCAATATTAGAAATGATTGGACTAGATGTCATTTTGGGAATGGATTGGATACATATTTACAAAGTTGTCATAACTATCATCATAATTTTGTCACAATCTCAAAACTTAGAGAAAAGGAAATATTAATCCAAGGAAAGAAGGGAATGAACAAATAGAGTGTTGTATATGCTCATAAGGCTCATAAGGTGATTAGTAAAGGTTGCACTGCCATTTTGAAAACCTTGGTTAGTGAAAATGAAAAAAGACAACCCCTAGAAGAAATTAAGATTGTCAATGAATATCCATAAGTATTTCATGAGGAATTACCAAGACTACCACCTAAAAGAGAGGGATAATTAAGTATTGAACTAATATGTGGAGCTCATACTATATCTAAAACACCCTACCACATAGCCCCAATTTAATTGATTGAACTAAAGAAACAATAGAGATAACTATAGAGAAAGGATTGGTCCAACCTAGTTTTCCCCCTAGGGAAGCTCCTATTCTTCTTGTCAAAAAAAAGGATGGAACTATGAGACTATGTACATATTATACAATGATCAAACGAGTCACCATTAGGAATAAGTACCCATTACCAAGAAAAGATGATCTTTTTGATAAGCTTAAGTCAGCAATTGTATTTTCTAAGATTGATCTACATTGTGGATATCACCAGTTGAAAGTGAAGGAGTTTGATGTACCTAAGACATATTTTCAATCCATATATGGGTATTATGAATACTTAGTCATGTGGTTTGGGTTGAATAATGCCCATGTGGCTAAATATAATGAATCAACTCTTTCAAGACATCTTAGAAACCTTTGTTATGGTATTCATTGATGATATTCTAATATATTCTCAATGTGAAGATGAACACAAGAAGAACTTGAGGTTTTTACTGCAAACCTTGAAGAAACACCAATTTCATGCCAAAATTCTCCAATGTGAATTCTGGATGACAAAAGTTAACTTTCTAGGACATGTCATATCTTCTGGTGACATATAAGTGGATCTAGAAAAAGTTGAATCAGTAATGAATCAGGAGCATCTGATGTCTATAACTGAAATATGAAGTTTTCTAGACTAGCAGATATCATAGAGGATTCATAAAGGATTTTTCTAAGCTTTCCAACTGAATGACCAAGTTAACAACGAAAGGGGTATTCTTTAAGTGGACAAACAATGTGAAAAGAGTTTTCAGAGATCAAGAATAGACTAGTTTCTGCTCCAATTTTAACTTTACCACAAGATGGTAAGTCATATGCATATACTCTGATGCATCAAGAATTATCCTAGGATGTGTACTCTTCAAAGAAGATTGGGTCATAGATTATGCATCTAGATAATTATTTCCACACGAGAAGAATTATCCTGGACATGATTTGGAATTGGTTGTCATTATACATGATTTAAAAATATGGTGTCACTACATTTATGGAGTTCTTATTGGAATATATATATATATATATATATATATATATATATATATATATATATATAGAGAGAGAGAGAGAGAGAGAGAGAGAGAGAGAGATAGGCTAGAATACACTCGAGTGTATTCGGAGCAGAATACACTCAAGTAGTTTTCCATGATGCAATATCTTTTTCAAAAATCTAATCCATTGATCTTCTTAAACATCTTGTGAATAGCTCCTATAAAATATTTAAGCCCATTTAGACATTTATAGGTCATGTTATGAAGACCACAAAAATTATGCATTTCAAATTAGTTTTGTGCGTCAATTTTGTTGCCCTTGGATGAGTGACTTACACTCATCCAAATGAGCTCAAAATTCGTATGTAGCCTAATTATAGGATGACAATGAAGATAAATGGTTTACATTTTGTAAAAAAATAGTCTTGATATGCAAACATAACTTGAGTGTAGCATGTGATTTGTACACTTGAGTGTATTCCAGCCTGCCTCTCTCTCTCTTTCTATATATATATATGTGTGTGTATGTGTGTGTGTGTGTGTGATAAGAGTATAAAATATTTCATGATTCAAAATTTGAATCTAAGGCAAAGAAGATGGATGGAATACCCAAAAGAGTATGGCTTCAATATTTCTTATCACATAGGAAAAGTAAATGTGGTAGCAAATGCTCTAAGTAGGAAGAAAGTATTATCAGTTGCAGCTATGATGATTCAAGAATGAGGCATGTAGGAAATGATAGCATGGCACCAGCTATAGAAAAATCAACTTTTCAAATAAACATTCTCTTCATAAAGCCACAACTAAAGGATGAAATCATACAAACACAAAAGAGTAACTATGAGTATGACAACATGAAAAAGGAGGCAGAAAAAACTAAGTCCGAGCTGAAACTTGAGAAACAGGGGGGTTGGTTTGATAATAAAATTTGGATACCAAATTATTATGAGTTGAAGGAAAAGATTCTTGATGAAGAACATTTATCAATGTATTATATCCATCCAAGAATAATGAAAATGTATAAAAATATAAAAAATGTTTGGTGGCCTTGCATTAAGGAAGAAATAGTTAAATATGTTCCTAGATGTATGAATTACCAACAAATAAAAATAGAACATCAAATGTCTGGGGAACTTTTGAAATCACTAAAATACCAGAATGGGAATGTGAGTACATAACTATGGACTTTGTCATTGACCTACCCAAAACAAAGAAAGGAAGTGATGTTGTATGGGTCATTCAAGACAAATTAACAAAATCAACCCTTTTCTTTCTTGTGAAGGTAACTAGTTCAATGGTTAGTCAACCTAAACTATACACAAATGAAATTGATTGACAACATGGCATCCCTATCTCCATAACTTCTGATAGAGACTCTCATTTTACATCTAGATATTGGAAGAAACTGTAGGATGCTCTGGAAATAAAACTCAATTTTAATACAACTTTTCATCCTCAAATTTATGGAAAATCTATAAGAGTAATATAAATTATAGAAGAAATGTTGAGAGCATGTGTTTTAGATTGGAAGGGAAGTTGGGAAGAACACATTCCTATAGAAGAATTATCTTAAAATAATAGCTACCAAGCTAGCATCTAAATGGATCCTTATGAAGCATTATATGGAAGACTATGTAGGTCACTTATCTATTGGGATGATGTGGGAGAAGCCAATGTCTTAGGACCTTATTAGGTGCACCAATGTGCTGTAAAAGTAAAAGTAATGTGCAAAAAACTGCAAACAACCCAAATAGATAGAAACATACACATACACAAAAAGAAAAGAAGTCAAATTCAAGACTGGTGATCTGGTCTATGTTAAGATATAACCTATGAAAAGAGTGTCTAGATGGGGAACGAAAGGAAAATTTAGTCCACGATATGTTGGGTCATTTGAAATTATTGGAGAAGTTGGAAGCCAGACATATTGATTAAATATGCCTTTGTTTATGAAATCTTCATAATGTCTTTCATGTGTCCCTGATTAAGAGATACATACATGATGAATCACATGCCTTACAAATTGAGCCACTAGAAATACAAGAAGATTTAACATATGAAAATATTCCAGTTAGAATTTTAGACCAAAAGGAACAACTCAGGAATCTAAGCATATTTGTTTTAAAGTTTGGTGGAAGTATCACTAGCTCAAGGAAGCAACATGGGAGGTAGAAACTAAAATGCAAAAGAAGGATAGACACCTTTTTGGTAAGATTTAGAATTTTCAAGGTCATAAATTTCTTTTAGGAGTAATATATTTAATATTTTGAATTATGCTCAAATTAAAAAGTGTCTTATTTAGGGCTATATTTAAAAATAAGCTTCTTTTGAATTTTTAAGTAACATCTATTATAATAGTAAAGTATTCAATTATGATATATTTCAATCTTTTATCTACTATAAATATGAATGTGGTCCTTTTGGTCAGTTTTTGTAAAATAAAAAATTGGCGGATAAAAACATAAGCAAGTAGATAGGTGGCAAGTAAGGTGCTTATAGAGACAAGCATGTAGCTGGGTGCCAAGTAAGTAGCTTGTGAAAATACACTACTCGGTAAAGAAAGTAGGTTTGTTGTCATGCTCCTCTCTTAAACACTTAGCACACCTCTTGTTTGACACATATCCTACCATGTGTCAATTAGCCTTTGATAGATTTCTTGACACATATGCATACATGCATCATCTAACCATGAATTACCTCTCTTAAGATGACACATATGCATTAATATGTCACTAAACCATAAATCATTTCTTTTGTGATGGCATACATGTACCCATATGTATTCGACACACTTCTTTACAATTAGGAACATGCAACCCTCTCACACCCCTATAAATAGAAGCCAACTCCATTCAACATAAGTCGTATTCCAAAGTTCTTGTTCATCCGTGAAAGAAAATGCATCCTTGTCCCTTTATATTCCTCTAAGACAAGAATCCCTCTCCCTCTCCCTCTCATTATAAACCATAAAGTTTTCCCTATTCCACAACTAAAAGGAACTTCTGATTGGAGAAGAGGTTGAATAGGAGAGTTACTCTAGCATCATTTCCTATCATCTCTAAAGGTTTGACCCCTACATGTGATTCCTAAATATCATTTTGAAATACTAACTCTCTCTCTCCCCTTGACCCGAGGCTTTCTATTTTGATAAGAATCTATTGTAGACCTAAATTATGTCAAAATACTCTCAAGATTTGATCTTCTCTCTGTATCTCCAATTAACTTCAACATCACACTTTAGGTAAAGGTATGGTCCTCATTGAATATAATAATATCCTATATAAGCATCAATAAAATTATGGGTTATAATGTTTTAGTATTTTTTAATATGGTATGGTCTGGTAGTATATGTAGTAAGAGGACAAACATATTTCATATTATTTGTAAATAATGAATAAATGACAATATATGCAACCACTGAGATGTGGCATCTGAGTTGGTAAAGTTGAGGTTGTACGACTGAAAGGTTTAAGGTTCTAAACTCTATGATGGGATGAATAAATTACCATTAAAAATGACAATATATGCAACCTTTTTATTAATTAACTAGATATGAATTTTATGGATTTCCTTGCAATTCCCTAAGGTCTTACATATATTTGTTCTTATTACCCTTCAAGATTGAGTTAAGATTCTAGCTGATGATTAAGCATGACATTGTGCATTTTAGTTCTTTTAGATTTTGATTTCCTTTTCCTTTATTTCTCCATATTAATTTAATCATGTGATTATAGGGAATACGTCATAAGATACGACAATGGAAACAAAAAAAATTACTGCCATATTCCCCTTTGAATAGTAGATTGTCTCAACATCTATGTAATGGGATGAGGGTTTGTAGGGTTTATACCTGGTCCTGGAGAAAGTCCAATGACTATCCCTTGATGTAACACACTAATTTCTCAAGTTGCACTTGGAAGGCAGTCTATATCAGCCTCCTGGTTGATCACCATGAACAGAGGTTGATTGTGTCCTCCTAGTGGGTGGCTACGACCTCCTCGCTTCTGTAGTAGTCCACACCAACAACCAAGAACTCATGTCATTCTAGATGAACAGACAAGAAGTATTTGTCCCTTCTAGTCAATGTGCTAGCCTCGACTTACTCTCCCAATTGCCTCTCCCTTGTTGTTTCTCCCTTTGATGGGTAGAACTTACTCGAGTTCTCACATTACTACAACTGTGAGAAGACAACAATTGTCAAAGCTGATTATTGTATGTCTAGAAAGCCTCAACTACCACTCTATTTATAAGAGGGTTAGGGTCAGGAGTTCTAGTCTGAGCGAGAGTCGAAGGGACAAAATTTCATGAATTTTCTAGAAATTGCAAACAATGAATCAGTCAGTTCAACAGTGAACAGATCGTTTACACAAGACGTTTGGTTCAACACTTGAACTGGTCATTTCACTATTTTTTCTATTCCCAATGGTATTGGCCATTAATATTTTTGATTAATGCACATCATGATGTCAACATCAATCCTTGATCCAATCTAATTGATCAACCAAATGGCCGGTTCACAACCTGAACTGGCCGGTTCACATACTTGAGCCGATCGGTTCACTTGTTGAACTGGTCATTTCAGAATTCTAATTTCCAGTGTTGGTTCAAATTGATCTGACATTTGAATCAATCGGTTCAACACTTGAACCAATCATTCATAGTTCAGTCAGTCAAATTTTAACCATTGTTGTTTGAATTGAATACCTAAACACTTCAGCAATCAAGTTAAACATCATTAATGAATAAACTCCTATTCTAGATGTATCCTATGTGTCTGACCCTACAAGTTCCAAGTTACAGTAGCAGTGAATGTCCATAACTAACTTATGACATCACAAGAAATGAGTGGTATCTAGCAAGACATCATTGCTACCCAAGTAATTAGAAAGTTGGAGAACAACTTCAACCCACAATATGTAATTGGCGTTACAGTGATTGCATAATTCCTTTATCTCATGGTTTCCCAAGAACCACAATCACCACCATCAGTATGAGAGATAATTCTGACTACCATTCATGGTTTCCATGCATCACTCTCAAGGTGGATATGTTCAATAAAATGTTCTCTAACAAGTATCTATGTGTTTGATTTGATATCATATATCATGACTAATGATATTTTGTCATCAACCAACACACACTCTAGTCTTGAGTGTTATTGTTGTCTATCATCTTTCCACAATAATAAATGACTAGGAACATAACAAGAATGTATATACTCTTGACATCCACATGATCTCATTATTTAGGTCCTCAACTTGAAGACATACATCATTCAATAATATTGTTCTTTAGACATTTATTATGTTACATCATTTTCTAATAACTGAATTAAACATGATAAATGGAAGATTACCTTTATTATTAATCAATTTTTTTACAAGATATGCCATTACAATCATCATATAATTGTCTCTCCAGGCATACATGACAACAAACTCCCACTTGAACATAGATCCAATCACCCATGAACTTAATCCCAAGTGATCTAACATACCTCCATGTTCTGTTATGAAAGTGCTTTTATCAAAGGGTCAGCCACATTGCTTTTAGTTGGTACTCTATAAAATCTTCACATCTCCTCATTGTATGATCTCTCGTATGATATGGAATCACCTTTGTATATGCTTGGAATGCTGATGCGATCCGATTTCCTTAACTTGTGCAATAGCTCCATTGTTATCACAATATAGATCAATTGCATCGTCAATTATTGGAACCACCCCAAGTTCTGAGATGAACTTCTCGATCCAAACAACCTCCTTTGCTACATTGGATGCAACAATATACTCGACCTCTGTTGTAAAATCAACAACTCTCTCTTGCTTAGAACTCTTCGAGCTTACAACTCTATTGTTAAGGCAAAACACAAATCAAATTGCTATCTATAGTCATCTTTGTCTGTTTAGAAGCTTGCAATGGTGTAACCTTTTACCACAAACTCTTCCTCTCCACTATAGACAAAGAACTGATCCTTAGTTCTTCTCAAGTACCAAAGGATGTTCTTCATGGCAGTCTAGTGGGCTTCACTGGGATCTGTCTGATATCTACTCGTCATGCTCAAGGCACATGAGACATCTGGGTGAGTACATAATATTGTGTACATGATAGATCGAATTGCATATGCATATGGAAGCTTACTTATGTGCTTCCTTTCTTCACAAGAATTGGGACATTAAGCTTTAGACACAGTAACTCCATGAGACATGGACATGTTTCCTCTCTTTGAGTTCTCCATGTTGAACCTCTTCAACACTTTGTCGATGAATGTGCTCTGACTTAGTCCAAGAAGCCTTTTAGATCTATCTCTATAGATCTTGATTCCTAAGATATATGATGCTTCCCCTAAGTCCTTCATAAAAAAATATATTTCCTAGCCATGTCTTTATCATATATAAAGTAGGGATATCATTCCCCATCGATAGTATGTCATCTACATACAATATGAGGAATACAATCATGCTCCCACTAACCTTCTTGGAAACACGTTTCATCTTCATTTTGAATAAATCCAAACTCTTTGACTATTTTATCAAATTGAAGATTCCAACTTCGAGATGCTTACTTCAATATATAGATTGACCTTTGTAGCTTATAGACTTTATTTGCATATTTTGTCTTTATAAAACCCTGGGGTTGTGTCATGACACATCCTTAAGAAGATTCCCATTTAGGAATGTGGTTTTAACATCCATTTGCCAAATCTCATAGTCGTGATAAGTTGCAATGGCAAGCATGATCCCGATGGAGTTAACCATGACAACTAGAGAAAAGGTTTCGTCATAGTCAACACCTTGAACTTTTTCGAAACCCTTTGTAACCAATTGACCTTTGTAAGTTTTGTACATTACCATCCATGTCACTCTTTTTCTTGAAAACTCACTTGCTCCCTATGGGTTTTACCCCTTCCAGTGGATCCACCAAGGTCCATACCTTGTTGGTATACATGGATTCCATCTCAGATCTCATGGCCTCAAACCATTTCTCAGACTCTCATCCCTTAACAACTTCTAGGTAGGTCATTGGCTCATCATCAATGGCCCACATAATGCCTTCTTGATTCAGATAAACCAAATCTATATGGCTCAAGGCATGTCCTACTAGATCTTTTTGGTTTCTATGTTACATGAGGAATGTGAGATTCCACAACAATTTCAAACTCTCTATGCTCCTCTTGTTCCTCTATTAGTTCAATGTTCTCTTTTTGGTCTCAAACCTCTTTCATTTCCACTTTCCTCCCACTATTTCCTTTGGAAATGAATTCCTTTTCTAGGAATGTAACATCTTTGGCAACAAACACTTTGTTTTTAGATGGGTTATACAAGTAGTATCCCTTGGTTTCTTTGGGATATCCAACAAAATAAAATTTAATCTATCTAAGGCCAAGCTTTTCAAGAAACATTTTCTTGACGTAAGCTTCACACCCCCCAAATCCTCATGAAAGACATTTTGGGATGCTTCCCAGTCCATATCTCATATGGTGTCTTTTGAACCTATTTAGATGGTATGCAGTTAAGTGTAAAGCAATTTATAGAGCATAACTGGATAACACCCATTTTATGGCTGTTAAAGCCTATGTTTTACTATCAAAACTGCCTCCTAAACTGTCTTCCTCTCCATTTTATCTCGTCATTTGTACAAAAATGACCCACACTATGCTCCTAACAATATTTCCCATCTTTTGTAGAGTTTTCCTTGTATTTCTGCCCAAAAAGCGCTAAATGGGCTCATCCCGGCCCGTCCACGAGCAACCAAACTACCCCAACCCCTTTCTGGAAAAACGACGCACCCAGTACGTGTCGTGGTCACTGCCCGTCATGGCAACAACCTGATATAGGTGTGCCATGCAAGGAGATACTGACGGGCGACACGACTCTTACCCGACACAGAGCCTCACCCGCCATGACTCATTGCCTCGATAGAGTCTACCGTGCGACAAGGTTTCCTATCGGTGCAACAGCCCGACATGACCTCTACCTGACAACGACCAATCGTGACTTACTCGCAACTCAGTACGCATCGGCCCTCACCAGTCGTACTGGGTAACAGACGTATCATCCTTCTCCTCAAAGCTAGAAAGAAAAGGCAGACAAAGGATACATGGCTCCATGGGGACCGTGACCCCTCCCAGCCACTGCCTATAAATAGCAGCTACATGACTTTGATGGGATGGGTCGGAACCCAATGAGAGCTAAATTTGGAAGCGGAGCTAGTGCATCAAGTTCCCAGGCGCGCCGGACGATACTAGGTAAGCACACTCCCAACCCAAGAGGGGCGGGAGGAGTTCACTTAGAACCCGTCCCGGTAGCCGCAGCAACACGATATGACTAAGAAGGATACCTCAATGTGCCGGGTTCCTAGATGGGGCTCAACCCGAGACGGCTCACCCCTATACACCCGATACAAGGAACATGAGAGCCCAAGTGTTTCCTAACCCGACATGATACTAAACCCGATACATACCAACCATCAAGGCATGTCGCCCGATAGGGATGGCAACCCGACACAACCGTATCTGGTAGGGAGTCTTTCCTGATATGCCCAAGCTGTCACAGATCAGAACCCGACACAGTCTAGAGCCTGACACGGGCGTATCGGGTAGAGGTCCTGCCCGGTACTGGGTTAGGGGAACCTTAGGGGTCCGGTGCTGTATATCGACCTCCTAAATCAAGGAGACTGATACTTATCTTTCCCTTTTTACTGCATTTTACTTTTATTTCCCTACGCATTGTAACTTTACCTATTACTCTCTTTAAGCTTATTGGAATCTATGGAGTTTATCTCATATTGTTCTATGTATGGCTCCTTTTTGTTTGATGATTTCTTTATTGCATCTGAACTCTAGTCTCTTCTTTTGGATCGTGCTTTTGACTAGCTATCGAATTGTGTTTCCCATTTCGACACCATTGAGAGGGGGCTGTCATAACTCTAGAGTTTGGTCTGATCTGGGTGTACGAGAGTACCTAGGATCAGGGCTGATTCGGTTTACCTTACCACTTTAATCTACAACCACTACCCTTGAGAGAGGGAGTTGGTACATGGTTAGAGGCATCCTCTTTGAGAGAAGAGAATGTGGGACGTTTTTCGATGTCACTTGTTATGCCTAAGTTTTACTCTTTCATGCCTTACCTTGATGTCAGTTTTATTCTCCTGGCTTCTGATATACAAAACCCCTATAAAAATTGCTAAACCCTAAAATCATAATCTTTCTAGTAACTCCAGATAGCCTTTTAGTCTAATTTCTTTGTAGTGCTTTCTTGTTGCAACCAAACCCATCCTTTTACCTATTTGATGTGCTTAGACAAGTGAAACTTGAGTTTTGAAGTGCCATTCTTCCTATCCCTGCATTCGAACCCGAACTACTTCGACCTTGTGCTAGTTGCAGGTGTCTCAGGCATTAGGGTATCATAAATTATAAAAGTCCGATGACTTAGACACGTCTCCACTCTCTGGACCCACGTTTGAGTCCGATCAACTTTTTGGCACCATTGCTGGGGATAGGCAATGAAAACCATTCTATGAACTTGAGTTTTACTTGCACTTTTCCAAAAACCCTGTACATATGCATATAACACTGCAAACATTTACTACACATAATATTTACTACACATAATATTTATGCAACACCCTGATACCCTTTTACATCTTTCTTCCTTTCTAGGTACTTTATTTCCTTTCTCTAGGTCATCGTTGTCTTTAGCAAGTAATGGCTGACCAACCTCCCGAAGCCCGCTCCCTATGCTCATTTGTCTAAGTGCAGGCAAATGAGGAAAGGGATCCCGTTGTTATGCAACCCCTCAACGTCACCAACTTCGAGCTGAAGCCTTCTTTCCTTCAGCTTCTCCAACAAAACAGGTTTGGCGGGAACACCCTCGATGAGAACCCGTACAACCATCTAATGACATTCAAGAGGACGTGCAACACTTTCAAGATTAATAGGGTTCCACTAACGCATATCTACATCCACTGCTTCCCCTTCTCATTGAGGGATAGGGTGTTGGAATGGTACACCAGTCTTCAAGATGGAAGCCTTCCCGACTGGTAGCATCTTGCTAATGCTTTCATTTCCAAGTTCTTTCCTATTGAGAGGACAATCAAATGCCATAACAAGATTACGAGGTATTCTCAGAAGCCATCGGAAAATCTTCATGAAACTTGGGAGAGATTTATGAGCTATCAGCGTGGATGCCCTCATCATGGTTTTTCTGAACCCAAGCTGATCACCACATTTTATAATGGGGCGTGTCCCACAGAGAGGAAGTTCTTGAACGCTGCAGCTGGCAACGACGTCTTGGGACTCAGTGTTCAAAGGGCCAGTGAAATCTTTGAAAACATGGCCATGAATCAACAAGATGGCGATTACGACCGGGAGTCGAATAACCACACCACTCCAGGTGAATCTAAGGATATGGAGGTCCTCACATCCAAGCTTGATAAGATAGTGATGGATGTCCAGACCCTCAAAGAGTAAGGATACAAAGGGAAAGTTTGATAGGAAGTCATAAAAAATTATGTCACCTGCGGAGAGCCAGACCACATGTCTGACTTCTGCGCGCACATGACACCCCAAGAAGATTTTGATGAAATCAATATAGAGAATATGAGTTACGTCCAGTACCGAAGACCTAACCATCCCAGTTTCTCTTATGGGAACACCAGTGCTGCTGAGAACTCCCACCAGTTGGCGGGTGGAAATCCCTTTGGAGGACCGTCAAATCAGAACGCCAGACAGGGTTCCAGTAGCAACAGACTTTCTAGCCAAATCAGTAGCAAAGACCGTCTATGATGACAAAATTAATGTATTTTGCAAAAAGGAAAAATGAACTGAATGAGAAGATGCACAAAAGTTCAGTGGACAGTACGACGATGTGAAGTTGATGCAACAGTAGATGGGGGGCTTTTCATCCCAGATTGGAGAGCTCCAACAACATAATAAATAGATCGATCAACAGTTGGTGAGTCTCACCCAAACTATCAACCATCAGGTAGGGCGTTTCCCCTCTAACACTGAAACCAATCCAAGAGGACATGAGACTGCGAAAATGACCATTTTGAGGCCAGGTACGATAATTTCACCAATCGATGAGAAGTTAATAACGTCACCAACAGAGCCTGCCGAAGAAGCCGATCCAGAGAAAGAGGAAGAAGTTCTGCTAAAGTTAGAGAAAGTAACTAAAGACAAGGTCAACGATGTCTCCTTTGAAGAGCATCCAGACAAGTACGCACCCCGCGTACCTTTCCCCCATAAGCTGGTTAAAGCCCAGCTGAAAAAGAGATATGCGAAATTTATGGCCGCAACAAAGAAACTGCACCTTGACATCCCTTTTCTGGATGCCATCGAAGAGATACCAACCTACACCAAGTTTTTAAAGGATCTAATATCAAGGAAGAAGAGAGGTGAGGATGTAGAGACAGTGAAACTGGCACAGATGTCTAGTTCCTTTGTCACTGTAACTATGCCATCCAAGAAGAGAGATCTTGGGGCCTTTGTGATCCCCTTTTAGGTTGGAGATAATGTTACTCACAAAGGTATGTCCGACTTGGGGGTGAGCATCAGTCTGATGCCTCTATCCCTTGCTAAAAGGATTGGGCTCACCGACATGGTGAGCACCAATATGAGAATCCCACTGGCAGATCATACCTTTACCAGGCCGGTCAGAGTTGTTGAGGACATGCCTGTTCGAGTAGGGAGTTTCTTTATTCCTTGTGATATAGTTCTGATCGACACCATAGAAGATCCTAGCTTCCTTATCATTTTTGGGAAACCTTTCCTAGCTACCAAACAAGATCTCATCGGCGTGGAGGCAGGTATGATTACGATCCAGGTTGGAAGAGACCATGTTGACTTCAACATCCGAGATTGTATGAAGGCCCCCGTGTTCTTTGAATCTTCTTATTTCTTTGAAAGATACCAGTAGTTATGTGACGAAGTAAAGAAGGAGAAGGCCATGGTAGACCCGCTTATGCACGCCTTATCTAGTGAAGCACAAGAGGTCGAAGACCCAGAAGTCAAAGAACTACTAGCCCTTCTAAATGGTGAAGGTACATCCGAAGATGATGACCCTGTGGAAAAAGTCATGTATGGTGCTCTCCAAAAAGACCCCGCCAGTGAACAAGAAAAAGAAGTCCTGCCAGAACTGAAGGTTCTGCCAAGAGGCCTAGGATACCATTTTTTAGATGAAGGGAAGATGAATCTGGTAATAATCAACTCAGAATTGATCGATAGTCAAACAGATCAGTTGCTCGAAGAGTTAAGGCTATGGAGGAAAGCCCTGGGATACTCAATCAGAGATCTGAGGGGTATAAGTCCTTCTGTGTGCTTGCACATAATTCATTTAGAAGAGGACTCCATGCTGTATGCCCAGCCACAGAGAAAGTTAAATGAGAAGCTTCGAGAAGTTGTCAGTAAGGAAGTGGTAAAGCTTTGAGACTCTAGTATTATCTATGCTATTAGCGATAGCACGTGGGTAAGCCCAATCCAAGTGGTTCCAAAGAAGGGAGGTATGTCGTTGGTTAAGGGAGACGATGGAGTCGAGATCGCCACCAAGATGGTCACCGGCTGGCAGATGTGTATCGATTATCGTAAGCTCAATGCCGCCACCCGCAAGGACCATTTCCCCCTTCCGTTCATTGATCAGATGTTGGAGTGCCTGGCTCATCATTCCTACTTCTATTGGTTGGATAGATACTCAGGTTTCTATCAGATCCCCATTCACCCTGATGACCAAAAGAAGACCACTTTTACTTGCATATATGGAACTTTTGCCTTTAGGAGGAAGCCCTTTGGGCTTTGTAATGCACCTTCTACCTTCCAGAGGTGTATGAATGCAATTTTTGCTGATCTCCTCGAAGACAAAATGGAAGTGTTTATGGACGATTTCAGCATGTACGAAAGCTCCTTTGATGACTGGCTAAACAACATGTTGCTTGTGATGAGAAGGTGTGAAGAGTAAAGCCTAACTCTGAATTGGGAGAAATGTCATTTCATGGTTCGAGAGGGCATAGTTTTGGGGCACAAGGTGTCCAATAGAGGTATTGAGGTTAATCCATCCAAAGTAGAGGTGATTGCTAAGATACCTCTGCCCACAACAATTACAGGTATTCGAAGTTTCTTGGGTCACGCCGGTTATTACCGACAATTTATTAAAGATTTCTCGAAGATAGTGAAACCTCTTTCCAACCTCTTGATGAAAGATGTGAAGTTAAACTTCATAGATGAGTGCATGGAGGTGTTCTCTAGGCTGAAAGTTGCTTTAGTATCTGCACCTATTCTCTAGTCCCCCAACTGGAATCTTCCATTTGAGCTTATGTGTGATGCCAATGACTTTGCCATTGGTGCTGTTCTAGGCCAAAAGAAAGATAGAAATCACCACACCATTTTCTACACAAGTAAGACCCTAGACGAGGCTCAACTAAATTACACGACTACTGAAAAGGAGATGCTGGCTATTGTGTATGCTTTCGACAAGTTCAAGTCCTACCTCATGGGTTCCAAGGTAATAGTGCATACCGACCACGGGGCCATCAAGTACATGATGCAGAAAAATGATGCTAAGCCCAAGCTACTATGCTGGGCATTGTTGTTACAGGAATTTGATCATGAGATAAAAGATAAGAAGGGTTCAAAAAATGTGGTCACCGACCATCTCTCAAGGATTCAGGTGGAAGATCACCACTCTTTGCCCATCAATGAAAGTTATCTTGATGAATCCATCTATGTTGCCCAGACAACCAACCCCGAGGGGCCGTAGTATGCAGATTTCTACAATTACGTAACTTGTAAACAACTTCCCCCAGACATGTCTTATAATTAGAAGAAGAAATTCTTCTCTGATTTAAAGAATTACTACTGGGACGATCCTCTGTTGTTTAGGTGTTGTGCCGATGGGTTATATAGAAGATGTATACCTGAGGAGGAAGCCCCCAAAATTCTATTTTAGTGTCACTCCTCCCCCTATGGAGGACACCTAGGAGGCGAAAGGACTACTGCTAAGATCCTCCAGTTAGGTTTATACTGGACAACTCTGTTCAAGGATGCACATGCTTATGTGAAGTCCTACAACGAATGGCAAAGAACAGGAAACATTTCCTGTCGAAATGAGATGCCGCTTTCAGATTGGATCGAGGTACAGATCTTTGATGTTTGGGGTATAGATTATATGGGACCCTTCCATTCTTCTTATGGTTTTAAATATATCATGGTTGCGGTTGATTATGTATCTAAGTGGGTTGAAGCAGTGCCTGCCATTACGTGCGATGCTAAAGCAGTAATAAAGCTTTTTACTAAGATTATCTTTCCAAGGTTCGGAGTGCCGAGGACCATCATTAGTGATGGCGGTTCTCACTTTGTAGAGAATGAATTTGAATCCCTCTTGCGGAAGTACGATGCACGTCACAAGGTCGCAACGCCATACCACCCGCGGACATCCGGACAAGTTGAGGTCTCTAATCGGCAGATCAAGCAGATTTTAGAAAAGACAGTCGACAAGTCCTGCAAGGACTGGTCGGCTAAACTAGATGACACTCTTTGGGAATACATAACAACTTTTAAGATACCGTTGGGTACCACACCCTACCACTTGATTTATGGGAAAGCATGCCACCTTCCCTTGGAGCTAGAGCACAAAGCGTTATGGGCGATCAAATGCCTGAACATGGACCCGACGCTAGCTGGAAAGAAAAGATTTCTTCAGATTCAAGAGCTTGAAGAGTTGAGACTCCATGCTAATGAAAATGCAAGGATCTACAATCTAAGGACCAAGATCTGGCATGACGCCCACTTGAGGAAGAAGCACGTCAACGAAGGTGACAAGGTTTTATTATTTGAATCTTCTATCCGCCTCTTTCTAGGAAAGTTGCAGACCAGGTGGTTCGGGCCGTTCATAGTTGCAAAGACATATCCGTCCGGGATGATGGAGCTTTACGATAAAGAAGATAGAAAAAAAGTTTTCCCAGTCAACAGACACATGGTCAAAAGGTTTTATGAAGACAAAGCTTTCGTTAGAAGATCCGAAATACCCTTGTAGGATGTTGAAGCTGCATACACTGGAGAAGCCTGAGAAGATGTGGAGCTGGCGACAGAAACCACAATGCTCCTCGGGAGGCCGCCTGAGTTTTACTTTCATAGAATAGGATGTTATTTCCTTTCCTAGCCAAAGAACATTACAAACATTATCGTTGTAATAAGGCCGGAGTCGGTGCACGCGCCACGTGCACAGACTCTCTCGTTTTATGGTCCACTGACTTAGTTTTTATATATAGCCTTGGGGAGTAATACTATCTGAGGCTGAAAGTCTCCTTTTAGGCCAATGATGTTTTACCCATCAATTCTTTCTGATTTCAACCTTCTTCATCCTTGTTTTGCTTTAAGTTTTACCCTTCTTTTTGACATATCGGGCACACTTGCCCTCTACGCGACATCCTTTCTTATAGCAATATTGCCCACTTTTCTCTATCGGGTGACACCCTCAACTTTTTGAGTAGTTTGTCGGGCATGGTATAATAGCTACCTGTCACACGTTCCAGCACATCAAGCAGCCATATCGCCCAGGCCCTATCGGCCAACGCACCCACACGTGGTAAAGGACGAAGACCGTATCAGGCAAGCATGTCGACTGACCCAAGGATGCCACGCGACATGCACTAAGCGTGCCTGGGAAGGAAAATCGCTTCCCAACGTGGTGGATTAGAATGATTTTACCATATTATGGAAAATGATGTGCCTTATCGCACGATGTGTGTCATAGTTTTACCCGTTTTACCCCCACTCGCCCCTGCTATATATAGTAACTTGAGTTTAACTATGTCGGGCACATAATTTACTTTTCACCTACTCCCGTATCGTGCATCCTTGTACTTACTCCAGCTCTCATGTCAGCCATCCTCTTCCCGGTACCTGTGTCACGCCTCAACCATCTCTAGCCCGATACAGGTATATACCCAACACACACTATTGTGCAACTCAATCGTTCATATCGTGCCGACCGTATCGACCAGGTCTTATCATGAGATATCTTTTCCTTGGTAAGTCCCATGTCGGGCGAAAGGTTTTATCTTTTGTATCGAGTCTGTATACCGCGCAGACCGTGTCGACTAAAAGTGCATATCGCACGATACACTTTTCACACAGAACCCATGTCGGGAAGGACCATCACCTTGTATCGTGCTTTGCTTATCGCGCGATAGGTTTTCTTTGCCGCTTTGATTAACATATCTATCTTTTGCCTCTATTGTGCGACATGTGTGTCACGCGATATGTTTGCCCAAATGACACGACCTCGAACACCCGTGTCGAGTAGGACTCACGTGTTCCTGACGGGTGACCCTTATTGCCCAGTTTGTTTTATGAAAGGTTTAGGTGTATCAGGCGACACAAGTTGTTGTCTGACACGATGGTGTATCACACAGGGCACTTGTCAGGCATCCATATTGGACAGGTACTGCTTTTAGTTATGCAACCTGATATTAGTTTGCTCTGTCAGTCAGACCGTGTATTAGGCGACATGATTATCTTAGTCTACCGCCCGATATCAAGCAAGGTGATCTAATTGGTAAACTTATCTCTTACCCCACACTTGTTTAAAAATGCAAAAATGGCCCATACCAAGCAAACCGTAGTCTGGGTCGACGAGCAAGGTCGAAGGATCAATCCCGAGGCTGAGTACGAGGCCTCCACCACTGGGCAGAAGCACCCAAACCCCGATACAGCGAGGCCATTTAAGGCCGAAAAGCAGCCCAGATTAGAAGAAGAGCCAACCCCTGCAATAGCTTTGATAACAATGGCAAAACCAGAGCCGCTGGGTCACTCACTGGGCCGATTCATGCCCAGAGACGAAGAACACATGTGGTGGCACACAGAGCTGGCAGCCAAAGTTTACCGGCCAACCCAATTCTACCACCAGTCGTCCTTCCATCAAATTGGCATCTTCGACAGGCTTGAGAACGTCCTAAGAGCCGTTGGGCTGAGGAAGCTATGCTTCAGCTACACTGCTTCATACACCAAACTCACAAGGGAGTTCATGTCGTCCCTCAGCCTGGTCAAGAATACATAAGAAGAAGTCAAAAGATTCACTGGACCAGACACATTGAAGGGGCACTTGTATAATGAAGATCATGATATCTCCGAAAGATTTCTCAATGAGATCTTCTCCTACAGTGAAGACAAAAGGGAGTTTCTAAACAAAGGGGCTAGAATCACTGAAGGTGACGGGTTCAACCTAGTCGCACTCTGGAGGAAGCTAACCGGCGAGTCTTCGTTCAAGCTGGGAATCAAGGTGGCGACAATGCACTCCTATTTCTGGAGAATAGTGCACAAGATCGTGGCATGCTTGCTCTTCAATAAGTACGAAACAAGCAACTTGTACACTGAAGAGCTCCACCTCATGTGGTATATGATGGAGGGCCGCATGATCAACTTGGGGCGATTCCTGCTCAACAGGCTACATCCAGTGAAGGATGCCACCAATGACTACAATATGGGAGGGCTCATCAATCTGATCGTGGTAGGGTTAGGATACCCAAAGGAGCCGCGTAGCCTGTCGAGGACGAGAGGTGATGACAAGATCGACATCAAGTTCCTAACAAGGGCAAACATCATCAAGAAGGAGGGCCACCTCTATTTCTACAAGTTTGCAAGGACGGACACGCTCCTTCCCCTCCCGCTCTGCACCAACTATGATGTAGAGAAGCTGGTCTTCACCACAATGGAAATTGAAGCTATGATAGTCAAAGCCTCTTACACTGCCACCACAAGGATACAAGAAAGGGTGGCCACTGCAAGAAGGCCAATCCCTCTCAATGCTTGATATGACAAATCGTCAGCGATCATTTCCCCCTCCGAGCCATTCACCGCCACCACGCAACTAATGGTAGCCACCCCCGAAACCGCTGTTGCTACTCCCAAACCATCCGCGACCGCCACAACAACAACTGCCACGGCTACTGAGGAAACAACGACAATCATTGGAGTTGTCGACACCACCGAGGCAGAAACAATGATGATAGCCCCTGAGGATGCTGCCGCAGATGAGATAGCTACGACTCCTAAAGCTTCAGCCACACCTATGATGATAGAAGCAGTGGTGCAGCTGAACACCAGTGACGATGCATTCACTGAGCTCTTGGAGGCAGAGCTCAGAGCTGTGTAGCTGACACTGATGTTGGCGATCGTTGTGGAGGAGGATGTTGAGAGTCAGATGGTAAATTAGCATCCGTCCACTCTGCCCCCCTCTCCACCACCCTAGGATTATGAGGAAGAGGCAATCACAAAGGTGCCAACGGCTCACCCTGAAGCCACGCCCTCACGGATGGTTCATATGGACTCGGCCCCTATTGATGACATGCATTCCTCGGGCTGAGCTTCACACACAAGGAGTGCTGCTCTAAGCCGAAGCTGATCAACTGTATCTCCCTCATCGTTAGGGTAGATCTTCGGCTTCGAGTTCAACAACTTGCGGGGGGTAATGAGCAATCACAAAAGTACATTGACTTCCCTAACCCACAAGTTCAATGTTTTTGAGAGGAGGCTAAATGAGAAAGAGCGCCAACTGCTAACCCTAGTTGGCTTTCCTGGCCAACTAGAGACATTGAATAATACGATGCAGATGACACTTCAACACCTCGACGCCATTGAAGAATGACTAAACCAGAGGGATGACCACCCCCGCTCAAGGCATCCCAGGAGATCCCCATCGCCTCCATGATCTGGCTCCCAACCTTCATGTTTGGTGTCATCCTCTGGATCGTCATCTTCTTCCTTATCTAGTGGGTCCTCCACAACGCCCAAGGAAGAAGTGATGAATAAAACCACTGACAGGGCTCCAGTAGGACAAGAGAGTTCCCGCAACATCAACATTGCTACCCCATACCCTCCCTAGACTAGCCAGAAGATGAAGACATATCTATCAGGCTAGAGTAGGGTTCATTTGAAGAATCAAAGGGAGAAGGGGGATATATATACTTCTCCATCAACAACAGCCCCCCCCCCCCCCAAAGAAAAGACTTCGGCGGTAAACACGTTCTTTGTGCCATCAGAGATCCCCTCTTTTGAGATGGATGATTTTGATAGGAGAGCCATCGACTACCTGACGATCCGGGACCAAAAGCTGCTAAACATGGTCCTAAGACCACAGGTAGATGAAGAAGCCGTCATCTGGAGCGATGGTTACTTCTCTGTACAATAGAGAGAGCTGATAAACATGTTTCGCTCACCAGTCGTCGTAGCAAAGATGTTCTTTAGGATCCTAGAGGGCGCGATGATCGAGAATATCACCATTAGGACAGGCCGGCAGTTTGTCTACAATGCCACCCCGGCCTTGTCAAGAAGGTTAATGGCAGGGGTGTATGACGTGAAGCAGGTAGCAGATATGCTCCAGTACATTGAAGAGCACAACCCAAGCCTAGTGCTGACCCCTTACAAGCATAGAAAGAACTGATTCCTCTATGTAGCGAACCTTCGCAACCATGACGTCACCCTCCTCTACTGCTGCAATGCAGGGGTCCCACACACAGGACAAAGCTTCATACGCCCCGAAGACAAGTACCTACGACTTCTTCCACTACGTCTTCACAGCATTATCAAGCAAGGAGTCCAATGCCACATTGGCGTTTGGAACTTCTTCTCGCTCGAAGACTTCCCCATACAAGAAGAGCCGGGAAGCGAGAATAGCACGTTTATCATCCTGCATGCCATGGAGCTTCTCAACATCTTTGGATTTATGAGGCATCTCCAAGGGCAAAATTTCTATCAGCTCAGAAGCACATACGCGTTGTTGCTGATCAAGGATACACACTATTTCTGAGACGTAGATATGCCAGAGGAGCTGTTAGACTCAGATGTCGAATCTTCCCAGCCCAGAAGCCCTTCATGATAAGAAGTCCAGATAACCATAGACGTCTATGGGACAAGCAAGCATATTGAAATCCTTCAGCATATACTGAACAATGAAGGCTCTGCTTCGCCTGCTGTATTTGAAGAGCTGATCATCAACTTCCACCACTCCTCATGTGCTACTCTATTGTAGGAACATGTCAATGAAGTTTTCCTCAGACTTGCTGATTCTATTCTCGTAGACGCCATCTATCAAACAAGGAGTGTAATAGCCCCCCTCGATGATCTTCATGACTTAGTCAAGGCAGGGGGATGCCTAGCGCTGTCCGTAGCGTCAGCCTACATCCTGCTTATACAGAACAAGTTTGAACACACCTACATCACCCATCTGATGCTGTTCAATGACCTCCGCCTAGCTGACGAGTTAGGAGCGAAAGCGCTATTTTTGCACCAGATACAAAAAAGCATGCCGTGCATCATCTACCTTCTAATGCTGCACGACAACCATTGGATGCTCCTAATGGTGTACACTCGCCCGTGAGCAGCCACCTTCTACAACATCTCTGATGCCAACAAAGGCCATCCGGCGCAGTGTACATCAACCCTGTTGACGTCCCTCGAGCGCTTAGCAAGGAAATACTTCATCGAGGTGGTGATGTTGCTCTAGCCACACTTGGAAGACCCAGTGACCAAGTGGCACGAGCTTCAATTCTGCCACCACAACCCTCAACAAGCTCCACAATCAAATGACTATGGCATCTACATGCTAGAATGGATCTATAGCTCGGTGGTGCTAAAACAAACACCAGACAAGCTCCACCACATCGAATATCACAACAAATGAGGAGAGTATGTGATGGAGGTTCTATCAGATGAAGGCGCACACACCAGCTAAATCCTCACTGACTTATCACTACCCTACCTTATCTATCTCACAACTCTGGGACAGAGTGTGGGGTAAGTTTGGGGGGGGTACTATATATTAGTGAGGTAGGTACTCAAAATTTTCCCTTTCTGCCTTTCTTCTTTTCCTTATCATACCCTGTGCACATATACACACATACAAAATAGTACATATACAAACACACACTTGCCTTTCCAAAAGTACCCATCTTTAGTCATGGTAGATCCAGGACAGTGGTACGTAGGATGTGAAATCACTGCTCTAAAGACAACTGGCTTGGACTACAAAGCCTGTACCTAGATGGACTGATGTGAAGTAAGAAAAACCCAAAAAGCCTTAAGCCTAGCCAAAAACCCAACTTCCTACTCCCAAAGCTATTTGGTGTGAAAGCTAACTTCGAAACCATGCACCAAAAGTCTCGCTGAGGCTGAAGAGAATTTTTTTACTTAAATAAGGTAGGAAAAATAAAGTCTGTTGTTCATAGTCAGACATAATTTTCCTCAGGGGCATCTCAAAAATTCTTTTAAACCCCTTGTCCAAAGACTATGCCTGGCTTTGAAGAAGTATCACAAACAAATTTTTAAAATAGATACAGATTGATTGAGGACAATCAAAATGCTAAGTTTGGGGGAGTTGATAACACCCATTTTATGGCTGTTAAAGCCCATGTGTTTACTATCAAAATCGCCTCTTAAACTATCTTCCTCTCTATTTTATCTCGTCATTTGTAAAAAAATGACCCACACTATGATCTTAACAATATTTCCCATCTTTTGTAGATTTTTCCTTGTATTTCTGCCAAAAAAACACTAAATGGGTTCGTCCCGACCCATCCACGAGCAACCAAACTGCCCCAACCCCTTTCTGGAAAAATGACACGCCTAGTACGTGTCATGGTCATTGCCCGTCATGGCAACAACCTAATACGGGCGTGCCACACAAGGAGATACTGACGGGTGGCGCGACTCTTACCCGACACAGAGCCTCACCCGTTAGGACCTGTCGCCTCAATAGAGTCTACCGCGTGACAAGGTTTCCTATCGGTGCAGCAGCCCGGAAGGATCTCTACCCAACAACGACCAATCATGACTTGCTCGCAACCCGACACACATTGGCCCCACCAGTCGTACTGGGTAACAGACGTATCGGCCTTCTCCCTAAAGCCAAAAAGACAAGGTAGACAAAGGACACATGGCTCCACGAGGACCGCGACCCTCCCAACCGCTTCCTATAAATAGTAGCTACATGACTTCGATGGGACGGGTTGGAACCCAATGAGAGATAACTTTGGAAGCGGAGCTAGTGCGTCGAGTTCCTAGGCGTGCCAGGTGATACTAGGTGAGCACACTCTCAACTCGAGAGGGGCGGGAGGAGTTCAATTAGAACCCGTCCTGGTAGCCGCAGCAGCATGATATGACCAAGAAGGCTACCTCAATGTGCTAGGTTCCTAGATGGGCCTCAACCTGAGATAGCTCGCCCCTCTACACCCGATACAAGGAACCCGAGAGACCAAGTCTATCCTAACTTGACACGATACTGAACCTGATATGGACCAACCGTCAAGGCATGTCGCCCGATAGGGCTGGCAACCCGACACAGCCGTATCGGGTAGGGAGTCTTTCCCAATACACCCTAGCTGTCACGCCTTAGAACCCGACACGGTCAAGAGCTTGACACGAGCATATCGGGCAGAGCTCCTGCCCGGTACTGGGTTAGGGGAACCTTAGGGGTCCGATGCTGTATATCGACCTCCTAAATCAAGGAGACCGATACTTATCTTTCCCTTTTTACTACATTTTACTTTTATTTCCCTACGCATTCTAAGTAAACCTATTACTCTCTTTAAGCTTATTGGAATCTATGGAGTTTATCTCATATTGTAATGAGTATGGCTCCTTTTTTTTGGATGATTTCTTTTTAGCATATGAACTCTAGTCTCTTCTTTTGGATCACGCTTTTGACTAGCTATCGAATCATGTTTCCCATTTTGACACCCTTGAGAGGGGGCTGTTGCAACTCTAGAGTTTGGTCTGATCCGGGTGTATGAGAGTACCCAGGATCAGGGCTGCTTTGGTTTTCCTTACCACTTTAATCTATGGCCACGACCCTTGAGAGAGGGAGTTGGTACATGGTTAGAGGCATCCTCTTTGAGAGAAGATAATGTGGGATGTTTTTTGATGTCTCTTTTTATGCCTAAGTTTTCCTCCTTCGTGCCTTACCTTGACAATAGTTTTATTCTCCTGGCATCTGATATACAAAACCCCTATAAAAATTGCTAAACCCTAAAATCATGATCTTTCTAGTAACTCCAGTTGGAGATAGACTTTTAGTCTAATTTCTTTGTAGTGCTTTCTTGTTGCAACCAAACCCATCCTTTTACCTGTTTGATGTGATTAGACAAGTGAAACTTGAGTTCTGAAGTGCCGTTCTTCCTATCCCTGCGTTTGACCCCGAACTACTTCACCCCTGTGCTAGTTGCAGGTGTCTCATGCATTTGGGTATCATAAATTATAAAAGTCCGATGACTTAGACACGTCTCCACTCTCTTGACCCGTGTCTGAGGCTGATCATAATCCTAGGAGGAAGTTAGAGAATCAGCAAAACTCATCATTGATCGAACCATATCTATGAATGTGTGATTACTTCTTTTTGATACACCATTGTTTTGTTTTGTTCTAAGGTGGAGTCCATTGTGATATGAAACCAAGGTCTTGAAGAAGGTCCTCAAACTCTTGGGTTAAATATTATCCACCTCAATCAGAATGAAGTGCTATGATACTTCTACCAAGTTGGTCCAAGTACTTCATTCATGAAATCTTTGAACTTTTCAAGAATTTCTGACTTATGTTTCATCAAGTAAACATAACCATACCTACTGAAGTCATCACTAAAGGTAATGAATAATTGAAAATCACATCTAGCAGTTGTTCTAAAAGGGCCACATACATTAGTATGTATGAGTCCTAATAGATCACTAGCCCTGCCACTATTACCAGTGAAGGGAGTCTTTGTAGTCTTGCCAAACAAACACGACTCACATGTCTCTTTTGATTCAAAATTAGAAGAGTCTAGATCACCATCTTTATGGAGTCTAGAGATGCGATTCTCATTGATGTGCCCTAGACGACAATGCCAAAGATATGTTTTGTTTGATTTATCGAGTTTTAATCTTTTGGTATTGACATTATAAATATTTTTCTTTAGATGTAATAAATAAAGACCATAGGACATAGGGGCACTTCCATAAAAGATGCCATCTTTTGAAATACAACACTGACCATTCTTTATATGAAATCCTTATCCATCCTTATCCATACAAGATAAAAAATAATGTCTCTATTTTTGGCAGGTACAAGATAGAAGTTCTTTAGCTCTATTACAAGCTCCATGGGCAGAGATGAATTATAGGTTCCAACTATAGTGAAAACAACTCTTTCCTTATTTGCAACAAGCTATTAATCCTCGCCATTTCATAAAGGCTTACTTCTTTTTAGATCCTGCTTATTCAAGCATATGTGAGATCCACATCTGATATCTAGTACCCAAGATGAAGAAGTAGACAAATTTATCTCAATAATGTATATACTCTAAGTGGAGATGTCTATCCCCTCCTTGCTCTTCCTCAGTTCTTGCGGGTAGAGAGGGAAATTCCTCTTCCATTGTCCAAACCGGTGACAATGGTGACAATTGCTTCCCTTGTTCACCCCTCCCTTTGCTTTGAGTGCAGAAGACTTGAGCTTCTGGCTAACTTTAGAACTCTTCTTAGCTTTGACTGTGCAATTGGACTTCCTTTTTCTATTGATCATCATCATAGACTTGGGCTTATCTTTCTTCATCTATGCTTCAACTGTTCTGAACATGCTAAGGAACTCTATCAATGACTTGTGAGAATCATGCATGTTATAATTCATGACAAACTAATTGTATGTAACACCCTTGACCTTGCTTTATAGTTAAACATGATTTATTACCATAGTTAATTGCTTAAAACCTTAATAAAATCCTAATATGTGCTTTGATATCATGTGACTATGCTAAGTTTCAAGTTTGGTCCAGTTTGGACATTGTTTGAGCAAGTTATGCAATTTCTCTGTTTACAAGGGCTTTTATGCAATTTCCTCCATATCTAGGGTTTTTCTTACAGTTTGTCACATGTATGTTGTGCCTCATGAGTTTTCATATCATGTTTTATATAGTTATAGACTTGGTCACTTTGTTGCAGCATTAGTTTAGTGGTGACATCTAACTTAGGGTTGAGGTTAGGGTTTCCTCACCTAGATGCCCTAGCTCGATGGTTTCCTTTGATTGTTGGGATCCAATGGTACACCTTCATGTAATGAGATCCTATGGTGGTCTCTTGATGCTTGAGGGTCGATGGGAACCTAGGTCGATGGTTCTCCAAGTGAGATGCAACAACAGATGGAGATCTAGGGTTTTACTTTTGTGGCCAAAGGATGGCATGATCCAATGGGCCACCTATTGTTGGAGGTCGATGGTTTCTTTGGGGTTGACATCCTATGGTCCCCTTGGTGTTAAGATTTTATGATTGACCTGGCTTTTCATGGACGATATGTTTTTACCTTGGACACATGACACACATGGCTTGACACCTCTTCCTTCCTTTCTTTTTCACCCCAAGCTTTATATACCTCCCTCCTTCCATGCAAACGAGCTCTTTAAAAACCTCTTCTTCTTTCTTTCAGCTTGGATCTCGTCCCTCTCTTTCTTGGTGGAGAAGAAGGAGCTCAAGGACAAAGAATCTTGGCTGATCTAGTTTGAATGTGCACCTAGGGTTTGGATCTACCCTCTTCTTGGTCGTTTGGAGCTTCCTTAGCTTGTTCATGACCTAATCAAGTAAGATATTCCTCCTACTTCCATTTTCCTTGCTACCCTACCTTCTTCTCTCTTCCTTATTGGTAGGATCTATGGTTCTCTTGGTGGATCTTGAGCTAGAGGTTGAAGAACACCTTCCTTCTTGCCTCTTTGACTGAGGGTTTGCTTATTCTTAGAGAAAATGAGCTAGCTTGGATGTGTGGAGAGCTCAAGCTAGGGTTTCTTATCTCTCTCTCTCTTTGAGCTAACTTTCTATTTGGACCTTCTTTATCATCTTTGATATGAGTTATATAGCTTTCTTCACATTTATTGCTTGCTCTTAACTTGCATGTATAAGATCTTGCTATAAAACATAGTTCCAAGTAGAAGATGATATCTTTTCCCCGGGTTTGAACTTGTATGGAAGTTCTTGAGTAGATAACCTTCCTTGGTGTACCTCTAAATCTTGTCCAAGTTTCTTCCTTGGAAGTGGGACTTATAGTCTTTTCATGTCCATGAAACAATGGTCCCTTGAGTGTTGCAAACGATGGCTCTTCCTTAGGGTTTTGAACTGATTTTCTCTCTTATGTTGAAACTCGATGGTTTGGCTTTTTGTGTCAACCAATGATTTGGACTTAGTGCTGTTTTGATGGGCCTTCTTATGCTTATAACCGATGGTCTTGATGCTCACATCAAGTGGTCTCAATCGATGGTTTTCCTCACTCTATCAAAAGGTGGTTTTACTTAATGTTTTATGTCTATTTTTCCACCTATTGTTGACAAACGATGGTTCCACTGGTTCCATGATTCAATGGTTCACAACCAATGTCCCTCTATGTCATGATTTGATGATCTCTCTACTTGTCAACAAACAATGGTCTCTCTACTTATCAACAAATAATGGACTCTCTGCTTGTCAACAAACGTTCCTCTCTTTGGTTGTTCATAAATAATGGTCAATTTGGTTGTTAAAAAATAATGGACCCTTTGTTTCATAATTCGATGGTGTTCATAGTGTCAACATTCGATGGTGGTACTGATGTCCAAAACTGTTGGAGTTTCTGATGTCAACAAACGATGATGCTTCTAGTTTTGACATCCGATGGCCTTTCTAGGTCATGATTCGATGGCCTTTCTAGGACATGATTTGATGGCTTTCCCATGTGTATGATTCAAAGGTTTTACTTGTATGGAATCCGATGGTCTTGTTTATACTACATCCGATAGTTTTGATGAAGGTTCTAGGTGCAAGGTTTTGTGCTTTGACCTAAGTAAGTGTATACAGTAATGGTTAGTTTTGAGTGATGATTTGTGGTATCAAACTCAATCTACCTTGTTGAACCTAACCCTAATGCAATGAAATGATGATGGTTAATCATACTTAGCATGCTTGTATGTTTTTTTTAATGAAGGAATACTTTCATAATGTTTTGTGTTTGGTAACCCTAATATGTTACTTTGTGAACATCATAGCCCTTATGAACGATGCGATGTTTTGCTGAACCTGTGTATTACAAGTATGGTGATGGTTTGTTGAAACTTTTATAAGGTGTGGAAAGATAACAATGATATTCTTGCAGGAGATATGTGAGTGGTCTTAATGACCTTTGGGCATGGTCTGAGCTCTTATGGAGGTGTGATCCTCTTCATGATGTAACAAGGATTGGTATTCTATGATGATGTGATATGGATTATATCTCATACATTTTATATCTTTTGGAGTTGCTTGATTGATGTAGTCTTAACTCACTAAATTGACATTAACTAATCAAGTGAAACCCTAATCATGTAGTGCCCTATTCTATAGAACCATTCTAGTGTCAGGACTTGCTGGATGGGGAAACTGGCATTCCATAAGGGAAGCCCAAAGTCATATATTGTTCAATATATGAAGGTGCAGGGAGAGTACTTCCTTGTCATCCTAATTCTAAGGTTATGGAGGATGGATACGGTCATGCCTCAGATTGAGAGTGGTCGAGGTCATGTCTCAGATACTTGTATATGTGATGTGATTGAGGACAACTGTGGTTGTACCTTGAATGATAGGGTTTTGTATACCCTGGTTTCTAGTGTCATGACCTGTACCAAGAATGGACTAAGTGTTAGCAGCTTGACTATATGTTGTTGTAGGGAACTTGACTGATATGTCATTGTATTGACTTGCACTGAATGAGAGGGGGAGATCTTAGGATTTTGGCTCTCTTAGATCTTGTACAAAACTGAATAGCACTTTGTAGTGGTCAATTGGATGTTTAGGTGGTACAAATCAAACTCCCCAAGGCTTAATAAAAGATGTAATATAGCTGTGTAGTATATCTGTTAGGGTTAAACATGATTCACATTGGTTGATAACCCTTGCCTTATTTCTTATAATGTTTAAGTTGATGTATAATGCGGTAAGAAAAATTAACTGTATAGAAGGTGATAACTTTACCTGTTCCCCCATATATTTTGTTAATCATGCCTTACCTATTTTATTTACTTAGTCTATTTTATTTGCTTAACCTTCTTAACTATATAACTTGTTGTAATCAATAAGTATTGTTGAGAGTTATATCTCTCCCAGGGACTTGGGTCTCACCTCATGGGTCACCACATCTTTTTAGGTGATTGCCAGTGACGTCGTCAAGATCGTGGTGTTGAGGAAGAGTAGATTGGAGACCAGTAGGTGCAGAAGGTTGGCTAGTATTAGTGTGTTCTAGAGTCATCCATTTACCCTCATGTCTGTGTAGGGGATATTTTGTAGATTATATGTACATCCACTCAAGTTTTTAGCAGTATGTCGATGTTTGTATATGGCATGTATATGTGGAACTATATTTCTTTTGTATACAAGTTGTGGCAGAGGCAAACTGGATGATATGTAAATCCTAGTATGATATGTGCGTTTACATGGGTTGATGAACCTAAATGTAAATGTTTCTAGACATGTGGGTGATGTGTAATTCTATTTTAATTACCTCTTTTTCTATGTGGTTAATTAGTGATCGATCATGTGATTTCAACTTTGAGTAATCTCATTTAGTGCGGCGGCGTGGCACAGTTTGGTTGGTATTAGAGCTTTAGGTTCACTGAGTCTATAGGGACATATGACTTAGGTTTTATGTCTATTTTTATGTAATTCAACATATTTGATTATAGCTTATACTTATGAAGATATGTTTAGAGAACATGAAGATCATGCAGAGAGTAGCTTTTTCACACAAGAGGTGGTAGTAGGAGGCCCATACATGATGGTAGAGTACCTATGACGGGGCCAGAACACCCTGTAGTGCCTTAGTTTGACCCTACAACCATGTCCAATCCATCTTTTCAGTCCATGTTGGACAGCTCATGGTGACAATTACACACTTAGCGGATAGAGCGCATGCACCACAATCTAGGGCAACCATCACTAATGTAGAACCGTAGGGTCCCATGAAAATGTTTGAGTGTGTGGCGTCCAACTCACAAAAACACGATTAACTATCTTAAACTAATGCGGAAGCATTTCGTTAGCAGTGGAATTACTAAAAATCACTAAAAATTAAAACCTTTTATAAAAAGATCCATTACCAAAGATTCTCTTAAACAAGAACCATAGTTAGTATATTTACATGCTGGTCCATATTGGACATTCCATGTATCATCAAACCAAAATCTCAGGTTGATTATAAAAACATTAGCTACTGACTCCTAGGACCTGAGAGTATAGAGATGACACATAGGACTTTATGTACAAATCTTGACATCTAATATCCCCACCTGGGATATTACTATTGTCCTTGATGTTGTTGCTGCTGCTCTTCCTCTGCTATAGAGGTTCTTCCTCTTTGTCTACGTCTACCTAAAAACGTGGAATCCCATGGGGGTGAGACAATTATAAAATTTCCTCATTGAAAGATATAACTCTCTGCCGTAAACATTATTATTGTAGTTTAATAGAAATAACTGAGCAGTGGGAAAATATATTTCAATAGCAGATAATTACTATATATGTAGATTATAGCAACATTCCTATTCAAGTATTTTAGCTATAACTTGACAAGGAAGCATGTCTCTTATTCAAAAATGAATTAAAGAACATAAGTAACATTTATGTGTCAAGAATATGCTAAGAAGGATAACATCAACCAGTGGTGCTCGTATTTCAGTCTTATGCAAATATGCTACACGGATGATTACATTTTCAAACATTCTTAAGCTCTAAGGAGATGAGGTATACCACTCATACTCCAACTGATCACTGCAAAGTCAATATCGTTACCATACAAAGTCAAATGGAAGATCTGGCTTCCATGACTTCCCACATCTCAGTTAGTGCAAGATCACATGTAGGACATCTTGTGTCTCTACTACATAGCTTCCCAGGGTATAGTGGCATCTAGATATAGAGTTACAGTGGCGGCTATACTCTCTTCGCGATTGAGAAATTTCATGTTTACCTCCATCGATCTGACATTAACGTCATCGGGAGATTAGTGATACATCCATCCTGGAACATACAATGAAGGATTGAGAGGTTTAATGTTTACCTTCCATAAATTTCCACATTAGGACGCAAGGATATTTTCACCCTTCGACCCCCACATATTCAATAATATGCGAACTCCAAGAAATCTCATAAGAAAACCTATTTCACCATTACCAGCTACTAACGATGATGCATCTATGGCCAGAGCACTACATGAATAGCTTTCACTTGATTAATTAAGTACATTATCATATTCTATTAGAATTAGTCAAGTTATCACACATAACTTATTAGGACAAATGCTATAAATAAACATGTACTGTTTTCATCAGTTACTTCTCAGTCTTTAAAAGACATTGGGATCTCAGTCCCTCACATAAACATATGGTTCTGGGCAGTCAAACCCTCATCTCATCACTAAGCACTTTTACCACTTTTTCAGGTAATCATCACCTTCAGGTCATCTAACCATGGTAAACATGACACTTGATACACAAGCATCTCATCTGGCACTCGAGGCCCATTAACTCTCTTGTCCCCTCTTACTAGGCAACAAGGCATATTATGGCAAACAAGGCCCAATAAATAATTTCAAAAAATAAAGCATCATAGCTCATACCTAGCTATGTTCATCATCTCAGGATACCTGCATGGTTAGTACAGATGATAATAGATATATCAACCATATTTCAATTCCATGCTATCCTAGGGTAACACCATTATTACCATACTAGGGTTAGGGTTTCCCATTTTATAGAAATCAGGGTTACTCACCCCCCTTTATTCAATTAGGACCAATGATTCATTATTTCATTATCCAGGATTAGGGTTTCATGCTAAATAGCATAAACCAGAATTAGGGTTTACTATTCACATCACATCACCCTAGATTTAGGGTTTATGTTCAATAACCCAAAATTAGGGTTTACTATTCATCCGAATTAGGGTTTTACATCAAAATTCCATGAATTTGAGTTACTCATGTCATTACCCTAAATTCATATCACATTATTTTCCTAGATTAGGATTTCATTCAGAATTTCCCTAATTTAGGGTCTGAGTTCATCAATTAACTTAATTAGGGTTTCATGATCTCTTTACCAAGGATCATACCCTAATTGTATATCACACTTACTTTGAATGTGTTAGGCTTGATTACTACATGATTATCTTGCATGTATAAATCTCTCTCTCTCTCATCCTCTTCTAGGATGTCTAGAAGATTTGATCAATTAATCCTTCAATCACATGAGTATTCAAATGAATTGACCAATTGAATCTTCAATTACATTAGCTATCCAAATGGATTAACCATTTTGAACCTCAAATGGTCTTGCCTACTTAGACCTTAAACGGTCTTGGATTTTCAGAGTTCAAACGGTTTGAAACCGTTTAAGAAAACATTGCCTTGAAACCAAATGAGCTAGAAAGTGTTGAAACCGAATGAGCTTGGGTCTCCAAACGGTTTGGGATCGTTTGGTCCCAAACGGTCTTGAGACCGTTTGGCCCAAACCCTCTCCAAACCGAATGGACCAAAAAGGTGTTTCAACATTTAATCATTTCAAGATTTCAATCCATGAACCAACTATCAATTACATCCTTGATTCATTCATCAATTGAACCATAGAATCACCCCTCAATTAGATCATCAATTTGGGTTTTGAACCCAATTAAACTAGGGTTTATAATCAAGACTCCTTCAATTAGGGTTTTGGAATCGAGGAACTATCAATGCTTAACATCATAGAACTAATCCAATTGAAACCAATGAATCACCATCAAATTATAAAGTGACCTGACCTCAAACGGTCTTGAGGTCATTTGGATGACCTCCAAACGGTCTTGAGACCATTTTCCTCATAAATCATTAAAATTTGTGAAATCCAATTAGGCTTTGCATCATTGGATTGATCATCAATATAACTATTGATAGAATTTTGATTTGATATTTCTAACTCTTCAATTACTCAACCATATTCAACCCTAGACCTCCAAACGGTCTTGGTTGACCTCCAAATGGTCTTGATACCATTTGGGGTGACCTCGAAATGGTTTTGAAACTGTTTGGGCTAATCAACCCAAAACATCAACTTAATCAATTGCAATTTCAACACTTAGCCGATTAGGGTTTCCACTTGGGGATTGTCTATATATTGACTTAATAAATTGGAACCATTGGATCATCATCCAACATTTTCCAGAGTCTAACCTCAAATGTTCAACCCATCCAAACGGTCAACTCCTCTAAATGGTTTGGGGTCCAAGCCTCCAAACGGTTTGGAAACCGTTTGGTCTCCAAACAGTTTGGTGAAACCGTTTGGACCAAACCTTAAAACCGTTTGCAATAAAAATCTGTTGGAAAGTGAGCCTAATATGATGTTATCATCATCAAGCCTTAGACCATCGAAAACTACTGCCATTATCATGGTAATTACATCAACTAATCAAAGGAATTGCAAGAGTAGCAATTGAACACAGTTGAATGAGAAATTGAAATCAATAACAATGAATAGGAGTTCAAGTTATATAACCTGCCTTCAATTGAGCTTCAAATCTTGGAGCTTCACGTCAATAATGGTGGAAGTAGCTTTTTCACACCACAAGGATTGTTCCTCAAGCTTTTGAGTGAAAAAGGACGGTTAGAAGTGAAAATGGGATCGAGATATGAAGGAATCATGCATTGATTTGTGATTTCCACCATGAAATCAAGATGAAAGGAGGTCAAGAAGCTTACCAACAGGTTGAGGTCGTCTTCCTGATGTCCCTAGATCCCTTGATCATTTTTTCAAGAAAAGGAAAGAAGTGGATTCAAAAAAGTCCTTAGTTTGAGTGGTAAAGGGTCTTTTTATAAGGAAATCAATGAGAGAGAAAATGCCTTATAAAAATCCTTTAATTCCAAAAATTGTGCCACATATTCCTCCTCAATTCCGTGCATGAAAATATATCTTCCTTATCTCCAAACCCCCTTCCATTATCCATGAATTAAGGGAAAAGAAATTAAGCACCTTAATCATATTATATTAATATCCCATTTTTAGTGGATATTACTTTCCATTATCTTAACGTGAGTGGACTCTCCACTCAAGTTAGATATTTCGTGGCCTATAAAAGGAACAAGGGTGTTCACACTTGAAAAAATCCAACCATATTGTTTTTGGTTGAAGGCCCTTCAATTATTATATTTATTCTTGCATTAATTTGAAGTAAAGTTCCATTTATGATTAAATCTTGATTATTTTAATATCAAGATTCTCTCTCCTTCAAAGTAGCTCAAATGATATGCCCCTCTCATTTTCTTGCCTTTACAAGATGGAAAGAATATTAAGGACCTTATGGAAGTGGTAAATTGCATATTGAACCCTGGGTTTTGGGTAAATTACATATTACACCAAAACTAGGTTTTAATGCACAAACATTGCTTTATCAGCTCTTTCTTGGTACTCAGGATTTCATTAGCCATGCCTCTACATCATTTTCATTCCCATGATGCTTCAAAACATGAGAAACATCTTCTCATGTAACATTTGCAAATTAACCCCTTAACTTGGGTAAATTGCACTTTAGTCCATAACAAACAAAACATTATTTTCAATATTATTCAAAAAGAACTAAAATGAAATATAAGTTCCTCTTGAGCCTTAATTACTTTTCAAAAGATAATATCAAGCATATAATTATCTTTCTTAAGCAAAACACCTAGGGTTAAAGCATAACCCAGGTCAGGGATGTTACAAATTATCCACCCCTTACAAGTATTTCGTCCCTGAAATCATCAACAAAGACATCAAGAGAAAAGAGAAGGATACTTCCTCCTCATCTCTTCCTCTAGATCCCATGTAGCTTCTTCAATGCCACGGTGATGCCAGAGAACTTTACAAGACTAATGTCTTTCTTTTTCAACTTTTTAATTCTTCTGTCAAGAACCAACATAGGTCCTTCAGCATAAGATATATTATCATTTAATTCTACCTCGACAGGTTAAATAACTAACTCCATGTCAGGATGACACTTCCTCAACATGGAGATATGAAACACTGGGTGCAATCTAAGCAACTCAGGTGGTAACTCTAGCTTATAGGCTACCCTTCCCATCCTTTCAATGATTGGATAAGGCCCCATAAATCTAGGAGCTAACTTCCCCTTCTTTCCAAATCTCAGGATACCTTTCCAAGGTGAAACCTTGAGGTATACTCTGTCTCGAACTTGGAATTCTAAGGGTCTATGATGCTTATCAGCATAAGATTTCTATCTATCCTAGGCAACTTTCAACTGTTGTTGTATGACTTTAATCTTCTCAGTTGTTTGCTGTACTAGTTCAGGACCCAAAAGTTAATATTCTCCGATTTCATACCAACATAAGGGAGATCTACAACGTCTACCATATAATGCCTCATATGGTGCCATACCAATACTGTGCTGATAGCTATTATTATAAGAAAATTCTATCAAGCTCAGGTGTAGATCCCAACTTCCTACAAACTGAAGGACACATGCCCTGAGCAAGTCCTCCAAGGTTTGTATGGTCCTCTCAGACCGTCCGTCTGTCTGGGGGTGAAAGGCTGTACTAAACCTTAACTGCGTACCCAATGCTTTATGGAGTCGCTCCCAAAAATGACTTGTGAACTGGGGACCTCTATCAGATACAATAGTGGCTGGAACCCCATGCAGCCACACTATCTCATCTATGTATATTTGTGCAAGCTTCTCAGCTGTGTAGGTTGTTTTGATAGGAATGAAATGTGCTATCTTAGTCAACCTATCAACTACCACCCAAATGGAATCATGAATTTTGGCTGTTCTAGGCAAACCAACCACAAAGTCCATGGTCACATGATCCCATTTCCATTGCGGTATAGGTAGAGGTTGCATTGTCCCTGCGGGCTTTTGATGTTCGACTTTAACATGCTGACACACAGGATACCACATAACAAACTCAGCAACATCTTTCTTCAATCCAGGCCACCAATACATATCTTTTAAGTTATGATACATCTTGGTGCTCCCTCGATGCATAGCATACATTGAAGAATGAGCTTCTTCTAGAACTAACTTTCTTAAGTTATCAACATCAGGTACTACCATCCTACCATGGTAACAGACTACCTGATCATCTGAATCATGGAAGCCATCTCATTTCTCACTTCCATACTCAAACCTGATCTGCTAAATCACATTATCAACTTGCTGTGCTTCTTTAATCTGCTACCTCAGAGTAGGTTTTACTTACATCTCAGCTAACAACCCGGCTAACAACGATACTTCAAGCTGAACATTGTTTTGCCTCAAGGAGATAAGCATATCTCTCTTAGAGAAAACTAAGGAGTTCAACTGTGCTTTGTCTAGGGCTGGTGTTGCTGATTTCCTACTTAGTGCATCATCTAGCACATTAGCCTTCCCTGGATGAAAAATCAATTGTACAATCGTAGTCCTTGATTAACTCCATCCAACGACGTTGTCTCATGTTCAGCTCATGCTGAGAAAAGATATATTTTAGGTTCTTATGGTCTGTGAAAATATGGAATGTTTCTCCATAGATATAATGTCCCCAGATCTTCAAGGCATGGACCACAACAGCTAGCTCTAGATCGTGTGTTAGATAATTCTCCTCATGTTTCTTAAGCTGCCGAGAAGCAAAAGAAATCACTTGTTTATCCTGCATCAACACACATCCTAGACCGTTCTTGGATGCATCACAGAAAACTATTTACCCCTTTCCCTGCTTAGGTAACACCAACATAGGTGCACTAGTTAACCTTTCCTTCAGCAACTGGAAAGAATGTTGACACTTGTCATTCCAGACAAAAGGAACCTCTTTCCTGGTTAACTTGGTTAGGGGTAAAGCTAAAGAGCTGAAGTTCTTAATGAACCTCCTGTAATAGCCTGCTAGTCCAAGAAAACTATGAATCTCTGTCAGTGTCTTTGGCTATTCCCATTGCAAGACATATTCTACCTTCTTAGGATCAACACGAATACCTGAAGCAGATAAAACATGTCCTAGAAAAGAAACTTGTGGTAGCCAGAACTCACACTTGCTAAACTTAGCATATAGATTATGCTCTCTTAGCAAAGTCAAAGCCTGACAGAGGTTCTTCTCATGCTGTTGAGCACCTCTACTGTAGATCAAGATGTCATCTATGAAGACAACTACACATTGATCAAGAAAAGGTCTGAAGATTCTATTCACGAGTTCCATGAATGCAGCTGGTGCATTAGTTAGTCCAAACGACATAACCGTGAACTCATAGTGACCATACCTTGTCCTAAAGGCAGACTTAGATATGTCACCCTCCTTAATACACAAATAATGGTATCCCGACCTCAGATCTATCTTTGAAAAGATAGTTTCACCATGCAACTGATCAAACAAGTCATCAGTCCTTGACAAAGGATATTTGTTCTTTATGGTGACTTTGTTTAACTGTCTGTAGTCAATGCATAATCGCATAGACCCATCTTTCTTTTTAACAAAAAGAACCGGAGCACCCCATGGTGAAGTACTCGGTCAGATAAAACCCTTCTCAAGCAACTCTTATAGTTGTTTCTTGAGCTCTTCCATCTCAGCAGGTGCCATTCTATACGGCGTTTGTGCTAGTGGTTGCGTGACCAGGATTAGATTAATTTCAAAATCAATCTCTCGGGGTGGAGGAACACCTAGAAGTTCTTCAAGAAATACATCTTCAAATTCCCTGACTACCAAAACTTCAGAAGGATGATGGTTCTCCATTGTGGTATCTACCACATGAGCCAAGAAGGCAAAGCATCCCTGTCTCAGCAACTTCTCAGCTACCATAGCTGACACAAGACAAGTTGGAAGAATCTTTCTATCTCCTTGAAAGATCCATGTGTCACCGTTGTCTGTGAACACAACCTACTTGGAACTACAATCCAAGACAACCTTATACTTCTCTAAGGCGTCCATTACAAGGATTATATCAAAACCCTGCATCTCAAGTGGTATAAGATCCACTTGAATGTGATGGTCAGCAAAGAAAAGATTGTAGGGAGAACACACCTCCCGCAACACTACAGATCCCAACAAAGGGGTTTCTAGCATCAAACTATCTGCTCTATGACTGCCAGTCATGTTGCAGTCATAAATCACTTCTCAAGTGATAAAGGAATATGTAGCACCCAGATCAATTAACACAGATATGAAGCAGGATGAAGACATATCAGAATAAAATAGTTCCATCTGACCTGTCACAACCCGAAGGTTGATTACTGCTTCAGGCTGATTCATAGCATAGAATCTAGCCGTTGGTTGCTGTTGACCCTATGCTTGGTTGTTTGGTGTCGATGATCCAGCTTGGGATGCTTGTCCACGTCCTCTAGCATGATTATTGAACTATAACCTCTGTGAGCCTTGCTGACTCTGCCTCTGGGGTTGAGTCACAATTCTGACTTTCTCAGGACAATCTCTCTTCAAGTGTCCTGACTTTCCACACTGGTAGTAGTTGTAGCTTCCCAAACTCTACCTGGGTGCTCCTATCACTGATGCTGATGCTGTACTGGGGGCTCTACTTGGAATAAAACTACGACCCCTACCCCTACTTGATGTCCACTGCATCGGGGCATTAAACTTTGGTGGTGGTGGTGCAGAGAATTTAGCTTCTTGAAACTCTCAGAAAAGGGTCCTGGAAACTGAGGATATGCTTTCTTATTACTAGTCTATCGCTTCTCGATCACAGAACTCTCAATCCGTCTCACGGACTCCACAAAAGTGGTAAATCTTTCCTTGTTCTCCAGAGCAGACACAGGAGTGGTCAATTCAACGTTCAACCCTTTCTCGAAATGCCGAATCCTCTCCTCATCAGTAGCTGCCATGTGCGGACAGAACCGCAATAGCTCCATGAACCTAGCCTCATATTCGTTAATGTTCATCTGTCCTTGCCTCAACGTCTCAAATTGAGAGATCTTCTCATCTAGATATGTCTTGGGAAAGTATCTAGCAACAAATTCCCGTCAGAATTCATCCCATCCGACTTCAACTCCTGGACTTTTACCTTTCTCAATGGTCCACCAATGACCAACACTCCCCTTTAGTAGGTAGACAACATGTCTCACCTGCTCGTCTTCAGGAATCATAAGGATTCTGAAAGCCTTCTCCAGCTCAGTTAACCATAAATCAGCATCTACTGGGTCAGCTGTGCCAGCATACTCCGTGGCTCCTACCCTCTGAAGCCTTTCAAAGGTCTTTCCAACTCCCTGTCTTTCATTGTGGGCTGGTGCCCTGGGTGCAGGTAGTGGCATCCTATCTGTCATGTGAGTCATAGCTGCCATAAACTGCACAAACATAGCTTGGAAAGCTGGGTTCCCCATATCAACTTGATTAAACTGGGGTTGTTTAGGTACAGGCTCCTCCCTCTCTTGGTCTCTTGCACCTCCTCCTGGTGCAGCAACGCTGCTCTCAGCAGCATGTTCGTCATGTGATCCAGACATCTTCAATTTCTTCTTCTCCTATATGAGAAGAAGACACTATCAGATAACTGGAAGACACTAGAACAGACTCAACAACCTTAATCCTATGTATTTGTAGACTCAGTGAACCTAGAGCTCTGATACCACTAAACTTGTGGCATCCAACTCACAAAAACAAGATTAACTAGATTAAACTAATGCGGAAGCATTTCGTTAGCAGCGGAATTACTGAAAATCACTAAAAAATAAAACCTTTTATAAAAAGATCCATTACCAAATATTCTCTTAAACAAGAACCATAGTAGTATATTTACATGTTGGTCCATATTGGACATTCCATGTATCATCAAACCAAAATATCAGGTTGATTATAAAAACATTATCTACTGACTCCTAGGACCTGAGAGTACAGAGACGACACATAGGACTTTATGTACAAATCTTGACATCTAGTATCCCCACCTGGGATATTACTGTTGTCCTTGATGTTGCTGCTGCTGCTCTTCCTCTACTACAGAGGTTCTGCCTCTTTGTCTGTGTCTACCTAAAAACATTGAATCCCATGGGGGTGAGACAATTATATAATTTCTACAACGAAAGATATAACTCTCTGCCGTAAACATTATTATTGCAGTTTAATAGAAATAACTGAGCAGTGGGATAATATATTTTAATAACAGATAATTACTATATATGCAGATTAGAGCAACATTCCTATTCAAGTATTTTAGCTATAACGTGACAAGGCAGCATGTCTCTTATTCAATAATGAATTAAAGAACATAAGTAACATTTATGTGTCAAGAACATGCTAAGCAGGATAACATCAACCAGTGGTGCTCATATTTCAATCTTATGCAAATACGCTACACAACTGATTTCATTTTTCAAACATTCTTAAGCTCTGAGGAGATGAGGTATACCGCTCATACTCCAACTGATCACTGCGAAGTCAATATCGGTACCATACAAAGTCAAATGGAAGAGCCGTCTTCCATGACTTCCCACATCTCGGTCAGTGCGAGATCACATGTAGGACATCTTGTGTCTCTGCTACATAGCTTGCCAGGGTATAGTGACATCTAGCTATAGAGTTACAGTGGTGGATGTACTCTCTTTGCGATCGAGAAATTTCATGTTTACCTCCATTGATCTGGCATTAACATCATCAGAAGATTAGTGATACATCCATCCCGGAACATACAATGAAGGATTGAGAGGTTTAATGTTTACCTTCCATCAATTCCCACATTAGGACGTAAGGATATTTTTGCCCATCGACCCTCACATATTCAATAATATGTCAACTCTAGGAAATCTCATAAGAAATCCTATTTCACCATCACCAACTACTAACGATGATGGATCTATTGCCAGAACACTAGATGAATAGCTTTCACTTGATTAATTAAGTACATTATCATATTCTTTTAGCATCAATCAAGTTTTCACACATAACTTATTAGGACAAATGCTATAAATAAACATGTACTGTTTTCATCAGTTACTTCTCAGTATTTAAAAGACATTGGGATCTCAGTCCCTCACATAAACATATGGTTCTGGGCATTCAAACCCTCAGCTCATCACTGAGAACTGTTACCACTTTTTCAAGTAATCATCACCTTCAGGTCATCTGACCACAGTAAACATGACACTTGCTACACAAGCATCTCATCTGGCACTTGAGGCCCATTAACTCTCTTGTCACCTCTTACTAGGCAACAAGGCATATTATGGCACACAAGGACCAATAAATAATTTAAATAAATAAAGCATCATAGCTCATACCTAGCTATGTTCATCATCTCAGGATACTTACATGGTTAGTACAGATGATAACAGATATATCAACCATATTTTAGTTCCATGCTATCCCAGGGTAATGCCATTATTCCCATACCAGGGTTAGGGTTTCCCATTTTATAGCAATCATGGTTACTCACCCCCCCTTTATTCAATTAGGACAAATGATTCATTATTTCATTGTCCAGGATTAGGGTTTCATGCTAAATAGCATAAACCAGAATTAGGGTTTACTATTCACATCACATCACCCTAGATTTAGGGTTTATGTTCAATAACCCACAATTAGGGTTTACTATTCATCCGAATTAGGGTTTTACATCAAAATTCCATGAATTAGGGTTACTCATGTCATTACCCTAAATTCATATCACATTATTTTCCTAGATTAGGATTTCATTCAGAATTGCCCTAATTTAGGGTTTGAGTTCATCAATTAACTTAATTAGGGTTTCATGATCTCTTTACCAAGAATCATACCCTAATTGTATATCACACTTACTTTGAATGTGTTAGGCTTGATTGCTACATGATTATCTTGCATGTATAAATCTCTCTCTCTCATCCTCTTCTAGGATGTCCAGAAGATTTGATCAATTAATCCTTCAATCACATGAGTATTCCAATGAATTGACCAATTGAATCTTAAATTACATTAGCTATCCAAATGGATTAACCATTTTGAACCTCAAACGGTCTTGCCTACTTAGACCTTAAACGGTCTTGGATTTTCAGAGTTTAAACGGTTTGAAACCGTTTGGGCATATTGCCCTTGAAACCGTTTAAGCAAACATTGCCTTGAAACCGAATGAGCTAGAAAGTGTTGAAACCGAATGAGCTTGGGTCTCCAAACAGTTTGGGATCATTTGGTCCCAAACGGTCTTGAGACCATTTGGTCCCAAACAGTCTTGAGACCGTTTGGACTCAAATGGTCTTGAGACCGTTTGGCCCAAACCCTCTCAAAATCGAATGGACCAAAAAGGTGTTTCAACATTTAATCATTTCAAGATTTCAATCCATGAACCAACTATCAATTACAACCTTGATTCATTCATCAATTGAACCATAGAATCACCCCTCAATTAGATCATCAATTAGGGTTTTTAACCAAATTAAACTAGGGTTTATAATCGACACTCCTTCAATTAGGGTTTTGGAATTGAGGAACTATCAATGCTTAACATTGTGGAACTAATCCAATTGAAACCAATGAATCACCATCAAATTATAAGGTGACCTGACCTCAAATGATCTTGAGGTCATTTAGATGACCTCCAAATGGTCTTGAGACCGTTTGCCTCATAAATCATTAAAATTTGTGAAATCTAATTAGGGTTTGCATCATTGGATTGATCATCAATATAACTATTGATAGCACTTTGATTTGATATTTCTAACTCTTCAATTACCCAACCATATTCAACCCTAGACCTCCAAACGGTCTTGGTTGACCTCCAAATGGTTTTGAAACCGTTTGGGCTAATCAACCCAAAACATCAACTTAATCAATTGTAATTTCAGCACTTAGCCGATTAGGGTTTCCACTTGGGGATTGTCTATATATTGACTTAATCAATTGGAACCCTTGGATCATCATACAACATTTTCCAGGGTCTGACCTCAAATGGTCAACCCATGCAAATGGTCAACTCCTCTAAACGGTTTGGGGTCCAAGCCTCCAAACGGTTTGGAAACCGTTTGGTCTCCAAACGGTTTGGTGAAACCGTTTGGACCAAACCTTAAAACCGTTTGCAATACAAATCTGTTGGAAAGTGAGCCTAAGATGATGTTATCATCATCAAGCCTTAGACCATCGAAAAATACTGCCATTATCATGGTAATTGCATCAACTAATCAAAGGAATTGCAAGAGTAGCAATTGAACATAGTTGAATGAGAAATTGAAATCAATAACAATGAATAGGAGTTCAAGTTATATAACCCGCCTTAAATTGAGCTTCAAAGCTTGGAGCTTCACGTCAATAATGGTGGAAGTATCTTTTTAACACCAAAAGGATCGTTCCTCAAGCTTTTGAGTGAAAATGGATGGTTAGAAGTGAAGATGGGATCGAGATATGAAGGAATCATGCATTGATTTGTGATTTCCACCATGAAATCAAGATGAAAGGAGGTCAAGAAGCTTACCAATAGGTTGACGTCATCTTCCTGATGTCCCTAGATCCCTTGATAGTTTTTGCAAGCAAAAGAAAGAAGTGGATTCGAAAAACTCCTTGGTTTGAGTGGTAAAGGGTCTTTTTATAAGGAAATCAATGAGAGAGAAAATGCCTTATAAAAATCCTTTAATTCCAAAAATTGTGCCACCTCTTCCTCCTCAATTCCGTGCATGCAAATATATCTTCCTTATTTCCAAACTCCCTTCCATTATCCATGAATTAAGGGAAAAGAAATTAAGCACCTTAATCATATTATATTAATATCCCATTTTTAGTGGATATTACTTTCCATTATCTTAACGTGAGTGGACTCTCCACTCAAGTTAGATATTTCGTGGCCTAGCAAATGCACAAGGGTGTTCACACTTGAAAAAATCCAACCATCTTGTTTTTGGTTGAAGTCCCTTCAATTATTATATATTCTTGCATTAATTTGAAGTAAAGTTCCATTTATGATTAAATCTTGATTATTTTAATATCAAGATTCTCTCTCCTTCAAAGTAGCTCAAATGAGATGCCCCTCTCATTTTATTGCCTTTACAAGATGACAAGAATATTAAGGACCTTATTGAAGTGGTAAATTGCATATTGAACCCTGGGTTTTTGGTAAATTACATATTACACCAAAACTAGGTTTTAATGCACAAACATTGCTTTATCAGCTCTTTCTTGGTACTCCGGCTTTCATTAGCCATGCCTCTGCATCATTTTCATTCCCATGATGCTTCAACACATGAGGAACATCTTATCATGTAACATTTGCAAATTAACCCCTTAACTTGGGTAAATTGCACTTTAGTCCATAACAAACAAAACATTATTTTCAATATTATTCAAAAAGGACTAAAATGCAATATAAGTTCCTCTTGAGTCTTAATTACTTTTCAAAAGATAATATCAAACATATAATTATCTTTCTTAAGCAAAACACCTAGGGTTAAAGCATAACCCAGGTTAGGGATGTTACAGAGTGGTTGAAGCATGTTGGAGATACCAAGTAAGTGGGGACAACAGATCCAACAGACACTAACATGTGGATAATCGAGCTTGAGAAAGTGTTTAAGATCCTAAACATAGAAGAGGAGAAGAGACCAGGAATCATTGTGAGTTGGGAAGAGTTCTATCGAGAGTTCGTGAGTCGCTACTTACCAAAGACATATCCTGATAAGAAGACAACTCAGTTTGATAGGTTGTGCCAAGGTTTTATGTCTATCAACGAGTACGAGGCAAGGTTTATAGAGCTCTTAAGGCCCTGTCCTCATATGGTAGTGATGGAGAAGGAGAGGATTCAGAGGTTTGTGAAGGGTTTGAACTTGGTGTTATCTACGACAACATCTTCTTTGGTGAACATAGAGAGGTTATGTACCTTTGTGGAGTTGGTGAGGAGGATTGAGATGTTCTTTGGAGAAGTGTGAAGCCAACACTAAGAAGATGCCAACTCAGTTTCAAGGAAAACCGTCTAAAGGCTTTAAGAAGCCAAGGTTTTTAATGCCATAGTCACAATAGAGATGAACTTTTTCTGAGCCAAGGTCAGGATTACTGTCACAGTGGTTCCCGAGTAAGGGTAGAGGCCACAACTTTCCACTAGTAGGAGCGTGCAGTGTAGCGTCAGTGTTAGTGAGATGGCCGTCTAGGCCCCAATACAATTTGAGTACCGATTATAGATGTGGGCAAGTCAGACATATGATGTGGTCATGTCTTATGAATAATGAGGAATTGATACAACAGTTGAGGTAGAGTCAAAGAGGTTCATAGTAGCAACAACACACCAGTTGTAACATCCCAAAATTTCTGGACTAATTTAAGGCTTAAAATGTGGACTTCCTTAAATGATTATAGTTGCGGATCTTAATGCAAAAAGGCCATGAAATGCAATTTTATAATAAAGTGATAAGAATAAAGTAAGACTCAAAGTATGTTTTTCTCATCCATCTATGCAATATGTATTACAATTAAGTCAATTGGATGAACATTAGTTTCCCTTCCCATTTTTATCTCTCCTATTCTTGTAAATGTTTTAAAAGAAGTAAAAGAGAAAGTGAAAAGACCTTGTGCAAAGATGACATAACTAGTGAGTGAGCAATAAGTTCTTATCTCATTTTTTACTCAAAGAGCAATTAAGTAAAAAATGTATCACATTAGACCTTTTATAAATTAAAACTAAGAAAAATGACATTTATGGAAATTATGAGTAAAACTTGTGAAAAGTGGAAATCTAATTATACCTGAAAAATATAGACTTCTTTTTGAGTGTGTGGTCCAAATTTGGTCAAGTTTTGACCATGTTTGACCCTCCAAATCAATTAGGGAAGAGTTACATAAAGTTTTCAATGCCATTTAATTGAAATTATCATTAATGCAAGAGCAACACTATAGTTTTGATCATTATTTCCCTATCAAACGTTACTTATTTGATTTTTACATTTGCACATGTCACCAGCTATTGGATTGGGATCCAATAGCATTCGAGTTCTCTCCTTCCTTCTGCATTCTTTGTAGTCTGAACTTGGTTTCATTGTAACTTGGTTCCATGACCATTTCTCCCTCATCTCTCCATGGTTTTGTGAGGTTCTTTCTTATCTGGATTCGTCTCCCCCCAAATTCAATAAACCTTCACTCACTCTTTCTCATGGACTATACAAGAAACACCCATTTTAGGGCTTAACGTTCTCTCATGCCACTTTTACAGACGCCATCACAACTGCTCCCACTCTCTTTTTCGGGTTCCAAAAGCTCATATGGCCTCTACTGGTTGCTCCTCCTTTTGAAATTGAACCCCCAGTGCCCCAAACTCCCAAACCTACCCAACTTCCTTCTCCGGCAACCCAATACTACACCTCAACCTTTTTCAGCCTCTTTCTACCCAGTTGATGCCCTGGTGAGCATCTATGACCCCCCGTAGTGCTTTCTGCATTATCAGTGTGCTCCGAGCTTCCCTCAGTCATTGTAGCCTATAACCTCGGTCAAGGTCCTCACTGGAGTTCATCTCCTGGACATCCCAACGCCCCTCTGACCATAGAAATGGCTGCCCTTAATTCACCAGACCTCCAGCAGTGTTATTACTATCTTTGTGCTCACAGTGTTTACATTGTATCTATGTTTTTGGATCAAGGTTTGTTTCCTCTATTTCACCTTATTTCTCCATGAACTGGAGTTTCCTTGGAATTCTCCTCCACGCGATGGTTTCCCCAACTCTAGTTGTAGTCATCAAACTTGATCACCTAGGATTTTGTACCATGTCCACGAGAGTATTTTTGAGACCACCCCTTCCAGATGACATCTTGCCCACGGCCAACCAGAGATGGAGCTCCTGTGCACATCAGAGCCTATGTGTTGGCTCAATGCCTTTGTCAGGTAGTGAGGTATGGAATAGAAGTCTCAGCATCACAAGAGAAGCAAAGTTACCCGAGTTATAATCAAAGGATGAATCCCAAGAAATTTGCTTCACACCATGGAAGGGGAAGAAGAAGCTAGGTCAACAAACGACCTTCGTACCCTTGCAAGATCAATCACATTGTCACTGACACAATGGTATTTTGGAGATTTCATGCACACTTTTGATCAATCAACCACAAGATTCATTTTACAACTAAATGACTAAACTGCCCTTGCCTATTTGATTTATGTGTCACACACTTCTTAGTTTTCTGGTCTTTTCACTAGTTATTTACATTGCATTTAATTTTGATTTAAATCAACATCACACTATAGTTTCCTGACTTCTGATTGGTCCATTTTGCAAGATGCATAACTTTTGTGTATGACCTTAGAAAATTATGGAAAAATATTCTTTGGAAAGATCTCTTGATTTTATATCGACTGGTGTTGTTTTAAAATGCTACTTTCTAGATTAAATCTCTTAAATTATTCAATAAACATAATTAGGATTTCATGACTATGAACTTAAGTACATATTATGATTTTAATCAATTATAGGTGACTTGAGGCTCAATCAAGTCAGAGGACTTGACCTGAGGAGGTCTACCCTAGGTAAGCAGGGCATGCATTTTTGGCATAAGATTTTGGTTAATTGATTGTTATTTATGATTATGCACCTTAGATGATTTCATGAATTATGAATGTGTTGTCAAGAAGGACTTAAAAATAGGGACCCGACTTCTCTCTCTAGGGTTTGCTCCGGCTTCTCTCTACCTGGTAGCACCACTGGGGGAGGGGGCGTCTTCTCAGGCGTGCCTCTCCTCTGGCTTTCAACCACGCCGACTGAAGCTTGATATAGTCTCGGAGAAAGAGGCGTCCAGTTGCAATCCAGTTGCTCGACGGTTGCCCCTTTCAGTTCTGGAAGACGAGGGTCGAGCTGCGCTGCGAGAGTCATGATTGATGAGGTCGGCGCCATCGATTCAATCGACTTCATCTCATTCAAGTGAGATGAGTGGAGAAGAGCCTTCCCCTATCGTCGATCTCACTGCTTGCTCCTCTGGCCCTGGCACCTGAGCCTCCTTCCAATTCACAGGGTCATCTCCTGCGTCTGGTTTTGCTTAGGCATCCTAGACGGAGCTTGGGCTCCTCGACGGGCTTCTGGACTGGACTCACTCTGGCGTCGTCTTGTCGTGCCACTTCATCGACCTAGACGCGATCTCTGCTCGGGTTGCGTCCCCTGATCTGGGGCTCCGTCCCCAACGTTTGGCGGGGTTCCTCACTTCGGCGACACCTTCCTTATGATCCTACTACTGGTTCAGGTGGCGGAACCTCCTAGGTTCGGTTTCTTCCCCGTCAAGGCGGCAGTTCTCTTCCTGTCAGCAGCGCGGGCCCATCCAAGGGGTCTGTCCTTGGCGGCTATGATAGAGGGTGGATCTAGGCTTGCTGCTTGTCAGCGCTTCCTAGAGCTATTGCTCCGACGTCATCTCATCTTGGGTTCTTCGGCCCTGGATATGAGATTCGATGGTTGGCCTCCTTGCTGGGTCAGTAGCAGTGCTTTCCTTTCTGCTGGTGTGCTGCTTTGTGTGAGCTAGCTGCTACAGGGTGGTGGTTTGCGGCTGGACGTGGTGATCTTCTCTTGCTTCTCTACAGGTGGATGTGTCACCCTCATAGGTTGCTCCATCCTCAAGGATACGCCAAGGTGTCGTCTGCAAGTAGAAAGGCACTTGTTAGCTGATGCTGTTCTCTGGGTGACTCCTAGGTGTTCGATGCTATGTCTCAGTGCAGATAGGGGCTTCGTGCCCTTGTGTGGGTGCCTTTTGCATGTCGAAGTCAAAGGTGAAGAAGTCTAAGGCAAGGGAGGTGGGGTGGGAGCTTCCTCCTAGCGGGATGGCTGTGGTAGAGCTATCCCATAGCTGCTTGCTTGGCCTTTCTTGCAGGAGGAGTTAGGGAAGCTGTTGAAGAAGGGAGCTTGTGTACCTCCCATATTTGTAGTGGAGTTGACCGGTTCCTTTTTCAATTCCTTTCTTAGCCGATCAGAGGCAAGTTGGGTCAGCTTGGTCTGCTTAGGCTTCTCTAGTCAACTTTAGCCGGACGTGGCATCTGGTTTTGGTCCATCTTCTTGGGTGCTTTACTGAGAAATATGATCTCTACTCCTCTCCTTCTTACAGATACAAGCTGATGGGGTGTGACCCTTATATTTGTGGGTGTTCATAATGTCTTAGGGCTAGACTTCTTGATCTCTTGTGTATATTTGTAAGGGCTGATTGGATGTTTATTTTTCTTGTTTTGCCCTGAGTGATGGTCTAAGTACCTTGATAACCAACTGTTTGGTGTATCAGGGATTAGACTCTTTTAGGGGCACTTATGTACCTCAAGTTTTTGGTTATCAGTAACACGCTTTTTAGACCGACCAAAAAAAAAGAATGTGTTGTCAAGAACACATCATGCATACTTATCATTGTTTGATTGGTTGATTACTTATAGTATATGGTAAAACCCTAATTATGATTACTAATAATGAATTAATATTAATGAATTATGCTCAAGAGAGGAAACCCTATTATGGTTTATGAGAGGAAAATCTCATTATGATTGAATGGGAGAAATACCATCATGTTAAAGTTTAAGGATCATGTCAATGTCAATGTTAAATTTAATGTTAAGATAAATGGAATTGAATTAGTTTTTATATGCTCCCGAATCATGGATCTCAAGGGGTCGCAAAGGGCTTTCCTAGCATCAAGGGATTTCATAGCAATCATGTGCTCCTAAGTGGGCATCATAGAGGGATGCATATACTTACAGTTCAATTCTTCATGTCATTAATGAATCATGAATGCTTAAGAAAAACCATGTCCAAGTTTATGTCAAGTTATTTCATGTCAATTTTACTCATGTCAAGTTATATTTATTTTTATGTCATACAAAGTGCCAAATACCACTTACTGATGTAATGTTTGTTTTGCATGGCTGGGGATGAAATGTCTGCATGATTTGGAGCAAGTGGAGAATAAAAAAGGACAAATCAAGACTAGGAGATCTTCAAGCCTTGCTTGGTGGGGTGCCATTTACCAAACTGATCTAGAGATTTAGATGTCATGTATATCATGTTTAGCCACATCACCAAGTATCCTGGATTTCATAGATGAACATTACATAGTTTTATTTTGTCAAGTAATATGTATGAATCAATTTTAAATCAATACAAAGTGTTTTATTTACTTAGTTTCATGATTAGCATATTGTGACACCCACCTTGAGTAAAATGCTTTTGCTCATGTAATATTGAAAGGTGGGGTGTTACATTATGGTATCAGAGTGATTTTGGTAAATGGTCACTAGGAAAAGATGATTCTCATAGTCACCCTAGAATGAAGATGTAAGATTAGGTTTTAGGAATGGACTTCCAAGAAAAGCTATTATGACCTGGAATGACTAGAATTTTCACCCTAGAATATATAAGGATGACAAAGGTAGATGTTTACCTAATTAGGTCTCAAGTATTAACCTAACCCTAGATAATGATATAGCCTCTCCATTCTCAATGGTCATAGCCAACCAATTGAGAATTGAAGAGGAATGCCATAAGCAATAGACTTTGATGTATCTCTCCTTTCCTACCAGTCCATGTGGTATGGGACACGTGTTAGTATTTTAGTGAGAGATAACATGTCAGGATCCCACATCTCTGGGTATATGCTTCATCACCACATATCTAGGAATGTGGTAGGTATGTAAAGACCTAAGGTTTATTTTTTATCCACCTCTAATGGTAGGAAGCCAAGATAAGAGTGAGTTAGATACCCTAAATATAATTATGAGTTGGTTTGATAAATCATAAGTATATGTTGAGAAGAAGACCAAGTTAATAGTTAATCCATATTCACATAAATATTTTATGAAATCTAGATGTCATGTATATACCTTTCAATGCAAAATGTTGAACATAAATGAACCTTGAAATGTTAATTCTCAAAAGGTTAGAAAAACTCTAAGGTGGGTAGTACCCTAGAAAATTTTGAGCACAAAATTTATTTAAGGTGGGTAGAATTATGACATCCCAAAATTTCTAGACTAATTTAAGCCTTAAAATGTGGTTTTACTTAAATGATTATAGTTGGGGATCTTAATGCTAAAAGACCATGAAATGAAATTTCTTTAAGGATAATAAAGTGAGAAGAGTAAAGTAAGACACAAAGTATGTTTTTCTCATCCATCAATGCAATATGTACTACAATTAAGTCAATTTAATGAACATTAGTTTCCCTTTCCCTTTTTCTCACTCACATTCTTGGAAATGTTTTAAAAGAAATAAAAGAGAAAGAGAAAAGACCTTAGATTCAAAGATGGCATAACTATTGAGTGAGCAATAAGTTCTTATCTCGTTTTTTACTCAAATAAAGCAATTAAGGGAAAAATGTATCACATTACACCTTTTAATGCATTAAAACCAAGTAAAATGACATTTATAGAAATTATGGAGAAAACTTTTGAAAAATGGAAATATAATTATATGAGAAGAATTTAGACTTCTTTTTGAGTGTGTGTTACAATTTTGGTCAAGGTTTGACCATGTTTGACCCTCCAAATCAATTAGAGAAGAGTTACATATAGTTTTCAATGCCATTTAATGGAAATTATCATTAATGCATGAATAACACTATGGTTCTGGTCATTATTTCCCTATCACACGTTACTTATTTGAATTTTTATGTTTGCAAGTGTTGCCATGTAAGTAGTGGGACTTGAAAGGGGATCCACTCGCTAATAAAAATTTGAAGAATAACACCTCCAGTCCAAACACACCTAAAAGGTATGCTGGAGTGGGTGTAAAATTTTCAAATCTTAATTAATGGTATACAAAACAACCAAAGTGTATCAGCGGAATAAATGTATTAACCATATTCAATTTTTTTATAAGATTACAAAATTCCATCATATCTCCCATTAAGGGTTTACATACAACATATGGATCTAAGTAGCGGGAAATCTAAACCATAACAAGATTGTCTCCAAGCTTCAACTCCTTAAGCTATTCTATGTCTTCATGTCATCCAAGTCTTTCACCTAGGGTTGGAAGCATACCCCAACAAAAAGAGAAATAGTAGATGACATCAGCAAAGGCTGGTATGTGCATACAAAAAAGAAATTGAGCAATATATGGAATAAAGGACGTCAAAATAAAAAGGCTTCCCATAGAAAAAGATATGGACTACCCAATCAGGCATAAAAGAATATGATCATAACAAAAGAGATACTTGTCAATAAAACAATAAAATTGTGCCATACTAGCACATAAAAAGTATTATGGCACGCACCCCATAATCATCAACCTACATGCATGTCAGATAAACATAACACTAGAACAATATAAAAACAAAGGCGGCCAAGCCTCACAAACTTGAAACCTGACAGAGAATGACATATTGCCAAACTCCCAATATATAAAAAAGTTGGGACAAGCCTCACAAACTTGAAACCTGGGTATGGGGAACTACCACCTCCATCCCAATAATAACAGGGGCATACTACCCAAAAAAATCCACATTTAATGTAGAGGCAAGTAGAAAGTATAGTCAGATTATATAAAAGTAGTCACCACAAAAATGAACAACATAAATATCCACCTCACAAGTGGGCAAAAGACACCACGTGTCATATTTTAGAGTTCCATCATGTACAAAGCATAAGAAAAGATCAAGAGAATGCCCAAACATGATAATATGATCAGAAGACCAGTAACAAATAAAGTAGTTCACATGAATCATAATTTTCAAAAGAAAAAGAGATATTGTGTAGGCTAATGTCCATAGGATCAAGAGAATGAAATAATAGGTTAATTGCTCAAAGGAATAATAGGGGATGCAAACATACCTCAATTAAGAAGCTAAATAGTCCAAAGTCAGCCCTAGATCCAAAACCAGTTCTTCAAAGCACCTATTATGCATATATGTAGAATTAGGGTTAGGCTTACTTTAATGATTCAAAACCCTAAAATTCACCTTTTTATTATCTATGAATTAGGTTATCAAAACCATGCCATATTTTTTGTTATAGTTTTATAAGTTCAAAACATATTTTATTATATTTTTTTGACCTATAAAGTATTAGATATGAATTTTGCAATATATTATCTATTTAGGAAAATCCATTATAATTCACATTTTTAAAACATTAGATTTAAGAAATAAACTTATCACCATTAGATAGGTTATATTTTTCTAACTCTGAATCATATTTCATTATAGTTTTCTGAGCTACAAATATTTAATACGAATTTTGCAAAAATTGAGCAATCAGAAAATGTGATAAAGCCACATATTTCCTATTATTTATTTTGAAAGCCAAGTTGAGATGGCCAATCAAATTTGGCCACTTGGAGTGAGTCTATAGATCACCGGGACACATAGTTGAGCGCAACTCAAAGAGCAAACATAGGCAAAAGATAATTTTTCCCCTTCAAGGTCAAACCAAACAAAAATCCATTTTAGGGCACTATGGACAAATTGTCGACACTCGTCTCATTCCTTGCACACCATGTAAAGAACACAAAGAACACCATATGCAAAATGTGCCCCTAAACAAAACCCACGAATCACTTCATCCTGAGTATTCGTGGATACCACCAGCATCTCCATGAGCGTGAAGCGGTCTCAGAGATCCTAGCTAAAAGGGCCACGATTGACCAAAGTGAGGAGTACTCCACCCACCACCGCCAAAGAAAAGCAGGTTGAGCAAACTCAGGAAACCAATAAGAAAAGGAAGAGGGCGTGAAATGAGGACATGGGACAACAATCATAGGCAGCAACTGATCAAAGCAAACCCAGCAGAATCGAAATGATATGTGATCAAATCACTAGAACAACGTGTGGTGACTAAACCGGTGAGAAGAGGTGGAAATACAAAAGAGGGGAAAAGACTTCCACTTGGTTTGGGGGAAAATTGGATGCATCTGAAGCACCAGGGAGTCACCAGGAACTGATCCCCATGATCATAGAGCCTCGTAGTGACCAGATTTAGTTGGAGGAGCTCCAGTTAGTAGGAGTAGAAAACCAGAGAAGGGGAAGAGAACCAGGGGCAAGAAGGGGTCCAAACAACAACATCTGAAGGTCGTATGTGATGCAGAGAACGTCAGCGCGTCATTTTTGTAGGGTCTGATGATCATGCTTGTGAGGAGAAGGGAAAGAAAAGGGGCAAATAGGGGAGAAATAGTGGGATATGGGATGCGGTTGTTGAGTGGGTGAGAAGTGGAAAAATCCTAAGATTTGTATAGCTACTGGATTCAGAAGGGGTGAGGAAGGTGAGGGAAAGGAAATAGAGGAAAAAGAAGGAAGGAAAGTGGAGAGAGAAGAGAAGTAAGGAAATAGGAGAAGGAAAAATCTCATGTGCCTAGTAAACCAAAAGGAGGCAGAAGGTAGGGGATAAGACAATAGCCACTAGATCTAGATCCAATGGCCCAGAAAGGGCTCACATTTGGGCAAGAAAGAAAAATCTGCATGATCGATAAATGAAATCGAAAACCTTATCCAAATCAATGTCAAGTAAAGTGAAATTGATGCATTATTTCCTTTTTCTCTCTTTCTCCAATTAAGGGTTCAAACCTTATCCAAATTAGGTGAAAATTTGCACAGAGGCCAATTAAGGCATTTAGATTCTTATTATGCAATTAGATTTTCCTTTTTGAAGTTTTTATGTATTAATTAATCAAATCTTAGTTTCTCTTTCCTCATGTATTAATGACATTAGGATTATTCCAAAATTGGTGAAACTTTATCCACGAGTTATCTTTAATGTGTTGAATGTGAATTTCCTTTATTTCCATCTTTTGAAGTTATTTATCTTATTATTCCACTTATATGGCTTTTACTCATTTTCTCTCTCCTAAACTTACCCTAAATATTCAAGGTGGTCCAAATTAGATGAGATTGACATATAAGCTATTTTTAGGATGTAGATTACGAATTTAATGTTTTTTTTTCATTTTTTGAATTCCTTTTATGAGATATGTCACAATTGATATTTATGCCCCTTTATTACTTTAGTTATCCCATTTATCATTATTAGTACTATTATTCTTTCAATTATGTTCCAAAACTTCAAATTATTATCCTAAGAGTTATATATGATTATTTCACATGAATTATTATGAAATCTCCATTTGTTACATGTGACATATTTTAGTGTCTATTATTGGCCCAAGACTAATGTGGAAACATTAGATTGCATTAGAGTGATTTATACATGCATTAGCTCATTAGGATCATACTTAACATCTTTTAGGTCTAACCTCAACCTTGTTTAGCTATGTCTAAAAGGTCCAAAGAGTTTGGGTAAGGTCCAAGATCCAGTATGTTACATGCCAAGTGTTGGATCGGGATCCAACGACTTCGGAGTTGTCTCCTTCCTTCCACAATCTTTATGGTCTAAACATGATTATGCTATAACTTGGTTCCCCGACCATTTCTCCCTCAACTCTCTACAATTTTGTGAGGTTCTTTCTTCTCTTTCTTCATCTCTACCCCAAAATTCAATGAGCCCTAACTCACTCTTCCTCATGGACTGTACAAGAAACATCCATTTTAGGGATTTGAAGCTCTCTCACACTGCTTTTAGAGACACAATCACAACTGCTCCCACTCTTATTTTAGGGTTCTTAAAGCTCCTTTGGCTTCAACTGGTTGCTCCTCCCTTTCCAATTGAATCCCCAATGCCCCAAAATCCCATACCTACTCTGCTTCCTTCTCCGGCAACCACTGCTACACCTTAACCTTTTTCAGCCTCTTTCTACCCAATTGATGCCCCAATGAGCATCTACGATCCCCACAATGCTTTTAGCATGGTTGGTTTGCTCCGAGCTTCCCTCAATCATTGTACCCTATAACCTCGGTCAAGGTCCTCACTGGAGCTCATTGCCTAGACACCCCAACACCCCTCTAACCACAGAAACGACTGCCCTAAATTCACCTCACCTCCAATAGTGTTATTACTATCTTTGTGCTCATGGTTTTTCCCCCATATTAATGTTTTTGTATCAAGGTTAGTTTCCTCTATTTTACCTTGTTTCTCCACAAACACATGTTTCCTTGGACTTCTCCTCCGCGTGTGCTTTCCCCAACTCCAGTTGCGGTCATCGAACTTGATCGCCTGGGATTTTGTACCGCAACTGTGAGGTATTTTTGAGACCACCCCTTCCTGATGACATCTCAGCCATCGCCAACCAGAGCTAGAGATCTTGTGCACATTAGAGCTAGTGTGTTCGCTCGATGTCTTTTTCAGGGAGTGAGGAATGCAATGGCAGTCTCCACATCAGAAGAGAAGTAGAGTTACTCGAGCTATGATCGAAGGATTATCCCAGGAAATGCGCCTCGCACCATGGTAGGGAAAGAAGAAGCTAGGTCAATGATCCAAACCTATTCTAGGGTTGTATCTTGTGTCATTTTGTACTTTTATCACATTCAAATGCATTAGAATTACATGTTATTCTCCCCAATATGATTATCATTGCAAATATGCTTATGGATGTTCTTTACGCTGTTTTTCAGGTACTTGGACCATGCTTAGATGGAAGAGAGAGAGAAAGGGAGTTCTAGGGTTCCCCCACTCAAGGAGGGGCCCAAACGAAGGCCCTAAAGTATCCCTCAACCCACCTCCAGTGGCCAAGAATCATCCCCGAGCAAAGACATCCAAAAATGACAAAGTTAGAAGAGAAATCAAGAAGTCAAGCCTCACCACGGCCGTGGCCACAATGCCACGGCCGTGGGTTTATTGCCCAGTTCCAACAGGTTGCAACAGGGAAATCCTTAGATCGCCCACGACCGTGGCCAGTGAAGACAACACGACCGTGGCCATCAACACGGTCGTGGTCAGGAGAAGAGAACACGGCCGTGGCACCCTGCCACAGTCGTGGGAATTAATTACGAAAAGTCAGTTGCCAACAGGGAATTTGCCCGGAAAGCCACGACCGTGGCCAAGTCGCCACGACCGTGGCTGATGCTGATCAAGACGCCCATGGCCCCTCCCCACGGTCACCTCCAACTCCTCCAAAATGTCCGTGTTATCCAACACGACCGTGGTGCATGCTACTCACCACGACCGTGGCACTCCGCCACGGCCGTGGCCACCACCATATTTTGTTTTGTTCACCACTTCCTTCACACCACGACCGTATTCACCCCCCACGACCGTGACCCACTACCCTCACCATGGCCGTGGCACACCCACCACGACTGTGGTGATCACCTACCCTATACAACTTTCCACTACTTTTCCTATTTTACCCCCACTCAGCCCTAGCTCCTATATAAGCACTAGCTACTTCTAGGGCTCGACAGAGAGCACCCCCTGGACGCAACCTAGCTGCTCCCTTGCCTCCATTACTCCCATCCACCTACTTCCTTGCATTTAATCCCATTTCCACCCACTTTCCACTCATTTCCACCATAGAAACCTAGTTTCTCTAGGTTTCTATCCATCCATTCCACCATTTCCATGCTCTTGGGCACCTTTGGAGGAGGAGGTTCGTGGCTAGAAGTAAGGAGGTGAAGGTGGTCGAGCTTCATCAAGCATCCATGGCGTTTCCTACTCTCTTTCCCTTCTCCTTTGTTCCTGATTTGATCATGTATAGCTAAGCCCCCTTGGGTGGGATGTTTGGGGCAAAAATGTGACTGTGATACCATGTTGGGGGAATATAATTTGTAATGAACACATTTCACTTCTATGATGATTGCCTTTTCTTGTATCTCAATTCCCATTACTTCTGTATGTGATTGTTGTTTAATTACATTAATTGCTTGCCTTGTGGTGCTTGAAGACATTTGCCTCTAGGGTGTTGGTTTCTATGTTGCTATCATAGAATTGGCTCCTAGGTCCCTAATTCGGATCCCTAGCTAGCCCCCTATCTTCCTACATAATCACCTTCTTCCTACATGAAAATGTGAGTTCTAAGTGACTAGTATAAGTGTGATTAGTGCAATTGCCTAGGATTTCCTAAAGGCTGAGGTGGATAGTGGCATGAGGTCAAATATCCTCATCTCTACTCCCATCCTCACCCTTGGTCCTCAATTGACTAATACCATTTATCCTAGAGATCTAGACTTGGTAAGTCCTATGAGAATTACACCTAGCCCTAGTTCTCCAACTAGTAGCATAGGGTACATTCTCATAGCACCCACCTTGTTGTTTGGTTTGGTAATCTAGAATGAAATATGCTAATTGCTTATTATGGTGACATCCCCCAACTAATGTCAAGGTCACATTCCCAAATGGCCCACCTCCTTCATCTAATTGCTTAAAACCTCAATTGCTCTGTTTGCTTGTTAATGCTAGTGTAGTTCTCTTGCTTTAGTTAACTTATTTAATTGCCTAGTTTTGTTAGCTAAGTGTTAATTTAGGTCTTTGATATTGATTAGTGGTTAACTTAGGTTCTCAATTGTTAGTTGCTTGCTTAGTCTAGTACAACTTGTTCTTGCTCTTGTTTAGATAGCTTGTTAACTTAGATTGCTAATTTAGCCTCTTGATAACCTAGTTTCATATTGCTTTTCATACTTTCTCTCTTAGCGTAATTAACAACCAATCAACCTTTAAACCCTAAAAACCTTACTCTCTGCAATAGGAACATAGCTCACACCTTCTAACTCTAGAGCCCCCTCTATCTCCGTGGTTCGACCCCGCATCTTGCCCTTGATCTATACTACAACAATACCCCGTACGCTTGCGGGCGAATTGTTTTAGTTTTAGTGATAGACTCGATCTGGGACCATACAAATTTTGAAAGCAAGGATCCCACCTTCATCCCGTGCCTCCCGACCTCATGGATTGCACTTGTTGCAAGCCTCTAGCGGGAGCACACCAAGCTTTCTGGCGCCGTTGCCGGGGATAGAGGCGCTCAGCCTAGTTAGATAGTGTAGCTTAGCCTTTCCTTTTTTCCTCACTATTGCTATTATTTATTCTTTGTGTTACTCCTGCATATTGGTTCGCTAACTTGGCTCCTTGTTGTTTGTTTGTGACTTGCGCAGGTGATAGTTGTGCATGCGTAGCACGCGTTAGACTTGCACCGACTTGGTGGTTTACGACCCTGAGATTGGGAGAAGAAGGTGTCAAGCTCGCCGCAACCTACACCGAGAGGCCGAGATGGCTGAGAACAACCATGATGGCGACGCTCAGCCACCTCCTCTGCATCACCCGCTTCATGAGTACTTCACGCCGGGGAAATACAACTCCCCCATCACCACTCTAGTTGACCAGATGCCAGGTCAATAGTTCTCCATCCCGCCGGCACTCTTGGGGCTTCTCCCTACATACTTCGGTATGGAGAACGAGAACCCCTACCACCACATAGACGCGTTCCTTGAAACATGCTCTACCTTTCGCACGCCAGCCGCCACTGACGACTCAATCAGGAGGATGCTCTTTCCTTTCTCCCTCAAGGAGAAAGTCAAGGAGTGGTACATTTCGAGGCTAGAGTTTGTCACTTGGAATGAGGTGAAGAACGAGTTTCCCAAGAAGTTCTTCCCCATAGCCAAGTTATCCTACATGAGAAGGTGCATCACATCGTTCGCCCAAAAAGAGAACGAACCCTTCCACGAAGCGTGGGAGAGGTTCCAGAAGCTGCTCCATGACTGCCCTCATCATGAGGTTCCTCTTTGGCAGCTAGTTCATGCCTTCTACACCGGGCTTGAGGAGCAAAGCCAAAACAATGTAGATTCTTCTTGCGGGGGCACGTTCATGGAAAAACTGCCCGAGGAATCATGGCCGCTGTTTGAGCATCTTGCTGAGAATTCACGCCACCGAGCTTCCACTAAAGGGGGCATTGCGACCGGAACTACACCCCTCCCCCTTCCTCCGTGGCTCCCGCACGCAATGCCACCGACCCTGACGTGATGAAAATGATGGCAGATATGATGCGGATGATGAAGAATCAAGTGGGTGGCTCTTCTAGCCAACCCGCAATGGCTGTGGATACTGTAGATGAGAAAGTCAACACTTTATATTCCTTTGGTGGCCGCAACAACCAGGGCCCAATGTCCAGTTCCTACACTTTCGAGTGGAGGAACCACCCCAACTTCTCCTGGAAACAACAGAACGAGGAAGGGCAAGGGCAGGGGCAACAAAAGCCACGCTATAGCTCCAAGTTTGAGGATGAGGTACTAGGAAGGATAAGGAGCCTAGATGAAGTAAAAAAAGATGTCAATGCACATGGGCATTCTATAAACCATCTTAAGCAGAGGTTGGACCAAATTTCTCTCTCTTTGGCTAGAAGAGGAAGAGGGTAGACTTCCATCTCAACCACTACCAAATTCGAACAATGATGGGGTTTTTCTAGAGAACACTTCGAGTGCTTATGTTCCACCATCTTACCAAGCCCTACCAAACCCCTATGCTCCTCCGCCTCCTCAAGCGCTGCTCAATTATCAATATGCTCCACCCCCACCTCACACTTACCAACAACCACCTCCACAATATCACCCCCCACCACAACAACAACCGCAACCCCAATTCATCCTTCAAAACCCCAACTCCCCTCACCAAAGGCCTCCACCACCCCAACAGCCACAACCACCTCCACAAGCTCCCTCTTCTACCACCCATGAGCATGTGAAGGTTGTGACTACGTTGAGGAGTGGCAGGACCTTAGAGAGGCCCCATGGTACAGTTGTTGGCAGAGATGACACTGAGGCAGAGCAGGTTGATACTGAGATGCAGATTGATGATACTGTGATAAGAGGCATTGTTGATACCGAGACGCCGAGCAGTGATATTGTGATATCGAGCCGTGATATCGTGATTCCAGTGATACCGGTGGATGATACTATTGATTTGGACCGATTGGGTTCCCAACTCCCTCCATATCCTGATGCACTTGGGGAGCCTTTTGTTGCAAAGAAAAAGAAGACGCATGCAGATGATATTTTGGAGATCTTCAAGAAAGTTAAAATCAACATACCTCTTCTAGATGCAGTCAAGCAAATTCCATCCTATGCAAAGTTCCTTAAAGAATTATGCACCTTCAAACGAAAGAAAATAGGGAGGAAGCCTAAGAAGATCAAGCTCACTGAGTAAGTGAGCTCCATTCTCCAACACACCATCCCCCAGAAAAGAAAAGACCCCGACGCTCCCATCATCTCATGCTACATCGGGGCACATCGCATAGACGAGAATCTTCTTGACTAGGGGTCTAGCGTAAACTTGATGCCGTATGATCTGTTTGCTGAGCTCCAAATGGGGGAGTTGAGGCCATCCCATTGCACTCTACAGTTGGACGACCGATCTGTGAAGACACCTAGAGGGCATGTGGATGATGTGCTGGTCCGTCTTGATGAGGATACTTCTGCCTTCTTCCCAGCCGATTTTATCATTCTTGATATGGAAAAAGAAGCTAGAAAGGTGCCAATCATCTTGGGGAGACCTTTCTTAGCCACAGCTGATGCCATGATCCATGTGAGGACTGGGACCATGTATGTTACATTCATGCACATGAAGATCCAGTTGAACATCTTCAAGTCTTCTACTACAGTTGAAGTGATAGGGGCCACCGAAGAAGATTGTTATTTGGTGGAATGCCTAGATGAGATTGTTGAAGAGTTCCTACCTGCGTGGATTGAGACTGCCACTCAAGATAGAGGTCTTGAACCAATTGTTGAGTTCCCTGATGACGATGATGAAGATGATGAAGAGTGTGAGCTAGCCTTAGTGGCTGCAAGTCAGGACCTTCCTTCTATTTCTGCACCATTGAAGAACTCCCTTGAAGCACCCCCCGCTCTTGAGTTGAAGAAACTTCCTGAAGGATTGAAGTACGCTTTCCTTTGCTCAAATGACACCCTCCCGGTGATCATTTTCTCCATTCTCTCTCCTGAGCAAGAAGATGCCTTGATGGAAGTCTTGAGGAAGAACATCCAAGCCATTGGATGGTCTATTGCTAACTTGAGAGGGATTGACCCCTCTATTTGTGTGCATCGGATATACTTAGAAGAAGATGCGAGACCGACCCGCCAAATGCAAAGAAGGCTAAATCCAAAGTTGAAGGACGTTGTAACTCAAGAGGTTGTAAAGTTGCTTGATGCAGGGATCATCTATCCCATTTCTGACAGTACGTGGGTGAGTCCCATCCAAGTTGTGCCCAAGAAGGGTGGGATTACGGTTGTAGAAAATGCCGATGGTGAGCTTATGCCGGTGAGAGAGCAATCCAAGTGGAGAATGTGCGTTGATTATCAGAAGCTCAATGAAAAGACAAAGAAGGATCACTACCCACTTCCATTTCTTGATCAGATTTTAGAGAGATTGGCTGGGCAGAGCTTCTACTGCTTTCTTGACGGATACTCAGGATATTTTCAGATTGCGGTGCATCCGGCGGACCAGGATAAGACGACATTCACTTGTCCAAGTGGTACATTTTCCTATCGGAGAATGCCATTTGGATTGTGCAATGCACCTTCCACTTTCCATAGATGTGTAACCTCAATCTTCGCTGACATGCTTGATTCGTCACTTGAAGTTTTCATGCATGATTTTTCAGTTTTCAGGAAAACCTTTGATGAGTGCTTGCTACATCTAGCTGCTATTCTGGAAAGATGTGTGAAAGTTCGCTTAGTTCTATCTTGGAAAAAGAGCCATTTCATGGTACCTGAGGGTATAGTTCTGGGACATCGAGTTTCTAAAGATGGGATTGAAGTTGACAAGGCCAAGGTGGGCCTTATTTCTACACTCGACCTTCCTTCCACCGTAAGACATGTTTGATCTTTCTTGGGACATGCAGGTTTCTACCGTCACTTTATCAAGGACTTTAGCAAAATCTCAAGACCACTCTGTCGATTACTTGAGAAAGATGTCGAATTTCAGTTTGATGACAAATGTGTTGAATCCTTCAATCATTTAAAAGAGAGGCTTATCTCTGCTCCTATCATGCAGCCCCCAGATTTCTCTCTGCCATTTGAGATCATGATGGATGCATCCGATATGGTGGTGGGGGATGTGCTGGGTCAACGCATTGGCTGAATTCCTCATGCTATCTATTATGCAAGCAAAACATTAGACGATGCTCAAAGAAACTATACGACTACCGAGATGGAGTTGCTTGCGGTGATCTTCGCTCTTGACAAGTTCCGGCCGTATCTCTTGCAAAACAAAGTGACAATCTACACAGACCATGCTGCGTTGAAGTATCTCATGTCCAAGAAAGACTCAAAGCCAAGGTTGATCTGATGGATTTTGTTGCTCCAAGAATTTGACATAGAAATTGTGGATAAGAAAGGAATAGAAAATGGTGCTGCAGATCATCTCTCCCACCTTGATGGACCTTTTGATATGACAAGTCCAATCAAAGGGACAATGCCACATGAACAACTCCTCTTAGTCTCATCTATCCAAAAGCCATGGTACAAGCACATAGCGAATTTCCTAGCCAGTGGGAGGATACCGAGCATGTGGACAAGAGAGGAAAGCAAGAGATTGTTTGCTATGGTAAAGAACTATATTTGGGATGACCCTCACCTCTTTAAGTATTGCCCAGACCAACTCATTAGGAGGTGCATTCCGGAAATGGAGCAGCAAGAAGTCTTATCTATGTGCCAATCTGGAGTGTGTGGAGGCCATTTTGGAGGGAAATGCACGGCCGCCAAAGTTCTTCAATGTGGATTCTACTGGCCGACTTTGTTCAAAGATGCTCATGACTTTTGCAAGAGTTTCTTCAAGTGCCAAAAAGTGGGCACCATCTCAAAGAGGGATATGATGCCTCTATCACCTATTCTTGTGGTAGAAGTGTTTGATGTTTGGGGGATTGACTTTATGGGTCCTTTCCCTCCTTCTTTCGGGTATGTCTACATCTTGGTCGCCATAGACTATGTATCAAATTGGATTGAGGCTGTGGAAACAAGGACAAATGATCACAAGGTGGTGTGTGATTTTGTGAAATCCAACATCTTTAGCCGTTTTGGTATTCCAAGGGCTATGATTAGCGATGGCAGGAGTCATTTCATCCACCACACTTTTGAAGGGCTGCTAAAGAGACATGGAGTGAACCATCGTGTAGCTACTCCTTACCACCCTCAAACGAGTGGTCAAGTTGAGTTGGCAAATCGGGAGATAAATCTCATTTTGGAGAAGACAGTGCGACTGGACCGCAAGGATTGGTCATTTCACCTCAATGAAGCTTTATGGGCATATAGGACTGCATACAAAGCCCCGATTGGCACTACACTGTTCAAGCTTTTCTATGGTAAGAGTTGCCATTTGCCGGTTGAGATGTAGCACAAGGCATTGTGGGCCTTGAAGACGATGGACTTCGATGAAGAGAAAGCCAGAATGAAAAGAAAGTTTCAATTGCATGAGCTAGAAGAAATGCGGCATGAAGCATATGAAATGTCAAAGAGCTACAAGGAAAGAACCAAGTTTCTACATGACAAGATCATAAAGAAGAAAGAGTTTGAGCCCAGCAAATGGGTATGGCTATACAATTCAAGGATGAAGTTCTTCCCCGGAAAGCTTCGTTCTAGATGGGAAGGTCCTTACCTTGTCAAGAAGGTGTACCCATCCGGGGCAGTGATCATTTGTGCAAAAGAAGGAGCTAAGGAATTCGCTGTTAATGGACAAAGGATGAAATCTGTTGTTGAGGTCAGCCCGGACAAGGCCAACCAAGATTTTGATATTGTCATGCTTATAGAAGAAGAATCCGAGGAAGAAGAATGCTTGGACGAGGATGAGAAAGGGATTTACTACAAGGATCTTTTGAAGATTCCGAAAAAGTGAAAAAGTCCAACAATCAATAAGCCTGCTAAAGGCGTTAAATTTAGCGCTAGTGGGAGGCAACCCACATGGTTTGAGATTCTCGAACCCTTCTTTTGATACTTTAGTTTTGTTTTACACAAATACACACACACACACTTGTGCTTTACAGTTTTTGTTTGAGTTTTGAAGATGGCAGGTGATAGACATTAGAGAGAGAGGATCTAGAAGTTAAGTCAAGGTCATTCAAGAAGATTTGTGGCCAAAGAACCAATGAAATCGAAAGTCCAAGTTTTGAATCTTGGAAAACTAAAGAAACAACCCTAACACAGCCGTGGCGACAGACCACGACCGTGGTGTGCTGGTCCAAACATGACCATGGCCCTTTGCCACGGCCGTGGGAATTATTGCTGTAATATTGGCCAAGTTACAGGTTGTTTTGAAGATCGGCCACGACCGTGGCGAGCTACCACGACCGTGGTGAAGGAGACTGCCCACGACCGTGGTCCTCACCACGGCTGTGTTACAGAAGGTGGGCCACGACTGTGGGAATTTATGCTGCAAATTGGCCGAAGTTCCATGTTGTTTTGAAGTTCAGCCATGACCGTGGCAAGTCGCCACGACCGTGGTGAGGTCAGACCGGGGAGTTCTTTATCGACAACACGACCGTGGCACCCACCACGGCCGTGCTTGTTGGATAAATTGGACATTATGATAAATCCCTTTGTTTCGATGATGACAAACATTTCATTCTTATTATTCTAACGAGCTACTTGAGTGTGCAGGATTATGGTGGATGACAAAGCAACTAGGGAAATCACGAGCTTACATATTTACTTTCATGCAATGTAATCATTATTGTAAAAACTTGTACAGTTATATAATGTACAAGTACTTAGATTGCATGTAAATCAAGTGTTAGATCTTCCCTAGCTACACACCATAGTTAGACAAGTCATCCCTTCCAAAAGGATCACATTATGCACACTCATAAACACACTTAGTGGTTTAATTATAAGATTGAAATAGAGTCAATCTCGGTCGACCACACTCCTCGACCGAGACACTCTCGGTCGACAAACTTCTCGACCGAGATTGACCAAAAGTAGCCGTTAGACACAGCAGTTGACAGTTGCAAATAAACGTTAATCCAGAGAGCCTGTCGGTCGACGAATCCTCGACCGACTGGGCATCTCGGTCGACAAGTCCTCGACCGAGATGGTCTCTGACAGCAACTGCAGAATTAGTTAACTAGCCGTTGCTAATGCGCCTAACTTATTCCTAACGGCTAGTTAAGCACTAGGAACCCCCTAGAAGTTGTCTAGAACGTCCTTAAGCATACATAGGTCATTCCTATAAATAGGACATGCCTTAGGTCACCAAAGAAGATCTAAGATATACTAGTGCTATACTTGAGCTTGAATACACACTTGCAATCTGTTTTAGAGCAATAGAGCAATTCCAACACTTGCCATTCATTCCTATTGCTCCCATTTCGTGTCCTATAGGCTAGTATCTCCTATCCACTACAATCACATTGTCATACACATTGGTTAGGAGATCTACACGCTTGATATAGGCAAATCAAGCCTTGTGCTAAAAGGATAAGTTGTAATTTCCGTTTTCTTTCTTATTCCTTGTTATCTTTTGTACTCTCCTTGCTACTCCTAGGGTTGGAGGCTGCGGATTGGAGAGGGTTGACTTCTCAGGTGGAGAAGGGGACTTCAAGCTACTTCAAGAAGGCTATCGCACGGGAAGCTACTTCAGAAGGCTGGTGCAACGGGTGTTGGTGCATCTACTTCAAGGGAAGGCTGCTTCAAGGTTGGGCGATTACTTCTAGGTGAAGGCTGCTTGAAGGGTTTGGGAAAAGAAATTGTATTTTATGTAAAGTCCTTGCGAGGTAATAAAATAGATTTCTTTTCAAATCCCGGTTGGGTAAGCAACCGGGTAGTGGACTGACTACCTTAGTATTTGCTAAGGCTAGGAACCACTCTAAACCCTTGTGTCTCCTTGTCCAATCTTTCTTTGTGGTTGCTTGAGTTTAAATTATTTTAGAATTATTATAAAACTCTATTCACCCCCCCTCTAGAGGTTTTCAATTGGTATCAGAGCAGGCTTCAAGGAGCCCTAACAAGGTCTTGAAGAGATAAAAGGAGGAGGTGACTACAACCACAAGAAAAGGAGCATGGACCAATGTTCGACAAGTTGCAATTGGTGCTTAGGAACAAAGCACTCTACGTCTAGATGTCCATGGAGGTCAAAGAAAGAAGATACACATAAAGAATGTTTCGTTGCTACAATAAGTGAGGAAGAAGAAGAAGAGGTAAGCTTGCTTGATTTACCTAAGGAAGAGTTAGTTGCTATCATTGAAGAAACACATAATAAATATGTTGAATGCAAAAAGAAGTTAAAGAAATCTAGTAAAGAAAATGATGATCTAAATGCTAGACTTCTTGCTCTTACATCTGAAAATGACGATTTATATGCCAAATTGAATACTCTTAGTTTTGAAAAAGATAGCATTGTTTCTGAAAATCGTACTCTAAAATCATCTCAAAGTAGTAGTGAGGTGAAGATTTTCACTCTAGAAACAAATTATGATCTTCTATGTCAAGAAAAAGCTGAACTGCTTGCAAAGTTAAATGATATTCAAAAACAACCTGTTTTGTGTACACATCTAGATTATGATAATATAGTAAAAGAAAGGAATTCTTTATCATCAAATCTAGATCAAGCAAAACTAGACATCAAGAAAAGAATGGATGAGATAGCCAAGCTACAACAACAAGTTCGTAGTTTGAATAACAATGGCATTCTTGACCAAATTCTAGATAATCCTTATCGACAAATTGGAAGGAGTGGACTAGGTTATAAGCCTAAAGGTAAATCTCATCAAGAACCTAGTTGGAGAAGGACACAAGCGAGTCAATCAATGAATGTACATAGAGGCAAATATACATTTGTACAAAAGAACAACCTAGACCAAAATCATAGAAAGAGATATGAGGTTGATTCTATATGTTGCCACTATTGTTTACGTCTTGGACATTACTCCTTCTCCTGCCCATACAAGAAAAAGGATGTTGAGTTGGTATGGGTTCCAAAATCCCCAAATTGACTCGATTAGACTAAGTTGAGATATGACCAAAGCCTTTAATTTGCATATCTTTATGTCTATCTCAACTTAACATGTAGGGATAATAAATCGAAACTTAAAAGATTTGATTTAAAGGTTATCTTGATCTAAATTAAACTAAACTTTCAAATTGCATAATTGAATTAAAATAATATAAATTTCACTTGAAAACTATTACTGAAACACATTTCAGAAACAATACAGAAACTTTCTCGGTCGAGAAACTATTCGACCGAGAACACTTTCGGTCAAGCAATAGTCGACCGAGCAGATTACTGTCTTCAAGTTCTGCTGTATCTATTGTTGCTATCAATTTGTTGTAAATGTTTGATCAAGATTAAATTGCAGGAAATATTTTGAATCAAATCATATTGATCTCTCTACATCATGCATATAAAATCTTTAAACATATTGCAAAAATAATATATGAAGACTAATCTTTGAACAAACTTTCCTCCTTAGTTAAGAAAGTTTATTAAGCATGTTCATAGTTTGTCTTAAAACTGAAAACTCATGAAACATGAATAAGATTCATTTGGACTATCATCAAATTGATTTGAAAATGAATCATGTTAGTTTAAAACTAAGGAAATTACTGTTTCACATAGATTATCCTAAGTATTTCTTGATTCATGTATGCAAACCATGAATAGTCATTGTTCTTTATCATTGTGATTCAGTTCATATGAAGATATCTGCACAAATGATAAAACTAAATGGCACAAATGCATTTCACATATACGTACTCAAATTGGAAATCTACAGTAAAATTGCTGAATAATCTTTTGACGGATCTATGTGCCATCTATTTGTTATTTTACATGCAAAACTAGTTGAAGATCTTTTTGATATCATCATGTTTAGAATTAACTATTTCACATGATTTTCTAAAGTATCTCCTGGTCTATCTATATAGAAATCATGTGTTATGACATGATTACAATTACTGTATCTCATGAAATAATTATGGTTCTATCATTGCATCATGGGTATGCTTTCACTATTTTATCATTCAACTCATAAAAATGATGCTATGCTACATAGAACTTTAAGGTTTGAAATAAAATGAAGAATTTCTCAATAAGTATCTATAAGAAATTGAGATATTAATCATGCCTTCATTGTTAAGAAGATGTTTTCATATTAAGTATCACTTAACATGCTTCATTATGCTTTGATTCATATATAAAAATATTGAATGATCATTATAATTGTATATATCATAAAAGCATCTTGACATAATAGATAATAATTGTGGACACAACTTGTGATCAAGATGTTGCTATGCCAAGCCAAACGATGTCTCTTAGAACAAAATATTATTGTTTTATCTATTTGCTTGTTCTAAGAAATCAAAAGCAAATATTTTGACTTTAAAGATATTAATCTTGCTCTCAAAATATATGTTTCTAAAAGGATATTACGATAAGGATATAAGAAGAAATGGGATTTAATATTTCTGTACCCATAACCATATGAAACATCATTTACAATAAATGTAAAACATGCTTTCTAGAAAAATCTAGGTCAAAGACTTCACTATGACGCTCATATTAAGTTCTTATAATGGGTATATCTTAATATGCTTCAAATTGATATTTATAGCTATCTGCAGAATTTGCCTCTTGGTTAAAACAAAACTTAGCCAAGGGGCGCCATGGTCGTAGTCAAGGGCGACCTAAAATAAGCTTTGACAAAATGCTTATTTGGACATCAATTTATTGATTTTAATCTTAGTATACTTTTAATAAAGGTCAAAATCAACATTTAAAATTATTTGTGACCTTAAAAGCATTAAATTGCTTAAATTGTAAGATTAAGGGGGAGCTTCTAAAAACAAATTGGTTTTATTAATTAAGAAGCTTAGAAAAACATTGTAAACATCATTTGAAGATTGTTATGAACCTAGTATTTTTACTCTTGATTATGAAGCAATCTATGAATTTTATAAAAATGATATATTTTGTACTTAAAGGAACTCTCTAAACAAACCAGGGCTTAACATCCCTTGCATTTGGTTGGAGACATTTTCATGTACTCTAATATTAAAGGATTCTCATTTAATTTAGGGCTTAACATCCCTTGATAGATGAGAGATAAATATACATTCATCATAAGCTTAAGGGAATCTCATATCATTTCAAGGCTTAATATCCTTTGCAAATGATTGAGAAACAAATAGTGGATAAATCAGACATAAATCCATGTTTCTAAAAGGATATCTATTTAAGGGGGAGCAAAATGTAAAATTAAGGGGGAAAAGAAAATAAAATATTCAAATTGGATATCTTTTTGAAATGACAAAGGGGGAGAAAGAATATAAAATCAAAAATATAAATATAAATGAGTTTCATCTTGATTGCCAGCACTCACACTTGTAAAACAAGAATGGCTACAAAAGGTAATCTTCAGGTATGAAACTCACATGCTTTATATTTCCGTATTTCATATTTTAGGAAATGTTTGTCATCTTCAAAAAGGGGGAGATTGTTGGATAAATTGGACATTATGATAAATCCCTTTGTTTCGATGATGACAAACATTTCATTCTTATTATTCTAACGAGCTACTTGAGTGTGCAGGATTATGGTGGATGACAAAGCAACTAGGGAAATCACGAGCTTACATATTTACTTTCATGCAATGTAATCATTATTGTAAAAACTTGTACAGTTATATAATGTACAAGTACTTAGATTGCATGTAAATCAAGTGTTAGATCTTCCCTAGCTACACACCATAGTTAGACAAGTCATCCCTTCCAAAAGGATCACATTATGCACACTCATAAACACACTTAGTGGTTTAATTATAAGATTGAAACAGAGTCAATCTCGGTCGACCACACTCCTCGACCGAGACACTCTCGGTCGACAAACTTCTCGACCGAGATTGACCAAAAGTAGCCGTTAGACACAGCAGTTGACAGTTGCAAATAAACGTTAATCCAGAGAGCCTGTCGGTCGACGAATCCTCGACCGACTGGGCATCTCGGTCGACAAGTCCTTGACCGAGATGGTCTCTGACAGCAACTGCAGAATTAATTAACTAGCCGTTGCTAATGCGCCTAACTTATTCCTAACGGCTAGTTAAGCACTAGGAACCCCCTAGAAGTTGTCTAGAACGTCCTTAAGCATACATAGGTCATTCCTATAAATAGGACATGCCTTAGGTCACCAAAGAAGATCTAAGATATACTAGTGCTATACTTGAGCTTGAATACACACTTGCAATCTGTTTTAGAGCAATAGAGCAATTCCAACACTTGCCATTCATTCCTATTGCTCCCATTTCGTGTCCTATAGGCTAGTATCTCCTATCCACTACAATCACATTGTCATACACATTGGTTAGGAGATCTACACGCTTGATATAGGCAAATCAAGCCTTGTGCTAAAAGGATAAGTTGTAATTTCCGTTTTCTTTCTTATTCCTTGTTATCTTTTGTACTCTCCTTGCTACTCCTAGGGTTGGAGGCTGCGGATTGGAGAGGGTTGACTTCTCAGGTGGAGAAGGGGACTTCAAGCTACTTCAAGAAGGCTATCGCACGGGAAGCTACTTCAGAAGGCTGGTGCAACGGGTGTTGGTGCATCTACTTCAAGGGAAGGCTGCTTCAAGGTTGGGCGATTACTTCTAGGTGAAGGCTGCTTGAAGGGTTTGGGAAAAGAAATTGTATTTTATGTAAAGTCCTTGCGAGGTAATAAAATAGATTTCTTTTCAAATCCCGGTTGGGTAAGCAACCGGGTAGTGGACTGACTACCTTAGTATTTGCTAAGGCTAGGAACCACTCTAAACCCTTGTGTCTCCTTGTCCAATCTTTCTTTGTGGTTGCTTGAGTTTAAATTATTTTAGAATTATTATAAAACTCTATTCACCCCCCCTCTAGAGGTTTTCAGTGCTACCCAACCCTGGCCACCTGCCATGATCGTGGACGAACCCGGTTCAGAAAAAAAATATGTTTTTAAACATCTAAACCCGACCCCCACCCTCATTCTTTCGTCTTCCACCTCCAACAACGCACCATGGTGGCGGAAAACGGCCGTGGGCTCCCCCGCTTGTCACCTCCAACCCCCAAAACCACCTCCTTTTTATCCCCAATCCATTCCAAATCGATCCCCAGCCATTCCTCTACCATTCCCACCGTCCAATCTCTCCTAAACGCATCTCCATCTCCATTCCCATCACCTACCGCTTCCGCCCACCATTCCCTCCGCCGGTCACAATCGGTGAGCGGATCACACTCCCGCTCATCCGATAGCCACCACATCACAGACGCTACCTACGAGGGGGAGGACGAAGAAGAGGAGGAGTCCATGGGGGTCGACTTGGACAACCTCATAGATGAAATTGAGCCGACGACCGCAAAAAGAAACCAGAGATCTAAAGCGGCGCCGTCCTCATCCAGGCTGCCTCCAAAGCCCGCACCACCCTGCCACTCGACATCCAGCGCGGCGGCGAGACGTGATGTGCAGCTGCGACCCTCGCGGCAACTGAAGCAAGAAGAGGTGCAGTCGGCCCACTGGTAAAATTTTGACACCAGGACGGGGTCACAATCCTTTGCGATGGAGGTAGAACAAGATAGCGAGGAGGAAGAGGTGGAGATGGATCCGGAAGGAGAAGATGTTTTGACATATTTGGAGGCGGACAGAGAAAAGACCCTGAGCAAAGCACCGGCGGGGATGTCCTATGGTAGATGATACAGGAAAAAGAAGATTGATCTTGTCTACCCCGAGTGCATGATGAGGCGAGTCGTCGCCACCAAGTACGGGTCTTAGAAAGTGATCGATGATCTAGGGATCAAGGAGGCAGTGGAAAGGAGCTTAAAGAGAATAGGGTTGTGGGATATCCTTTTCACACCACAGCCAACCTATGTCGCCTTGACCCGAGAATTCTTCGCTACTCTCGAAAGGACTAAAGTGAGGGGTTGTGACGCAATCAAATTTTACATAATGGGCAATGTGCACACCCTCACTTCCACTGATCTGAATGGGATATTTGCTGCAAGTCCTAAAGAGGCCATCAAGATGGATGACGGCTTGTTAGAGAAGGTGAAAGAACTGGATTATGCCTATTTCTGGGAGACAATCACAGGCAGCGGCGTGTACGATGCAGGAAGATCAAAAACAACCGCCATAAGCAATCCAATGATGCACTATGTGCAGAAGGTCGTGGCAAACACAATTGTAGGGAGGTATGATAATCAAGGCTCCATTTCACAAAAAGATATGTTTGTCTTGATATCGATGTACCTCAAGAAGCACCTCAACCTTGGTGTTCTATTGATTGATCATATGAAGTCCATACCCTATAAGAGCACAAAACCCTTTGTCATGGGTGGGTTTGTGACTTCGATTGCACTAGCGCTGGGATATGATCTCTCGGGGTTACAAGACGCACTTGAGGCAGAGTTTGTTGACCTCAACTACTTGGTGCGCTCACACACTATAAAGATAAAGGAAAAGAAGATGATCTATCTTACTACTAGTGTGCCGGACTTCGAGCTCGAGCTGCCATACCATGCGGCGCCTCTTCTTTCCGTGTTGGGAATTAATTTCAATTTGAAAGAACAACTTTTCAAATGGCAGCAAGAACACCCATGAGAGACGTATACAAGGGGAGCCACTGCCGCACATGAAGATGTTGCTGAATCTAATGTGTAAGGACATGAGCAAGAAAATGTAGAACAAAGGGAGCCCCGAAGAATAAGAAGGAGGGATGAGGGGACATCCCAGATGCAGCCGCCCTCATGGAATTCCTATGACATGGCTACCATCCAGGCGCACCTTGAGAGTATTCAGAAGACTCAAGGCGACATGCAGCTTGTCCAACAGTACATGTGGCAAAATCAACAGCAGATGCACTATCAGATCAACCACTTGTACCAATACCAACATGCCCAGGCAGCACGAAACCCCGAATGGGCTGTAGACTTTTGGGGTGGTATAGCTGGACATCCACATGCGTATCCTCCACCCCAGGATGACTACTGGGGGCACTATTACCAGCACCCTCCGCAAGGCTTAGCTCCATCCTCAGCTCCTCCTCCAGATCCTCCTCAGATGCCAGAATAGCCACCACAACCTTGACACTTCCCCTATCTACAGTAAGTTGTAGTTTCATGCTGAGGACATCATGATTCTAAAGTTTGGGGTGGGTAGGGTGTTACGCACCACCCTATCTCTCTCATTCTGTAATTTTGTTTCACCTTGCCATATAGTTCAGTTTGATTGTTACTCTTTGTTCATTGCATCTTTGCATGACATGTAGTTGATCTCTGCATTTTTGAGTAATTTTTCAAAATTTTTGTTTTTTTTCAGCCACGCATTGCATCTCATGTAGGTTTTTGTTAAATTTTGCATGTTTTAGCTAGGTTTTACTTGCTGTTTACCTAAAATTGTGTTTGAATGTGATTTAGTGCAATTTGGCACCTTTTTGGCCAATTTTTCCCAGATTTGATGTTTCTTGTCCAAAAAGCGTGTTTTGACTCAATCTTTACCATATTGAATAAAATTTCTTATCTTTGACAAATACAAGATGATATGCTATGATGAAGTGCTATGTGGTATCAACGAGTGACTTCTTACATGCTCGTCACCTCCCTTGGGAATGTGTTGGTTTGATTGAATTGTGATCCGAGCAAGCATAGAACGTTTAATGTTTGTGGAGTTACTTGATTGATATATGGATTTCATTTGGTTCATTCATGTGATGTGATACCTATGGTGCAGTGTCGGACTAGTTTTCATGCAGGAGACCTTATGTGGAAGATTATGCCAAGTGACCCCTCTTTGACCCGACCACTCTTTCATCATCTTCATACCTCTCCGCCTCATAAAAAGATGCCAAAGTGCACATATTAGCCGTGGCCACCTCCAAAAGTTCGGGGTGGCCACATCTTTATCTACCCACTTCACTCTATCCACCATATGCCCTACCTACATCAAGGGTAAAGAAAAAGGAAAAGAGAAGCAAAAATAAAATAAAAGGATGCTCTTGTTTAAGAGCATTCAAATGAAGAAAAGAAGAGTGTGTAATAGCACTCCAAATCTTACCGCAACCCTTTCTTCTTCTTTCATACCCATGGAGCTAGGAAACATTAAACCTAGCTCACTTTATCCCTTTTCCGCAGCCATGTGGGTCATTTGGCATAACTTGAAGCATAAGGTTGAAAGCATGAAGGTGAAACAACACTCCTAGTCATCGGCGATTAACATCATCATGAAATGGTCTACCCAGAACCTTATGGATGAGATATTGATAACTTGTGCAATCAATGCATTATATGCGAAGTTCATGTGCTTTGTGCTCTCTTCATGGTTGGTTTGTGAAACTAGAAGAGGAGGGAAGTGATTTGCATGTACCTAGTCACAATTGATCCCATTTAGCATTTGTCACCCATCATATTGCATTTGTCATTTCTTTTGATTGTGGAAAACGGAAAAGAGATTGAGTTGGAACATACTTGAGGACAAGTATGTTTCAAGTTTGGGGTGGTGATCCAACCCTATTCTAGGGCTGTATCTTGTGTCATTTTTTACTTTTATCACATTCAAATGCATTAGAATTACATGTTATTCTCTCCAATATGATTATCATTGCAAATATGCTTATGGATGTTCTTTGCACTATTTTTCAGGTACTTGGACCATGCTTAGATGGAAGAGAGAGAGAAAGGGAGTTCTAGGGTTCCCCCACTCAAGGAGGGGCCCAAACAAAGGCCCTAAAGTCTCCCTCAACCCACCTCCAGTGGCCAAGAATCATCCCCGAGCAAAGACATCCGAAAATGACAAAGTTAGAAGAGAAATCAAGAAATCAAGCCTCACCACGACCGTGGCCACAATGTCACGGTTGTGGGTTTATTGCCCAGTTCCAACAGGTTGCAACAGGGAAATAATGAGATCGCCCACGACCGTGGCCTCCCAGCCACGACTGTGGCCAGTGAAGACAACACGACCGTGGCCATCTGCACGGTCGTGGTCAGGAGAAGAGAACACGGCCGTGGCACCCTGCCACAGTCGTGGGAATTAATTGCGAAAAGTAAGTTGCCAATAGGGAATTTGCCCAGAAAGCCACGACTGTGGCCAAGTCGCCACAACTGTGGCTGATGCTGATCAAGACGCCCGTGGCCCCTCCCCACGGTCACCTCCAACTCCTCCAAAATGGCTGTGTTATCCAACACGGCCGTGGTGCATGCTACCCACCACGACCGTGGCACTCCGCCACGGCCGTGACCACCACCATATTTTGTTTTGTTCACCACTTCCTTCACACCACGACTGTATTCACCCCCCATGGCTGTGCCCCACTACCCTCACCACGGCCGTGGCACACCCACCACGACCGTGGTGATCACCTAACCTATACAACTTTCCACTGCTTTTCCTATTTTACCCCCACTTAGCCCTAGATCCTATATAAGCACTAGCTGCTTCTAGGGCTCGACAGAGAGCACCCCCTGGATGCAACCTAGCTGCTCCCTTGCCTCCATTACTCCCATCCACCTACTTCCTTGCATTTAATCCCATTTCCACCCACTTTCCACTCATTTCCACCATAGAAACCTAGTTTCTCTAGGTTTCTATCCATCCATTCCACCATTTCCATGCTCTTGGGCACCTTTGGAGGAGGAGGTTCGTGGCTAGCAACAAGGAGGTGAAGGTGGTCGAGCTTCATCAAGCATCCATGGCGTTTCCTACTCTCTTTCCCTTCTCCTTTGTTCCTAGTTTGATCATGTATAGCTAAGCCCCCTTGGGTGGGCTGTTTGGGGCAAAAATGTGACTGTGATACCATGTTGGGGGAATATAATTTGTAATGAACATATTTCACTTCTATGATGATTGCCTTTGCTTGTATCTCAATTCCCATTACTTGTGCATGTGATTTTTGTTTAATTACATTAATTGCTTGCCTTGTGGTGCTTGAAGACATTTGCCTCTAGGTTGTTGGTTTCTATGTAGCTATCATAGGATTGGCTCCTAGGTCCCTAATTCGGATCCCTAGCTAGCCCCCTATCTTCCTACATAATCACCTTCTTCCTACATGCAAATGTGAGTTCTAAGTGACTAGTATATGTGTGATTAGTGCAATTGCCTAGGATTTCCTAAAGGCTGAGGTGGCTAGTGGCATGAGGTCAAATATGCTCATCTCTACTCCCATCCTCACCCTTGGTCCTCAATTGACTAATACCATTTATCCTAGAGACCTAGACTTGGTAAGTCCTATGAGAATTACACCAAGCCCTAGTTCTCCAACTAGTAGCATAGGGTACATTCTCATAGCACCCACCTTGTTGTTTGGTTTGGTAATCTAGAATGAAATATGCTAATTGCTTATTATGGTGACATCCCCCAACTAATGTCAAGGTCACATTCCCAAACGGCCCACCTCCTTCATCTAATTGCTTAAAACCTCAATTGCTCTGTTTGCTTGTTAATGCTAGTGTAGTTCACTTGCTTTAGTTAACTTATTTAATTGCCTAGTTTTGTTAGCTAAGTGTTAATTTAGGTCTTTGATATTGATTAGTGGTTAACTTAGGTTCTCAATTTCTAGTTGCTTGCTTAGTCTAGTACAGCTTGTTCTTGCTCTTATTTAGATAGCTTGTTAACTTAGATTGCTAATTTAGCCTCTTGATAACCTAGTTTCATATTGCTTTTCATACTTGCTCTCTTAGCGTAATTAACAACCAATCAACCTTTAAACCCTAAAAACCTTACTCTCCGCAATAGGAACATAGCTCACACCTTCTAACTCTAGAGCCCCCTCTATCTCCGTGGTTCGACCCCGCATCTTGCCCTTGATCTATACTACAACAGTACCCCGTATTCTTGCGGGCAAATTGTTTTAGTTTTAGTGATAGACTCGATCTGGGACCATACAAATTTTGAAAGCAAGGCTCCCACCTTCATCCCGTGCCTCCCGACCTCGTGGATTGCACTTGTTGCAAGCCTCTAGCGGGAGCGCACCAGTCAACAAATGACCTTCATACCCTTGCAAGATCAATCACATTATCACTATCACAAGGGTATTTTGGAGATTTCACACACACTTTTAATTAATCTACTATAAGATTTATTTTACAACTAAATGACTAAATTACCCTTGCCTATTTGATTTATGTGTCACACACTTCTTAGTTTTATGTTCTTTTCTCTACTTATTTACATTGAATTTAATTTTGATTTATATCAAAGTCACACTATAGTTTCCTAACTTCTGATCGATCCATTTTGCAAAATGCATAACTTCTACATATGACCTCAAAAAATTATTTAAAAATATTCATTGGAAATCTCTCTTGATTTTCTATTGATTGGTGTTTTCAAATGTTGTATTCTACATTAAATCTCTTCAATTATTCAATGAAAAGATTTGGATTTCATGATTTTGAACTTAAGTACATATTATGAATTTAATCAAATTATAGGTGACAAGAGGCTCAATCAAGTCAGTTGGACTTGACCCTAAGGAGTTCTACCCTAGGTAAGCAGGCCATGCTTTTTTGGCACAAGTATTTTGGTTTATTGATTGTTATTTATGATTATGCACCTTATATGATTTCATGAATTATGAATATGTTGCCAAGAATACATCATGTATACTTATCATTGTTTGATTGTTTGATTACTTATAGTCTATGGTAAAACCCTAATTATGATTATTGATAATGAATTAAGATTTATGAATCATGCTCAAGAAGGGGAAACCTTATTATTGTTTATGAGGGAAAATACCATCATGATTCAAGGGGAGAAATACCATCATGTCAAAGTTTAAGGATCATGTTAATGTCAATGTTAAATTTAAGGTCAAGAAAAATGGAATTGAATTAGTTTTTATATGCTCTTGAATCATTGACCTCAAAGGGTCATCAAGGGCTTTCCTAGCATTAAGGGATTTCCTAGTAATCATGTGCTCCTAAGTGGGCATCATGGAGGGATGCATATACTTGCTCTTCAATTCTTCATGTCATTAATGAATCATGAATTCTTAAGAAAAATCATGTTCAAGTTTATACCAAGTTATTTCATGTCAATTTTACTCATGTCAAATTATATCTATTTTTATGTCATATAAAGTGCCAAATACCGCTTACTGATGTGATGTTTATTTTGAATGACTAGGGATGAGATGTCTGTAGGACTTGGAGCAAGTGCTGGATAAAAAGGACAAATCAAGATTAGGAAATCTTCAAGCTTTTCTTGGTGGGATGTCATTTACCAAACCAACCCAGAGATTTAGATGTCATGTATATCATGTTTATCCATGTCACCAAGTAGACTAGATTACATAGATGAACATTATGTAGTTTTCTTTTGTCAAGAACTATGTATGAATCGGTTTTAAATCAATGTGAAGTGTTTCATTCACTTTAATTACATGATTAGCCTATTGTGGCACCCACCTTGAGTAAAATGCTTTAGCTCATGTAATATGAAAAGTGGAGTGTTACACCAATGGTAGTGGTAGAGGCCATGGCCAGACATCGCAGGCAGGGTCATATGGACCAACTCATAGAGGACAAGGATAGCAACATGCGATGGCTATATTCTATGCTCTGAGTCATCCAGAAGGAGTGGTCAATCCAAGAGTCATGACATGTCAGATGGTACCTTTTCATTCTTACTGATATGCTTCTTCTTTTGTATCTATTTTGGTTGACCCAGGTGCGGCACACTATTTTATCACCAGAGAGGTGATAAGTAGTTTTTATCTGCATGTTAGTAGTAGATCTAATAGCCTTTTGCTTGAAAATCATTTAGTTGGTTCGACTGAGTTGTAGGATGTGTCTCCATCTTGCTTTCTTTCTTGCTTGGGACACATCATTCAAGTGGATCTTATGCCACTTGACATGCATGTATTTGATGTGATCCTAGGGACATATACCTTGGAGAAGTACAAGGTGGTGTTGGACTGTAGTTCCAAAGTGGTGACATTTTATGATGGAGATGTCTCTTGAATCTTCCAAGGAGATAGGAAGATTCTTCCTACATGTTTGGTGTCAGATGTGATAGGCATGAAGTTTATGAGATAAGGTTGTGAGGATTTCTTGGCACATATTGTTGATACCAAGGTGAGAGGTCCTAGTATCTAGGAGGTACCAGTAGTAGGAGAGTTTGAGGATGTCTTCCCAAAAGAGTTTCCTAGTGTTCCACCCCCTAGAGAGATTGATTTTGAGATCAATCTTGTTCTTGGAACACAACCTATAGCTCAGTCACCTTACATGGCACCAAAAAAGATGTAGGAGTTGAAGAAACAGTTGCATGAGTTGTTGGAGAAGGGTTTCATTAGATCGAGCACTTCCCCTTGGGATTCTCTTGTGAAACTTGTGAAGAAGAAAGATGGATCTATTAGGTTTTGCATAGACTATTGACATTTGAACAAGGTTATAGTGAAGAACAAGTACTCCAAGGATTGATGATCTGTGTGATCAGTCTGAGGTGTTATAGTGTTCTCCAAGATAGATCTGAGGTCAGGATATCACCTGTTGAGTATCAAGGCGTATGCCATACCTAAGATTTCTTTTAGGACTAGATATGGTCATTATGAGTTTGTGGTTCGTCACTCAGGCTTCTATGAGTCAGATGATGGGATAGTTTGCTTTCACAATAGGATAGTGGTTCCAGATGTTGATGGCTTGAGGGAGATGGTACTTGAGGAGGCTCATTCCTTGATGCATGTAATGCATCCTAAAAGTACAAAGATGTAGAAAAATGTAAAGTATTTGTCTTGGTGGCACCTCTGAAGTGTGATGTGGTAGAGTTTGTTGCCAAATGTCTGGTTTGTTAGAAAGTCAAGGTGGAGCATCATAAGCCTGCATGGACATTTCAACTTTTGCTGATACCACATTGGAAATGGTATTATATAACCATGGACTTTGTGGTTGGTCTCCCTAGGATAGCCAAAGGTTATGATTCCATTTGGGTGATAGTTGACCAGTTGACCAAGTCAGTTCGCTTCCTTCTAGTCAAGACACCATATACAATAAATAAGTTGGACAAATTATGTGGATGAGATAGTTTGTTTGCATGGTATTCTGGTTACCATAGTGTCTGACAAAGTCCTCCTTTTACAAGTAGGTTTTGGGAGCATCAACATACAACCTTGGGTACACATTTGAGGTTCATACGACTTTCCAATGGCAAATAGATGGTTAGTCAAAGAGGACCATTTTGATGTTAGAAGATCTTTTTAGGGTTTGTGTTCTTCAGTTCCTTGGCAGTTGGGACATCCATCTAAGTCTGATTGAGTTTTCCTACAACAACACTTATCAGAGGAGTATAGACATGGAACCGTATGAAGCTTTGTAGGGGAGACATTGTTAGTCACCTATTTGTTGGTATAAGACATGTGAGTATCAACTTTTGGGTCCCAAGTTAGTACAAAAGACTACAGAGAAGATCAAGGTTATACAAAAACAATTGAAAGTAGCTCATGATAGACAGAAGTTGTATGCCGTTTACTGTCACAGACCGCTTAAGTTTCAATTTAGAGACTGTGTGTATCTTAAGGTCTCCTCTTGGAAGGGTGTGATGAGGTTTGATAAAAAGGGTAAGTTGGCTCCAAGGTTTTTGGAACCAAACCTTACATTGGCACATGTTGGAAAGGTGGCATATAAGTTGGATTTATCACCAGAGTTGCACACGTTGCACAACATCTTTCATGTTTCCATGTTGAGGAGCCACCCTAATACATCGTAGATGTTACAGCCAGTGGAGGTTGAGTTGGAGGAGGATGTGTCTTATGTGGACGGTCTTGTGCTGATCCTAAATAAGCATGTGAAGAAGCTGAGGAAGAAGGATATAGCCTTAGTGAAGGTTTTTTGGCATCACCATGGTGTGGCGGAAGCCATGTCAGAGTTAGAGGATGAGATGTAAAGGAAGTACCGTCTTTGTTTGCATAGGATTTTGGGGGCAAAATCCCTATTAGGGATTTATGGTTGTAATACCCCTGACCTTGATTTATGGTTAAACATGATTTCTTACCATAATCAAGTGTTTAAAACCTTAATTAAACCCTAATATGTGCTTTGATATCATGTGACAAAGCTAATTTTCAAGTTTGGTCAAGTTTGGACATTGTGTGATCAAGTTATGCAAATTTTGTGTTTATAAGGGCTGTTATGCAATTTTCTCCATATCTAGGGTTTTTCTTGTAGTTTGTCACATGTATGTTGTGCCTCTTTCATATCATTCTTGATATAGTTGTAGCCTTGGGCCACTTGTTGCACCATTGGCTTAGTGGTCACATCTAACCTAGGGTTGAGGCTATGGTTTCGTCACCTAGATGGCCTAGCTCAATGGTTTCCTTTGGATGTTGGGATCTAATGGACCACCTTTAGGTGGTTGGATCCTATGGCGGTCTCTTGATTCTTGAAGGTCGATGGTTTTCCCTCTTAAGGAACTTAGTTCAATGGTTCTCCAAGTGATGTGCAACAACTGATGGAGATCTAGGATTTTGCTTTTGTGGCCAAATGATGGCATGATCCGATGGGAAACCTAATGTTGGAGGTCGATGATTTTTCTAAGGATTGACATCTGATGGTCCCCCTGGTGTTAATGTTCAATGAAAAACCTATATTTCATGGTCGAGATGTTTTAACCTTAGACACATGGCATGCATGGCTTGACACCTCTTCTTTCCTTTCTTTTTCACCCCAAGCTTTATATACCTCCGTCCTTCTATGCAAACTATGTTTTCACACCTCTTATTCTTTCTTGCTACTTGTAGCTCGTCCCTATTTCTTGTTAGAGAAGAAGGAGCTCAATGAAGAATACTCTTGGCTGATCTTTCTTGCATGTGGACCTAGGGTTTGTATCTACCCTCTTCTTGGTCATTTGGAGCTTCCTTAGCTGGTTCTTAACCTAAGCAAGTAAGATCTTCCTCCTTCCTTCATTTTCCTTGCTTCCCTACCTTCTTCTCTCTTCCTTCTTCGTAGGATCCATGGTTCTCTTGGTGGATCTTGATCTAGAGGTTGAATAACACCTTCCTTCTTGCTTCTTTGACCGAGAGTTTTCTTGTTCTTGGAGAAAAGGAGCTATCTTGGACATGTGGAGTGCTCAAGCTAGGGTTTCTTCTCTCTATATTCAAGATGCCTTGTTGTTTGGACCTTATTCATCATCTTTTAGGTTAGTTATGTAAATTTATTCACGTTTATTGCTTACTCTTAACTTGCATTTATGAGATCTTGCTCTAAAACATAGTTCTAAGTAGAAAAATGCTATCTTTACCTAGGGTTTGAGCTTGTATGGTAGTTCTTGAGAAGATAACCTTCCTTAGTGTACCTCTAAATCTTGTGCTCATTTCTTTCTTAGAAGTGGGAGTTCTAGTCTTTGCATGTCCATGAAATGATGATCCCCTGAGTGTTGCAAACGATGGCTCTTCCTTAGGGTTTTGAATTGATTTCCTCTCTTGTGTTGAGACTCGATGATTTGGATTTTTGTGTGAACCCATGGTTTGGACTTAGTTCTGTTTTGATGGGCGTTCTGGTGCTTAGAATCGGTGGTCTTGATGCTCACATCAAGTGGTCTCAACCGATGGTTTTCCTCACTCTATCAAATAGTGGCTTTACTTGATGTTTTAGGTCTATTTTTCCTTCTGTTGTAAAAAAATGATGGTTCCATGATTCAACGGTTCACAACCAATAGTTGCTCTATCATGATTCAATGGTCTCACTTCTTGTCAAAAAAATGATGTTCTCTCTTCTTGTCAACAGACGATAGTCTCTCTAGTAGTTCACGAATGATGGTCTCTCTAGTTGTTCACAAATGATGGTCTCTCTGTGTCACAATTCGATGGTTTTCATATTGTCAAAATCTTTTGGTGGTTCTGATGTCTACAACTGATGGGGTTTTTGATGATAACGAAAGGTGATGCTTCTAGTATTGACATTCGCTGGCCTTTCTAGGTTAAGATTCGATGGCCTTTGTAGGTCATGATTTGATGGCTTTCCCATGTGTATGATTCAAAGGTTTTGCTTGTATGGAATCCTATGGTCTTGTCTATACTACATCCAATGGTTTTGATGGAGGTTCTAGGTGCAAGGGTTTGTGCTTTGACATAAGTAAGTGTATGAACTGATGGTTATTTTTGAGTGTTGATTTGTGACATCAAACACAATCTACCTTGTTGAACCTAACCCTAATGCAATTAAATGATGATGGTTAATCATACTTAGCCTCCTTATATGTTGTTATAATGAAGGAATACTTTCATAATGTTTTGTGATTGGTAACCCTAATATGTTACTCTGTGAACATTAGAGCCCTTATGAATGATGCAATGTTATGCTGAACCTATGTATTACAAGTATGGTGATGGTTGGTTTGAGCCCTTATGGAGGTGTTATTCTCTCCATGATGTGAAAATCATTGGTATCCTGTGATGATGTGATAAGGAATATATCTCACACGTTTTATATCTTTTAGAGTTGTAACATGCCCATGTTTTTATAGTAATCTTTTAGGATTTATATGTAACTTGATTGATGCAGTCTTAACTCAACCAATTGGTTGTATGTAATCAAGTGAAAACTAATCATGTAGAGCCTTGTGCCTTAGAACCATTCCAGTGTCAGGACGTGCTGGATGGGGAAACGGGTATTCCAGAAGGGAAGCCCAAAGTTGTAAGGCCCCTTACCTAGATTAGTGCTTAAGTGTGCTTTATTTTCTTAAACCTCAATCTGATATCTTCAGATGATTTTTTAACGAGTGACAACCATGCGTTTTTAGTTTGGTCATGTTTGGATGATGTTTGAGCTATGTATGCTTATTTTGGACCAAGTTGCAATTTACCCATGAGTGAGGGTTATCTTGAAATTTGTCACATGTAGAGTGTGTTTCTTGTTCCTTATCATCATGAGAGAGAATATGAGTCTATGATGTGGAAGGGTGCCTTGTTTTAACCATGGTTGATGAGGTGACATCACATATTGAATTAGGGTTTGCTTGCTATGCCTTGTTGTTGAGTGTCGACCTTGCTAGGGTTTGAATGTGTAGCGACCACAACATCACTTTTAGATGATTATTGTGACCTCTACACTCGCTCTAGGTGATGTTTTCTTTGACCATGGTGGTTTGGCTTGTAGTGATCTATTTCAACCTTGGTTTCCTTGGTGACCTAGTGTAGCGGTCGCTAGATGAGGTCTAGGTGTTGTTGTGACCACAATAAGGGTGTGGCTGACCTAAGTGGTTGATACTCAACCTAGATTATATCACCCTTCATTGCATGCAAGTGTTTAGTTATTGCATGGTTGTTTCCTTAGAGGACAAGTGTCCTTTTGATGCTCTCTTGTGTTGACACCTCATACCTTCCACCTCCCTCCTACCCACATGTATATATGCTCTCTCTTTACATGCAAGCAACTCTTTTAGCTCTCTTTCCTCCTCCTTTCTTTCTTGGCCAACCTTGGATCTTTGTGGAGATTGTGGGTGCTGATGAATAGGTGCTTTGGTGGTCGATCACCCTTGCATGTAGTGTTCTTGAGCTTGATCATCTCCCTGGTGGTGGTTCTTGGTGATCTCCTCTCTTGGTAAGTGGTTTTGAACCCTTGATCTCATTTTCTTTTGCACCCTATCTTCTTCTTCCTTCTCAGCCATGAGACTACAGTGCAACCATGGTGGCTTTCTTGGAAGATCTTCTCTTGATAATGGTAGGAGATTATGGTTTGACCATGGTGGTACCCAAGTGAGAAGAAGCTCTCTTATTTCTTCTTCTTGTTTAGCCTAGGGTTTTCACCCTCTTTCTTGAGCTTTCCTTTGACCATGGTGTTCTTCTCTTTTGAGGTAACCTTTTGGCCATGGATTTGATCTTGTTGGAGTTCCTTTATCTCTCTTAGAGCTCATGATCTTTAGAGCTTAGTCTCTCCATAAGGTGGGTTATATAACTCTTTTCCCTTTTCTATTATTTGCACCATTTTCTTGCTTGCATGTTGTTGTTTACATCTCTAAATGTCATCCTAGTATGCTAGATGGTGTTATCATAATCTAAAACTTAAGTCTTGGTGATAATCACATGTGATTCTCTTGTACTCCTAAACCCTAATTTCATATACTCGATTGTTAAGTGATGGTTGAGGTGATGTTCATACATGCATCATGATCCTTGGCTTTGTTATCATGATATGATTTGTCCCTTATGTTTTCTTGAGGTTTTGAATTGGTTTTCTTGAGTTTGAAGCTTGGTCTTCTCTTTCCTAGTTTGGTTTCTTGGTGGATCATGTAGGAGATCATTTTAGGGTTTTGATGAACATCTTGTTTGGAGTTTTCCCTCCTAGGCGTTACTTAGTGTTTCGACATTCACCATTTATTTTGATCATGGTTTATCTATATTTTGAGGATGGATGTGTGTAGTTGAGGTAGTTTGACCTTGGTGGTCGCTACACTCACCCTAGTGTCTTTGGTCAATACAAGTTGGTTTGGTTTTGTTTCGGTCAACACTCATGTGACCTTGTTGTGGTCGACACCCTTGACTTCTTATGTTGGTCGCAACACATGTTTACTTTGGTGTGTGTTTTGGTCACAACAGATACCTATGGTGATAGTCACTACCCTTAATGGGTTAACCCCTTTGGTTGCTACACTTGTGTGAGTGGACTTTTGGTCGCTACAAGGTATCACCTAGGATGGTCGACACACATACATGGGTACATGGTCGGTACATATGTGTAACATAATATGGTTACTACACGTGTACATGCAAATGAGGGTTGATACACAGTGTTGTTTGGACAATTGTTTGATTAATACTAATCATAATTCTTAACCCTAATCTATTCCAAGAAAGCGGGAGATGATGTATCTAGGGTTTAGTGGTTGAATAATAATATGAAACCTAATCGACTATGTGTGTGAAACCCTAACCCAAATTCTAGGGTGTGTTATACTTGTTGAGCTTGTAGGGATAGATAACATGTGATTATATTTTCTCTCTCCTACTTGTATAGTTATAAACTTGCAGGTTGAATGAGTGTCATAGATTATGAATGCTATGGTGGCGATCATATGATACATGATGATGTCTATGAGCCTTGATGAAGCATGTTGAGATCATAATGTTGTAATGGGTCTTATGACCTGGAAGAGGCTTAATGCCTAGTGAGAGATGTATCCTCTAGTGAAGTGATGAGGAATTGATATCCCATGACAACGTGTTAATGTTGATGGCCTTGAATTGGTAGAGATAACAAGTGACTCTGTGACAAATTTGCACCTTATCCATTTTATATCTTCTGGAGTTGTATTACCCCCTTATCTTAGTAGAGTTTGTTTAGGGTTTATACGTTGTAAATTGATTGATGCTAAAAATACTCAATTGGCTTAACTAATTACGTGAAACCCTAGTCATGTAGCTTCCCTATTCTATAGATCCTTCTTTAGTGTCAGTACTTTGCTAGATGGTGAAATGGGTATTCCCAAGGGAAACCTGGAGCGCATACTATTGAATATGTGTGGTGAAAGTCTACTTGTCCTTAACATCCTGATCCCAAGTATTTTGAGAATGACTATGGTTGGGTCTCAGTGATGATCATGTGATATGAGGTGATAGAGCAAAACAACGATTGTACCTTAGTGATTGGGTTATATACCCTGGTTTCTAGCGCCATGACCTATACCAAGGTGGGCTAGTTGTTTTACATGACCATATCTTTGACTATGAGTTGCTGTCTCTATAGGACTATATCTTTGACTATAAGTTGTTGTCTTTGTAGTTTGACTATATGTCACTGCTGTGCATACCCAAACTATCTAAGTAGTGTAGGATAAGATCATGGAGTCCAACTCTTCCATTGATCTTGTATGGAACCGATTTCGACTTTGCAACGGTCAGTTGGATTTGGGTGGTACGATTCAAATCCTCAGGGAAAATAAAAGAGGTCATACAATCGTGTATTATAATTTCTTAGGGTCAAATACACTTCACATTGGATGACCCCTTGCTTTACCTTTGTACTGATTTCTTGAATTATAATGCAGTATGAGAAATCAACTGTTATACATGTTCTTCGTATTCCTTCTAAAGTTATAAGATGGTCTATTGCTCAGTATTAAAATGTTATTTGCCTTGCTTATATCATTGAGCTAAATCTGCTTAACATTGGTTAATCTACTTAGTATTATCTACATGTGCTTATAATAGATGTTGGCAGAGAGTTATGTCTCTCATTGGGACGTTTGGTCTCACCCCGTGGGTTTACACATCTTTTAGGTGGTTGTGTACCATGAGGTAGAGATCGTGCGATTGAGGTTGAGAAACAAGAATAAGAGTAGCTGTTGAAAAGTTGGACTCACTACTAGTGTTTTGTAGTAGAGTCCTATATGTTGTCCCTATTCTCTCAGGTCCTTGTGGAGGTTTTTGTGGCTTTTATATGAACATGAGGCTTTTGGCTTTATGCCATTGTTGTGTAGATATGGCATGCATGTATATCTAATAGGTTGTGGCCAGTGAGCCAGTGAACAATATCATGTAATAATCTTTTAGCATGAGATACCTAATACATGTGGCTTTTGTGGACTCAGATGCAATATGTTTCCACTTGAGGTGGATATGTGAGATCAATTTTGATTTACCTTGTTTATGGTAATCTAGTTTTTAGTGATAGTTCTGCACTTTGTTTTGATTCATCTTGCTTTATGCCACGTCAGGGTATCACAAGAGTTATATACTGTTGAGTATATGCAGGTGCAAGGAAAGTACATCCTTGTCATCCTGATTCCAAGGTTATGGAGGATGGTTGCGGTCATGCCTCAAATCAAGAGCATTTGAGGCCGTGTCTTGGATACTTGTATATGTGATGTGATTGAGGACAACCGTAGTTGTACCTTAGATGATAGGGTTTCATATACCCTGGTTTCTAGTATTGTGACCTATACCAAGGACAGACTAAGTGTTAACAACTTGACTATATGTCGTTTTAGGCAGCTTGACTGATATGTTGATGTATTAACTCATATTGACGGAGAGTTTGAGATCGTAGGATTCCAACTCTCCTAGATCATGTATGAAACTGAATAACACTTCACAATGGTCAGTTGGATGTTTGGATGGTACAACTCAAACTCCCCATGGCTTAAAAAGATGTAATCTATCCCTATAGTATATCTACTAGGATTGAACATGATTCACATTGGTTGATAACCTTTGCCTTATTTCTTATAATGTTAAGTTCAAATATAATGCAGTAAGAGAAATCAATTATATAGAAGGTGATAGCTTTACCTATTCCCCTATATATTGTGTTAATCATGCCTTACCTATTTTATTTTCTTAGTCTGTTTCATCTGGTTAACTTGCTTAACTATTTAACCTGCTATAATCAATAAGCGTTGTTGATAGTTATATCTCTGGTTAGGATATAGGTCTCACCTTGTGGGTCACCACATCTTTTTAGGTGATCTCCAATGATGTCGTTAGGATCGTTGTGTTGAGGAAGAGCGGCTTGGAGAGCAGTAGGAGCAGAAGGTTAGCTAGTATTAGTGTGTCCTATAGTCATCCCTATACTCTCAGGTCCGGGCAGGGGATGTTTTGTAGATGATATGTACATTGACTTGAGTTTTTGGCAGTATATTGATGTTTGTATATGGAATGTATATTTGAAACTATATCTCTTTTGTATACAGGTTGTGGCTAAGGCCACTAGATGGATATGTAAGTACCTGATATAATATGTGCATTTATATAGATTGATGGACCTATATGTAAATGTTTTAGGACATGTAGGTGATGTGTAATTTGATTTTAATTATCTCCTTTTCCTGCTATGTGGTTAACTAGTTATCAATCATGTGATTTCTATTTTGAGTGATCTCATTTAGTGTGGCGGAGTGCCACACTGTATGACTCTGGTAGTAACTGTAGAATCTCATCAGTTGCCAACTCTTGACCCAAGGGAAAACCCAATCTGGCAAGGTTCTCCACATACCCAATAAGATTGAGCAAATGCGGACCTATTAGATCTCCTTTTTCCATGTTTCCCTTGAACAGTGCCTTGGAGACATCATATTGTCTTGTCTTGCCTAATCTTGGTACATGTTTTTAAGGTGTGTTACCATCTCAATCACATCCATATTCTCATGTTGTCTCTACAACTCATTGTACATTGAATACATCATCAGACATTTAACATCTATGAGTCCTCATAGTGCTTCTTATAAGAATCCTTGTCAACCTTAGGTGCATTGGAAGAAAATTCATCTGGATCTGATGTCTCCAAGACATAGAGCTTTCTCTCATGTGTGAGAACAATTCTCAATGTCCTAAACCAATCATGGAAATTATTCCCATTTAACTTGTCCTTCTCAAGGATTGATCACAAGGAAAATGTGTTATTGGTTGTCATATTATTCTACAAGAAAAATTTGCTATTTGTCAAAACACTTTTGATTTGATTAAATTAGAATAAAATTTGACGAAGATTAATTGGACATTTAACTAATTATGGCTCCCACTATTTTGTTCAAACTGATAGCCTTCACATATCAATTAGGAAGATTGCAACATATAACCTTCTAGCGAGCCAAGATCCATTTTTCATCAAATCATGAGTCTACTTTGGCTGATCACCCACAATTAGACTATTTAGATAGGCAACTTTTGCTAATTGCAGATAATTACATATCTTGGATAGATGGTGTGCATAACTCTTTGTCATAGTCATGTGCATACTTCTAGGTACTTAATCTCATTAAGACAATCTAGTTTAGTCTGTCCCAAAAGCCAACACGAAAGTAAGGAATCCTGCTTTGACAGAAACACATAACTATCATCACACTTCCACGAGATGGATAGGGCACCATGCTTTGGCATTACTTAGCTTAGGTGATCAAGTTTTTCATGTGTGTTGCTTTTGGAAAGCATCTAAGACTTAATATGTTTGATTGAGGGATTTTACATTTATATAAATACATATACATATCCAATCACCACATACTTATAATACATATCATATACATTCTATAACCACAAACAACATCTGCAATTATAAAACACAAGCATTGGTTATGGCCATTCTATTATAATTCCTTGGAGCCACAAGGAATTACTACCACCTATGGTCTACATCATATATGGCAACCTGTTGTTAATGAAGATCTGTGGTTGAACCAGTCTGGGTCAATCGGGTCAACTCTTGAACTGATCGGCTTGCCTCCTAGTCGGTCGGTTGGTCTCTGGGACTGGTCATCTGGTCTCTGGTCCAAGAAATTTATGGACACCTCTAGATGATCGGTTGGACCACCAACCGATTGATTTGGCTACTCCTATCATTGGACCTCCTCGGTCCTCTAGCTAATCAATACACCTTCCAAAATGGGAAGTTCGTCTGGTGCAAAGCGTCTTCTTTGCCATAAAAAGAATTAAAACTATCCTATTTAACATATTACATGGTAATAGGGAAACCTCAACTTACATTCAGGTGTAATATAGGAAGAAAAGAATTAATACTTTACATGTGGAAAAGGAGAGAGAGGCTTAGTATGCAAACCAAGATATAAATAGGAATAAAACCATTCAACCAAGCACACAAGATCTAAGGGTTTATTGGTCAAAACCATGCTAACATCGACCATCAAAACCTACTTTTAGGGTGACACATGTAAATTACATATATATCATATCATATATATAAAAAAAAAAAAATATATATATATATATATATAAATTGGGATTGTATGTGGTATTTAATTAGATATACACATTAATCATTTTAAATATTCATATTGTATGGAATAAACAAATACTAAACCCAAAATCCAATCATACCGATTAAAATCCAAAACATAGTAAATTGACATGAGAATATGGCATCAGATAGGACAACATATTTTTTTACTACCATATTCTCCTTTGAAAAGTAGATCATATCAATAACTATGTATTGGGAAAGAGGGTTTTCAAGGTTTAGACCTGGTCATGGAGCAAGTCTAGTGACTATCCCTTGATGTAGTGTGCTACTTTCTCAAGTTGCACTTGGATGGCGGTTGATCACCATGGACAATAGTTGAATGCGTCCTTCTAGTAGGTAACAATAACCTCCTCACCTCTGTAGTAGTCCACACGGACCACCAAGAACTCGTGTCGTTCTAGATGAATGGACGAGAAGGAGTTGTCCCTTCTAGTCAATGTGCTAGCTTTGACTTGCTACCCAAATTTTTCCTCTCTTATTGTTCCTCCCTTTGATGGTTAGAACTTGATTGGGTGTTCACGTTACCACAACTATGAAAAGACAACAATTGTCAGAGATTATTATTGTGTCTATAGAAAGCCTCAACTATCCCTTTAATTATAGGAGGGCCTAGGTCAGGAGTTCTAGTCTGAGTGGGAGTCGATGGGACGATATTTCATTAATTTTATGGAACCATGAACTGGTTGGTTCACTAGTGAATCGGTTAGTTCACACATGAGATGATCAATTCAACACTTGAAGCATTCATTTCACTATGTTTCTTATTTGAAATTGTATTAGCCATTAATATTTGATTAATGCACAACATGATGCCAACATCAATCCTAGATCTAATCGAATTGATCAACCAAATGGTCGATTCACAAACCTGAGCCGTCCGATTCACTTAATGAACTGGTTGATTGCCAGTGTTGGTTCAAATTGACCTGAGACTTGAATCAATTAGTTCAATACTTGAACCGGTCGGTTCATAGACCATTGTTGTTTAAATTGAATACCTAAACACTTTATTAATCAATTTGAACATCATTCATGAATAAACTCAAATTCCTAGTGTATCTTATGTGTGTGACCCTATAGGTTCCAAGTTACATTGGCAATGAATGTCCATAACTAACTTATGACATCATGATGCGATAATTTTGAGTCGCATTTATAGACCTTTTTCATATGTGTTTTGTTCTCTAATTACTCATTTTTATGGATAATATTGCATAATTCACTCATTTCGGTCTTTGCCTTCATATTATGTCAAATCCCCTTTGTTTTATTATTTTGAGCATTATTTATCATAATATTATTATTTGTGTGGATTTACTTGGTCTTGTTGTGAGATTTCAGGAAAAACAAGTATTTGCTTCCGTCGATACCATCGACGGAAGTCGATACCATCGACCAAGCCACAGATTGCCAGACGAGAGGAGCAGCACAGAGTCGATACCATCGACACCCAAGTCGATGGTATCGAGATCCCTTCAGATTGCTGGCGAGGAAACTGTCGATACCATCGACACATGGAGAGCTACAGCGTCGCTAAACGACAACAACCGACGCTAAAGAGAGTCGATACCATCGACCCTAGTCGATGGTATCGAGATGACCACAGGCGCTTAGACTAAAAGAAAGGAAAGCTGCCGCTAATCCGCTGGGTCGATACCATCGACCCGCGTCGATGGTATTGACGCCGGCAGATATGCGTTGGATCTGTTTTGATCTTGATCGGACGGCTGTTGTTATTTGACGACCTAATTAGGGACTTATACCTAATGACGACCGCCCATACAGGAGGGGGATCTCATATCGCATTGCACAAGTGCCGAGGAAGGAGAGAAAGGAGAACGGAGGCCAGAAGCTCATCCCGGGTGATTCGGATGCTGCTGAAGACGATTTCCACCACTGACAGGCGGGGAAGCTCGTGTTCTACGCCAAGGATCTACCGGTTCTTCTCCGTTCAGGGGTTTTCCCACTTGTTTCCCGTTTTTCTTATGAAATCCCCCATTTCTACCATGTATTCGTGTGAGATGAACATGAGAGGCTAAAACCCTCAATCTTTAGGACCGGGAGTAGCCCGGGAATACATTGTATGACATTTTTATATTGATAATTCATATTTTCTCTCTCAAATCCGTGGTATAGATTCGTTTTCTCCATTTCTATTGTTATGCTTGATCACCATAATAATAATTTAAAGCCCTTAATCACTTCGATAGAAGGATTAACGGTTGAAAAGAGACGAAATCTACATTAATTAATAAAACCCTTGACAAAGGAGTTGTAAAATTAATGGTGGGAACTGAGGGACCGTTTATAATGCACTTAGTTTAGGGGAATGATTACTACGACGGTGGAATCAACCTAAACCTAAGTAGTGACTTACACCACGACAGTGGGTAATTCTGTATTCAGGCCACTACCCGGATAGAGAGAGAAGTGTGAGGAATTATATGAAACCTAATACAATGTTGACCCGCGGTGAAACCGCCATCCTAAAGATATCCCTTTGAATTGATTAAATTAACCTTTAATCGATTGTTTTCTTTGTTTGATTTTTATTTTCTTTTAATTTCAACAACAAAACCCTACTTTGTTAATTGGCCTAGCTGATTGCGATTAGTTAGTAGAAGTCTCCAATAATTCACGTATCCCTGAGTTCGACTCGGGCCTCACAAGGCCTATATTACTCGACGCGTATACTTGCGTTTAAGCACGTAGTAAAATACACGTCAAGTTTTTGGCGCCGTTGCCGAGGATACGGCGAATTATTGGCACTTTGAGTGCTAAGAGCGGCCACTCTAGGCCACATTTTTTTTATTATTTTAAAACAATTTTAAAAATTCCTATATTTCTCTATAATTGTGTTTACTTGTTCAAAGCATTGTACTGAACCCCGATTTTCATATTTCAGGTACTTTGCATGGTGCATACGCATAGTACCGACTACGCAAATCGCACACCTGAGGTCCCACATCCGGGACCAGAGGACGAGGACTACTACGAGCAGGAGTACCAAAGTGACATAGATTCTGAATCTGAGCAAGAGCAAGTAGAAGAAATGGCCGAACCACAGACGATATGGGAGAAGATCAAAGCGTCTTCTTCATCAGCTTCAAAGGGGCCTATAAAGAAACAGGGGCTCAACATTCCAACCTACAAGATCGATCCAACATTGATTAACTTGGTTAAATCAAACACATTTCACGGGCTGAAGAATGAGGATCCAGTGGCACACATTAGTCAGTTTGTTGAAAACTGTGATATGGTGAAGATAGATAGGTTCCCACAGGATGTTCTGTACCTCAAGTTATTCCCAAGTTCCCTGGCAGGAATAGCGAGAGAGTGGCTACATAACCTCGACGATGAGTTTGTTGAATCATGGGATCATATGGTAGAGGTTTTCTTCGAGAGGTTTTTCCCTCCTGATAAGACCAATGACATGATTAGGAAGATTCACAATTTCACCCAACAGGCGGGTGAAACATATTCTGAGACTTGGGAGCGATTCCAGGTTATGTTGAGGAGATGTCCACATCATGGATTGGACAAGGAGACACAAGTGAAAATCTTCTATTTTGCTCTCTCCGAGCACGATAGAAGTAATCTTGATTTAGCCGGATCCGGATTTTTTCTGAATAATACGGATATCAGATGTTGGGAGATACTGAAAAACATGGCTAGGAAACAGTCATGGGGTGATAGAGGGGCTGTGGAACATGTCAAGGCTGCTGGTGAATCCAGAATAGTGAGGGAGCTGAATGATAAGTTAGATCTTCTAGCCAAGAAGGTGCTAACTAAGGAGGATGCATCTGATGATGGGGAGGCCCAAGTGAAATTCACGCAACAATAGGGCTATAGAAACAATGACTATGCATGGAGGAAAGATAAAAAGTTTTCATGGAAGGATCCGAACAATTTTCTACAGGAGCCGGATGCCAAGCCACAGCAGAAAGCCGAGGACAAGAACACTGAATTACTAACTCAAATGGTCCAGCAAAACCAAGAGATGATGGCCATGTTTGGAAAACAATTGCAATCTCAAGATGATATTCTAACCAAGTTTGGGCAGACGCTGCAAAGCCATGGAGCACAAATGTGGGCATTGGAAACCACCGTGGCATAGATTTCGAGTGAAGTGGCAGCCATCAAGCACGCCAATCAACAGAAACCAGCCGAGAATGCAAATGTGGCTCAGACACACCAACAAGTCAAGTACATATCTGTGGTAAGCACTAAGGAGGAATCTCAGGTGCAAGAAGTTGTAGAAGAAAGAAAAATGACTTTCAATGTGCATGCAACACCGGCGATACCATATCCACACACGTACTATGGATTGCCGGGCGGAAACCCTTTCTTCAGAAAATCACAAAGAGTTGTGAATATTGTATCTCCACCTAGGCAGGAAGAACAAGTGCAAGTTGTTTGTGCACATGTGGAGACATCTAAGGAGAGAGAGGAACCACAACAAGCTGCTACTATTGAGGATGTCTCGCCAAAGCCCACGTCGGAGAGAGTGATTGAAGCAAGCTTAGGGGAGGTACCCCTGAAAAGCGCGAATGTGCCACCTCACAGGCGTGCTGATGCAGCTGATGTTTCAGATCCGGTAAATTCTAAGTCAAAGAAAGAGCATCGTCATTTTAAGAAATTCCTGGAGATATTCCGAAAACTCCACATCAATATTCCATTAGTGGAGATGATCGAAAAAGTACCCGCCTATGGGAGGTTCATCAAGGAAATCATCAATAAGAAGAGGCAGATAAAAGACGATGAAATTTATTGGATGAATGAGACAGTGAGCTCTATGATTCATGGGAGTTCACCAAAGAAGAGAAAGGACCCAGGAGGTTTTTACATACCGTGCTCAATAGGTGGTCAACATTTTCCTAAAGCGCAATGTGATTCTGGCGTTAGCATAAATCTCATGCCTTTGGCGACATTTCAAAAGTTGGGGTTAAAAGAGATAAAGAAGTTGGCCGCAACAATTGAATTGGCAGATGGGTCTATCGTGAGACCATATGGAGTGTGTGAGGATGTGCTCGTCAAAGTGGATAGATTCATATTCCCGGTGGATTTTGTTGTTATTGATATGCCACCGCTCCAAGGCTGTGAAATTCTTCTAGGAAGACCGTTTCAAGCAACAACAGATGTTGTTACTGCTTTAGGGAGAGGTACTCTGTCTTTGGGCATTGGAGGAGATCGTGTTGAATTCAAATTACCGAATGATCCTCTAAGTGCAGTTCCCAAGGTGAAAAGATGATGATTGTCACACCGTCTAGCCTAAGACGTTAAATAAGGGCGCTTGTAGGGAGGCAACCCAACCATTGGTACATTAGGATAGTTTAGTTGTAGTTATAGATTGCTTTTATTTCGTTTAAATTTTAGTTTAAAGAAGATACCTTGATCCGTTTGTTTAATGTGCAGGCATAGGCAGGATCGATACCATCGACACACTGGTCGATGGTATCGACATGGGTTCAGGTTGACAGCTGCAAAAATTGCACTAAGTCGATACTATCGACGCCCCCATCGATGGTATCGACATACCTACAGGCAGGTCGCAACAAAATGTCGATGGTATCGACACGCCAGTCGATACCATCGAGATCTCTGGAGAAGTTCAGACAAAATTTTCTCAGTCAACTCGATACCATCGACGGCCTCGTCGATGGTATCAACATGGTCACAGGTTGAATGCAACAAAACGGCGGTGTCGCAATAAAAGCAAGTCGATACCATCGACCCTCGTCGATGGTATCGACATCCATGTCACCGATCCGCGCCAAGACATCGACGACGATAGTGAGTCCACATCAGCGATCCGGGTGCTGCGTCGATACTATCGACTTCTGTCGATGGTATCGACAGGTCAGCAATCCGGGTTTCTCGATCTAGCAAACGTCAGCCGTCGATACTCGCGAGGGAGGCGGATACCAGCGAGACGCGTCGATACCATCGACCCGCGTCGATGGTATCGATGAGGCAACAGTGGCGCCGGACAAGTCTATTTAAGGAGAATTGCAATGTCATTTGACGTCACACCTTCAGAGCAAACGTCCTCCTTTGCGCCGAGCACTCCCCTAAGCTTCCAAGACTGAAGAGCAGTGACAACGAGCAGGGATCTTCACCGAGCGGAGAATCACTTCTCCATCTTCCCCAAGCTCTCTTTTTCTAATCCCATCTTCTCGCAACCATGGTGCATGCCGTCGGAGCTTCGTCATCGCGCGCAAATCCCATGGAGATCGAGGAGTTTGTTCCTCACCCAACCGCTTCCGTTCCTAGCCCACGCCTGATTCACCCTTCCATGGAGGTGAGGAAGGTTTAGGAGGAGATTATGAAGCGGAAGATTGAGCCGACTCGGTATGTGGACCGGGGCATGCTTCAGGAGCTTGGTTTCGAGGCCAATTTGGCCTATGTGCTTCACGGACAAGCACGCCACACCAGCATAAGGCCAGGCGAGCTGGAGCGCCATGCGGATGGGCAGCCGTTCTTCGGCGAATGGGCCACCTACAAGGAATTGGTGGCGGAGTTTATGGCGTCCCTCGACGTCTGCGTCGTGCCCAACGACGTGGTGGCGTCAGATCGTGAGTGGATCAGGGGCCGGGTGTCCTTCCGGCTGTTCAACAACAACTACAACATCACGCTGGTCCAGTTCAACAACATCTTTAACTGGAACCACTCCCAACATGATCACCGACGCCCAGATTCCCGCACCGACTACGACAAGATCTTCACCGAGCTAGTTACAGTGCCGGAAGGAAAGACTGTGAGCTACCATAATGCAGCGGTAGCAGATTTTGAGCACTCGTTCGTCCAGGTCCTTCATAGGATGTTGAGCTTGACGTTCTTCGCTCGGAGTGATTTGGCATTGAGCAAGTTTCAGGAGAGCGATCTCTTCTTCCTCTACGCACTCCTGAAGCGACAACCATGCAACTGGGGGGCGTTCTGGCTACAGCGCGTCCTGGCGGTGAAGAGGAGTACAAGGAAGGCTCCGATCCATTTTGGTGGGCTCATCACCAAGTTGGCGTCCTACTTGGGGCTGAATTTTCAGTCCATGACTCCGATTTCCACAAAGAGTAAGGTGAACGTGCAACACTTGCATCGTTCAAACCTTATCCTTCTTCGGGATTTGCGTACGCACATTGCCACGTCAACCAAGCTTACCAGGAGTGCTCACTGCCGGACGACGTCTTCAACATCGAGGGTGCGCAGCATTTCCGGTGGCCAATCATAGCCATCGAGTCCTCCGAAGAAGAAGGCGGCAACGACGAGCAAGGAGGCGAGGCTGAGGAGGAAGAGGAGGCTTTCACATCTCTTCGAGCATGTGTAGCACCACGGAAGCGTCCTAAGATGCATCCGGGTGCGTCTTCATCATCACAACCCCCGCCGCCATCACCACAGCCCTCACAGCCAGCCGAGGATCCCTACTCCATGCAGGGAATGTACACGATGCTGCAGGATATACGGCAGACTCAGCAACAGCACATGTCTATGTATACTGGTATTCATGATACTACGAGCCGGGTACTTGATAATCAACGGGCTATGTTCGAGAACGAGCGTCTCATCTTCGCCAACCAAGAGCAAATACACAACCGGTTGCAAAGGATGGAGATACAGCAGGAGCCCTTTTATGACCATTACTGGAGTCAGGACTACTTTGGAGGTTATCCACAGCCTCCTCTGAGGACCCAATATGATCCAAGCTTCCAGGGGGAGTATCCATCTTGGGATCCTACGGCCCCGCAGTACCCGCCTCCGCCTCCACAGGATTGATCAGGGTATCTCTGTTCCACCCTTAGGTTTGTTTTTGACTATGAGGCCATAGTCGAATTCAAGCTTAGGGGGGTGGCTGGAACAACTCTATCTTTTATCTTTTCTTTTGTTATTTTTAGTTTTTGCTTTGTTATTTGTTCTTGCAATTTTAGTTTTTTGTTTAGGATCCACATCTATCTAGTGTAACCGTGGATGTCTTAAAAATTGTCATCTCACTGTTTTCATGGGAAATTTTAAGGGAATTTAAATTTTTGTGTGTCTTTTGGATAGCTTGACTTGGTTGTCCTTGGGAAACTTGTCCTATGAAAATGATTGATTAGGTCAACTCTAAAGCAATATGTCACACCCACACCCCCGTTGACTCATGAAAAGTGGATAGTAACGGTTGTTTGAGCCTAACCTAATCAAATGGTAATGAGACCTTAATTGGATATAAGAGAGAGAACCCTTTGAACTACTACACATGTCAGTAAGGAGGGACACATAATATTCTTCTAAGGTTCAGTCACTTAATCTTGTGATCATTCCACTTCATATTTTTTTTAATCCACCTAAGAATTGGAAGTAAAGTACAGTTTTAATTCCTTTTGCGTGCATAGCATTTAGATAGGACTTGCATTGATATTTTCCATACTTTTGCATAAAACGAAAAATATATAGTGATTCATGCACATTACCTTTAGGTGCATGTCATGTAGTTGCACTCATAACTTTCATGATTTTCATGCTTAAGTACACCATGTACCTCAGTTTTTCCTAAAAAGTGATCTAAACTTTTCCATACCCTCGAAATAATGCAAAGATTTCCAATCGTGAAGAAAATGGCCTTATACATGTATCTCTAAGCAATTATGGATATGTGGGCTAAAAGAAAGAAAAAAAAATTTCTGAAAATCTGAAAATTTTTTTGAGAAAAGAAAAAAAAGAGAATTTGGAAAGAAATGGAATAAGAGGGAGAAAGGAACATGATATCACTTGCATAACAGGGAAATTGAGTACATGAGGTGGCTTAATTAGATTTCCATCTCATTTTGAGGTGGAAGGTTAGTGCATGCATCATTTCACCCAATTTTAAGCATTAGGGCATTTTCAATGTGCATTTGCATCATTTAGGACATTTTGTTATGTGCATGTTGAAACTGTGTAATACTTCCAAGATTCTTCCATGAACCACCCATTACATCCACCCGTTGCTCGGATTGGTAGGCCACTGTGATTTTCTCCTCACTCATGTTTATTAGGAGAACTGCTTCCATGTAGATGGTAGTTAGGGTGAGCAACGTAGTGTAGGCGATCACAAGATGCATCAAGGCTGAATCGGCGAACTTTATTATGTTAACTGCCTTATGTGATAGTGTTCATCGGTTTGAAGGATAATTTCTCTTATTGATGATTATTGTCGCCTGTAGGGTAATTACTGTTCTGTGATTAGGAAAGGCCGGTTTGAGAACGTTCAGTGGGAGTCACATGGGATGTGGGTTGGTGTGTTGATTTTTAGTTGACATCTGCAATTCTATTCTAAGGATTAGTTGCTCGAGGGTGAGCAATGTTTAAGCTTAGGGGAGTTTGATGCGATAATTTTGAGTCGCATTTATAGACCTTTTTCATATGTGTTTTGTGCTCTAATTACTCATTTTTATGGATAATATTGCATAATTCACTCATTTCGGTCTTTGCCTTCATATTATGTCAAATCCCCTTTGTTTTACTATTTTGAGCATTATTTATCATAATATTATTATTTGTGTGGATTTACTTGGTCTTGTTGTGAGATTTCAGGAAAAACAAGTATTTGCTTCCGTCGATACCATCGACGGAAGTCGATACCATCGACCAAGCCACAGATTGCCAGACGAGAGGAGCAGCACAGAGTCGATACCATCGACACCCAAGTCGATGGTATCGAGATCCCTTCAGATTGCTGGCGAGGAAACTGTCGATACCATCGACCCAAGTCGATGCCATCGACACATGGAGAGCTACAGCGTCGCTAAACGACAACAACCGACGCTAAAGAGAGTCGATACCATCGACCCTAGTCGATGGTATTGAGATGACCACAGATTAGACTAAAAGAAAGGAAAGTTGCCGCTAATCCGCTGGGTCGATACCATCGACCCGCGTCGATACCATCGACCCGCGTCGATGGTATCGATGCCGGCAGATATGCGTTGGATCTGTTTTGTTCTCGATCGGACGGCTGTTGTTATTTGACGACCTAATTAGGGACTTATACCTAATGACGGCCGCCCAGACGGGAGGGGGATCTCATATCGCATTGCACGAGTGCCGAGGAAGGAGAGAAAGGAGAACGGAGGCCAGAAGCTCATCCTGGGTGATTCGGACGCTGCCGAAGACGATTTCCACCAAGACAGGCGGGGAAGCTCGTGTTCTATGCCAAGGATCTACCGGTTCTTCTCCGTTCAGGGGTTTTCCCACTTGTTTCACGTTTTTCTTATGAAATCCCCCATTTCTACCATGTATTCGTGTGAGATGAACATGAGAGGCTAAAACCCTCAATCTTTAGGACCGGGAGTAGCCCGGGAATACATTGTATGACATTTTTATATTGATAATTCATATTTTCTCTCTCAAATCCGTGGTATAGATTCGTTTTCTCCATTTCTATTGTTATGCTTGATCACCATAATAATAATTTAAAGCCCTTAATCACTTCGACAGAAGGATTAACGGTTGAAAAGAGACGAAATCTACATTAATTAATAAAACCCTTGACAAAGGAGTTGTAAAATTAATGGTGGGAAATGAGGGACCGTTTATAATGCACTTAGTTTAGGGGAATGATTACTACGACGGTGGAATCAACCTAAACCTAAGTAGTGACTTACACCACGATAGTGGGTAATTCTGTATTCAGGCCACTACCCGGATAGAGAGAGAAGTGTGAGGAATTATATGAAACCTAATACAATGTTGACCCGCGGTGAAACCGCCATCCTAAAGATATCCCTTTGAATTGATTAAATTAACCTTTAATCGATTGTTTTCTTTGTTTGATTTTTATTTTCTTTTAATTTCAACAACAAAACCCTACTTTATTAATTGGCCTAGCTGATTGTGATTAGTTAGTAGAAGTCTCCAATAATTCACGTATCCCTGAGTTCGACTCGGGCCTCACAAGGCCTATATTACTCGACGCGTATACTTGCGTTTAAGCGCGTAGTAAAATACACATCACATCACAAGCAATTAGTGACATCTAGAAAGACTTCATTTCTATCCAAGTAATTGGGAAGTTGGAGAACAAATCCAACCTACAATATGTGATTTGTGTTATAATGATTGTATAGTTCCTTTGTCTTTGATATCTATATTGAACTTGAGGCATGTCATTGTCATCCTCTTCAATGTTCAATCCATGTTCCTTGAACTAGAGCATACTATCTGAGATATATGTAAGATGAATATCAGATATAGACTCATAAGATCATGACCATGCATTCTTATAAAGTGGCTAGGATATCAAACTCCTATAGGAGGGACAAATGCCATCTACATTACTCAGAGTCATCCCCATGTGTCACAATGCACCTGAGCACCACCCTTATGGAAATCCTTTTTCAAGGTCACAATGGATGATGTAAAAGTACATCAAACAACATGTGATGAGTGTACTGATTTCAGGTCTAAGAACCACAATCACACCCATCACTATGAGAGATGATTATAACTACCATTCATGGTTTCCATGCATCACTCTCAAGGCGGTCTGTCTGATACACTATTCTCTAACAAGTATCTATGTGTTTGGTTTGATATCACATAACATGACTAATGAGATTTTGTCATCAACCAACACACACTCTAGTGTTAAGTGTTATTGTTGTCTATCGACCTTCTATAATAACAACCAACTAGAGACATTAACAAGAATGTATATACTCTTGACATCCTATAATCTCATTGTTCATGTCCTTAACCAGAAGACATACATCATTGAGTAATATCATTCTTTAGACATTTATTGTGTTACATCATTATCTCATAATTGAATAAAACATAATAAATGGAAGATTGACTTTATTATTCATCAAATCATTTACAAGATATGCCATCACAATCATCATGTGATTGGCTATGTGGGCATACATACTGATAACACCAAATTTTGTGATATTTTAGACTATTTTTCTGTTATCAAAACTGCCCTTTTAAACTGTTTTCCTCTCTTTTATATGTACTTTCGCAATAATCGGCCAACCAACGCTCTTAATTCAATATTTCCATCTTTTGCAGTATTTTCCTCCTATTTTGACCCATTTAGCGTCAATAAGGCCATCCCGGCCCTCAAATAAGTTCAGCCTGCATCGGCCTTCCTGACGACCGATACGATCACTGCCCAACAGGGTAGCGCAACACGAAGACACGCGACACGGGGATGCCAAGCAAGAAGAAACTGACGGACGACACGTCTTTTACCCGACAGGGAGCCGGGCTCGCCACGACAACCCAAGCTTGTCGCACGACACAGGCCACCCACCAGAAAACGCTGCCCGTCATGTGACCGACGCCCGACATCCATGTGCCGGGCGATATGTGTATTGGCCGTCCACCGTCCACGTGAATAAAGAGGACACATGGCACTTAGAGCACCATAACTTCCCCCAACTGCTGCCTATAAATAGCAGCTACAGGAAGCCGAAAAGACAGGTCGGGTCGGGGGGACATGTCAGAACCCTGAGCAAATCTTCGGAGGAAGCTGCGAGAGAAGAAGTATCGCGCCTGAGTGCTCGTGCCGAGCAACTCTAGGTGAGCTCTTCCCCGTCTCGAGAGGGAGGGGATGGTTCACTTAGGATCATCCCGGGCGACACTGCAGGCCGATATCGGCCCACATGGATGAGCGACACAAGTGCCCGACATAGATGTGTAACGACTAGCCCGACATGATATCGAACCTGATACGCTTCGCCCGTCATGGCATGCCGCCTGAGAGGGTGTCGCCCGACTTGAGCGTATCGGCCAGGGTCCTTGAACGATACAATCGGCCATCACGGTGTGCCGCCCGAGAGGGTGTACCACCCGACACTGTTGTATCGGGCTAGGCTCCTGACCGGTATCAGGCTGGAGAGCCGCTGTAGTCAGTCGTCCTTCTACATCAAGAAAGTGACCTCCATCTTTAATTATGTTATTTAATTCTTTACTTATGCACTGTAATTAAGACCCTTAATGTTTATGGAAATGGAAAAGCGTAATTACTTGCTGCTTTATGCTTGGTGCAATGGTTGGGTAACTGCTATGTTTAATATCTGAACTCTAGCTTGCATGTTTGGATCGCGTTTCGCTTAGCTACCGAATCGTGTTTTCCCGTCGCAACAACTTCGAGAGAAGTGTTGTGGCTCTAGTGTTTGGGCTGATTCTGGAGTACGAGAGTGCCCGAAATCGGAGTTGCTTCAGTAACATTTCACTCTAACTTAAAGTCCAGCAGCCCCGAGAGGGGTGTTGATGCTTGGTTAGAGGTATCCGCTCTGAGAGGAGGGGTACAGGATGTTCCTATTGCTGCTTGTTTTACCAAATTTTATCCTTCACACCTTGCTTTAAGCTCTAGTTTTATCGTTCGGTTTCTGTGCATGAGAACCCCTAAAAACTGCTAAATGACTAAAATCTTAAATCTTTCTTGTAACTCCAGTTGGAGATAGTTTTTCTTTGTTTTATTTGTGACATCTTGCTGTTTCCCCTTGGGGAATTTACTATCTCTTTGTACCTGCCAGAGTGTAGCGTGTCGATTCAGAGTTCTCAACACTACCACCCTTGTCCCTGTGTTCGACCCCGTATATCTACTTCGACCCCGTAAGCAAAGTTGCGGGGGCCTAGAAGGATTCAGGTTATAAATGTAAAAGCTTGACTACCTCAAATCCGCCTCCAATTTGAGGACGTGCAATTTAGGCCGGTCACATACCAATAGAAATATTGTTGGAAAGTGGATTTCAATCAGACATTTCTAAGTGACTAGGATCCAATTTCACTGATATATGTAGCCAGTAAAGAGGAAAGTTTATTTAATTGGTTTTGTATTTACATCCAGGGGGGACTCAATAACCTCTTGCATGTTCAAGGATATATATTTGACTTATTCAAAACCACCAATATCATATGTTTAAGTTTTAGGATCATAGTGTAATACTCAACTAGTGATTCGTTCATTCATGGCTACCTTTTGACCTCATTAACTCTGAATAGCCATCATATTGAGTTGTATATCTTTTATGATGTCTTTTTTATTCTAAACCACATATTGTTTGATGTGTTGGTAACAAAGTCGGCATATCTTGTCTGGGGACTGATACATTTGGGATCTAGATCTATGTCCTTTGGAGTCAAGGATGGATGAGTATAATGTTGTACCATACTCAAGCCCACATTTGGTTGGTCATGTAGAGTCAATCATGGTCATGTTAGTAATGGAGAATAATCTCCTACAAATATTAAGCATGCTAACTAATGATACTCCAAGTGGCAATTTGTGCAAGGAGCACCCTCTTTTGGTTTTAGAAGGCAATTGATGGCTGCATATAATAATTTTATTCATTGTATAGAACATGCAATGGCATGAGTGGTTGGGGGTTTCCTAGGGTACTTATAGGTGGTTTGGTAGCCCTACTAGACTAAGTCTTGGCTAAGCAAGTTCTATTGTGGTTGCAAGCTAGTTTCCCAAGTTGAATTGACTCATTCTTTGAGAGTTTTAGTTAAGTCTGTTTATGGAATAAGGTCTCCCACTTCCGACACCTTCTTAAAGAAAGAATGCACATATTATGATATCTATGGTCTACGTTGCATTCTGCTCTTTGGTATCAGTCTAAAATATTTATAGTTGTCATCTAAATATATGGTTAAGTTACAATTTAATAAAAATGTCTTGCTACTATATTTTTATTTTCTGTCTTCCATTTTTCAACAATTGTCTATCTCTCTTGCTACCATTTAGGCTATGGAAAACTTTTCTTTCCATAGGATTACTTTATAGATGTATTGTATGCTTGTATCTTGCTGTAGACTATATTTAAATATCCTGGAAGCAATATCAAGACCATACTTAGTTTTTTTTTATTTGTAGTTTTTCTAGACCTATGGGTCATTTAAACATATGTACATATTTACCTTTGAAGAAAAATTTGTGTAAATGACTATGTTATTAATATAATTTTGGGTTGCATCTATACTTGGTCTTGATACCTAAATTATCTAACTCTCAAAAACCAAGTTGATATATTATGTCATTGGTTTAGGGGATGTTACACATTATCCTCAAATTATGTGCCACCAATGAAGTTGCATGTCTGAAATGGGTTCGTGCTTGAACTCATTTACACGGTCTCTACATGAGCACTTGAAGATTGATAAAGTTTCTATTCTCTTTCTTATCTTCTTCCTCCTCTCTCTCTAGTTGATTATAGTGTCTCTAAAGTCTTTAGGGCAACAATGAGAAAATTGAGCTACCATGCACTGATGGAAGCCTCCCATTTAATATATAGAGAAGTGGGAGAGGTTTGGGTTTCCTAAACCTTATTCGATCAGGATTGGATCTCCCTCCATGAATGGGGGATTCTTCTAGATCTCAGGATATTCATGATAAGTAAGTCCCACTGTGGTAGAAAATTCCCTTATCTTTGGGATGAGGGTCCCTGATTTTTAGTAACTTGATTCCAATGTCTCAAATCTATAATTTAACTATAGATCCCTATAACTAACTTTCTTGTCCCTAGATTTATTGTTACAATTATGATAAAGTTCACATAAGCCTTCATTCAAGCTATCTTGGAGTGGGTGACTCTTTAGGAGCCATAATACATTGTCAACGGAATCAGTAAAAAACACCACAACCATAAGCAATGAATGGCATCTTGCAACACATCATTGCTACCAAAATAGTAGTTGTTAGTCGTATAACAGTGAGCCATAAGTTTCCAATATCTTTGTGTTGTATAATCCCTTTGTCATAACTATCCATATTTAACTAGAGGCTTGAATATGTCATCCTCACCACATTCAATCCAAGTTCCTCTCTCTCCAAGTAGAAAATTAAGGTGTATATGATTTTTTTATCACATTCAAACTATCATGAGCATGGTTGTTCATTTATCTAGTCTCCTTGATAAGAAGTATGTTACATACATGGGATAGATTCCTTGTAAATCACCTACCCCCAATTAATAAAATGACTTTCCTTACTCCCATCAACTACCTTTATGACAACTATGTTCAATATTACACTGAATAGTGTCAAAAGTATTATAATATTCATCTCACCCCACTATTGTGACTTAGTGTCTAAGGACCAAAAAACCACCATTTTATTGAGAGATGATTATGACTATTATATAATGGTCCATAAATGACTCTTATGGTAGGTATTTTAGTACACTATTTCACTAACAATAACATATGTGTCTAACTTGGTATCCAAAATCTATGACACATGATGCATGGTCATTGCTAGATACATGTACCTTTCTCATGTGTATTATTGTTGTTTGATCAACTATGATACTCAACCAGGGACATTTTCACATGTTATTTGTATCATAATTTGGATTTCACATTTAATTCATGTACTTGAATTCCTATGGACTTGAATTACTCACTCTAAGGACATTTATTATATACATTAATATTATAGTAATATATATGCACAAATAAATGAAAGTGTATTTAGTAATCAAATCAATAGTAGAAGATATCCCTATATCAATCAAAAAATATTTGACTTCTAGGGAACATATATTGACCTTATCTCACTTGCACTAATGTCAATCACTCACATAAAAAAAACAAAGGATCTGATGCCACCCTATTTAAGGGCTTCATCTTGTGTCATTTTCCATTCTTATCACATCTAAACTTGTTAGATTGCAAGTAAATTCTCCTAATTTACCATTTCATATGAAATTCACTTATGGCTATTTTTTGTGTGTTTTTTAGGCATTTGCACTATGCATTACATGAGAAGGGTAGATAGAGAGGATCCTTGGGTTTCTACACCTTGGGACTTAGATCATCTCCGCGCATCCCATGGATGGGCTAAAATAGGTTCAAATAAAAGAGAAGCAGATTAAAGGATTTAAGAGAAAAAGCATGCAGATGGATGCTCAAAATGGGCCATGGTACCTTGCCACGTCCGTGGCCAAAAATGCTCAAATCACAATAGAAATCTAAAGTTCAACAAGCTACAACAACTTATCCACCACACCTGTAGCCATCAATATAGCCATGGCACTTCAGAGCCACCACACCGTGGTAGCCTGCACGCCCATGGTGAGGAGAGCCCATAATGACCAGCTTCATCAGAATGCCTGTGGCCACTTCAGCCAACATGGCCATGCCAAACACCATGCCCATGCCACCCTTCACCCACCATGGCCATTGTGACCACCACAGTTGTGCCACTGGCCCTCCAAAACCATCCTCCAACCCGTCATTTTACCACATATTCACCTCACCTGTGGCCATCCACCACAACCATGTTCACCCCACTCCACCACGGCCGTGGTGACCAAAACGGCCATGATGGCAACAACCCTAGTACAATTTTTACACTACTTTACCCAAACTACCCCCACTTAACCTACTGCTTCACCACCACCTATATATACCTAGGTGGTGGGTGTAGGATGAGGTCACAACCCCCTGTCATTCATTTCTACCTTCCTTAGTGCATTCAAGAGCTCTCATCTACTTCCATACACCTCCACTTCATTTCCACCTTCCTTCACCCCAAAATCCTATTTTTCTAGGGTTTTGTCCACTTCCACCATCCATTCCATGCTCTCTTGCTATTGAGGAGGGAGAAGGGCATGCTCTTGCTACTGGAGGTGAAGAAGAAGATATTCCATGATCTCCATGGCCTTTCCTTATTCTTCTACCTCTTCTTTTACTCTTTTTTGCACTATGAGTAGCTAATCCCTTTGTGGTGGGTTGTTTGGGGTTAAAATGTGACTTTGATACCATGTTGGGGGAATATAACTTGTAAACTCTATATTTTTGTTCTATAATGATTGATTTCTACTTCTATTTCATTTCCCATGTCTCTTATTGTGGTTTGTGCTTAAAAACATGAATTACTTGTTTTTATGCTTGAAACCACCTAAGTCTAGGAGAAGATGTCATATGTGAGGCTATCTTGGGATTTGCTCCTAGGTCCAACTTGTGGTGAGATAGAACGCCATCTTCTTACACATACATCCCTTATCTTACTCCTAGGGGTGAGATTTAAGTAGATGGTGTATGAGTGTTTAGTGTAATTTCGTAGGAGTTTTCTAAAAGCTAGATGGTGAGTAATGTGAGATGAAATACCCTCACCTCTACACCCCATTCCTATCTTTGGCTCCCAATTACACTAAACATTCTCATCCTAGAAATCTAGATTAGTCCAATCTAATTGTATTCCCACCTAAACCTTGGTCCAATTGAGACTCGTAAGGCTAGATAGGGTGTGAAAGGGTGTAGTTTCCCTTCACACACTCTATTCTATCCATGGCCAACCAATAGTCTAGGGAGATTCCATTACATTTGACTAATCATTTGGTTTAGAAATCTAGAATGAATGGTTTGGTTTTTCATGGTATGTTCTCTTCAACTAATATCTTAGTATCACTCCCCCAAATGACCCACCTCCCTTTATCTTGCATTAAAACCCTCAATTACTCTCTTAGCTATTTCATACTAGTTTAGTTGGTTGTTTTAATTGCTTTGTTATTTAATTTCTTAGTTTTGGATAATTTGGCTTTTCTAGAGTAGTTCGTTCTCTTTTGAGCTTGCTAGTGTTAATCTTTCTAGCTACTGATAATATAGGTTATTAATTACTTTAGTGTCTAACTTGCTTAGCTAGCATAACTTAGTCTTAGTCTCTTTCTCTTGTTCACTTAGTTGCCTTTCTTTGTTAGCTAGAATTAACTTGTTTCAAGTTAAATTAGGGTTTTGCTTATTTTGCTTCATTTCTTGTTGTCTTGAATGAATCTTAGTGTAATCAAACCAAAACCAACTTTAAACCCTAAAAACCCTAACCTTCTCTTTAGGAACATATCTTAATCTAACTTAGCACTAGTGCCCCCTCTTTCCCTGCAGATCAACCCCTTACCTTCCAATCACCTATACTATAATACAATCTCGTGCTGTTGCGGGTGATATGTTCAGTCTATATGTATGTGCTAGTATAGGGCCCATTATAAATTCAAAAGATCCAAAGTGTGTCTCAAAAGCCTCCTAGGGTTGCATCTAGTCACTATTCAATTGATTAGTGTGTGGACCTAGGTAGAGACACATTAAGATTTTTGGCACCGTTGTCGGGGATAGAGGCACTCACCCTAGCTAGTTAGTGTAGCTTCAACTTTTTTACTACCCTCACCATTGATATTCTTTATTGTTTGTTTACCTTTGCCTACTTCTCTTCCAACTTAGCTCTTGTTGCTTGTTTGTCCCTTGTGCATGTGATAGTTGTGCATGCTTGGGCAACATTTGACTTCTACTGACTTGGTTCCACTTGATCTTGAGATAGGTAGAAGGATACGTCAACACCATCGCATGCAACACCAAGAGGTTGAAATAATAGAATAGGATGCCCAAATCCCTCTGGAAGTACCACCACCCAAGCCACTCCATGAGTATTTCAACCCAGGGAACTACACATATCACATTACCACCCTAGTTGACCAAATTCTGGGTCAACAATTTTGCATTCCACCATCCCTCCTTAGACTCTTACCCACCTTCTATGGGTTGGAGAATGAGAACCCATATCACCACGTGGATGCCTTCTTGGAGACATGTTCCACCTTCTGCACTCCTACAATGACTGATGACTATATTAGGAGGACCTTATTTCCCTTCTCACTCAAGTAAAAGGCTAAAGAATGGTACATGTTAAAGCTAGAGTTGGTCACTTGGGTAGCCATCAAGAAAGATTTCCTAAAGAAGTCTTATTCTATCTCCAAGTTGACACAAACAAGGAGGTACATCACTTCATTCTATGAAAAGGAGAATGAGCCATTCCATGAGATGTAGGAGATGTTCCAAAATATGCTTAGAGACTACCCTCATCATGAAGTTCCCCATATGGCATCTTGTGCTATCCTTCTACATCGGGCTATCTAAATTGGGTCAAATGGTTGTTGACTCCTCTTGTGGTGGAACCTTCATGGCCAAGCCCCCGGAAGAGTCATGGCCTCTCTTCGAGCATCTAGCTAAACATTCACATCACCAGGCTTCTAGCATGGGTGTACATTGTGATAGGAACTGGGCTCCTCTCCCACCTTCTCCTCCTCTAGCTAGGGAAGATCAAAATCCCTAAATGATGAAGATTCTCACTGATATGATGAACTTGATGAAGAATCAAGCTAGAGGGTCTTCTAGCCACTCAACCAACTCTGTGGAAGCTATTTGTTAGGAGGTTTAAGCTCTTCAGTATTTTGGCAATTGAAACAACTAAGGGCCCATGTTCAACACTTACACTCTAGAGTGGAGAAATCACCCAAACTTCTCTTGGAAGCAAGAGGATGAAGGACAAGGGCAACAAAGGCATCACCAAGGGTCAAAGTACAAATCTAATTTGAAGAATAAGTTCTTCGAAGGCTATGGAGCCTTGATGATGTGAAGAAGGATGTTTCCTCTCAAGGAAAAATCATTGGCCATCTAGAACAAAGGATTGATCAAATTTCATTATCTCTTACTAGATGTGAAGAGGGGAAGCTTCCCTCTCAAACTTTGGTGAACCCTAATAGTGTTTATGGAAATGGGGGTGCCCTCAAGGTACCTATGGTCCTCAACAAGGGCAATGCCCACATTGTAGCAGTACCTAGGGCCCCAAAATCCATATGCTCCCCCTCTCCCACAACCCAACTACAACTACCAATACCCTCCACCTCCACCACATTCCTACCAACAACCCCCTCCTCAATATCAAACCCCTCCACAACAGCTACAACAACCACCAACCCATACACCCTGATCTCACAATTACCACTAATCATGAGATTAGGGAATAAATTGAGGATTTAATGTAATACAAAGATCACCCTTAACTTTTTCATCTTTTTTCTTCTTCAAATTATTTGTTTTCTCGCATTGAACCACATAAACTAACTTTACAAGAGAATTAAACCTTGATTACTCTAATATGATCTCAACATTAATGATACATATCCATACATTCATTCTGTTTCTCACACTTCCATGTACATATGACATGATAATCAAATGCATTCTCTCTTATTAAGGAAATGAAGATACAAACATCATTGAAACTCTCTCACATCTGTACAAGGACCTAGAGTGACAGTGACCGACTGAACTTAACTATACTTAGACTTAACTCTTGTGGTAGATCTACTCTAATGCAATGACCTTCTTCAAGCCCATATGATATCCCTAAAAATTGTGAGTAGAGGGGTGAGCCTAATTGCTCAGTGAATGAGTACTTCAAAGAAACATTATAAAGCACTGATATAATTACAGATATACTTTTAAGCAACTAATATCAATTATAACAACAGTAAGCTTTAAAGAGATTGATCATTGACAATCATAAATATGGCAGGATACTCTAAATATCAACAAGAGTAAATCAATATATGAGCATGCTTGATTAATTTCAAAGAGAACTAATAATTCAGAAACATAAAAAGAATAATTGCTGGGAAACTATACTCGAATCTTTCTTAGCCTTTCTTACTTATAAGAAACTCTTTATACCTATATGAACATATTTTAGCTTATGACCTGATCATATGCAGTGTACTCTACATATGAAGACTCATAGTGAACTAAGATCTCATCATATAATACTTAGCTTAAAACCCAGGAAGCTAAGGCTAGAACTGAATCCGGGTCTGAATGACTTGAACCGTCACGTCTGGCTAAGGCAGCTAAACATCTAGCCTTTAACTGGACCTCTCCTTTTAGGCCGAGTACACATGCAGAGGGTCTGAGACACTCTGTGGGCCTCATCTTGGTATGCTCTGTGGGTACCTTTGGGTTACCACAAGAATCTCCAGTTCATGTTGGGTAACCTATCTTCTCTTAGGAGACTTCCTCAAGGGCTTCGTCTCACCGCATGCTCTATGGGTGCGATCTGATCCCCGTATACTGGTCGCTGCCAGGGTGGATCATTTCCTCCCTATAGTGCAGACACCCGTAGGGAATCTACGGTGTTCATGGCACCTATATCTATTATTTTATTATTCTTGGAAATCTCTTACTATATTGTATCTTTTCCCTTACTTATACTTGACTGTGGTATCTCTATAGTACCGTGTCTATTTGTTTGAAATTTATAACACAACATGTATATCATCCTTAACTTGGCAGAGCAGTATATTCAAACACTGTAATATACTGAGAAATCAACATACTATACATGGAGGCAGCCTGAAATACTTAAATAAATATAATGCATGTCCATTCAGCACTTATACACTAGAATCATGCAATTAAACATCTTAATATATTGATAAGATCTAATTACTTGGCATGAGTAATCATCATTTGCACCCATAAATTATTTGCACTTTCTTGGAAAACGTGCACATCAACCCAAATCCTGGGTTGTGCCTCTCATACTGAGAACATGGTAATCAAGCATGTAATCATTCAGGTAAACCCTAGTTTACAAATTAAGAACAAATGTGGTCATTACAACCATAGTTCATTCTTTAAAACCCAAATCCCCCACACCAAAAGTCACCACCTCAAGGATCACAACCACCACCACAAGCTCCCCCGTCTTCCACTCATGAGCAAGTGAATGCGGTGACTATATTGAGAAGTGGGAAGGCTTTAGAGTAGACAAAGAGCTAAGCAGTTGATGGTTTAGGCAATGAAGATAGAGATGATACTATATTCAAGGTAGTGATACTATGATTTAGGGTGATGATAATATGATAGGCAGTCGAGGTGATACTGTGACACAGGGTGATGATATTGTGATTCTCATGATATCACTTGATGATTCTATTGATGTGAGCCAATCAGGTCAACACCTTCCCCTTTTGCTAATGCACTTGAAGAGCCATCTGTCGTCAAAAGAAAGAAGAAACATGCTAAGGATATCATGGAGACATTCAAGCAAGTGAGGATCAAAATTCCATTTATAGATGCAATAAAGAAAATTCCTTCCTATGCAAAGTCTTGAAAGACATGTGCACCTTCAAGAGGAAGACAACCAAAAGAATTCCAAGGGTAGTCAAGCTGACTGAACAAGTGAGCTTTATTTTACAACACACTACTTCAGAGAAAGGGAAAGATCTCGGTGCACCCATCATTCCTTGCTACATTGGAACACACCGCATAGACCATGATCTTTTTGACTTGGGATCTAGTATGAATCTAATGCCTTATGATGTGTATGGTGAATTGAAATTGGGACAATTGAAGCCAGCTAACTGCACCTTGCAATTGGCCGACCATTCTATGAAGACACCTCAAGGGAAAATTGGTGATGTGTTGGTGAGACTTGATGATGACACCTCCACATTCTTTCCCAATGATTTTATTATGCTTGACATGGAGAAGGACACAAGGAAGGTATCTATTGTCTTGGGGAGACCCTTCCTAGCTATAGATGACAAAGTGATACATGTGAGAACCAACACCATGTATGTGACATTCATGCACATGAAGATCTAGTTAAACGTCTTCAAAGCTTCAACTAAATTTGAGCTGATAGGTGCTATAGAAGAAGATTGCTATCTTATTGATTTCCTTGAGGATATTGTCAAGGAATGCCTACCTATGTGGATTGAGACTACCGCCAAGGGTAGAGGTCTTGAGCCTATTGTTGAGTTACCTAATTATTACACTATTGAGGAAAATGAGCTCACATTAGTGGCTGCAAGTGAGGATCTTCCTTCCATTTTTGTGAACCTATGAAGAATTCCATTGAAGAACTTCCAATCCTAGACTTAAATATCTTCCTAAAGGTTTGAAGTACGCATCTCTGGGTTCAAATGACACCCTTTTGGTGATGATTTATTCTATCCTTTCTCCTAAATAAGAAGATTCTCTCATTCCTGTGTTGAAGAGGAACATTCAAGCCATAGGGCGGTATATTGCTGATTTGAGGGGTGTTGACCCCTCCATTTGTGTCCATAGGATCTATTTTGAGGATGATGCAAGGCCAAGCTTCCAAATGCAAAGGAGACTGAATCCAAATCTGAAAGAATTTATAAATCAAGAGGTTGTGAAGTTTCTTGATGCTGGGATCATCTATCCCATTTCTGATAGTCCTTGGGGGAGTCCCATCCAAGTTGTGCCCAAAATGGGTGGGATCACCATGGCTCAAAATGAAGATGGGGAATTGATTCCAATGAGAGAGAAATCTAAATGGATAATATGTGTGGATTATAGGAAGTTGAATCATAAGACAAACAAAGACCATTTCCCCCTCTCATTCATTGATCAAATCTTGGAGAGGCTTGCAGGACAAAATTTCTATTGTTTCCTTCATGGTTACTCATGATATTTCCAAGTGGCAGTGCATCCAACTGATCAAGAGAAAACCATGTTCACATGTCCAAGTGGCACCTTTTCCTATAGTATAATGCCTTTTGGGATTTGGAATACCCCTTCCACATTCCAAATATGTGTCACATCTATTTTTTCCTACATGCTTGATTTTATCTTGAAGTATTCATGGATGATTTTTCAATGTTGGCAAGACTTTTGATGAATGCTTATATCACCTGACGTCTATTCTTGAGAGATGCGTGAATGTCTGTTTGGTTCTTTCTTGTGAGAAAAGTCATTTCATGGTTCCCAAAGGCATTATTCTGGGTCACAGAGTTTCCAAAGTAGGAATTGAAGTGAGAAGGCCAAAGTGGGCCTCATTTCTACTCTTACCATTCCTTCCAATGTAAGACATGTCTGTCCTTTCTTGGGACGTGCGTTTCTATTTCCATTTCATCAAAGATTTTAGAAAGATTTCTAGACCATTGTATAATTTTCTTGGAAAATATGTTGGGGTTCAACTTTGACGACAAATGCATTGAAGCTTTCAAACACTGGAAGCACAAGCTGATTTATGCTCCTATCATGCAACCCGGGGATTTCTCATTGCCATTTGAGATCATGACTTATGCTTCGGATGTGGTAGTAGGGGATATTTTGACACCTCATTTTTGGGACCCCATCAAATTCTTGATGTTTGTGTTATTTACATAATTCAAGTCCCATCAGACTATAATGTGTGAAAACCCCAATTTCTCCTGAAAGAATTAAACATGGGCCCACCAGATACAATTTGGTCAATTCATAATGTAAAACCAATTTGCACAAAGATCAGCCAAGATGAGGACCCACATCAAATTTAGCAAAACCTAACATTTTGATCCCAATGGGTCCTGAACCCTAATGGACAAAATCTACACATTATCTAGTTTAAGGTGAGACCTACAAAAATCTCAATCTAACCTTACTAATTATGGGTGGAAATCCAGTTTGCACCCACATTAGAAAAAAATCAAACCCTAATCTTCTGAGAAAATATCTCATTTTGATGTCAAAAGGTTTTGTACCCAAATGTGTTGAACCAGACCACACACATTTCAGGTCCCCTTTTACGTACCACAATGAGCACAAAAGGGTTTTGCACCCAAATGTGTCCAACCAGACTGCACACATTTCTGGTCCTCTTTCACTAGCCATACCTACGCATGGAAGGGTTTGACACCTAGATGTGTCGAACCAGACCACACAATCTTGGATCCCCTTTCATCAATTCAGGTTGGGCACCAAATGGTTTCACACCCAGATGTATCAAACTGATTCACACACACATCTTTGTTTTCTTGCAAAAGGACACCTAGGCGCCAAGGGGTTTCACTCCCAGATGTGTTGAACCAGATAAGACACATCCGGGGTTCCCGTTCAACATGTTAGGTTGGGTGCTAAAGTGGTTCACACAAAAATGTGTCAAATCGATTCACATAGATTTACTCTTTTTTTTCCAAAAATAAGCACTTGCATACCAAACCGTTCCGTCCCAGGAAGTGGAAACCAAATCCAGGCTGATCCAAAGCATGATGGTCTTGGGAATCCTGAGTGAGGGCCACTTGGCATCCCATTGACCACCCCAAGAAAGGGCCAGTCTTCAATTGGGGTAAAGTGGGAGAAACTACCTCAAGCACTACCTCAACTCTTAAAAAAGGAGAGGGAGGACCCCTAAAAGAAAGATCCCCAGACCCTAGATGACCAAGAGAGAAAAAAGATATTGGAGAGAGATAGAGAGAAAGATGACCACAACTTGGTGTGAAAACTATCAACACTCAGAAGTGGGAAGCCCATCTACACTCAGAAGTGCAAAATTAGTTTGTACTCCGAAGTGCCGAAGCTATTGGCGCCCAGAAGTGCGAAGGGAGTCGACACTAGGAAGTACAGATCATACTGACATCTTCTCTAGTTCTATCATTGAAGATTCTCTCAAGTGTAAATCTGACCCTCGCCCGAAAGTATGAAACCCTTTTACACACGAAATACAAAGCAAGGTGTGAGCACATTGAATTGCTTTCTACCTCATTTTTTTTAAACCCCCACAATATTGCTTCTACAGGAAGATCGGGGAGCATTTTCTTACCCTTTCGCGATTCATAAATGAGTGTGTCAAATTCAAATTTCTATACGTCATCCTTCCTCATCCACACGAGTCACCTTTTTATGGTTTTCTGAGTTTTTTTCCAACTAAAACTCGATGACTACTCTAAATCTTTTCCCATTTTTGATTTCCAAATAAAAAATTAAATGGCGACTCAGATGGGGATTCATCACACTCGAGTTGCATTTTTTTTTCAAGATCCGCTAGTGCAAATGTGTTTGGCACTTGTCAGCGCAGCTCAGTTTCACACTAGGATTTTTTCCCCTTCTCTTCTTCTCTAAGTCAGAAGATACAAGGTACAAATTTTATTCACGTCCATGTCACTTTCAGAAGCACATGGAATGATTTTCATTTTTGATAATCTTTATTTATTTTAGTTTGAAAATATCAGTGCAGATCGGTTTTGCACTCATTTTTTGCACGAATCTGGTGCAAAACCAATTCACACTTGGAATGATTTTCTTATTTTTTTTAGTGTCAGATACAATGTGGCACAAATTATTTTCACACCTTGATGCATATGATAATAGTTATTCTATAGCTAGGTCATGTTCATTAAGTACAAACCCTTACAGCCAAGCATGAAAGGGATTGACACATGATTTTTTAGGTATGATAATGCATGCATTTTATTCATGTCTAAAATCTTTACAAGTTTGATGATAGTTAGCCTGTAGATCAAGGTTCACAAAAAACAGACCCTGAGAGCTGAGTGCAAAAGGGTTTGGCACATGTTTATTCTTAAAATAAAAATAACATCTAATCAAGCAAAAAATTTATTCACGTTTGAAATCTTTCAAGTTGGATGATAGTTATTCTATAGATTCATGTTCATAAAAATAAAGCTTATTTTAATTTTTGCATGGAGTGACTTCAAAATATGGAAAGGAGAACTTTCAACTATGTCAATTAGAATGACATGTGGGGAGCATAACGCTTGACTTCAAATTCTTTCAAATTCAAGTCAAGAAAGAAGAGCAAGGGGCTCCCCTCATAAGTCAGATAGGATCATAGGCGTACCATGACCGACTTCACGATACCACTTTTAGATCTACTCATAGATAAGCTTCATTGGGTTATGCTTTCTGGATACTACTTTTTGACTAACAATTTTCTCCTCATATGATCTTTCTTTTTGCATCTGAGTCTCACTTCTTCCTTTTCTTGTTTCTCATATTTGATTTTGATTCTCCCCTATGACAAATGCTTACAAAAGCAGGTAGGCCAAAGCAAATATATGGGATACATTGACCGAACATCACTTTCTGGATTGGAAGTTGTATTGGAACTTCTCTATTGCAATGACAGAGAAGAGATGTACAAACAAGAAATGGACTGAGCACCCGCACGAATGACGTCCTGAAGGAGTTTTTCTTCCCCATTCTCTCTTCTCTCCGCTCCAAAGGTTCAAGTCAAACTTTTGGCTTGCTATAGGACTCAGGGGCCATTGATGGAAAGGGCTGCCACTGGAGTTGTTTTTGACAGATCTAATGGGAGGAGATGGAGTAAAAGGATTTAAAACATTGCAATTCGCTACCAAAAATTGATGCCTTACCACTAGGATATACTCCATATGGACTGGGGAGAGGGTAAGGAGAAGCAAAAAAAATAGTGAACCATGCAAGGATGTGGGGAGGGGCCCAAGCGATGTCCCTTTAGGACCGACTACAACACGCTTGCAACTCATAGTGAAATAAAGGGTTAGCTCTCTACTCTATTTGCTTGCAATGCATTCCAACTTCCTTTCATTCTTACGCACTCTGACACGTTGGCTGCACTTGTGACCATCACTAGGAATAGGAAGAAGCACAGAGTAGCAAAGCAGCTTGCCCAGTACAGAAGTAAAGCAAAGACTCAGGCAAGCTCCATTCATCATTCCAAAGGATGGGCATGCCTGACTCTTGATTGAAGAGGCATTCAAAAAAATAAGTTAGTGACCGGCCTAAATCATGCGTCCAAAAGGAGAAGATTAAAGTAGTTATACTTTTAAAGAGATAGCATGACACTCAGGCCCCCACAATGATAACGGGGCCCGATGTAGCAATTGGGGTCGAATAAAGGGATAAGGTTGGTCGTGCTAAGAACGCAGAATCAACACTCTATACTCCAGCATAAAAGAGGATTAATATGTGTTCCTGAGGGAACAGTAGCTCGAGAACAAGAACAATAAGACAAAATAATTAAAAGAAACAAACTGTAACAAGTATATGGGAAAACTCAGGTTGGGGCTCACCAACCAAGGAATCTCTCCAACAAGCATACTATCTCTCTCTCCTGCATACTCATATCAACATTACAAGAAACCATAAAATGTCTATTCCACTCTCTCTCTGTCTCTCGAGATGAGGATAGATCTAGGCCTAAAAGAAGCCTCTCTCTAGAGAGGATAACTCAAAAACCTCGTAGCAAAACATATGGTTTGCAACATTTAGCATTTCAACACTCTCGTGCATTCATACTACTCCATGACATGGGATAAAAGTGATATTACTCTCTCGAGATATCAACAATAAAACATCACAAGATGGTATCTAAGCATACAAGTGAAGCATTAAAACATGTGCAATGAGATAATCTTGATAAGAATATGTATATTCAAAAGAAACAGACAATATACATGTTGGGAGAGCCTTAGTGGCTACTCCCAACCCAAGTTATGGTGTTTAGCCGCTCATGCTTGCGGGTAACATGGAGATGCTATAGAAAAATAGATTCATGAGATACCACGAAGAATAGAGGTGAGTACAATGTGAGGAAATGATAGATCTAGAGGAGAAGAAACGTGATACTACACACTACTTCTTCAGATCTAGATCTACCACGGGGATGTCTCCTTCTCTTAAAGAAGTGGCGAGCACGGGCGGTCATCTTCTCTCTCCTCAACTTTCACTCTGGAGATCCAAGACTGATGGATGGTCAGCAACAGGTCTTGGATGCGACAACACCTCGTGGTATTAGGATCAGATCTCTCTGATCTGATGATTTGAAAGACAGGCGGGGGCACTATTTATAGGCGCTTTCCACTGACTTAAGACTGCGGTCACGGTCTTTCCATCGACTTAAGACCGCGTTCATGGTCTACCCTTTATTCCTCTTTGGTCGCGATCTTTCTTGACCGCGGTCCTCCCCAAGACCTCGGTCGCGGTCTTTAAGAAGTCACGGTCGCGGTCCTTGGAGAGACCGCGGTCATGATCTTTGGAGAGACTGCGGTCGCGATCTTTGCTGAATAACCGCGGTCACGATCTTTAGAGAGACCGCGGTCGCGATCTTTGCTGAATAACCATGGTCGCAATTTTACCTCAGTCACAGTCCTTGCTGAATAACCGTGGTCATGATTCTAAGATCGCGGTCACGGTTGGGCTAAATAACCGCGATCACGATTCTATGATCCCAATCGCGGTTGGGCTGATTCCTGAAATCACAAAACAAGTCTTTAGTCAAGAAGATAGATAAAATGTGTGCAAAGTTGACTAAAGTTATTCTAAAAGTGGTGTAAAATATATACATAAAATACGTAAAGTGCGGTGTTATCAACTCCCCCAAACTTAGAATCAAGTATGTCCTCAGGCTAAATGCAGGTTCGAGCACCCAGAGAGAGAAAGGATGAATAAGGATAACATAATAGCATGACTAAAATATCTTATTCTTGCATCAAGACTGTTGTCGCATGTATACAATCCCTTAGGTCTCAAACTCTCCCTTTAGACTAAGGGTTGCATAACGTCGTATTATTTGTCATAACCTTCTATTGTAAAAGGTTTCTCCTTCTCAACTCATAACCCTCCCTTAGATTGCATACATACTAGTACCACATCTTTGCAAGGTAGCCTTCACACCTATTCTTTATTTTCAGGGAGCCCTATGCTAATGTGTATAGGTAGGCTAGAAGTTTTAAGGTGTTTCCTCTTCCTCCCAAACTCCTCACCCACAATTTTCGTAAGAACAATGTTGCCCTTTTTGGGCTTCTGATTTTAAGTCAGGTGGTATGTGAAGTTCCATTCAGGATTGGAGGTTTGTAAGCTTGGCTTCCAGTTTCCGCTTATGGGCACGACATATCTGCATTCATGAGTGCAATAATATACCGGTCGGGCAGGAACTTTTGGCATCTTTTAGGGCACATCTCTCATATTCTTTTCTTTATTTTATTTGATTTTTGGCTTTTTATCTCTCCTTTTAGGCTTGGGAATTAAGATTTTGTTGGTCTTCTTGGGTGTCCAAGCCTCTTCTTGGCTATTTTCTTTGAACATGGCAGCTTTTTCCTATCTATAGAGACTAGGATTTTCTGGATGCGAGCATCAGGTGGGGATGGTTGTTTAGGAGTATGACTAAGGTTCTCTTAGTTTGCAGGGTTTCATGAGTTAAGGTTGTTACATTTACAACGTCTTATTGCAAGAATGAGACATAGTAGTGTTGCTATGACTGTTGTTTTACTCATGCTTTCCTATATGTTGCTCATATTTTTCTCTCTCTGGGGCTGGAGCACTACTTTTGAAAATTTTTGCTAGAGGGAGCGAGCTTCTAAGAGGTCACTTGTAATGAAAATTTCAAGATTTTGACGTCAGCGTAAGACACGTAAGAAAAAGGAAAGTGAAATTTAAAAGGGGAGTAAATAGAAAAAGGAAAGCTCTAGTACCTCTACGACCCATTTATGACTCCTCCCCCAAACTTATCCTACACCCCGACTCGGGGTGTCAAAATTTGAGTAAGAAGTATAAACATGCCTTCTGTATTTATTTATTTGGCGGGGAAGGCCCACTTGAACTCTAGGAGCATGCTGGCATAGATACCCCTAAGCGCGTGATACTGCTCGTACTGCATGTTCTCCATCTTGAGGCTGGTAGTTGTGATAGCTACCATCCATGATAGGCAGAAGAACCCATAGTCATTTGATAGTGGTATCTGCTGAGGGCTTCTATGGCAATATTGGGTCTTCTTTAAGTCCTTGCCTTGTATCATTGTGAACCCTCTGCAATGCTGCTATATCATTTTGATGATGGCTTCAGCACAGGTGTTCGCCTTTTCTTCAGTAGGAGACTTTGTTGTCATCATGTTAGTTGTTTTCTTCAGTGAGAAGGCTGCATCAGAGCTATTATACAAAATTGTAGTCTTCTTCAGTAGGTTGACGTGCAGCAAAGTCGAATGGTTGTCATGAAGAATCAACAAGAAGATGTGTTCAGGTGTGCCTTCTTGAAGCCATCATTGCATATGCTCTATCTCTCCCATCTTCTTGTCCTTGAGGGTGTTCTCTACCATTAGGAAATATGCCATGTGTGAGTTTGGCATCGAATCTCCTAATAGTGCCTGGTAGGCTGACATTGTGCTCACAGAGAGGTACCCTCCTGTTCTCAACATTTCTCGGAGGTCATCTTTGAGCACGTAGATGCCATCTTGTTCGAAGATGACATCTCTTAGTGAATTGTCTTCCTTCAGAGAAATCATAATTATTATGAGTTCTTCCATCGACAGACTAAATCAGCTCCATCTTTCGAAGTTTTCGAAGGAGGGTACTATGTCTCCTGCCAGGCCTTCTAGTCCTTCGTTCCCTAGGTCTTCTTCGGCTTCTGCTTCTGCGGGTTGTCTTTCTGCAGGAAGAGCTTCAGGAGCGTCGGCCACTGAAGGCTGATGTTCATCTTCTGCTTTAGGTATCTGATAGCTATGTGGTTAGTATAAATCTTTACTTTTGCTCCAATTAGATAAGACCTGAATTGATCAAAAGCAAAAACAATAGCTAGCAATTCTTTCTCCATGGGAGTGTAATTTACTTGTGCCTCGTCTAGGGTGCGGCTGGCGTAGTAGATAACATCATGTATCTTGTCCTTCTTCTACCCTAGGACTACCGCCACGACATAGTCACTAGCATCACACATTAGCTTGAAGGGTAACTCCCAATCTGGAGCTTGGAGAATAGGTGGGGTTACTAGGGCTTCCTTCAGGGTCTGAAAAGCTTTCAGACAATCATCTGTAAAATCAAAATCTATGTCCTTAATCAGCAGATTTGAATAGGGTTTTGATATCCTCGAAAAATCCTTCATGAATCTTCTATAATAACTGGCATGACCAAGAAAACTTTGCACCCCTGTCATGGACTTAGGTGGAGGCAGTTTAGAGATGGCTTTGAGCTTGCTTACTTCTACTTCAATACCTCTCTTTGAGACCTTGTGCCCCAGGACTATGCCTTCTTGCACCATAAAATGGCATTTCTCCTAGTTCAGGACTAAGTTCTTCTCTTTACAGCATTGCAGGACTAACGATAGGTTTCTCAAACAACCATCAAAATCTCTTCCATAAATAGAAAAATCATCCATAAAGACTTCCACAATGTCTTCTAGAAAGTTTGAGAACATCGAGATCATGCAATGTTGGAATGTTGCAGGAGCATTGCATAGTCTGAACGACATTCATCGGAAGGCATAGGTACCATATAGACAGGTGAAGGTAGTTTTCTCCTGATCATCAGGTAGGATGGGAACTTGGTAAAATCTAGAATAACCATCCAAGAAGCAAAAATATTCATGATGCGCAAGCCTTTCTAGCACTTGGTCGATAAAGGGAAGAGGATATTGATCTTTTTTCATTTCTTGATTCATCTTTCGATAATCGATGCACATTCTCCATCCAGTTACAGTCCAGACGGCTACTTCATCTCCTTTATCACCCTTGACCACTGTCATTCCCCCTTTCTTTGGTACAACATAAATTGGGCTCACCCAATTGCTGTCGCTGATCGGGTAGATAATACCTGCATCTCTTAGCTTGATGACTTCCTTCTTTACAACTTCTTTTAACATTTGATTTAGCTTCCTCTGGGGTTGAACTAGAGGTTTTGCTAATTCTTCTAGATTTATGTAGTGCATACATAGAGCAGGATTAAGCCCCTTGATATCATCCACTGAATAGCCTATAGCTTGCCTATGGAGCCTTAACTCCTTAAGAAGTCTTTCCATTTGCTCTTTGGTCAGTCTGGCATTGACTATGACAAGATTCCTCTCTTCAGGATCAAGAAACTCATATTTCAGACCTTACGGTAATTGTTTAAGTTCAGGTTTGGGTTTTGGTACTTTCTCTTCTTCCCTTGTCACTTCTAGAGAAGCATACTTGAAAACCTTGACAACTTCCTCTTCATCGCTCAAATCCCCTGCGTCTCGATTCAGGTATTTGAGTATCTCAACAACCTCGGGGTCGTCAATTTTTGAATCTTCTTTGCTTAACGCCCTCATAAGAGGGTCTACCATTGTTGTGTCTTCTTCTACTTTTTCACAATATTGGTTGTAGCTATCCACAAAGTAAGTAGATTCGAGCAGGGATGGTCCTTTCATAGCGTCTTTCACCTTGAAATCTATGTGATCATTTCTGACCCTCAGAGTTATGATGCCTTCAACGACATCAATCATTTCCCTCCCGATCGCCAAGAAAGGATGTTCGAAGATAATAGGGCATTTAGGGTCTTCAATAGTGTCAATGATAACAATATCACATGGGATGAAGAATTTCCCCATGCGAATCGGAACATCTTCGACTACTCCCACTAGCCTCTTGAAGGTGTGGTCCGCCAACTTGATTCTCATATTAGTCCTGACCATCTCAGTCAGTCCTAACCGTTGCACGAGGCTTAAAGGCATTAGACTGATGCTAGCCCCCAAATCGGCGAGACCTTTCCTTTCGATGTTATCCCCTATGGAAAAAGGTATAGTAAAGGCTCCAGGGTCCTTCTTCTTGGTAGGTAGCTCCACTTTTATGAAGGTTGTTGACATGCTGGCTAGGTATACCATTTCGATCCTTCCCCCTCGTCTTTTCTTTGTGACAAGATCCTTGAAGAATTTGGCATAGGTTGGCATTTCTTCCAAGGCATCCAGAAATGGTACCTCCAGGTGGAGCTTTTTCACTGATTCCATGAACTTCTCATACCTCTTCTTGAGGTGAGCCTTTACAAGCTTGTATGGAAAAGGTAATCTTGGTGAGTACTGACTCATCTTGGCGAACAATTCTTCTTCAGGTTCTAGTTCCCTAATCGGTGGGTGCTGATTCTCTCCCTTGGCTGGGTTCTCTGTAACATTCTATGGCTCTGGTTCTTCATGTCTTATCACCTTAGGGTGCTCTATTGTTCTTCCTGATCTAAGGATCGCCATCTTGGCAGATTTTGTGTTAGAAGGAATCTTCACTGAGGGGTTCTTTATGAGCTCATCCAACTGAGCGAGATGCTGGTCGATCTGGCATTGATGTGTTTATATATCCGCCATTTGTACCTGCATAGTGTTCAGAACGCCAGAGTTGGACAGTGAACTTTGTGCAAGTTGATTGTTTATCGTGTCCTGTCTCTTGACAAAATCAAATAGTTGGCCTACTAAGTCAGGCTGACTAGTACTTCTTATTTGACTCTGTCCTTGAGCTTGTCCTTGTCCTTGACTTACGTTAGTAGCTTGGCGGTTTTGATACTTACCTTGACCTTGATAATTGGTTTTGATTGGCTAGAAAGTGCTTGTCTTGATGTACTATCCTTGCCTGCTCTTCTTCTCAAAACCTGGCGGTTGCTTGGGTGGATTATTCAATTGATGCGAATTTTCTGCAACATCCTTATTGCCATAACTGAACCTTGGGTGCTCTGGTCTCTTAAAGTTAGCATAAGAGACATTTTTAGCTTCCTCCTCCTCAGACTCACTTTCACTAGATTCTTCGGGTCAGGAATATACACAGTTGTCTATTCCATGCCCTCCTTCACCACAAGTGACACATTTCATCACCTTCTCAATTTGCTTCTTTCCTTTCCCTCCTGGTTCCTTCAGCTGTTTGACATCTGAGGCTATCTTTTGTATTTGAGATGTGATTACTTCGAGAGATTTTGATTCAATTGACGGTCCTTCATTGGTGGCTTTCTTAACATATCCTCTGTCGGTCCGATCATAATCAGTCCCAGTATGTAACTCAGCCATGTTTTCTATGATCTTTTTAGATCTACTAGGTTGTTTACCGAGAAAGTCACTTCCAGCTGCTGCATTCAGTGAGACTCTCTCTTTAGGGGTTAGACCATTGTAGAAAGTTGTTATTAAGAACCCCTTCTTGTAGTTTTGGTGAGGGTAGTCTCTCTGGTACTCCTGATACCTTTCCCAGGCTTCATGCAGATTCTCACTTGGCTTCCGAATGAATGACGTGATCTTCTACCTGTTACAAACAATCTTCTTGGTGGAGTAGAACTTGTTCATGAAAGCATCTACCAATGCATTCCATCCATTCAAAGCTTGATGTGGTAGCCCAAGGTATCAGGATAGTGCCTTGTCCTCTAAAGAGAAGATGAAACCCTTGTAGTAAATGACTTCTTGTGGAACTCCCCGCATCTTGATGGTGTCACAGATATTCTTAAAAGCGTCGAGGTGATGATAAGGGTTATCATGCTTTGAATTCCCTCGAAAGCTTTTGTTCTGGATCATATATATTATAGCTGGCTTCAGTTCAAAGTTTGCTGCATCGAACCTTGGGATGACCATAGGACATCTTGAGTTGTTAGCTTTTGTAGCTACCAACTCCCGAAGAGTCTTTTCGTCCTCTTCGTCATCTTCATTGGTGTTGTCCCTGTGATTTTGCTCTTGGTGGTTTCTTCTATGCCTACAGAGATGACGACGCTCCTCATGGTGATCGTTTTTAGGTTGTTCTTGTTCTTCATAGAGATGATCGTCATTATAGCAGCCATCTTCATCGGTTTCTGGCGGGGGTGGGTGTTGTCCGATCCTCACGTTTCGCTCATCCGCAGAAAGGGGTGGTTCCACGTGGGGTGGCATGGTGAGCAGAGTTAGTTGGGCCAAGTGCTTCTCCCCGGGTACCTGAATAGAACGTATGATCAAGTTAGAAAACTGAGCTTGATGAAACGGACTATTCTTCATAGGTTCAGGTTAGAAGACTTAGAGTGGTTGTGCTATCGAGCTTATTGCTAATCTTGAGGCACGAGAGTATAGTGGGTGGACTCAGGTCCCTTAACAATACAATTTTTCCTTGTCCCCGAAAATAGTGCCAAAAAGTTGACCGGCCTAAATCGCACGTCCAAAAGGAGTGGATTAAAGTAGTCAGACTTTTACAGAGATAACCCGACACTCAGGCCCCCACAATGATAACGGGGTCCGATGTAGCAATCATGGTCGAACACAGGGACAAGGTTGGTCGTGATAAGAACGCAGAATCAACACTCTATACTCCAGCATAAAAGAGGATTAATATGTGTTCCTGAGGGAACAATAGCTCGAGAACAAGAACAATAAGACAAAAGAAGTAAAAGAAACAAACTGTAACAAGTATATGGGAAAACTCGGGTTGGAGCTCACCAACCAAGGCATCTCTCCAACAAGCATACTATCTCTCTCCTGCATACTCATATCAAGATTATAAGCAACCATAAAATGTCTATTCCACTCTCTCTCTCGAGGCAAGGATAGATCTACGCCTAAAAGAAGCCTCTCTCTCGAGAGGACAACTCAAAAACCTCACAGCAAAACATATGGTTTGAAGCATTTAGCATTTCAACACTCTCATGCATTCATACTACTCCATGACATGGGATAAAAGTGATATTACTCTCTCAAGATATCAACAATCAAACATCACAAGATGGTAGCTAAGCATACAAGTGAAGTATTAAAACAGGTACAAGGAGATAATCTTGATAAGAATATGTATATTCAAAAGAAAGAGACAATATACATGGTTGGAGAGCCTTAGTGGCTACTCCCAACCCAAGTTATGGTGTTTAGCTGCTCATGCTTGCGGGTAACATGGCGACGCTATAGAAAAATAGATCCATGAGATACCACAAAGAATGGAGGAGAGTACAGCGTGAGGAAATGATAGATCTAGAGGAGAAGAAACGTGATACTACACACTACTTCTTCAGATCTAGATCTACCACGGGGATGTCTCCTTCTCTTGAAGAAGTGGCAGGCATGGGCGGTCATCTTCTCTCTCCTTGACTTTCACTCTGGAGATCCAAGACTGATGGATGGTCGGCAACAGGTCTGGGATGCGACAACACCTCGTGGTATCAGGATCATATCTCTCTGATATGATGATTTGAAAGACAGGTGGGGGAACCATTTATAGGCGCCTTCCACCGACTTAAGACTGTGATCACAGTCTTTCCACCAACTTAAGACCACGGTCACGGTCTTTCCTTTATTCCTCCTTGGTCATGATCTTTCTTGACCGCGGTCTTCCCCAAGACCTCAGTCGCGGTCTTTGAGAAGCCGCAGTTGTGGTCCTTGGAGAGACCGCGATCACGATCTTTGGAGAGACCGCGATCGCGATCTTTGCTGAATAACCACGGTCATGATCTTTAGAGAGACCGCAGTCGCGATCTTTACTGAATAACCACAGTCGCAATTCTACCTCGGTCACGGTCCTGGCTGAATAACCACGGTCACGATTCTAAGATCGTGGTCACGGTTGGGTTGAATAACCACGGTCGTGATTCTAAGATCGCGGTCGTGGTAGGGTTGAATAACCACGGTCATGATTCTAAGATCGCGGTCGCGGTTGGGCTGATTCATGAAATCACAAAACAAGACTTTAGTCAAGAAGATAGATAAAATGTGTTCAAAGTTGTCTAAAGTTATTCTAAAACTGGTGTAAAATATATACAGAAAATACGTAAAGTGCGGTGTTATCAGTTAGTGAAAGATAGCAACAGATATCAATACAATAAGTTCACATGGGCTTTTTTCTTGAATGCCTTACGCCTATCAAAGTCAAGTATCGATCTAGTTTTCTGCGAATCCTGCTCTTTACCTTTATTGAAAGAATCTCAAATCGTTAATTGAAAGGGAAAAAAGGGTAGAAGGTCATCGTCTCATGCTTCCTGGGTATGACCTAACCAGGTGTTGATTCCCTTGGCCTGGTCATCTTTCCAGAAATGGTTGAATATGACTAAAAGGCTAGGGTGACTGCCCTAAGACTACGATTTCCTTCTATCTTTTCACTTAAAGATGTTGAGTGTAAAAGGGTTTGACACATACTTTTTTTTAAAAATCAGATTTGATAAGGCACACATTTTATTCCCATCTAAGATCTTCACAAATTAGATGACAGTCTGGTGCGTGATCATTCTTTTATTTTAGATCTAAAAGCTTTAGTGTTAAAGGTTTTGACATCTAAAAATATTATTTACATACAATATCACACATTTTGGTTAAGTCTGGGCTAGTTTATGTCTAGAGTTGCAAAGCACGTGATATACCATTTTTTTAATTTTTGTTGTCAAATGCTCAAATGATTACCTATTGAGTACAGAAGGGTTTGACACTTCAAATGATATGCATGCTCATTTTTGCATGTTTATACATGACTAATTTTTTTAGATCTTGTGAAAGCATGCGATCTAGTGTTTGAAATGTTTTAGTTAAAATCCTTAAAATCAAATTGTTGAGTGCAAAAGGGTTTGATATTTGAAATTGTATCAGTTTCAAATTTGCACGTTTCAAAGAAATCTAGACTAGTTTGAGTCTAGTCTTTGATAAAGCACTCGACATAATGTTTTAGTATTATTGTAGAATTCTAATATGTGAGATGTTTAGTGCAGATTGGTTAGACACTTTTCAATGTGATTTTTTTGGGGGGAAGTTAGGAGGCTATTTTATTAATCCCACCCTCCTCATGTGAGCAAACTATCATTAGACCTAATTGAATGAGATCTAGGTCTCGAGTAGTTAACAAACCTAATATTAGCACTACCATCTCTATCTGCCTCCACCAGATTGCTAATCTCTCTAGGTGGGTAAGCATGGATCTAAAATCCACCAAGTGTGAATCAACTTCACACCTGTACTCAAATACAACTCAAGTAACTCAACAAATGCATGATTAGAGAAATCAGTTTCAACTATATTATTGTTGAGATGGTTTTGGGGAGGGAAATAATTGTACTATGGGGGATTTTTGATGAAATTTGTGTTTGATTTTTTTACCTGGATTTGGACAGGCAAAAGGCTGGCCAATATTTTCAATCTAGCCCCTGGTCCCTTCCCCTTTCTCTATTTAACTCTTCTCACTGGCTGAATATAACTATTTGCATATTTATTTACCATTCTATTAGGATATTAAATATGTAAAATCACCATGTTGCACATGCACATGTCCCATTTTCTTATTGCCCACGTGTAGCAGACAGTTAGTCTCATGCTGACACTCTCAAAAGGGCCCGGGGATGACTTGTACATGTACTTCTTCCACATTGCGGGTACTTGTGAAGGACCAGAACACTTTCCCCTCTCCTAGTACAAAAGACTAGTTGTCGTTGTAACCGTGAGGTATATTTAGAGTAATACCAAAATAAGAAGAACCCTGATATTACCTTAAGAGCTGAGATATCATAGATACCACTAGAGAAGTTAAGGATCACCTATCCCATGTATGTTGGTAGCTTCCTAAGTGAGAAAAAAACAGAAAAACTGAAAATGGGGCTAATAAAGGGTATTTATTTTGCCATCTTACATGTTTGTTTGAAATACGATTCATATAGTTAAATAAGGTTCTAAGCAAAAATCCAAAAAATGAAATTGAACTAAGAACAAATCCCTTCTGCATAATCTAGTGCAAAAACCTTTTGCACTATTCAATGCAGAACCTTTCAACACATTTGGGTGCCAATCAAGGCTACAAAAGACATGAAACATAACTTGGGCTGATGAGGAGGCTGAGCTGATGCATAGGTGCCACATAAATTGGATGAGGAATGGGGATAACAATTCCAAATTCTATCATAACTTCATCAACCAACGTAGAAGAAGGAATACAGTCACTAAACTTAAAGATCATAACGGCGATTGGGTTGAGGACGAGGAGAGTCTTATGGACACAGTGGTTGGTTATTTCAAACAAGCCCTCACAACTCCAGAAAAGGGCTCCCAGTCCAATCTGAAGGAGGTACCAGGCGTGTTTAAGAGAATGACTAACACATAAAGGGCCGCGATGGAGGCTAGGCTGACTGATGATGAGATTCACAACGTGGTCAGATCGCTCGACCCGGTGAAAACACCGGGACCCGACGGGGTGAGTGTGCATTTCATCCAGAAGAATTGGAGTGTTGTCGGCCCTAGCATCACAAGAATAATGCAAGACGCTATTCATATGGGTTCTTTGCCGGTGGGTATCTATGATTCAATGATTGTGCTAATACCTAAGATATCTGAACCATAGAAATGTGAAAACTTTAGACCCATTTCTCTCAACAATGTGACGCTTAAGATATCTTCTAAACTTGTGGTGGAGAGACTGAAACCGTTAATGCCTGGCTGAATTTCCTTAGCACAAAGCAACTTCGTCCTAGGACGGTGAATAAATGATAATATTGTCCTGGTCCAAGAAATCATTCATGCAATGAAGCATAGCAATGGCGCAAAGACGATGGCAATCAAGGTGGACCTGACCAAGGCCTACGACTAGATGTCATGGGAATTTATAGAAGATACACTATGCCATGTTTGGTTTGCAGGAAAGGATTTTAATGGGATGCGAGGAAGGTTAGAATAGGATGACATTGGTGTTGGATAGGTTGTTTGGCATCCTATCCAATGTTTGGATGAACACATAAAAGAACTAGTAAGTGCACGTGCGTTGCACATGATGTTAGTTAGAGTGATGTTCTATGAATAATTAGAAAAATAATATTTTTTCAGTTACAATGTAGAAGTGAGAAGAATATTTTATGTTCAAACATCTATCAAGTAGGAATATTTCTATTGAAAGTCACATTTGTCTTTTTCATTTTATGTCATTATTGTATCTGATATCTTCATAATTAGTGATTGGTTCTTCCTTCACTCCTATTAAATTATCTCTTTTACCTCTTTTCCTCTTTTATAAAAATGTTATTGACATTCTCTGGTTTGTTATACATGTTTTTGTTACTGTAACTATGATATCATTATCAACATTTACTTTCTTCTATTTTTACATGGAAATGATACTAATAGCATTCTTAAATTTTTTTTCTTTTCATTAACTTTTCCTATACAAAAGAAAGTCAAATATAATATAATTAGTATAAGGTTATTTTGAGATCACTATATTTTATTTAAGTGAACGTACTCTTACCCACTTAGTGTGGAATGTAAGATATTGCAAATTTTATTAAACCTATATATTTAATTTTTGTCGTAAAAGTAATTGATTTGATATTTCAAGACATGTATGAGAAATATTTCACTTTAGGGTGTGATAACAAATAATTGACTAAGTTATGGTTAAACAACAATTTTATTATAATAGAAAGTTTGCAAGCACTCAAGTAATAAATGCCACTTTGAGTTATCTTGTCCGATTGACATCCTAGTATCTAAAGGATGTCTCCTATTCAAAATTTTAGATGAATTTTTCATTCAAGATAAAGGTGACATATACCATGTATCATCCACAAGTAGAAATAACATATTCAATTCACTATAAAAAAGGTGACATCATGACATACTTTCTGATTGATACATTAGCATATTTTATATGTGTTATTATACATTGTAGTTTTATAAATAAATATTTTCTTGTAACAGTTAACCCAATATGTCAAAGGATCTTTCATATGTTTTTACTTGTTTATTAGAAATAAAAGTGGAACATTCTAGGAACAAAATATTTTCCCTAAGACAAAATCCATTCAATATGATAAATACATCTCACTAAAGTTTTTGATTGCCATGATAGTTTATCCATATACAATCAAAGTCTACCTTTTTGGTAATTGTATCATGTTGAACTAACTATGTATCATATAGAGGTCAACAATCAACTATTGTGGAGGACAAAGATTTATCATGAGCAAAGAAACAACAATATGATGTTCAAAGGATAGGAAAAGTATAGAATGCTTTGCATTAAAACCTTTTAGTGTGTTTTTGTACAATGATTTACTATGGCCTAGTGATTGATGATAAGCATAGTTGTCTATTTGACCATTAGTTTCTAACAATGTTATGGAGTTTATGTGTAGTGAACTGAAACTTGATGATAAATTGTGCGGACAACATTGCTAATGTCTTATTGATGATACTCGAAGCAATGAAAAGTGGTTATACTTAGCTGTGAAGATTTATTGTATATGCTACAATATCCATATCATTTTAATGTGTTTGCTTATTCTGTATAATATATTTGACTAAGAAACAATATAGTAATAATATTGCAAACAACAACAATGATTCAAAAATTAAAGTGAATGATTCAGAATATGTAGAATTTGAGATGTGTTCCATTCCATCACTTTGACATAACTTATAATTCAATACTACCTTGCCACTACTATGGAAACATATGAATCAGATACTCTCATATGAATCATATTATATTTATGTCAAAATAGTGTCACATTTAGTGGTTGCTGAATATTACCAACCTCGAAGACCAAAAAAGGAACCCCAAACATTCTCCTACTTCTATTTTCGATTTATTACTTAATCCTAGCTTATCTTCCTCAAGTATGGATGAGAAAAAATAATATAAAATAGTTGGGGAGCATGATTGTTACGGATAGTTGGTTTCTGGTGATCCAAATTATATGAATTTCAAAGATTTCTATTATTTGATTTATATTATTCAAGTAAGATTATCTCATTCATCTGGAGTCAATATAATTACAAATATACAAAAAAATGTATTTAAAACTTTATATTGTTTGCATAATGTCTGGTATTTATTGTTGTTTGTGATAGATAATATTCTATAATACATAAAAGATCCAAATAATTATTTTATATGATATTGACTACATTGTTGAATAAAGACTTGATATTCTATATATAATTATGATGGATTTTTTTAATGTGGAAGTAGTGAATATGTATGAATTAATGTTTCTAAAGAAGTACTCTCATTTAAGTGCCACCCTTATCACACATTGATATAAAGTATTTGTAGAAAGGTAGTGTGACATATCATGGTTGGCCAACACACAACATCACATGCAAATAAAATAACTTATGTGCATATTCCATAAGACAAGAAGTTCTCAACACTAAAATTTTGATATTATAATTTAAAATACGACAACTACATTTAGTGTTTAATTTAAAGAATTTTTCTTTTCTTGAACCAAAAACTTGCTTATTGTTATAATTTATTTGCATTTATCCAATCTCTAAAATTTTACTTATTATTTTTTGATTGGTTTAAATATTACTTCACAAAAGGTATGAGAGTTTTACATTAGCGAAAAAGTAAGAAAATACTAATGATAAATGCTAATGTTACTCTATGAAGAGAATATTTTTAGAATATGAAAATATCTAGGAATGAGAACATATTTATTCTCCTATTATATCCACATTAATAAATAACTTCAAATTTATTTTAATCATGAATATTAGTAATCATGTTTTCATAATGATCATTATCTTGTTTAAATAAAATAGTACATAAAAATTTGAGATTTTTTTCACAAAATACATTAAAAAAATTATATAACTAACTACATTACAATTCAACACCTATAGATGTTGCATCATTTATTTCAAAGATATAAACATTTGAATTCATGTGTGCTTTTAAGAATATATGAAACATAGCTTAGGGATATCACCTAATGAATGCCTCATGCTTCTTAAATTAAGGAGTTCAAGTGATGCATAACAACTACATTATTGTTTTTACAATTTATTTCTTCTATTGTAGTTCTAATATCTCATATAAATAAGTCCTAACCAAGAACTTTGATACCAATATGCTCACATAGAAATTGTTTAACATTGAAGTGATTGAATCAATGAGTATTGGAAAGAATGGATTATTACTAATTAAACATGAGACTGACACCTTAACAACATCAAAGACTCAATGTATATCTATCTCCATCAGGTTTAGAGTTTATGTATGTCTTTGTGGAGATTTGGTGTATGTAAACTGATATTCATGATTGAGACAGTGTCTTGGTTGAAATGCAAACCATTGGTCAATCTACTTTTAAGTTGATTAAGGATTCATCAAAAGTGATTAATCTACACCCTAGAATAAAAATATAACAACATTCTTTCTAATTCTACTTTCAAACAAATGAAAATGTCCAACATAATGGTGAAGATGTCATGTTAAATCAAGTCTTAGTTTTATCTTATAAGTCGTTTGTCGAATTAATCAATACATGCATAACATTTACTTATTCAAGAAATATATATAGTTATATGTAGTCAAATCTTGGGGCAACGTACGTGTCACTGACTACTCTCACTAGTACATAACCGGTCTTTAGTGTCGGTTATTTAAGGCCTTTAGTGTCGGTTTTTAAGCGACACCTATGTGGGCGCCGCTAAAAGCAGTGGCTATAGGCGTCGATTCTCAAACTGACAACACAACCCTTCACGCGCCACCGAAAACGTGCCAACAGGGGGGTATAGGCATCGGTTATTAGCTTTGAAACTGACGCCATATACCTTCGCGCCACAAAAAGGGCGCCATCTCGGGCACTATCAGCGTCAGTTTATTAGTAATAACCGACGCCATCTCACCCGCTGCCACGGCCGTGCTGGCCAGCACGGCCGTGTTGTCCAGCACAGCCGTGTTGTCTAGCCCGCTACCACGACCGTGCTGGCCAACATGGATATGATGTCTGGCCTCATTAGGAAAATAGACGTCGGTTACTAGTAGGGCAACTGACACTATAAGCATTTGTCGTCGGTTTTATACAAATAGCCAACGCCTATTTTATGTTTTTTTTCTTCTGTCAGTCTACAGACCAGCTGTGACTGGTCGCAGGATGAGAAACCTACAGTTAGTTTTACGACATCCATTGATATCAGCCAACAACATGCCACAAACCTGCAAAATTAACAACATAAATGTTCACACATTTAGCAACCTACAGTTCCATTCGATTTTCACACATGTAGAAACATTCATGTAGAAATTTGTAGTTCCATTCATTTTCACATTCACACATGTAGAAACATTCATATAGCAACCAACAATTTCATTCATTTTCACTCAGACACATGTAGAAACATTCTTACATGTCGAAACATTCACTCATATTATAATTCAGAAATTCATTTACAAAATATCATTCTTTAGTCATTATTCTCTATCAACATCCCAATTATATGTTAAAACCCCCACTACTAGTATGGTTGTTGCCCATTCTTCTCTTACATCATTTAATTCTTCCATCGTATAGGGAGCATGTACATTTGGTAAGGCCTTTCCTATATTGTGGTCAGTTTTTAACACCTGCAAAGAGAATGATGTATATATATAATTAATAATATATAAATAAGAGTGATATATTTCATATTATCTAATGAGACTATATATAATACCTCAGGAATGGTATCGATGTCTACTACAGCATATTTGATAATCATGTGCATAAATTGCATCACATAGTATGCACATGCCCATCCGTTGTGTTGTGTAGCACACTATAAATTAAAACATACAAAATATTAAAAAATACAACTAATTAAGCATTGTTCACATAAATAATATATACATTACAGTCGAGAACTTACTTCCACGTTTGTCCAAATTATTTGCTAGTTCTTTTTCCTGGGGACCTTTCCTCCAGCCTTTTTGAACTCATATAAACCCCTACATGTTAATGTAACACAGTACATTGCATAATTAAATAGTAATGTAATAACATATGTTAACGGATATGAAAATAAAATATTTCTCACCGGAATAATGCCATTTTCATTTTGTGTCCATATCTTGAATTCAATTTAGTCCCCTTAGGATCTAGATAATAGACAGTGAACATCTCAGGGACAATAACTAGTAACTCCCAATGCATACCACTAGAGGTAAAAAAGTTAAAAATTAATAACTCAAAATCCACAATAAAAATGTAATTTTCTTAAGTCCAAATTATAAGCAAAGTAAACTTACTCCACATTGAATGGAGCTATTATCAACGTCTTCTTATTTTGAGCAAAACTTGTAAAAGCATCACAATAGTATTGTTGAATTGACGGAGGGTCTTTAGCTACTAGACTAATCAAAGATGGAATAAAAAATCCTACATGTTCGAATGAAAAATCTGCACATATCTTATCTAAGTAGTTGTAAAACATGTATTACATATGCATTAATAAATAAGAAACCAGATCACCAGATCCTACACAAGGTTTATGGATGTATAAAGAAGATCTCACCTTATCCATAGCTCTATCAAAGATGTATTTAGCCAATCATATCGAAACAACTCCAAAATATCTTGTATAAATAGGTTGCTTTCGTATGATTGACCTGCAGCATCTTCATCTATAGAAACAGTTATAGGGCAATTTATATCATGTTTGCCTAACCATATTGCCATACCCCTACAATCAGGACCTAATGGGACAGGTAGGTCCTGTAGAACCCAACTTGGTAATATAGGAGGTGGAGGTGGAGGCCTAGATGCTGTGGGTGTCTTCTTTTTAACTTGTATATATATATATATATATATATATATATATATATATATATATATATATATATATATATATAATTTCAGATCAACTGACATCATATACACACACTAACAATTTAACGTAATATAAATTTACCATACAGTTTCAGTATAGAGGACAACCGCTTTTTGCCACAATATCACTCCACCTTCTGCCTCACCAAGCGTTTCACAATCTGGGTGGGCATATGGCAATGGAAGATCCATCCAGTTGGGGAATATACGTAGCGGGATCACACGAACCCAACCAGATGGTAATGGAGACCCATTAAACATTTCCCCGGGTAGGGATGGGTAAGCCGACACCTCTGCAACGACAAATTCTTTACTTTTTAGACGGCATGACTTCAACCCCTACAAATTTTTGTGTAAAGAATGTTATATACATATATACATATCATCTTGAAAACATATCATCTTGAAAAGACTAGTTATTATGTCATAAAAATACTTACATTGGATGTGCTAGGTGGTGGGTCTATAGGATTACTCCCAACCTCTATAGTAGGAGTAGAGCGGGACGCCATAGGTACTGTCTGCTGAGTGGCAGTCTGAGATGCCTGCCACTTGCTCAGTGCTTCTTCGAGTTTCCTATCAACTAGCTTATCTACCTATACATGGATAAAAGAAACGTTAGCTTCTGATTATTGAATTCTCTTTTACAGAAACATTATAAAGAAAGAATAGGTTACCTCTTCTTGTGAAAGTCCCACTTTTGGGACATATTTGTGTTGGGATGGCCCAAAGAACGCTTTGATGCCCACACTAGCGCCTGTAGCCCTAACACGTCCAGGATGCTCTGGGTTACCCAGAGCAACTGTCAATTCATCCGTTGTGCCCTCAGGGATGAACTTTCCTTGTTTCCTCAGCTCGTGTAGCTCCCGCTAATCGCCAAAATAAAAATTTGTAATTAAGTAAACACCACAAACAATCAATATTCGAACGATTGCTGTAAGAGTTATATTTTACCATTTTTGCAGCTGCCTCAGCAGTTGCGGGCTTCCTTATTTCTCCCTTCTTATTTTGTCTCCCAGCTATCCAGACATTATGGCGAGGTAGAGGTGTGCTACCTATAGTAGAAGACTCCTGAGTAGCAGCAGACTGAGCAGTAGCTTCAGACTGTAGTCTTTAGCGAATGCCTGCATACCCCTTTGGGCCCATTGTGTGGTCATGCACATTCAGTGCATGCCTTGCTTTTTGTGCCTCACTGAGGGCCTAGTTAGTATGCATATTAATGATTTGGTTAGTAACACTAAATGTTAATCTTGAATAGGTGAATACAACATATATTAATTAAATTGGGGGTGACGCCTAATACCTTGAATTCATCAGTTTGTCTTGAAGCAACAAATGCATCCCATTCTTCTTGGTCCAAGAAGTTCCACTGTTCTGTGGTTGTCTTATTCCTCTTGTCACCTTCTTTTATGTATACTCGGGTGAGATTTGTCCTATAGTTCTTTAGGACTCTCCCACAACGTTGCATCACACATTTACGATGCAACTTTTCATCCAATTCAAATATACTCTGCAAAATAGAATTGCTATTAACTAGTATCCAAAAAATTAGTAATCTAACAAACAGAATTGTAAATTAATAATAACTCACACATAAATCCTTCCATATTACGTCTTTCTTCTCCTTAGGAACTTTATGCCAAGAATCTATCTTACAACCGCAATGGCTACGAGTAGCTTACCCAAGATATGAAACAAACAAATTGTGATTCACTCCAAGTGCATTTCGTGCATTATCAAAATCCACAACAAGTTTGGGTCCATTGCCCCTTTGCGCTATTAACTTTTTCATCATAGTGATGCCCCTTCTCTTGTCAACTTTTTGGTGCTGCTCATCAAGTGCCTCAAGTGCTTCAAAGGGTACATTTGCATCATCAACCTAAAATTTGACAAAATAAACACACTTACATGATATAACTAGAAATGGACATATAGATATAAATATATGATATATATTTTTAAAACTTACGTTGTGAGGCGGCACATTGATGTCCTCACCCTCACAGTAATCATCAGCACGGTCATCAGGAGAATGCTCAGCCATCTGAAAGTTCACATTTACATTGTAAAGTAATTCATATTGTAAAGTTCACATTCACATTGTAAAGTAATTCACATTGTGAATGGACATCCATGATCTATCCATTCTATGATCAAAGAGAAAACAAGTATATATTACAACAAGATTAGGGTCTAGGGTTAACATATCAGAGTTTTTGCATGGTTAAAACTTTAGGCCAACAAATACATGTGATGTCATTCTTATATATAATAAATGTGTACCACCTATCCCATTCTTGAACACCTAATCTCACTAGTAAGTGTATAATGTGTATTGGGTTTTTAAGAAAATTTTGGCAGCATTTCCCCGCTGTTCTCCAAGTACATATGTACTTAGAGAACAAACGGGGAAATGCTGCCAAAATTTTCTTGAAAACCCAATACACATTATACACTAACATCCTAAGTGAGATTAGGTGTTCAAGAACAATCCCAAACCGGGGACTATCCAAGATTTACTCCTAATGAGTAAATCTTGGATGGGTTTCTAGGCCAACAAATACATGTGTTGTGATTCTTATATATAATAAATGTGTACCGCCTATCCCATTCTTGAACACCTAATCTCACTAGTAAGTGTATAATGTGTATCGGGTTTTCAAGAAAATTTCGGCAGCATTTCCCCGCTATTCTCCAAGTACAGATGTAATTAGAGAACAAATAGGGAAATGCTATCAGAATTTTCTTGAAAACCAAATACACATTATACACTTACATCCTAAGTGAGATTAGGTGTTCAAGAATAGTCCCAAACCGGGGACTATCCAAGATTTACTACTAATGAGTAAATCTTGGACAGGTTTCTAGCCCAACAAATACACGTGATGTCATTCTATAACATTGATTTCAACAATTCTAGGCCAACACAGCCACAGCTGTGACCAGCCCACACGGTCGTGGCCTTGCTGTAATCCATTTGGTAAGAAGAGGGAGTAGGAAGAAGAAGAGGTGGAGGAAAAAGAAGGGCAGCGGCCTACCTGGGCAGGAAAACAACAGCTTGGAGGGCAGGAGCAGGCGCCGGAGCAACGTGTGAACCACAACGAGCAGGAGAAGGAGAAGGAGCAAGATCAGGCTCAGGAGGCTGGCGAGGAGCTCTAGAGAGAAGGAGAAGGAGCAGGAGTAGGAGCAGGCTCAGGCGGCGGCCGACCGGGAGCGTAGTGGTCGGAGGACCAGCAAACGACAGCGGTGGAGGTGAGTGGTGGCACAAGAGCGGTGAGCAAAGGAATCATCGTCGGAGCTTAAACCCTCAATCGAGATGAATGAAACAGAGAAAGGGGGAGAGTCGGGCTCGCGCGGGTGCTATTAAGTTAACATTAGGTGTCGGTTATTAAAAAAAACCGACACATAAAACTAAAGGTGTCGGTTCTACAAACACACCGACACCTATTCTCAATGATAGTCGTCGGTTTTTACTAGAAAAAAACCGACGTCTATCTACATATGCCGATTAAAAAAATTGTTCTCGATTAATGACCATAGTCGTCGGTTTCTTTCGAAAATCGACGCTCAAAGGGTGTGAAAAATTTTCCGGGAACAACGCGGGAAAACCCATAAACGTCGGTCATTGTAGTAAAACCGACGACCAAAATGTGCTCAATTTCTGTCTCGCGAATAACCTTTAGTCGTCGGTTTATTAGTTAATAACCGACGCCATATGTTAAATTTTGGAGGCAATTTTTTTCATTGGAAATTTTGGATTTGACAGTTAATTTTAGGCGTCGGTTTATTATTAGGGAACCGACACTGAATAAAAGCGATACCCATGTCTGGTCGCCTTCACAAATAGATGTCAGTTTTTTTATTAAACCGACGCTGTAGGTTTTAGGTGTCGGTGTAATTATACAACCGACGCCTTTAAAAGTGATGTTATAAGCCATTTCTGTAGTAGTGTCTGGAGCACATTATAGGTTCTCAAATTAGAAAAGCTATAGAGAGGTTATGTTAATTCAAAATGACAACTGAATGAGGTTGGACCCAAATGAATACACAAAGATGGATAGTCCAAACAAGTATCCCGAAGGAAAATTTAATCGTTAGCTCAACTGGTATGTTGTGTTTTCTAAACCCCCATGGTCACCGAGAAAAATGGGTCAAAAACCAACAATTGTATCCTGATATATGTGTGTAAGGATTGTGGACACTGCTTCTTAAATTGGATATCAAAAGTGAGTATATATAGAAAGGACTGTCATGAATTGGGTCATAGTGTGAAATGTGCAAGGAATGAGTCCAAACACGTTTGAGAAGGCTATCATGAATTGTGTGGTGGAGATAAACAAATCATTCCAAGTACATAGCAAATTTCATAAGCATTTATGGAGGAAAATATATAGGCAAGAAAGAGTGAGTGATATGTAATCTGAACACCCCGGTCAAGACATTGGCATTGGTAATAAAAATATGTTTTTGAGAGAGACTTTTAACATTGCCTTTTTCATGCACCAATAGAAATTTAGATGAGGTTCAAAGCATGTGAGTGGGTGGTGATGGAGGTACATTGATGACCATAGATGCATATCACATACTCCACTAATGAAATAGTTAAATTAATCAAATTACACGACAAGGACTTGGAGGACGCAACATCAACAAAACTAACAAAAATGGACTAACAAATATGAACGACTTCAAAACCATCAATAAAAGTAACAAAACAACGTAACAAAAACTAAATATTATCTGACAATAGTGGAATCATTAGCAACAAACTATGAGAAGCATACATAGTCAATCTCAGACTCATATCAAAAACACCAATAATGAAATAGTAAAAATAGACCAAACTATCACGACAAGTTCCTTGAAGAGGCAACATAAAAAAAAAATAGACTAACAAAGTTCAACGATTGCGGAATAACTAACAAAACTACTAAACAACGCAATCAGAGCAAAGTACTATCTGACAAGGGTGGAAAGATTAATAACGAACTAAGAAAAGTATATATTTAAATAGCCTATAAAATACGACTGATGACATACCACAGACGAACAACTTGAGGAACTGAACTATGATTCCAGATTATAGCCGGTTGAACAAACACATCAGGTAAGGAGGAGTTGGGGTGCAAACGTATGAACGTAGTGTTGTGTCTCCGCATCTTCAGTGGTTGCCAAAACAAAAGTTGTCGATCCAAGCGAGTTCACCCAGTTGCACGACGACTTTATCATTGCAGATGCACAACTATATGAAAACAGTAAAAATAATTGAAAAATGAGATGAGTTGACAAAATAATCTTCCAGCTTAGACTACATGAGACCGTTTGAAAGATTGAGTTTACCAACGGATGAGGGTAATGTCGCAGATGACGCATGATGGTTGAGCGCAGTTGTTGTTCTTGCCTTTTAATTTGTTGTAAGCATGTATGAGAGGGAGGGTGAACGCCAGTGATACGATTATTTGACAAGCAAAGAAATGAACTTGCTACTACGTCAGACAGATAATCCTAAATCTCCACCTGCTACGACTTGACTCGCCTAGCCTGGATGGAGTTTTGAAGACGCTTGACAACAGATACGAACACACCTTTCCGTTACGAACATTGCTTTTCTCCTAGACGTTTGCCAGGTTCGATACACTACGTTGAAAATAGAAGTTCCGTCCGGAGAGACGAAGAACAGACGAACAGAAACTAAACTGACCGCGACGATTCTTTTCTCCTGCACAATTGCCAGGTTCCATAAGTTAGGTTAAAAAACGGAACGCCTTGTATGAAAATAAGAGTCCGACTATTTCACATATCTTGCACGGACGATAAGGAGTCTTCATACTTAGTATGATAAATAAATAAATAAATAAAAATAGTAGATGTTCTCTGAACAGGAGGAGTCCCAAGAATATAAGACAACTGTATGGACGGAGACGAGTATTCATGTTTAGATTGGTAGAATAGTAGATCATTTTCAATGTTGTCTTCTTAGTCCCTCCATTCATTGACGGTAGCCTCCACAATATCAGATTCTGTCAGCATAACACAACATAGTTGGAATGCTAATACTCTACTCTACAATCTGGCTACTGGAGTTCCGTCATCGCCTTTACTCTGTGTTTTAGTTAAATAACAAAATGTCGTTGGCGATGATGCTTTGTTATAGAAATTGAAAAATGATCTTTTAACAAAGTGAATGGATGGATATGTGGATTTTGTGAATGTTTATTGTTGCAAATAAACAAAGTATATGCGTTTTCAAACACTTCTCATAGACAGAAATCGATGAGGACAATCCCGTTGTAGCTTTATCTGATTCTGTGTGCCATATGCATCCAAGACTTGGGTGTGAACTATGGATTTGGAAAGGAGACGTCTTCCTTTCCCGTAGATGGGAAGGAGGCGAGGCTATGTAGACAATAGATGGGAAGGGACCCCATATGCAGTGCGGAGGGTAGTCGGGCTACTAGAGTCGTCGGGATCTGAAAGAAGTTCAGGGTGAGAGTGACCGCAGATGCCGATCTGAAATAAGCATAGCTGTCACACCAAAGGAGTCGCCCCACAGATCTGTGCTGGAGGGAGGCGGCGGATGCGAGGCTTGATATGGAGCCGCCAGAGTCGTCACACAATTTAACTTTACATGGAATGTACTGTCCAGAGAAGCGGTGTGGCACACATCAGAGTTGGGAGTAGAAGGGTATCATCGGGGCTTTGGGCTCTAAATCGGGAACATTTTATAGGGAGTCAGGAGATATCCGAGCGAATACCTGGGGGAGCCAAGAACTAAAAAGTCCTGGTTCAATGCCACTAAATACCCATCCCAACACGAATTTATTGCAACCAAACGTAGGATCAGATTTTTAATGGGACTCTGAGTCCCTTCCCTCATTGTATACTGTCGAAGCAAACGCGCCCTAAGGTGTGCTGGTATACCGGAGAACATTAAGAAATATATTATGGCTTCTATTACGCATGGAGAAACAACCATCACATGGAACGGAAAGATGTCAAGACCCTTCAGGACGAGTAGGGGGCTGCGGCAAGGTCGACCCCCTATCGCCATACCTGTTCGTTCTGTGCTTAGATAGGCTCAGTCAGATTATAGAGAAGGAGGTCAACACAACCAACTGGAAGCCGATGAAATTGGGAAACAAAGGTCCCAGAATCTCCCATGTATGTTTCGCTGAGGATCTCATCATTTTCGCCCAAGCTAGCTGTACCCAAATCAAGACCATACAGAAATGCTTCAAGCTTTTCGAGAAGGCATCCGGACAGTCAGTTTCTCTGAAGAAAACAAGGATGTTTTTTTCTAAGAGCGTGGAGAGAGACCTGAGAAAGAGGATCAGCAGAACGAGTAAGTAGCAGGTAACCGAGGACCTCGGGAAGTACTTGGGGGTTCCCATCTTGCACTAAAGAGTGAACAAGGATACTTACAGAGAAGTAGTGGAGAAAGTTGGCAGTAGGGTGAATGCCTGGGCGGCGAGAAGCTGGCCTGTCGCTCGCAGGTAGAATTTGCCTCGCAAAATCAACATTGGCCGCACTGCCCACTTACGTGATGCAGACAACAGTTCTCCCACTCCAACTTTGCGACAAACTCGATCGATAGCACAATCAGGTAATTCTTATGGGGCGGGGTAAATAAATCCCACCCATTAGCCTTAGTTGCGTGGGACAAGGTCTGTAGCCCCAAGAAAGAGGGTGGATTGGGGATGAAGAGGATGCGAGACTGGAACCTGGCACTCATCTATAAGCAAGCATGGGATCTATATAGTACTGATCGCGAAACCATGTGGAACGCAAAGAATCAAGGACTTGCAGGGCCGGAAGAGCTCGAACATGTCGAGAGTAGGCAATGCAGTGTTAGCCGGAATTTTTTTTATAGAGGCCAACTCGTACTTGATACCAATGAATGGTAAGACAATCGACTTCTGGTCAGATATATGGCGGGAGGACGGACTGGTGCTCAAATATCATGCTCTGAAACCTGTCCCCTCGGAACTGATGGACCTCAAAGTTAGTTCGTTGGTCAATTTCCAAGGAGAGTGGGATATACAATTTCTTGAGGACTGGCTGCCGCGGTGGCTGGTGAAGGATATTCAACAGACCCCTGTACCACGGGAGGAAGACGGGGAGGATGTATCTGAAACACACGAAGAACGGGTGTTACTCCTCAAGGTCTGCGTACAACAGACTGAGAGTCGGGCGGGACGTTCACACACCTGGGAATTGGAGCGCTGTCTGGGATTCCAAGATGTCTGCTGGAGTCAAGATGTTCACTTGGCTCCTGCTCCACGAGGCCCTACTCACGAATGTAAAGCGAGTCCAAAGGGGAATGTCTACCGTCAAAATGTGGATGCAACGAAGAAGATGAGACACATTTACATGCACTACGAGACTGCATGTATGTCAAAGATGTGTGGTTGGAGCTGGTTGGAGGCCGGCAGTACGCAGCTGATTTCTTTAAGTCTACTACTGTGAGCGACTGGGTCCAAGGCAATCTCAAGTCACACAACAACACACCAGTCCAATTCCTAACGGCAGCTCGGCACATCTGGTTGAGCAGGAACAAGCAGGTTTTCAATGGGGAGATGCCCAGAACCAGCCAGCTGGTACGTAGCATTAAAAAGGACACAGAGGCCCAGCTTGAAGCCTTTCTGGGAACTGAGGAAAGGCCTATAACAGAGATGAGTGACCATACATGGGAACCGCCGGGACAGGGACAACTGAAATTAAACTGCGATGCATCTGTGAAAGCAGGCCACGCCAGTTGCGCAGTAGTGATACGCGACCAAGCCGGGAGATGGGTAGAGGGGGCAGCAAACAAGCTAGACTCAGCAGATGTCTCTGAGGCGGAACTGGCAAGTATCGAATTAGCCATGGAAATAGCAACAGCCAACAACATTAACCGAGCTCTTCTGGAGTCGGACTCTCAGATAGCAGTTAACATGCTACGAGGTACGCCTAATGACTTCCCCAGGTATGCTAAACGATTGGCGAAGATAAGCAGATTAAAGAGGACGGATTGGCAGGTGAGGTTCATCCGAAGAGGAGGTAACGCAGTAGCAGACGCGTTGGCTAAGTACCATAAAAATAGCATTGGGGGGTTAGTACTTTATGCTTACCCGTAGTACTACCTCATTTCTTACTGCAAATACTATTAGTGCATGTAATATTTCAATTGATTTCGTTCACAAGGGGAGGGCGGGATGAATAAGATAGCCTCCCGACTTATTCAAAAAAAAATATGAAACATGTCAGATCTGCTCTAATCCAGACATTTATCATACATACCCATTTTACATTGAAGCTCTACATGAGTTTCAACCTAGGAAATATGGTATTATATGAAAACCCAGATTAAGTCAAGTTCTTGACCTGGTAAACCACAATCATTTTTTTACAGATCCTTTTGGCACATTTTTGTGCAGATCCTTTTTACACATTTTAGTGAAGTTTTTCTTTTGCACATTTTAGTGCATATATGTTTCACACATTTTTGCACAGACCAGACCAAGCATGTATCAGACGGGACGTGTCATATTTGCTATGATTCATACACCTTTACAAACCCCAATTGCATTCAAGCTCTACATGAGTTTCAGTCTAGTAAATCAGGTATTACATCAGAAGTTTTACCCAAGCATTGATCTAATACACCCATTTCTATTCAAAACCCAGTAAACCATTATAATTTAGTGCAAAACCTTTCTACACATTTTAGTGCAAAACCTATTTGCAGATTTGGATGCACATCAGGCCTGCACCAGACTGGACATGCGTCAAATCTTCCCTAATTTAGACACATCTACAAACTACATTGAAGCTCACATGAGTTTCAATCTATTGTATGTATGGGATTAAGAGAGAAAGATTTCTCCCCCCTCTCCCATAACCCGTGACGGAGGCCGAACGCCCGGGAGTGAGTTTCAATCTATTAAATATGGTATTATAGAAAACTCAGATTAAGTCAAGATTTTGACATGGTACATCATTATCATTTGAGTGCTAGTCCCTTTTGCACAATTAAAATTGGATCCTTTTTGCACATTTTAGTGCAAAACCTATTTGCACATTTGGGCGTAGATCAAGCTTACAACAGATTGGACACGTGTCTGATCTGCTCTAATTAACCTCTACAAAAACCCATATTACATTTTTTTTCTACACGAGTTTCAAAATAATAAATATGATATCATACAAAACCCAGAGAAAGTCAAAACTTTGACCTCATAACCATTATGTTTTCAGTACATATTCCTTTTTCATAATTCAGTGCATATCCCTTTAACGCAATTGAGTGCAAAACCATTTTGAACATTTGGGTGTAGGTCAGGCCTGTACCAAACTGGACTTCTTTAGATATGTTTTGAAAAACTATAAATCACACAAACCCAGATTACATTGAAACTCTGCCTAAGCTCCAAACTAGTAATGCCAACGTCATAAAAAACTCAGATTAAGTCTAAATTTTGATCTCATAAGCCCTCATCTTTCAACTTATTGGCCGCATCAAAATGCTTCTCAAAATCCTAAGTATGCTGCATTTTATCTCTATGATAGGTCAAATGCTATACTGGTTTGACTTATCATACCTAACACCCAATCAAGTTCATGCAAATCAATAACCCTAACATCTAATGTTGAGATGTTCCCCTTCTCACACATTTCTCAAGCATATCCACATCACTTTCATCCACCTCACCTCTAACCACTATCTCCTATTCGTCATCACCATGTAATATAATTCATTTTTCCTATTAGGAGTATTATTTTCCATTTTAGCCACCATAAATGACTAGAAGTCAGACAAACTTAATCCCTAACAAAGGAACATCCTCCGTAGTAAGCTCATCTCAAGAAGAGTATACTTCATCCATTCAATAAGGATTTCTAGACCAAGGAAATGAGGGATATCCTTCTAGCCTTTATAAGGGCTAGCGGTCGACCAATTCTTAAATTCTTGGGGAGATTTGATAGTTTAAAGACCAATATCATATACATGATAGTGAGCTTTCCACCTTATTCTTGTAAAGGAGATAGTGATAGATCTTTCCAACCTTCCAAGATCACCCGTGCATTTATCCCAATTGCCCTTGCTATGCAAGGGGCAATTTGCTCATTCTATATCCCCATCATTATCAAGGGAACATCCCAAACCATATCAAAATAGACATCTTATGTCTACGTAAGAACTAACCTCTCCCAATGAAGATCATATTCTGAACTATGTGTTGGGCTCCTTGCTCTGCAAGAAAGAAAGTTTCTTTTTCTTTTCATTCAATGTTAGCTGTCACATTTACCCCTTGCCACACAAGGAGCAAATTTTCATTCAATAATGGTTGTATTTTAAAAGAATGTTCAAGAACCTTATTAGGACTACATGAAGAGTGTCTCTTGTATGTTTATCTATGTATATAATTCTTAATATTTATATGCAGGTGTTACAGGTTCGTCCATCACGGGGCCTACCAATGACAACTCACCCTATCAGTGTAGCCCTTATCTCTTGTGATCCAGAATGCGATTAATTTCAAAACTTTCTAACATGTTGTGAATACACATCTCTACAACTCAGCCTGACCTTGATGAGACGATAATTCAATATGCTTGTCCTGGCTATCAACGTCAAGAAGACTTGGGAATGCGAGTCAACCATGGGCCTCAATGTGACCAAATGATTATGTAGTCGCAACCATCATCATCCAATGCTAATGTGAAAATTTTGACAAGTCTCGAAAATCAAAAATAGAAGGAACTTGCTCTAGCTATGAAATTTGACAAAATATGCATGGAATATTGATCAACTACCCACTGAGATGATTTAGAGGCCCTCACTCAAAAGGCAGAAGAAACATTCACAAAATTTGCTGGCAGAAGGAAGGAACTAGCAACACAGATTGAAAGCAAGCTACTAATAAAGAAGGAATTCTCATGGTCATCAAAGCAGCATCCCATGCACTATTTGCAATGTTAACTTTTTAATCATTTAAGACATTTGTAGATTTGATTCAAGATGGAACAAACCCTTCTGGTCACAGATCGCTTTGACATAGATTGGCACAGATCAATTTTACACAAGTCGATGCAGAGACCTTCTAGACACAGATATTCTTCACAAACTGACAAACAACGACACGCTCTGGAGTGCCAAACCCTTTTTCACTATGGCGTTCCAAACTATTTCTCACTTTTGAGTGTCAAAACCTTTTGTTGTAACTGAAGTGGTTACATAAATAACCTAAAACCCCTTATTTATTATAGTCTTTCTTTAGGGTTTCTATTTTATAAAGACTCATTTTCTAATCAGATTATGAATCTGTAATGCTATAAAATATTTTACAAAAAAGGGAGTGCCAAATCCTTTCGTGCTGAGCAAGGTTAAAAAATATAGTGCAATCTCCTTTGGCGCCCAAAAGATAAGACAAAGTAAAAAAGAGAACCAGTGTCATAGCCTTTGGCGCTAAAAAGATATGGCACCATCCCTTTTGGCATTAAGAAAAGACTAGTGCCATATCCTAAACCCTAAACCAAAAAAAATCATAAAAAATATAGCGACATCCCCTTTGGTGCTAAAAGAAACCTTGTGCCTTAGCCTTTGGCACTAAAAAGAAGAATCTGACGCATTCCCTTTAGCCATCAAAAGGAAAAATTACAAAAAAAAAATAAACGAGAAAAACAAACGCTATTCCGTTTGGATTAAAAAAAATCACAAAACAACAAAAATACAAATGCCATCCCCTTTGGTGCAAAGAATAACAAATTAAAATAGACAAATGTTGTTCTAACCTATGGGCACCAATTTCAACTTATCATACCATGACTCACATTACTTTGGGCCCTCAATTGTTATCTTGAGAGATGGATTTAAGTGAGGATTTGACAAATTACCACATAATCCTTAGACATCATCTTTTGATCCCAACTAAAACTAGTTTGGCAATGTCCATTATGTCATAAGGTGCTACAGTGGTAGGCATTCCCTATTTTTAAATCAAAATGTACCAAGAAACATTTGGTAACAAGCCCTGGAAATTTATATTTTTACGACATTTTTATGATTTTATAACCACAAGTTCTTTTTCTATTCATATGTTTCATGGCTATACATTATGAGTTTTCTCAATCAATGAGTATACTCAAAGACCAATCTAGACAAAGCAATATATCCGTTTCGATAATACACTCTAACCAAAAATGGGTCTTAGTCAGTCTCAAGATATCTGCCCTCGACATGGGGGGTTCACCAACCATGTCATGGACTTCATCTTGAGAGGGGCAAATGACCGGCCTAAATCGCGCGTCCAAAATTGGAGGCGAATTTGAAGTTAGTTGGACTTTTACATTTATAAACCCGAACTCTTCTAGGCCCCCGCAACTTTGTTTACGGGGTCGAAGTAGATATACGGGGTCGAACATAGGGACAAGGGTGGTAGTGTTGGGAACCTAGAATCGACACACTACACTCTGGCAGGTATAAAGAGATAACAAATTTCCAAAAGGAAAACAACAAGATGTCACAAATTAAACAAAGAAAACTATCTCCAACTGGAGCTACTAGAAAGATTTAAGGTTTTAGTCATTTAGTAGTTTTTTTAGGGGTTTTCATGCAACAGAAACAGAAAGATAAAACTAGAGCTAGAGCAAGGTACGAAGGATAACACTTTAGTAAAACAAGCGGTAGTAGTAACATCCTGCACCCCTCCTCTCAGAGCAGGTACCTTTAACCAAGCATCAACACCCCTCTCGAGGTTGTTGGACTTAAGTTAGAGTAGAATGTTACTGAAACAGCTCTGTTCCAGGCACTCTCGTACTCCAGAATCAGACTAAACACTAGAGCCACAACACAACTCTTGAAGTTGTTGTGACAGGAAAACACGATTCGGTAGCTAAGTGAAACGCGATCCAAACATGCAAGCTAGAGTTCAGATATCAAACATAGCAGTCATCCAACATTTTGCACCAAGCATAGAGCATCAAGTAGTTAAGCTTTTCTATTCCCATAAACATTAAGGATCTAATACATTGCATAAGTAAGGAATTAAATAAAAGAATTAAAGATAGATGTCGCCTTCTTGATGTAGAAGGACGACAGGCTACTGTGACTCTCCAGCCCGATACCGGTCAGGGGCCTAGCCCGATACAACAGTGTCGGGCAGCACACCCTCTCGGGTGGCACGCTATGACGGCCGTCTGTATCGCTCAAGGACCCTGGCCGATACGCTCATGTCGGGAAGCACACCCTCTCGGGCGGTACACATGACGGGCAAAGCGTATCAGGTTTGATATGGTGTTGGGCATGGAGCGACGCGTTCTACTGTCGGGCGCTTGTGTCGCTCATCCACGTTGGCCGATATCGGCCTGTAGTGTTGCTCGGGACGGTCCTAAGTGAACTATCCCCTCCCTCTCGGGACGGGGAAGAGCTCACCTAGAGTTGCCCAGCACGAACACTTAGGCGTGATACTTATGCTCTCACAGCTTCCTTCGAAGACTTGCTCAGGGTTCCGACTATGCGAACTGTCTTTTCGGCTTCCTGTAGCTGCTATTTATAGGCAGCGGTTGGGGGAAGTTATGGTGCTCGAAGCGCCACTCGTCCTCCTTATTCGTGGGTTGGTGGACGGTCGATACAAGTATCGCTCGGCGCGTGGGTGTCGGCTGTCGGTCACGTGACGGGCGGCGCCTACCGGTGGGTGGCCTGTGTCGCGCGACAAGCTGGTGTTGTCGTGGTGAGCTCGGCTCCCGGTCGGGTAAAAGACATGTCGTCCGTCAGTTTCTTCTCGCGCGGTGTCCCCATATCGCGTGTCGTTGTGTCGCTCCACCATGTCGGGCATAGGTTGTATCGGGCGTCAGGAAGGCCGATGCAGTTTGGACTTATTTGTGGGCCGGGACGGCCTTATTGATGATAAAACGGACCAAAATGAGGAAAAACACTGCAAAAGGTGGAAGTATTGGATTAAGAGCGTGATTTGGCCAATTATTACAAAAGTGCTTATAAAAGAGAGGAAAATAGTAGAAAAGGGCAGTTTTGATAACAGAATAAAGGGCAAAAATGTCACCAAAATTGGTGTAATCAACTCCCCCAAACTTAGCATTTTGATTGTCCTCAATCAATATTTAAACTTTATTTATTGATGCTTCTTCTTGCTCGGTTTAGCTTTCAGGTCAATCGGTAAAAACAAGTATTGTAATGCCTTTAGAGATGATGCTGCCTCACTACAAACAAAAGACTTTGTTTGTCCTGCCTTATTGTTTAAGTAAGATTCTTCTCTACAGCTTCGGTGAGACTTTGTTGTATGATTCCGAAGTTAGCTTACACACCAAACAGCTTTATTTTTGGGGCAAAAAGTTGTGTATAGGGTAGGCTAAGGCTTTTTGGGGTTTTTCTTGTTTCCCATCAGTCCATCCAGGTAAGGGTCCGTTAGCGGGCAAGTGGTCCCTGCAGTCCATGCCAGTTGGCTTTAGAGCAGTGATTTCGCATCCTACATACCACTGCCCCAGATCTACCATGCCTAAAGATGGGTACTTTTGGAAAATAAGTGTGTGTATATATATATATATTTTCTTTTTCTTTTATTGGGCACAACTCTCATGCTTTTATTCACCCTCATAAGGTTGCTTTCTCTTTTTGGGATTTTTGTTGGGTAAGTGGAAACAAAAGGGATTTTTGTTGTTTGGGCAGCTTTTTCCTTCTCCATACTCGTCTCTTAGCTGTTTTGCGAGATTATTATATTTTTCGAAAATTTTGGCATGGCAAAACATAATCTTTTATTCGTTTCAGGCGGCATTATCAAAAAGATATAACAGAACTTGTATCTCGTTAAGCATAAAGAAGATAAACTTGGCAAGAAGTCACAACAGGTTTTCACTATTATAGCAACTTTGTTCATATGCATGGGAATGATATATAAACAAAAAGAATTTTCAAAAATTTGGTATGAACATATATATGTACACAAAGAACAAAAGAATAATGAGTATGAGGCAAAAGAATAAAGAAATAGAGTTAGAATTTTCAAAATTTTGTACCTCCCTCACTGGTACATGGTACCCCCCTCCCAAACTTACTCCACACTTTGTCCCAGAGTTGTGAAGTAGATAAGGTGAGGTAATGTTTATTCCAGTGAGGTTGCGCCTGCGTCATACAGAAGCTCCCATACATATTCCCCCCTTTTGCTGTGATAGAAGGTGTGGTGGAGTTGGTCGGGCGTTTCTTTGTTCACCATCCATTTCAGGACGTAGATGTCGCAGTCGTTGGATAGGGGAAGTTGCTGCGGACTGCGGTGATAGAATTGGAGTTCGTGCCACTTGCCTTCTTGTATGTCCAGGAATGGTTGGATCATTTTTGACACCTCTTCGTAGTATTTTCGGACCAAACGTTCGACAAATGACAAAGGTTCTGATGTACACGGAACTGGATGGTTTTTGTTCCCGTCCAAGCTATTGTAGAAGATTCCTGCTCGTTTCCGGGTGTACACTGTTAGGAGCGTCCAGTGGTTGTAATGTAGGACGGGGAGGAAGATCTTGCGGGGAACTTCTCTCGCCAATTTCTGCAGAAATGCTTGCTTCGCTCCTGTTTCGTCGGCGAGGCAAATGTCATTGAACAACATAGGATGGGCTATGCACGCATGTTCTAGCCTTGGCTGTATATATTGGATGTAGGCGGTTGCCACAGATACAGCCAGGCATCCTCCTTCCTTTACTATGTCCCTTAGATCATCAACCGGGACTATGACATCTCCTTCCCGAAAGGCGACAACCGACGGGTTAGAATCAGCTAACTTCAGATGGATTACGTTGACCTGCTCCTGTGTGAGAGTTGCACACGAAAGGCGATCGAAATTTGTGATCATCCCTTCTGAAGCTTTAGGCGAAGAAGTGTCTTTCATCTCATGAAATTTCTTCAAGACTTCCAACTTCTTGCCTGCCCCATAGGTGTCGGTAGCTATCTCCTCTTCTTTTCTTCGTGATAAGATCCTTGAGGAACTTGGAGTAGGTCAGCATCTCCTCCAAGGCATCAAGGAAGGGGACTTCAAGATGCAGTTTCCTGATCGAGTCCATGAACCTTTCGTGACACTTTTTCATATTTGCCTTGATCAGCTTATAAGGAAACGGCAGCCTGGGAGCATAAGGATACCTCCCACCAGATAGCTCATCAGAAGGCTTTCGTGTAGGCTCTCGAGCTTCTGCTTGTCTACCTCCGTCCCCAGCCGGAATAGCACTCTCAGGCCATGGCTCAGGCTCTGGTCTGGCTTCATCAGTGCGCTCCACCATCTTCGCAGACCTTAGTACTGCCATTCTGGAAGTTTCAAGGTAGGAGAGTGTATTTCCTACAGGGTCCTTTCTCAGAGCAGCCATCTGGGCCAATTGTTGATCGACCTCGCGCTGGTGCATCTGCAGACTCGCCATCTGGTGTTGCATGGAATTCAGAGCTCCAGGACTGGCGAGCGCTCCCTGTTCTAGCTGGTTGATGATAGTGTCTTGTCTCTTTATGTACGCAAACAACTGACCAACCAAACTGGGTTGGTGCGACATCCCATCTCGGCCTTGACGTTCATTCTCAGACAGAGATTTCTCACAGCGAGTCATGGTGTCAGAGCTCGATGGATCAGATCACCGTTCTTCAGAGTTCCTGAAATGGCATGAGAAATCAAGTCAGCAAATAGAATCATTATTTTATGCAAAGAGTAATGATAGGAAAATAACAAAAGAAAGAAAAGAGTGTTGTCAAGCTCATTTCTAAGTTTGAGGCATGGGAGTGTATTTCATGGATTCAGATTCGTCAACAGTGCCATTTTTCCATGTCCCTGGCAACGGCGCCAACAAGTTGACCGACCTAAATCACGCGTCCAAAATTGGAGGCGGATTTGAAGTTAGTCGGACTTTTTCATTTATAAACCTGAACTCTTCTAGGCCCCCGCAACTTTATTTACGGGGTCGAACACACGGACAAGGGTGGTAGTGTTGGGAACCTAGAATCGACACACTACACTCCGGCAGGTATAAAGAGATAACAGATTTCCAAAAGGGAAACAACAAGATGTCACAAATTAAACAAAGAAAACTATCTCCAACTGGAGCTACTAGAAATATTTAAGGTTTTAGTCATTTAGCAATTTTTTTAGGGGTTTTCATGCAACAGAAATAGAAAGATAAAACTAGAGCTAGAGCAAGGTACGAAGGATAACACTTTAGTAAAACAAGCGGTAGCAGTCACATCCTGCACCCCTCCTCTCAGAGCGGGTACCTTTAACCAAGCATCAACACCCCTCTCGAGGTTGCTGGACTTAAGTTAGAGTAGAATGTTACTGAAACAGCTCCGTTCCAGGCACTCTCGTACTCCATAGTCGGACTAAACACTAGAGACAAAACACAACTCTCGAAGTTGTTGCGATGGGAAAATACGATTCGGTAGCTAAGCGAAACGCGATCCAAACATGCAAGCTAGAGTTCAGATAACAAACATAGCAGTCATCCAACATTTTGCACCAAGCATAGAGCAGCAAGTAGTTAAGCTTTTCCATTCCCATAAACATTAAGGATCTAATACATTGCATAAGTAAGGAATTAAATAACAGAATTAAAGATAGATGTCGCCTTCTTGATGTAGAAGGACGACAGGCTACTGCGGCTCTCCAGCCCGATACCGATCAGGGGCCTAGCCCGATACAGCAGTGCCAGGCAGCACACCCTCTCGGGCGGCACGCTATGACGGCCATCTGTATCGCTCAAGGACCCTGACCGATATGCTCATGTCGGGCGGCACACATGACGGGCGAAGCGTATCAGGTTCGATATCGTGTCGGGCATGGAGCGACACGTTCTACTGTCGGGCGCTTGTGTCGCTCGTCCACGTTGGCCGATATTGGCCTGCAGTGTCGCTCGGGACGGTCCTAAGTGAACTATCCCCTCCCTCTCGGGACGGGGAAGAGCTCACCTAGAGTTTCCCAACACGAACACTCAAGCGCGATACTTCTGCTCTCGCAGCTTCCTCCGAAGACTTGCTCAGGGTTCCGACTGTGCGAACTGTCTTTTCGGCTTCCTGTAGCTGCTATTTATAGGCAACAGTTGGGGGAAGTTATGGTTCTCGAAGCGCCACGTGTCCTCCTTATTCGCGGGTCGGTGGACGGCCGATACAGGTATCGCTCGGCGCGCGGGTGTCGGCTATCGGTCACGTGACGGGCGGCGCCTACCGGTGGGTGGCCTGTGTCGCGCGACAAGCTGGTGTTGTCGTGGCGAGCTCGGCTCCCAGTCGGGTAAAAGACATGTCATCCATCAGTTTCTTCTCGCGCGGTGTCCCCATATCGCACATCATTGTATCGCTCTGCCCTGTCGGGCAGAGGTTGTATCAGGCGTCAGGAAGGCCGATGCAGTTTGGACTTATTTGTGGGCCGGGACGGCCTTATTGATGATAAAATGGACCAAAATGAGGAAAAACACTGCAAAAGGTGGAAGTATTGGATTAAGAGCGTGATTTGGCCAATTATTACAAAAGTTCTTATAAAAGAGAGGAAAATAGCCGAAAAGGGCAGTTTTGATAACAGAATAAAGGGCAAAAATGTCACCAAAATTGGTGTTATCAGCAAACTATTGACACCTCATATTTGGGATCCCATAAAATCCTTTCTGTTTGGGTTATTTACACAATTCAAGTCACATCAGACTATAATATGTCAAAACCCCAATTTTTCCTTAAAGAATCAAACATGGATCCACCAAATACATTTTGATCAATTCAGAATGCAAAACCAATTTGCACAAAGTTCGTCCAAGATGTGGACCCACATCAAACTTAATAAAACCTTAAATTTTGATCCAAATGTGTCTTGTACCCTAATGGATAGAATTTACACATTATCTAGGTTAAGGTGAGACATACAAAAATCTCAATCTAACCTTACTAATTATGGGTGCAATTCCGATTCGCACCCATATTAGAAAAAATTCAAACCCTGATATTATGAGAAATATCTTATTTTGATGTCAAAAGGTTTTTCACCCAAATGTGTCAAACTAGACCACACACATTTTGGGTCCCCTTTTACATACCAAAATGAGCATGAAAGGGTTTTGCACCCAAATGTGTTGAAGCAGACCACTCACATTTTAGGTCCTCTTTCACTGGCCACACCTGGGCACATAAGGGTTTCACACCCAGATGTGTTGAACTAGACCACTGAGATCTTGGCCCCCCTTTTGTCAAGTCAGGTTGGGCGCCAAATGGTTTCACACCTAGATGTGTCAAACTGATTCCCACACATTTCTTTTTTTTCTTCAAAAAAAAGGACACCTGGACGGTAAAGGGTTTCACACCCAGATGTATTGAACCAGACTACACACACCTGGGATTCTATTCAGTAGGTCAGGTTGGGCACCAAAGGGTTTCACACAAAAATATGTCAAACCACAAATTTTATCCTTTTTTGTTTCTTCAAAAACAAGCACTCGGGCGTCAATCACTTTCATTCCAAGAAATGGCAACCGAATCCATGCCCATCCAAACCATGATGGTCTTGGGAATTGTGAGTGAGGGCCACTTGGCATCCCATTGAGCACCCTAAGAAATAGTGGGTCATCATTGGGGGAAAGAGGGAGAAACTACCTTGACAACTCCCTCAACTTAGAAAAGGAGAGAGAGAACCCCCAAAGAAAGACCCCCATGCCCTAGAAAAATGAGAGAGAATAAGATATTAGAGAGATTGAGATAGAAAGACAACCAAAACTTGGTGTGAAATCTATAACACTCAGAAGTGGGAAACCCATATGCACTGAGAAGTGCAAAACCAGTTCGTGCTCCAAAGTGTAGAAGCTATTGGCGCTCAGAAGTGTAAAGGGAGTCGCCGCTAGGAAGTACAAATCAGACTGGCATCTTCTCCAATTCTGCCACCAAAGATTCCCTAAAGTGCAAATCCGACCCGTGCCCAAAAGTGTGGAACCCTTCCACACATGAAATACAAAGAAAGGTGAGAGCAAATTAAATTGTTTTCTACCTCATTTTTTTTAAACCCGCACAATACTATTTCGACAACTAGATCGGGGTAATGGTTTATCACTCTTTCCTAATTCATAAACGAATGTGTCAAATTCAGATCTTTATACGCCATCCTTCCTTATCCACATGAGTTACCTTTTATGATTTTCCAAGTTTTTTCCGACTAAAACTCAGTGGCGACTCTGAACCTTTCTGATTTTCAATTTTCAATGAAAATAATTGTGCTTGGACAATGGATTGGTTAGATTCTACATGACATCTATTATGCAAGTAAGATACTTGATGAAGTTCAAATGAACTACACTACCACAGAGAAAGGATTGCTTGTGGTGATCTTTTCTCATGACAAGTCCCGCTCTTATGTGCTATAAAACAAAGTGATTGTTTATACCGACCAGATAACACTTAAGTATTTCATGTCAAAGAAGGATTCTAAGCCTAGGTCAATCTGGTGGACTCGATTGCTCCAAGAATTTAATTTGGAGATTGTTTACAAGAAGGGAGTTGAAAATTCTATCTCCGACCATCTCTCCTATATTGAGGCGCCCTATGATGATGTGCACCGGATTAAGGAGACAATGCTACATGAGCAACTCTTCTTGCTTGACTCTACTCAAAAGCCATGGTACAAGCACACTTCCAACTTCTTGGCTAGTGGGAGAGTACCAAGAACATGGACTACATAGATGAGTAGAAGATTGTTTTCTATGGTGAAGAATTATGTTTTGAATGATCCACATCTCTTTAAATATTGCTTCATTCAACTCATAAGGAGGTGCATTCCAGAAAGAAATTCTCTCCATGCACCATTCCTACATATGTGGAGGACACTTTGGTGGGAAAATGATAGTTGCAAAAATTCTCCGATGTGGCTTCTATTGGCCAACATATTTTAAAGTTTGTCAAGAATATTGCAAAGATTTCTTGAAGTGCCAAAAAGTGGGCACTATCTCAAAGAGGGACATGATGCCTCTATCTCCTATTCGTGTTTGATGTTTGGGGTATTGACTTCATGGGTCCATTTCCCCATTCTTTTGGACATGTTTACATCTTGATGGACATAGACTACGTCTCCAAGTGGGATGAAGTAATTGCTACAAGAACAAATGACGACATGATGGTATGTGATTTTATCAAATCACACATCTTCATCCAATTTGGTGTACCAAAAGCTATGACTAGTGATACTGGAAGTCACTTTATCCATAGATCGTTTGAAATTTTGTTGAAAAGGCATGGAGTGAATCATCTTGTGGCCACTCCTTACCACCCTCCAACTAGTGGTCAAGTTGAGTTGGACAATCGGGAGATAAAGCTCATTCTTGAGAAGACCATGAGACTAGACCAGAAGGATTGGTCTCTATGACTCTATGAAGCTTTGTGGGCATATAGGATATAATTAAAGGCTTCGATTGGCACCACACCATTAAATCTTGTGTATGGAAAAAGCTGCCATCTACCTGTTGAGTTACATCATAAGGCATTGTGGGCCTTAAAGTCTATGGACGTGGACATGGATACTGCCGAAATTAGAAGAAAGCTACAACTCCATGAATTGGAGAAAATAAGGGATGATGCCTATGAATTGGCAAAGAGATACAAAGAAAGAATCAAGATTTTGTGTGATAGGTTGATCAAGAAGATGTCACTTGAGCTCTGGTAATGGGTGTGGCTATACAACTCAAGGATGAAATTCTTCCCAGAAAGCTTATATCAAGGTGGAAAGGGCCATACTTAGTGAAACATGTTTACCCATCCGGTTCCATTGTAATATGTGAGAAAGAAGGTGTAAACGAATTCATAGTGAATGGACAAAGATTGAAATCTATTATGGAAGTTGGGCCCAACAAGGGAAGTAATTTTTTTGATATCGTAATGCTAGTTGAGAAACTCTCGATGGATGAAGAGGTGTTCTTAAATGCACATGAGACACACATATACTACAAGGATGCATTAAACCTCCCAAAATGATGAGTGATCCAAGAAATAAGCCTGTCTGTAGGTGTAAAACTTAGCGATTAGTGGGAGGCAATCCACCTATGTTTGGTAAATTTTGCACCCAACCTTAATTTTTTTTATACTTTTCATATGCTTTTACACATTCCAACAAACACACATATGGACTTGTGTCAAATAATTTTCATTTAGTTTTTTCAAATGTGATAGGCTAACATGTGAAATACAATGATAGAATGTGGTGAATTAGCTGAGAAGTGAGATAAAAATGATAACACATCAATTGAATTAATAGATGTGAATATTCTTGTAGTTTGACGTGAAGATGGAATGGTTCAATATTCACCATGGCCGTGGTACATCAAAATGGCCGTGGTGGAAATTGCAAAAATGATTAGCATCATAGGAAATTGTGAGAAGAAAAGAGTAGAAGCACCACGACTGTGGTAGCTGCCATGAGCATTTCACCGACTGACTAGAATGGTTGTGGAAACTACCATGGATGTGGTGCCTAGTGAGCGACCTAGTCATCGTAACCAATCACAACTATGGTGACAAAGGCAATATTTAATCAAAGTTCACATAGAGTTTGAAGAAGGAAAAAAGGATCACCACCATAGCCATGACAGCCACCATGAATGTGGTGACATCTAGCCCCCAAGGGCATAAAGACCACCACAACCATTGTGGGGCCTGACCTCACCAAATTAAGTGACTCTCTTTCACTTTCTCCGTGACCCCCTATTCATTTTACCTGATTCCATACCCTCGTGGAAACATAATGACATACATCGATGAACTCCTTTCTCTTGATCCACCTCCTCCAGCTCATGTCTACCACCAATCAACCTCCTTGACCTCTCCTCCACCTCCACCAAAACTCCTTCTACCCCTTCCACCCTCAAACCACCTCTAAATCACAACCAATCTCCATCCCCCCCACCTCTAGAAACCCTTGTGCCATACCTCCACCGTTTCCAACCCCTTTCCACCCCCAATCAACCTCTCCAATCATTCCTCTACCTTCATCACAACACCCTTCATCTTCCCAACACTAAAACATCAATTTCCATCTCCATTCCTCCCCCCACAACAAAAATCCAATAAACCCTAGTTATTTTCCCCACATTCTACCAAGCAATGAAGAAAATGGGGAAATCTATAAAAAAAGGGGCTCAAAGCAACCTCCAAGCACTCAGTGGGAGTAGGGTGAAAACCAAAAGAGCATCCATCAACATTCCCATCACCTGTCACAGCCCTACACCATCACCTTCCAACTCCATTTCTAGTTCATTTCACTGTTCAACATCCATGAGTGGCTCTCGCCTCCGCTCATCCAGCCATCATACCTTGGATGATACATATGGTGAGGAAGAGGAAGAGGAGTCGGATGCCAATGTCGACATGATGATTGACTCCTTGAAGCAGCAAGGAAAGTGGAAAGCAGCCCCATCTTCTTCACGTTCTCCACCATAGCCTACGCTGGTACATCATTCCACTTTCTTGGCCTTGGATAGAACACAATAACAACCACAGTCCCGATGACAATTGTTAATTGATGAGGAGGAAGATGATAAAGAGGGGCAATTTGAGGAGAGGGTGCCGTTGAATCTAGATACCAGTTTTGGACCCCATACTTATGAGGTGGAAGGGGATAAAGAAGACCTTTAATAAGAAGAATTGGAGCCCGAGACACTTGACATTTTGGTGACACTTGAGGCACACAGACTCAAAGGGCTTGGTAAGGCACCTGAGGGAATTTCATATGGGAGGGGAAGTAGAAGAAAAATTGTAGAAGCACATCTACCCTGGATACATGACAAGGAGGGTGATTGCAACACACTATGATTGCCCCCACACAATGGATGCAATCGACATTAGATATATGACAGATGAAGTTGTGGCAATTTGTGATTGCATAAAGTTCTTTACAGTACACAGTCACATATGTTGAGTTGACACAATAACTTTTTTCCATATTAGAGAAGATCAAATATTAGGGAGAGGATTTCATTAGTTTTAGGTTGCAAAATGAATTCCATATTCTCACATCTTCACATTTAAACAATATCTTTGCAAAAACTTCTGAGGAAGAAAAGCTACTTAATAAAGGCCTCATTGAAAGAGAAGCAAACATCAACTATTTGGCAATGTGGCAGAGGATGACCGGGCAAAGGAGTTTGGTACCTAGGAAATCAAAGACTAGTAGAATCCACATTCCATTCCTGAGGTATAATCAAAAAGTTATTTCCAATACTCTCATTGTCAGATATGTTAACAAAGGTAGCTTGTAACACTCCACTTTTTCACAACATACAAATATCACTGAGCGGAAACATTCTTACTCAAGTACGTGTCACAATATGGTAATCATTGTAATTTGAATAAATGAAATTAGATTCATACGTAGTTCTTGGAAAAAGGAAACTACAACTAGTTCATCTATTCTACAAGGATAAACTTGAATAACATGACTAAGCATAGAGAAAAGATATCTAAAATGTTGGATCTACTTTGTAAATGACATGCCACCACGCAAAGCTTGAAAATCTCCTAGTCTTTGGTTGTCCTTTTACTCCTCGCTCCAAGCCCCATGAACATCACGACCCCAGTCATGACAAACAAACATCAAATCAGTAAGCGATATTTGGCACTTTATAAGACAAAAAAAATGAATAACTTGACATAATTTGACTTGACATAAAATAGAATTGACATGAACTTGAACATGGATATCTTAAGCATTCATTGAATAACTTTAAACATGAAAAATTGGAAAAGTAGATTTATTCCACCTCTCTTAATGCCCCATAGGAGCCCATAATTGCTAGGCAACCCATAATGTTAGGAAATCCCATAATTACCTCTTAAGGTCCATGAATGAGGCACATATAAAAACTTAGCCGATTCCATGGTTTTCATCATTGTCTTAGGTATTAACTTAAACCTTAACTTTTCGTAGTCTTTATCTTGATCATAATGTGATTTCTCCCTCTTAATGCCATGGTGGAATTTCTCCCTCATAAACCATAATAGGGATTTATCCATTCTTGATCATGATTCATTAATCATAATCATAATTAGGGTTTTACAATAGAGTATAAATAAACAACCAATCAAATAGTGATACCTATACATGATGTCTTCTGATGAAGCATTTATAATTCATGAAACCAACTAATGTGCATAATCATAAATAAACAACCAATAAACCAAAATTACTTATGCCAGATATGCATGTCCTGCTTACCTATAACAAACCACCTTAAGGTCAAGTCTTATGACTTGATTGAGCCTTTAATCACATGTAATTTGATTAAAAACACAATATGTGTATAAGTTTCTAATAATAAAACCCTAATTTCGTTCATTAAATAATTGAAGTATTTGAATGTAGAAACATCATTTGAAAGCAACACCAATGGTAGAAAAACAAAAGTCCATTCCAATGCATATTTTTGTACATTTTTCTGATAAAACATCGATTTTAATGAATTTCGAAAGAACTGGCCAATTTTTTTAATAAAGAACAGCCACATATTCATTAATATCCCACACATCACACAGATAGATTTGGGCCAAATGTTGGCATGGCCCAATCGCATTTAGACATCTGGCAAAATGATGAACATAGATAAAATAAAATAAAAACACACTCAAAGGGAAAAAATGCCCATGCGACATGAATCCTTTGATTAAAATAGCGAGGGAATCCTGGTACTTGCATTATTGCTGATCTTCTCCATCACCATGGCATGAGGTGCAACAATTGGTGGTGGAACTCCGATCAAAAACTCAATAAGTGTGATGCACGTCACCACATAAAAACACGATTACTCAAAACAAAGCTTGGAATTATCAACTAGCAACCACATTACCATAGAACATGGTAATTTAAAATGGATTGCAACTCATCATCTCGAGCAGAAACATAACACATATGAAACCACAACAATATGCCACCTGTATCATATATCATGCCAAGGGACATTGCATATCACTGTTTACTGGCTAGCCTGCTAAAACTTGTTACATATGGTAACCTGTTCACATATATAAGCCATTTCTGTACAACCATGGCATACTTCCAAAAACTCATAATGTTGTATAACATATAAAAAACACCCGCAAGGACCTGAGAGTACATGGATGACACATAAGACTCTACTACAAAACACTAGCTACATATCTAACCTTCAAACATCTACCGCTCCTCTTACTGCTCAACCTCAACCGCACGATCTCTACCTTGTCGTGTACGACCACCTAGAAGATGTGGAAACCCATGGAGTGAGACCAACGTCCCAATGAGAGATATAACTCTTATTCAACAACTACTATTAGCATAGAAAGGATAATCAAAGTAGATAAGCATTATGAATAGATTGAACTAAAGGATATAAGTAAAACTGTTAACACATGTAAGGAAGTTTAAGCAACTACAAACTGAGCAGTAGATCATCTAATGCTTTTAGAAGAAATATGAAGAACATGTATATATGTTGTCAAGTAAACAATATAAGAAATAAAGAAAAGGTGTTGTTGTATATGCCCATAGAACAAATCATACAATGATTGTAATGGCATAAAATGTAAATGATGTGATTAATAATTAAGGAAAGCTTCCATTTATTCTGTTTGTTCAGTTATGAGATAATGAAATAACATAATAAATGTCTAGAGAATGATATTACTCATTGACGTATGTCTTCATGTACGTCACTTGGAAGAAGGAGATCATACAAATGTTAAGAGTATATAGATTCTCATTATGTCCCTGATCGGTTATTATTGTGGAAGGTAGATATATACAACAATAACACATAAGGTCAGAGTGTGAGTTGGTTGATGACAAAATCTCATTAGTCATGATATGGCGATAACAAACCAATCACACAAATACATGCTAGAGAACATTGTATCGAGCATACCCACCATAAGAGTGATACATGGAAACCTTAACTAGATTAGTCAGAATCACATCTTATATTAATGGTGGTGTTTGTGGTTCTTAGACCTAAAATCACTACACTCATTACATGTCATTCAGTATGCTTTGACACCATCAAACACAATCCTGAAACATGGGTTTTCATAAAGGTGATGATTGGGTGACTGTGACACATGGGAACTGACTGTGAGTGATAGAGATGGGATTTGTTACTACTACATGAGTATGATATCCTAGGCCTTTTGATTAGCGAGACTAATAAATGCATGGCCATGCTGATGTGAGTCAATATTTAATATTGAGCTTACATATATCTCAGAAAGTCTGCTCTAGTTCAAGGAACAAGGTTGAATTTTAAAAAAGATGAGTTTTCCATCCCTCAAGTTCAGTCTGGATATCATTGACAAAGGAACTATACAAATACTGTAACACCATACTCAGATTGTAGGTTGTTCTCCAACTTTCCATTTACTTGGGTAGCAATGATGTGTGACTAGGCACCACTCCTTGCTTGTGATGTCATAAGTTGTTATGGACATTCACTACCTACGTAATATGGAACCTATAGGGTCACACACATAGGAACTCATCTAGAACAAGAGTTTAATCATGAATGATTATTGGATTGATTACTAAAGTGTTTTGGTATTCAATCATATAACAAATCAACTGACAAGACTGTCAGACAATTGGCTCAAGTGTTGAGATGGTTGTTTGGAGTGTTAGGTTGATTAGAATTCAATTGGTTGTGTTATACCTAAAATGGGGAGCAAAACAACCATTTCGCATAAGCGAGACGACCATCTCGTGGTCGTCATACAACTATCTCATGAGAGCAAGATGATTGTCTCATGGTCATGAGACAAATGGCTCATGAGAGCGAGACAAGCATCTCGTGGTCCTGAGACGGCTGACTTGCAAGAGCGAGATGAACGGTTCGTGGAGAAATTCGATTGCATCAAGGATTAGTGTTGATATCATGTTGAGAATCAATTGCATTCAAATTTCCAATTCATACGTGATTGGGAAACATGGAGAAATGACAGCCTTGCTTAGCAAAATGACCGTCTTGCATGTGAAACGACAATCTCAGTTGCGAGACGACTATTTTGAGTTTTGCAGGTTGTGAAAATTCATGATCTTCTGGTCCCTTTCACTCCCACACAGTCTGAGAACCTTGACCCAAACCCCTCCTATAAATAGAGGGGTACTGGGGGCTTCCCAGAAGACAACACAAACAATTGAGAATTAGTTACTCTGACAATTGTTGTCCTCTTTGGTTGTGGTAACCAAGAGATCCCAATCAAGTCTTACTCAACTAGGTTGGGATAACAAGGGAGAGAACAACTGATGATCATTGTTGTAGGAGAGTAGGCTGGTGACTAGTACACTAATGGAAGGGAAAACTCCTTCCTATCCATTCTAGTAGGATGACAAGAGTTGGTCTGTGTGGACCTCTCTAGAGGTGAGGAAGCCTTTTCCCTTTGCTAGGAGGGCATCGTCAGCCTGTAGTCCATGGAGGAGCTTCTACAGACACCGTATGAGTCCATCGTCTATGGTGAAGACCAGGAGCTGCACATACACCATCCAAGAGTGTACAACTACATTGATGAGGATAGTTTCCGGACTTGCTCTAGGACTAGGTATATCTTCATTAAACCATCCTAACCATTACATAGTTATTGACGCGATCCGCTGGTTAATGGGAAATATGTCAGTAATTTATTTGTTTCCACTGCCTATCTGATTCCATATTTCCATACAAAAGGGCCATCTAATGTAAATCGTATTCAATCCTAAGCAAATATGCTACACGGATGTATTACATCTTTTATTATGCTCTGAGAATTTAGGGTGTACCACCCAAATCCAACCGATCACTACAAAGTGAAAATCAGCAACATACAAGATCTATGGAAGAGATGAACTCCTTGATATCACCCACAACTCCCGATCAGTGCAAGAAACAATGCAAAGACATAAAATTCAATTACTAACTATGACATATAGTCAAGCTGATAACACCTAGCCCGCCTTGGTACATGGCTCGACACTAGAGAACAATCACCCATGCCCATTCAAAAAGAGACAATCCTACAGTTATAATGTTGCCTATCACAAATCACAACTCCGGGGTATGCCCACATTCATCCTCCATAACAATTATGGATGCAAGGAGATACCTTGACTTATGCCCCCGCATATTCAACAATATGTGCTCTGAGTTTCCCATAGGAACACTCATTTCACCATCCAACAAAAAATTGATGTTGAATATGGATCTATGGCACATGCCAACTACATGATTAGGGTTTGACTTGATTAATTATGCCAATTGGGTGAATTAAGGCTTCATCACACAAGTGGACATACAAACCCCAATTCATTCTAGCAAGCATAAATGTAAAAAAACTTCAAATATATAAAACATATGAGGTATAAACTTGTCACATCACCATATGACATCACTTCCATATAAGGCCTTCAACATAATCACATCACTAAGGGGATAACAATCCCTCATCAAATCTCACTAAAGGGTATCACCTCACATCTAGGCACAAATCCTCTACCAAGGTCATAAGACCTAATGACATCATCATTATCTCAACATGCCTCATCAAGGCTCATAATCATCACCCTGTATCATATGAGATATCACAACATTCATAAGATATGATGTACATTCAACCTGCAACATTATGGTTATACAAGTAGGACAGAGAAAACATCATCTCATGATAACCACTTCAAGCAAGATAAACATAACTTCACATACTCTTGATTAGAGTCACCATTTTATATCACTGCCATATAAGGCCTTTAACATAATCACATCACTAAGGGGATAACAATCCCTCACCACATCTAATTGAAGGGTATCACCTCACATCTTGGAACAAAGCCTCTACCAAGGTCATAAGACATAATCATATCATCATTATCTCAACATGCCTCATCAAGGCTTATAATCACCACCATGTATCATATAAGAGATAACACAACATTCATAAACAATGATGTGCGCTGAACCTACAACATTAGGGTTATACAAGTAGGAGATAGAAAACATCATCTCATGCTAATCACTTCAAGCAAGATAAACATTACTTCACGTACTCTTGATTAGGGTTAAGGTTTCCCATATAGCATTTATCATCATACACTATGAGACATCATTCCCACATTCTTAGAACACATTAGGGTTAAGCATCATTATGTATATAATGTCCAAACTATGCATCTCATCATTAGTGACCAAACCACATCAACCACCTGACTCAACATGAAATAGAGACCACAAAAGCACACCAAGGATGTCGACCATTAGGGTTACATCAAGAATGGAGACCGCTAAAGCCATGCAACATATCAACCAAAGCACAACATTGCTATTAGTGACCAAGGCACAAAAGATAACGACCACACAAGAGTCAAGACATCCAACACATATCGACCAACACTGGTGAGGGATAGAAACTGTTATGGTCTCAAGGCATAACAACCTCACATGGTATGCCTAAGATAACGACCTCTAGGGTCAACTACATTAGCGACCTATATGGGTGAGAAATAACAATCGTCACCAAACAACTCAAGGTAGCAACCACAACAAGGTCAAGGATAATGACCGTCACAACATGCGTAAAGACTATCACAAGAACTGAAGACAATGACCGTCAAAAAGGCATCATAGATAACGACCAAGATAGATAGGGTTAGGATTATAGAGACCAAACTAAAACCCTAGTTCTCCATCAACATGAACGTAATGACTGTAAAGGATCCAAGAGCATGTCGATCGAAACCAAAGCTCAACATCAGGTAACTCAAGCGTCTCCAAGGTGATAACACCATGGGAAGATAAGCATCAAACCCTAGAAACGATCATCAACAAAATCAATAAGGTATCATGCTAAGAGAGACTAAAACAACAACCAAAACCTCCATCAAACACATGATAGCCAAACCATCAACTTGGTGATAAGCCAACAATCAAAATGCATGTACAAATCATCAACTCCATCAACACTTAGATTCAGGTACATGGATTAGGTTTAGGAGAAAGAACAATCTATGTAAGAATACTATAAAAACTCAAACCCTAAATCATGATAACATAAACTAGCAATTTATGATCACATTTTTGAGATAAAATAGTAACATGAAAGAAATATATAGGTGCAACAATTATAGAGGAGAAAGATATATAACCCACCTTGAAGAAGATCAACTCCAAAACCACAAGCTCTAAGAGAATTACGGAAAGAACCAAGCTTGGATCCACCCCCACGACCAAACAAGGTCACCTCATGAGAAGAAAAACACCAAGGTCAAAGGAAGCTCAAAGGAGAAAGGGTAGAAACCCTAGGCCGAAAGGAAAGAAGAAGAAAGAGGGAAAGCTTCACCTCACTTAGGTACTACCATGGCAAAAATATAGTCTTGACCTCTATGGAGAGAAGTTCCTCAAGATAGCCACCATGGAAGAACCATAGTCTACGGACAAGAGAAGAATAAATGGGCAGGGTTTCAAGAAATTCAAAATTAAGGGTATAGAACCACTTACCAAGAAGGAAGATCACCAAGAACCACCACAAAGAAGATGATCCAGACCTAGATCACCACATGTAAGAGGAGGATGACTACCTTATCTAAGATCAAAACCTCCTCAAGAACTACCAAGATTGAGGTTGAGCATAATAAAGAAGAGAGAAGGAAGAGAGCTAAAGGGAATACTTACATGTGAAAGAGAGGGTTTATATACTCAATGGTAGGAGGGAGGTAAGGCCCATGATGTGTTAAGATATAAGAGAACCAAAGGACACGTATCCCTCAAAGACATGGCATGCAAGCAATCATGCATGAGGATCATCAAAACCTATCTGGTATAGCAACCACTATGGTCCTTACCACATTTAGGTCAAAACAACATCCGCTATTATGTCTCCCAAAAGATAACAGTCATCATGGTCAAAGCACAAAGCCAAAAAATCACGAAGGTCGATATATGCCAACCAAGATCAAAGCATAACAGTCTCTACCCACATGTGAAACATATTTGGCACTAACACAAAGACGAACAACATGGTCTCTATCATCAACCAACTCAATCATCCCAACAAAGCATGAAAACCCTAGAACCACACGTGATGTCACCTCATCAACCAAAACTCAACAAGGTGCCCCTAAGAATCATAATATTATCAAGAGTCATAACCTATATGTGTAAAATTGCAAGATAAACCCTCGAACATGGGTAAATTGCAACTTGGTCCAAAACAAGCACAAATATTGCATAGCTAGCTCAAACTCAACCAATCTGGACCAAAATAAAAACATAAGCTTCTCACATGTTATTAAGACATCACAAGATTAGATTAAGGTTTAAGCATCTTATTAAGCAAAGAAAGAAAGATCAAGCACTAATCTAGGTCATGGGTCTCACAAGAAGGGTGATTATCCATTGGAAATTGATGTCCCTACTGGCTTCCTTACCCCAAGACGGTGCCAACAAGCTAACTCACAAGCCCATGCAAGCATTAGAGTCCCAGTTCTACCTATTTATGGCTAGAGACACAATCGATCAGTGAAAAATCGACATATCTTCACATTCAGGGCATGAAAAACATCTAAGCAGATTCAAAAAATCAACCCGAAGATGAGGGCGACATTGCTTGAAGAAAAAGGATTAGGGTGCCACTGATTCGTCGGATAATGGCAAAATTAGGGGAAAATCAATGCATCAATAGAAACCATCAATGTATGGGAATATGATGAAAGTCATGATGCGGATCGTACATTTTGAGGTCTCAGTAACCCACCCATGCAATTTATTTGGTTAGAGGGACCTTGGGATGCCATGGCTCCATACACCATGAGAACCCAACACACAACTATAGGGTACAGAGGCCCAAACAAACCTAGGTCAAGAAAGCAATAGGAAAACAAAGACGTGACATCAAAATAACTTACAGGTCATTCAATTTCACCAGAGGAAGCACATGGGTTGGAGTTGAGTTTGCATCATCGTAGAAGAAGGTGGAGAAGGTCACGGTCTTTGGGGGCATAGGTGATAAATGTATATTTATCCCTTTTATTTACATATTTTTTATATTTGTTTAGGATTGTTTTGTTATTTATTCTCTTAGTTTCATATTTAATTGTGTTATTTCAGAATTTTCTCTTTAATTGGAGTTTTAATTATATTTTCTTGGGTTTTGTAGGAAAATTACACAATTTGCAGCAGTCCTGAAATTCATGTATACCCGTCACCAAAAGTGACATAACTTTTGCGTTCAAACTCCAAATTGAGTGTCAAAGTATTCAATGGAAAGGGAATTTAATTTAATAACAGATAATTCTATTATGTAGAACGATATTTTGCTTTTTACGGGAGAGAAATACGTTCAAAATCGCTGCTGTGAGAATGTGGGTTAAAGAGAGTTACATGGTCAAGAAATTAAAGACAATCAACTTTCTATTTGACGAGATCCAGAAAATTCAAAAATTAATCTCCCTCTCTTTTTCCCCCCTCTTTTGAGGGAAGCCTACCCCCTCCCCCTCCTATAAAATGAGGGATTCTCCACTTGTAAAAGGATTCCATTCTTCATTCCATTTCATCTAGTTTTTAGTTGTAGACCACATCTTGTACAATGTTGGATCTTATTTTAGTTTACATTTCTTCTAGTCTCGTTATGTCTGAGTAAATCTATTAGGAGCATGGGAGTAGCCCCTTAGCCCGGTTCTATTCAATATAATCAGTTATATTACTCCATCGAGAAAATGTTTTCTCTTTGTTTATGTGTGGTATTTGGATGATCTGATATACTCTTATGGAGTGATATGACCGTGGATCTCTGTAAGAATGAAACAATAGTCTCTTAATTGTGATTATCATATTTTCATATTTTTAATCTTATTCTCATTATAATCCTTGGTGACACGACCACCTGAGCCTTGGGTTTGAACGCCAGTTTGAATTCACATGCTTCTTGATATGACCGTGGATAGTGGCATGTTGGACAGTTGGGCAATGATCCGTGAATGCCGAGACCAACGGGTTCACAGGAAGTCCGACCGTTGTGAGTTTGTTTGTAAGGACATGCAACCACAAGGTCCTGATTTGATCCTTGGAGATTAGCATTTGATTAGTTGAAGGAACATGATTTTGGTGGTGATGTTCCAGACCCCCAAATCTTTATTTCTTGATTAATTGAACTTTATTTCAGCACTTTTATTTTTTGTTCTTAGTATTAACAACTCTCTCAAATCAGAATTTAATTCTTGTTCTTGCGATCATATTTGGATCTTGAATTTTCTTTTTCTCCATCCCTTGGATCGATACCTATCTATACTAAGTTGACTTATTGTTCACAACAAGTTGACAACCGGGTTAGAAGGTTAAACTCTAGAACTTTTTCTAGTGATTGTTGCATGTACAATGACGTGCATCAATAGGGAGTAAAATTGATAGAGGAGAGGAGACTAGTGGGGGACGGTGGTGCTTAGGGTTGCATGAAATAGGAAGGATGGATGCTATGGTGGTGGTTGCAAGTGTGGCGTGGGAGGGAGGCGAAGCCCTAAGTTGGGCATTTCTTATATGCATGGAGAGAGAGAGGAGATGAATGAGAGATCATTGGAACTGGGTGGGAGAGGTGAGTCTAGAGGAGAAAGAATGTTGTAAAATAGAGCAGTAATGAGGACAAAAGGATTGTGGGAAGAGATTGCTGGGAAACTAGTTCAACCATGCTAGGAAATTGGAGTACAAAGACGATGAGCTGGTTGTCAGATCTTGATCAAACAATGAGTATGGCGTGCAAGAAAGGAAAATAGATGAAATAACACATTGACAGATATGGAAACCTAAAACATAGTTGTCTTGATGCATCAAATGATATTTTTGATTAAATGGTATTCAAAACTATATGTATCTCTTTCCTAATTTGTTTGAGGGTCAAACTTAGTCAAAACTTAACCAAATTTGGACCCTAGACTAAACAGGTAGTCTAGATCCTCCCTATATAACTATATTTGAGTTGTACAAATATTTTGCTCATAATTTCAATATTTTTCATCTAACTTGATATTTATGCATATTAAAAAGTGAATTAATATGAAATGACTTTCCTTAGTCATTTACTTGAGTCCAAGAAGAGATCATCAATATTTAGCCACTTCAAGTCACTTATGACACGTGGAGAATTTTCTTGGATAAAGAAACAAGAGAGAAGATAATGTTACTTGTATTCAATAGGGAAAAGCAAGTAATACCAACATCGTGTGATTGAATGGATATTCTTTTCCATGCATTCAAAATTAAGCCAATAAGTGTATTATATTTTTCTTTATATATTTTGAGTATTCAAAAGAGGATGAGTGAGGAAAAGAGAATAATTATACTCTCCTCTTAGATAAAATCCATAAAGGAAAAAGTGGAAACTTCTTTCCCATGTTTTCTATTCCATATGAATATTTTAAAATTCTATCCCTTTTTTATCTTCCTCTTTTATTTCTTTTTAAACACTTTCAAGGATAAGGGAAAGATAAAAGAAAGGGGAACTAATATTCATAAATTTGAGTTACACATAATGCACATATGAAAGAGAAAATTGTATTTTAAGGCTCATTTTATTCTTCTCACTTCACTATTTTTATGTAATTTCATTTCATAATCTTTTTTCACTAAGTCCCTCAATTATCTTTATTTAACAAAACCACATTATAAATATCAAATTAGTTATGAAATTGGGGTGTGACAATTCTACCCACCTTAAAATTAATTTTGTCCTTGAAATTTTATTTAGGCTACTACCCGCCGTAGCATTTTTCTTACCTCTTCATTTCACGATAGTTAACATTTTCAAGGTTCATTTATTTTCAATTTTGCATGAAAATAAATATGTAACATGTCATCTAAATTTTATAATTTTTTTATGTGAACATGGATTAACCATTAGTTTGGTCTTATTCTCAACTTATACTTAGGGTTTGTGAAACCAAACTCATCTTTACACTTAGGATATCTACCTTTGATGTTGTTATAAATTTTTTATCATTTGGTGTAGATGAATTTATAATCTTAGGTCATTAGGTATATCCATCATCTCTTGATATGTTGTGATCAGGAACATACCCTGAGATGTGTGGGTCTTGTCATGTTACCTCTCACTAACCTACTAATACATGTGTCCCATACCACATGGATAAGTAACAAAGGATAAATATAACAAAAATATCATGCTTATGACATCCCTCTTCAACTCTCAATTGGTTGGAAATGACCACCGAGAATGAAGAGGCTATCTCATTATCTAGTATTAGGTTAACACTTGAGATCTAGCTGGGAAAACTCATCACATATACTTCTTCTCTAGTCATCCAAGGGCATGGTATCTTTCTCAGGAGTCTATTCCTATACCTAATCTCACATCTTCATTCTAGAGTGACTATGAGAATCATATTTGCCTAGTGGCCATTTACCAAATTTCTCAAATATCATAATGTAACACCCCACTTTTCACAACATATAAATATCACTCGGCGGAAGAATTCTTACTCAAGGGGGTGTCACAATATGCTAATATTTGCAATTTGAATATATAAAACACTTTGCATTGAATGAAATTAGATTCATACATAGGTCTTGGCAAAAGGAAGATACAATTGGTTCATCTATTCTACGAATATAAACTTGAATAAAATGACTAAGCATATAGAAAATATATCTAAAAGCCTGGATTGACTTGATAAACGACACCCCACCAGGAAAAGCTTAAAAATCTCCTAGTCTTTGGTTGTCCTTTTACTCCTCAATTGTTCCAAGTCCTGCGGACATCACATCCTTAGCCATGCAAAACAAATATCACATCAGTAAGCGGTATATGTCACATTATAAGACATTAAATAATAAATAATTTGATGTGAATTTTCTGGACACAAAATAGAATTGACATGAACTTGAATATGCATTATATTAAGCATTCATTGAATAACTTTTAACATGATGAATTGGAAAAGTAGATATATGCCACCTCTATTAATCCCCATAGGAGCCCATAATTTCTAGGAAACCCATAATTCTAGAAAATCCCATAATGACCTCTTGAGGTCCATGAACTAGGCACATATAAAAACTTAGCCAATTCCATGGTTTTCATTATTAACTTAGATTTTAACTTAAACATTAATTTTCCTTGGTCTTAATCTTGATCATAATGGGATTTATCCCTCTTAATGCCATGATGGAATTTCTCCCTCATAAACCTTAACATGGATTTCTCCCTTCCTAAAAATGAACCATTAATCACAATCATAATCATAATTAGGGTTTACCATAGACTATAAATAAATAACCAATCAAATAGTGATAACTATACGTGATGTCTTCTGATAAAGCATTCATAATTCATGAAACCAACTAATGTGCATTATCATAAATAAAAAACCAATCAACCAAATTACTTACTCTAAATATGCATGGCCCCCTTACCTATACCTAACCACCTTAAGGTCAAGTCCTCTGACTTGATTGAGCCTTTAATCACATATAATTTGATTAAAACACAATATGTGCATAAGTTTATATTGTTAAAAATCTAATATTGTTAATTGAATAATTGATGTATTAATGTGGAATATAGTTTTTGAAAGCAAAACCAATCGATAGAAAATCAAAAGTTCTTTCTGACACATATTTTTGTAAATTTTTCTGATAAAACATCATTTTATTATGAATTTTCTAAGAACTAACTAATAATTAATAAAAGAAAGCCGCGTATGCATTAATATCCCACACAACACACAACTAGATCCAAGACTAGTACTGGAGTGGCCCAATCACATTCAGATGTATTGCAAAATGATGAGCATGAATAACATAATATAAAAACATAATCAAAGGGAAAAAATGCCTATGTGAGATTAATCCTTCAATTCAAATAGTGGGGGCATCCTAGTACATGCACCATTGTAGATCTTATCCATCTCCATGACACAAGGTGCTACAGTTGGAGGTGGAACTCTGATTAAAAAGTTGAGAAGGGCAGCTATCTGTGGGAAACTGGTATCCCTCTTGGCTTCCTCACCCCAAGATGGAGCCAACTAGTTAACTCACGATCCCAAGCGAGCACTAGAGTTCCAACATTGTCTATTCATAGCTGGAGCGATAATGGATCAATGTAAACTCAAGATATCTTCACATTCAGAGAACAAAAACCATGTGAATGGGCTCACAAAATCATCCTGTAGATTACGACAACATCACCTGAAGAAAAAGGATTGGGGTGCCACTGATTCATCAGAGAATGGCAAAAACATGGGAAAATCATTGCATAATAAAACATCAATTTGGGGGAAGACAATGAAAGTCACAATGTGGATCATACAATCTGAGGTCTTAGCAACCCACTCGTGTACTTTCTAAGGTCAGAGGGCCCCTAGGAGATCATGGGGCCAAGAACTTACGAGAACCCAACATGTGACTATAGGTTACCGAGATCTAGGCAAACCTAGGGTGAAAAAGCAATTGAAAACAAAGATGGGGCATTAGAGAAGCTCACAGGTCATTCAGTTTCAATGGAGGAAGCAAAGGGGGTGGAGTGTGAGTTTGTGGTTTCCGAAGAAGAAGGTGGAGAAGTCCTCTGTCTTTAGGGGTACATGGAGTAGAATTGGTAGAGGAGGGGAGACTAGTGGGGGTCGGTGGTGCTCAGGGTTGCATAAAATAGGAAGGAGTGATGCTATGGTGGCAGTTGCAAGTGTGGCGTGGGAGGGACGTGAATCCCTAAATTCAAGCATTTCTTATATGAATGGAGGGAGGATATGAGTGAGAGCTCGTTGGAACCGGGAGGGAGAGGCAAAGTGCAGTAAGAATCTCAAAAATGAAGCAGTAATGAGGGTAAAAGGATCATGGGTAGAGATCACTGGGAAATTGGTTCAAGCGTGCAAGAAAACTGGAGGAGGGATACAATGAGCTAGCCACCAAACCCTGATCAAATGGTGAGAATGCCATGTGAGAAAGGAAAATAGATAATATAACGTGCTACAAATATGGAAATCTGAAACATTGTTGTGTTGATGCATTAAATGATAATTTCAATTAAATGGTATTCAAAACTATATGTAGCTCTTTCCTATTGGTTTGAGGGGTCAACCTAGTCAAAACTTAACCAAAATTGGACCCTAGATTAAATAGGTATTGTAGACCCTATCTACTTAATTAAATCTGAGTTTTAGAAATCTTTTGCTCATAATTTTGATATTTGTCATTTAACTTGAGTTTAATGAAGATTAAAAGGTAAATTAATGTGAAATGATTGTCCTTGATCATTTACTTAAGTCCAAAATGAGATCATGTATATTTATCCACAATTAAGTATTCTATGCCTTGTGTAGAATTTTCTTGGAGAAAGAGACAAGAGAGAAGATAATTTTACATGAATTCAATAGGGGAAAGCAAGTAATACCAACATTATGTGATTGAATGGATATTCTTTTCAGTGCATTCAAAATTTAGCATTAAGTGTATTTGCTTTTAATTTATATCTTTTGAGTATTCCAAAGAGGAGGAGAGAGGAAAAGAGAATAATTATATTCTACTCTTAGATTAAAAGCCATAAAGGAAAAAGGGGAAACTTCTTGGCATGTTTTCTATTCCACATGCATATTTGGAATTCTACTCCCTTTTTTATTTTCCTCTTGTATTTTTTTAAATTGTTTCAAGGATAAGGAAAATAGAAAAGAAAGCAAACTAATATTCATAAATTTGAGTTAATTGTAACACATAATGCACATATGAATGAGAAAAAAGCTATTTTGAGTCTCATTTTATTCTTCTCACTTTACAATCATTTATGTAATTTCATTTTATGGTCTTTTTGCACTAAGTCCCTCCATTATATTTATTTAAGAAAATGACATTATAATACTTAAATTAGTTATGAAAATTGATTATGACATAACTTCTCACAGATAGACTTTTTTGTATTCTATGGGGTGATAAAGAAAAAAACATGTCAACCTAGGTGCACTTAATATATCATATGAGGTCAATGCCTTCCAAAAGTAAAACTCCCTTTATCATGGGAGGGATGGTGACCTCAATAGCTATTGCCCTAGGTTGTGACTTGATAGGGTATACCAAGGCATAAGAATAAAAGTTTGTTGATATAAAATATCTAGTGTGCTCCCAAATGCTCACCGTTGTTGAGAAGAAGTTTTTGTACAATGTCAACCCTCCTTACCCCAGAATCACCCGCGAGATGCCTTATCATGCCCATTGACTCTTATAGGTTGTAGGCCCCTGTGATGAACTTCTTGAACCGTGGAGGAACTGGGAGATAGAGCACCTAAGAGAGGGCTACAAAAAGCATGCCAATCTCCTACATTACGGGGTTGGAGAGACCAATGGCAATGACTAGTGAAGAGAAACACACCAATTAAGAAGAATAGACATAAGGACATCTTCACTATAACAACCTAAAGAAAATGCCTATGACATATCCACCACACAGGCCCAGTTGCAAGGCATTCAGTAGAACCAATAGAGCATGCAACAAATTTAGCAGTACATGTGGCAAGATAAATAATAGATGCATTACCAGATCAACCATATGTACCAATATCAGCATGCACATGCAGAGAGGAACCCCAATCAATGCAAAACTATTGGAGAACCCTTTATGCACATTTAGAGACATACCCTCCTCCACAAGTAGATTACTGGGGCCACTACTACCAACATTCCCCCTCCCAAGCGACACCACCACCGCTACAGGACCCTCCTCCACATGTAGGGACTCCACCTCTATAGGGGGACCCACCACTGGACCCACATCAGTAGCAGTGACACATACCCTATCCTCCCTAAACTTTAGCTTCATGTTGAGGACAACATAATTCAAAAGTTTGAGGTGGTAGGGTGGTACACTCCCTCTCTCACTCATATCATTTTGGCTATATATATTTCACCCTATCCCACTAGTTTGATTGATTGATGACATCACCCTATCTAGCATAGTTTCCTTTGTGTTTACATCCATCCATGCCATGCTGTTCAATTTCATACACTTTTTCATAGTTTTTTATAAAAATTGTTTTCATGCCATGCATTGCATCTCATGTAGATTTTTGGTAATTTTTTGTGAATTAGTTAGGATTGGTTGCTTTATGATTTTCTTTTTCTTAATGTAGGTTTAGATGTGATTGAGTGAAAGTTGCCACCATTTTGGCCAAATTTTCCCAAATTTAGAATGTCTTGCCCAAGAAGCATGTTTTGACCTAATATCCATTTTTTGAACTAAAAATCTCGACTTACAACAAATGCATACTACATTCTTATGTTATATTGCTAAATGGTCTTAATTGCTGACTTCTACATGTGAATAATTTCTCTCATGTTTATGAATTATTTGGTTGAATTGTGACTTGAGCAATCTACAATCGCTTAGGGTTTGGGGAATCACATGATAAAAGTATGCATTTCATATTCATCACTCATATGGTGTGAAATTATTTGATGAAGTGTTGGAATAATTTTCATGCAGGAGATCTTATGTTAAAAACCACACTAGTGACCACTCTTTGACTTGACTTTTATTTCATCATCTTCTTACCTCTTCGCCTCATGAAAGGATTCCAAGTGCACACATTCAGACTTGGCCACCTCCAAAAGTTTGGGGTGACCATATCTATATCTCCCTGCTTCCTCACCACCATGTTCCCTAGATACACCAAGGTCAAAGAAAAAAAATGCAAAAATAAAATAAAAGATGATCCTACGTAATAGCATCTAAATAAAGAAAAGATGAGTAGTCTTATGTAATGGCACTCCAATCTCTTACAACAACCCTTTCTTCTATTTGCATACCCATTGAGTTAGGAAACATAAAACCTAGCTCATTTCCCCCTTTTCTGCAGTCATATGGGTCACATGGTGTGGTTTGAAGTATGAAATTGAATGTATGAAAGTGAAACAACACTCCTAGTCATCTTTGATTATCAACACCATGAAATAGTTTACCCAAAGCTACATGAAGTCCATATGTATTGATTGTGTATTCCATGCCCTATATGTGAAGTTGGTATGCTCAGTGCTCAATGTAGGATTGGTTTGTGAAAGTGGAAAGGAGAGAGGTGGAACACATGTACTTAGTCACCATTAATGTCATTTAGTAAATAATCATCTGTTGGAATGAATTTATCATTCTTATTTGTTTAAAGAAACCAAAGAGAGATTAAGTTGGAGCATACTTGAGGACAAGTATGTTTTAAGCTTGGGGTGGTGACACATCCCTATTTTAGGGCTTCATCTTGTGTCTTTTTGCATTCTTATCACATATAAACATGTTAGACGACAAGTTAATTACCCTAATGTATGATTTCATATCAAATGCACTTATGGTTGCTTTTTTTGAGTTTTCTAGGAATTTGCACTATGCATTGGATGAAGGGGGGAGAGGATCCTCGGGTTTCTACACCTCAAGATTGGACCTAGATCATATCCATGCATCCCATGGATTGGGAAAAAATAGGTTCAAAGAAAAGAGAAACTGATTGAAGAATTTTGGAGCAAAAACATGCAACTGGACCTCCAAAACGGGCCATGGTACCTTGCCACGGTCGTGATCAAAATGCTCAAATCATAGTAGAAATCTAAAGTTCAACAAGCTACAACAACCCAAACACCACGACCATGGCCATCAATATGGATGTGGCACTTCATATCCACCACGACTGTGGTGAGGAGCACCCACAACAACCAACTTCTTAGAATTCTAGTGGCTACTTTAGCTAACATATCCATGCAAGACATGATGCCCGTGCCACCCTTCACCCCCACAGATATGCCACTGGCCCTCTAAAATCATTCTCCAACCTATCATTTTACCCTATATTCTCCTTGCTTGTGGTCATCCACCACGAACATGTTTACTCCACTCCACCAAGACCTTGGTGACTAAAACGACTGTGGTGGCCAACAACCTTAGTACAATAATTACACTGCTTTACCCAAACTATCTCCACTTAACCTAGTGCTTCCCCACAACCTATATATACCTAGGTGGAGGTTGTAGCATGAGGTTACTTCCCTCTAGCATTCATTTCTACCTTCCTTAGTGCATTCAACAACTATCACCTACTTCCATCCAACTCCACTTCATTTCCACCTTCCTTCACCCCAAAACCCTACTTTTCTATGGTTTTTCCCACTTCCACCATCCATTCCATTCTCTTTTGCTACCAAGGAGGGATAAGGACATGCTCTTGTTGTTAGAGGTGAAGAATAAGAATATCTTCCACGAGATCCATGAACTATCCTTCTTCTTCGACCTCTTCTTTTACTCATTTTTGCACTATGAGTAGCCAAGCCCTTTGTGGTGGGTTGTTTGGGGTTAAAATGTGACTTTGATTCCATTTTGGGGGAAAATAACTTGTAAAATCCATATTTTCATTCTATGATGATTGATTTATACTTATATCTCATTTCCCATGTTGATTCTTGTGGTTTGTGATGGAAAACATGAATTTCTTGTTGTTTTATGCTTGAAACCACCTAAGTCTAGGAGAAGATGGCCCACTATGAGGCTATCTTGGGAATTTCTCCTAGGTCCAACTAGTGGATACCTAGATAGCACCCCATCTTCCCACACATATATCCCTTCATTTACTCCTAGGTGTGAGATCTAAGTAGCTAGCTCAGGAGTGTTTAGTGTGATTGCTTAGGTGTTTTCTAAAACCTAGATGGTGAGTAATGTGAGGTGAAATACCCTCACCTCTACTACCCATTCATACCTCTGGCTCCCAATTATGCTATGCATTCTCACCCTAGAAACCTAGATGATAACATCTCATTTTGTGAACTTTTTGCATATATTTTATTTCTATTTTGGCATCCCTCTTATGAATTTTTCTATTTATTTGAATATCTTTAGACAAAATATGAATTTGATACCCCTTCCTACTCCATGCTGGCTCATACCATGTCATGACTGTGGCACCATGGCCCATGGATGTCTTGACTGAGACAAAGCCAATTATGAGTAGCTCCATGTCGTGACTGTTACACTAATCATGACCGTGATGATCGGCCACGGCCGTAGTACAAGATGTTGATCGAGAGAGGGCATCACGATCGAGATGGGGTCGTGATACAAATAGAAGAAAAAATCACGATCAAGAATGTCACCATGACCGCGACTGGCATCACAGTCGAGACATGCGTCACAACCATGACAGGACATTAAGTCAGTGGGAAACACATATAAATAGGCCCCCGACTCCACACACAAAAAAGAGAGATCATCAAGAGCAACGAAGTGCTGCAAAACTCCGGAGCCATTCTCATTCATCTCCATAGGTCTTGTATCTCCAAAGATGAAAGTTGGAGGAGAGAGAAGGTCTACCATGCTCTTATTAGAGATAAGGAGTTTCCATCTTCCATGTCTACACTAGATCTAGATATGAAGAAGTATCGTTGGTGTATTGCCTCCTTCTTTCTTTAGATCTATTATCTTCCCCATGTTGCATCTTCCCCTCTTCGTTATTCTAGATGTATCTACACATTTTTAACACTTTTATGATGCCCTTTAACATGTATGCTGCCCTTTAACATGTGTGGCTAAACACCTTACTTGGGTTGGGAGTAGCCACTAAGGGTCTCCCAACATGTATATACTTACATCCTTTTAAATATATATGCTCCTAGAAAGGATTATCCCCATACTCTTGTTCTTAATGCTTCACTTGCATGATTAGATACCATATTGTAATGTATGGTGTTTAATGCCCCGAAAGAGTAGAATTAATGTTATCTCAGTGTTATGGAGTTGCATGAATGCATGAAAATGTTGTATGATAAAGCTAATGGTCATATGTCTTTATTTATGATTGTTTGTTTGTCATCTCGAGATAGACATATCCTTCTTAATCTCGAGAGAGGAGCGAATAGACATATATGATGATTGTTTGTAATCTTGCTAAGGGTATACAAAAGGGTGTGAGTATTGCATATTGGTGAGAGATATTAGTTGGTGAAACCCAACTAAAGTCCCCTTCCATCCTTTGGTTACTCATTTCTTGTTTGATTTTATTCTCTTGTTTTATTTCTTTTCCTTTGCTTTCTTTATTGCATTGAAGTAACTTTGTTCCTTAGGGAACAACATCTTAATCTAACTTTTTGTTTGGTGTATTTGAGTCCAAGGCTCTACATTCCTAGCACATACCAACCTTGTCCCTATGGTTTGACCCCGATCACTACATCAGATCTTGTATATTAGTTGCAGGTGGTGGAATGTTGGGTTATATATCTAAGAGTCTGACTACTCTAGATCTATTCCATTTTTTTATGTGTGATTTAGGTTGGCTACTAGATTAGACCAATTCAATTGAATTCCCACCTAAACTTGGTCCAATTGAGCCTCGTAAGGCTAGATAAGGCACACAAGGGTGTAGTTCCCCTTCACACACTCTATTCTATCCATAGCTAACTAATAGTCTAGGGTGATCCCATTACCTTTGACTATTGTTTGGTTTAGCAATCTAGAATGAGTGGTTAGGTTTTTCATGGTATGTCCCCCCCAACTAATATCTTAGCATGACTCCCTTAAATAGCCCACCTCCCTTTATCTTGCATTTAAACCCTCAATTACTCTCTTAGCTAGTTCTTGCTAGTTTAGTTGGTTTCTTCAATTGCTTTGTTAGTTAATTGTTTAGTTTTGGATAGTTAGGATGTGCTAGAGTAGTTCGTTCTCTTTTGAGCTTGCTAGTGTTAATGTTACTAGTTCATGATATTCTAGGTCATTATTTTCTTTAGTGTCTAACTTGCTTATCTAGTGTAACTTAGTCTTAGTATCTTGCTCTTGTTCACTTAGTTGCTTTTCTTTGTTAGCTAGAATTAACTTGTTAAGGTTAAATTAGGGTTTTGCTTATTTTGTTTCCTTTCTTGTTTTCTTGTATGAACCTTAGTGTAATCAAACCAAAACCAACTTTGAACCCTAAATACCTTAATATCCCACTTAGGAGCATATATTAATCTAACTTTGCTCTCGTGCCCCCTCTTTCCCTACATATCGACCCCTCACTTGATAATCACCTAAACTATAATATGATCTTGTGCGCTTGCATGTGATATATTCTAGTCTATGTGAATGTGCTAGTACAGGGACCGTTATAATTTCAAAATATCCAAAGTGTGTCTCAAGAGCCCCTAGGGTTGCATCTAGTCACTATTCAATTGATTCATGTGTGGCCCTAGGTAGATACACATAAGCATCTAACATGACCATCATGCTTGTCAAGGGATCATTAATGTTTCTCTCTATCAATATTGTACGAATCTTCACATTTACTATGTAATGAGTGGAACCCAATAAGGGATCCAGTCGTTACTTATAGAATAATAACACAGTAAAAATACCAAAACTAATATGTATTACATAAAAGGTGTATTTTAACCTTTCACAAATGGTATATCAAGCAAAGTAATTTTATGTCAGTACAAAAAGAAAAAATTACATAACCTCCATAAATCCAATTACATTATTCCTCACCAAGAGGGTGGAATTACATAAAAGAGAATCACAACTACTTATACAAAAAGACTATTTGTAGAGGGAAAACTTGCCATCATAAACTATCCTAAAGTATGAAATCTTGGAGTAAGATCCTCTTAACACATCATCTCTAGGTCACATAGGGATTTCTCTACATTTCACACTTCGTCACGTGGTGACTTGGATCCAAACATCATCAATAGACGCCTAAAACTATTTTTGTTCAAATAACATAGTAAAAGAAAGAAAGTTTGATGACTAAAACTTTGCAGAATAAATGTGAAAATGGGGCCAAAATTAATGCATAGACATGTCACTAACTTCAACATCATAAATAACCATTTTACCATCACATACTTCCACCAAGGGAATTACTTTTCCAAGCATCTAGAAGGGCAAACCAAAAGCATGTCTAACTTATCTCACAAGAGAGATGGAAATGGCTTCAACTTCTACCAAATTCTTATAGGGTACATCCTCTAATATATATCATTTCATGCTATTTATGAGTTTTCTGAGCCAGAACACAAAACCTCAGAATGAACATTTGGGGAACCACATGATCTCCCAACTATCGTACAGAGAAATTAGGGCTTCCTATGACTTGATAATTTACTATCTTAGTGTGTTTATGAGAAATAAAGGGAAACTATATGGGAATACAACATTCATCTTAGATAGGAAATCATATCTTCATATGCCATAAGGGGATAACCTAGGTATTCAACTTACATGACTAAGATGAAGGTGATGAACTCCTAAGGGTTTGAATGTATACTTATACCTTTCCTTAATCAATCCTAGTGTATGAGAGATGATTAACTTATAAAATATAGTATCCAATTCCTTAGGCAGAGATCTTTAGAAACAATTATACTAAAACAACTCTGTGTTGAAGGTATGGCCTACCTAACCATAATGCAATTAGTTTAAGTCATCAGTGGATTAAGGAATCATAATTGTAAGTTTTAAAATAGGATCTCAAGTTTTTTATTGTTTTATTATTTGCCTAAAAGAGAATGTGGTTGAGAACACACTTAAAAAGGCAATAAGGAAAATGGTTAAGGAAAGGACTAGGGTTAACTTGGCTAGCAGTGTCCGAGGTAGCTTACTATAACACCCTGGATCTGAAGCCTTAGGTAAAATGATTTTAGAGGAATGTTTGACATACCACCATATAACTATGTTGCACCTCCTTTCAAGGAGGTCATTACTAAGAACTTTGTGGTTAAGCGTGCTCGACCATAGTGTACTAGGATGGGTGACCTGTCGATAAGTTGATCTTTGGTTGTGCATATGTGAGGACAAAGTGCGAACCCAGGGCTAGTGGTGGTCTATGGGGCCAATTATCATTCCTAAAACTTTGCTAATGCCTTATCTAGTGGGCCTGAGCATTAAAAATGGTATCAGAGGCAATTCCCCTCTAGTAGATGGGGTCCACATGGGCATGTGGCATGTCAATCTTAGTCGTATGTTCCATGCATGTTGGAAAGGGCTATATGATAAGGTAAGAAGGAGTCACCCTTGCTTTGGTTACTGTGAATGGGAGTTGGGTCTACATCAACAATTCTAGGATACACTAAAATGGGGAAAGGTTATGAGTCCACATAGTTGAGACTTGAAGAGGGTGTTAAGATTCTAAGTAGGGGAGTTTGTAACATCCCATGACTTGATTCCTTGGATAAAATGATTGTAAAATGCATGATGATACTATCCATATCACCAACTTGCACCTACTTTTCAAGGAGCTCATCACTAAGAATTCTAAGATTTAGCATACTCATCCTAGAGTAGTAATAGGATGGATGACCCGTCATGAAGTTGATCTCGAGCTATGCGTGAGTGAGGACGAGTCATGCACTAAAGGCCACTGGTGATCTGTGGGGCCATTCATCATTCTCAGAACTCTACTTGATCCTTGAGAAGTGGGCTCCAATGTTAACTTACACTCTATAGTGATTGGATGGACTTCATACTAGAGAAGGATATAGAAGACAATTAGTAAAATGGTTATATCTCACATATGAAGTTCCAACCACTAAGTAGGGGGTAGGGGGTAGTTAGGGTTAGCATAGGCTAAGTAAACCAAATAGGTGGTTTGGGGTGTAGGAAAGACCACATGAAGTAGGGTTAAAATTGTAATTGGTATCCAGTGACTTAGGGGTAGAACACTCAAATACTCGATATGGCCATACAACTTTATACACAAGACACATGTAGTGAAAACTAAAGAGGATACTTTGAAATTGTTGATCAAATGACTTCTAAAACTATGATACCATACTTGAAATGAGTGAGACCTAAGAGGGCATTCATTCAATACTTATAGAGGAATCAATCCATCCATATCCAAAAACAACAATATGTATGATGGAAAATATTATTAATTTCTTCATATATGACATAGAAAACATAGCCATTGAAACACTAGAAAAAAAACTACTACTAATCTCAAGATATTTAAGCTACATTACTCATATGTGGTATATCAAATAGTACTTTATATAAAAGGAAAATAAAACCATGAACATTATCTCAAATTATTCCAATCACATCATTTCTGACCACAAGGGTGGAATTCCATAAAAGATAGGTTACAACAACTTATACAAAGGACTTTTTATATACATTAATAACATAGTAATAATTATTCATAAATAAATGGAAATGCCTTTATTAATAAAATCAAAAGTACAACATATCCCAATAGCAATCATAAAATGGTTTACTTATAGGTCATATACACATACCATCCCCAACTTGCACTAATGACAATCACTCACATAAATAATACAAAATGATCTAAATCATGCTTTTCAATCACTCAACAATTTTCTCTCTGTCCGCACCCTACAAATCTTCACATAATATGTAAGGAGTAGGTTCTAAGAGGGGATCCAATAATGTCTTGTATAGGAACAAGCTCATCAAAATCAAAACAAACCAATATATACTGTGGAAATATGTGTTTTAATTCATCATATATGATATATCAAGCAAAGTCATTTTATGGAAACAAAAATAAGACTATTACATTATCTCAAAATATTTCAATTACATTTTTCCTCACCACAATGGTAGGATTACATGAAGAGAACTCACAACAAGTCATATAAAATGATCAATTATGGAGGGCACCCTCAGCCTCTTAAGATATCCCTAAAGTCTCAAGTCTTGGAGTAAGCTCTTCTTGACACATCATCTCTAGGCTATATAAAGGGTTTCTCTACACCACATTTCATCATGGGGTAACTTGGTTCCAAACATCATCAATGAAACCCCAAATTTTGTTTTTTTACAAATAGCACAATAATAGAAAATAGGTTATATGAGGAAATTGTTGTGATGTAAATATGAAAAAGGTGCCAAAAATAATAATTGGAAAATTTACCAACTTTAAATCTTGAATAACCATTTCACCATCACATACTTCCACCAAGAGAATCTACTTTTCCAAGCATCTAGAATATCATACCAAAAGCATATCTAAATATCTCATGGGAGTGAGGGAAATGGCTTCAACTTCTACCAAATCCTTATAGGGTACATCCTCCACTATATACCATTTCATGCTATTTATGATTTGTCTAAGCTGGGACACAAAACCTCAGAATGGGACATTTGGGGAATCACATGACCTCCCAACTATCATGTAGAGAGATTAAGGCTTCCCATGACTTGATTATTTACTATCCTAGTGCCTTCATGAGACATAAAGGGGAGATACATGGGTATACAACACTTGTCTTAGATAGGAAATCATATCTTCATATGCCATAAGCAGATACCTATGTATTCAACTTACATGGTTGAAATGAGGATGGTGAAATCCTAAGGGTTTCACTAATACATGTAACTTTAATCAACCAAACCTAGTATATGAGGGAACAAAAACTTTTGAAAGATAGTATCCACTTCCCTAGGTAGAGAGGGTTATCAAAAAATATAGTGAGGAAACTCTTTTTTGACAGTAAGGCCTACCTAGTCATATGCAGTTTATTTAGGTTATCACTAGATAAGGACAACATATTTTTAAATCTTAAAATAGGATCTAAACTTTATTGTTTCAACATGATTAGTCTCAAATTGGACATAGTTGAGTGTACACTTAGAAAGGCAACACTGAAAGGGGTTTAGACGAGGACTACAACTAACCTATCTAGGTGTGCCCAAGGTATTCTATACTCTACAGTGGTTGAATTGACTTCCCATTAGGGAAGGATATAGAAGCTAATTACTAAACTAAATAGATCTCACATAGGGGAAGTTCCAACTACTAACTAATGCGATGGGGGGGAGTTATGGTTAGCATAGGCTAAGTCACAATCAAAGAAGAAGTTTGGCTGCATAAAAGACAAAGTTAAGTAGGGTTGAAATTGTGATTGGTATCCAATGACTCAAGGGTAGAACCTTGAAATCCTCGACACAACCATCCAACTTTATAGAAAAGGCACATGTATATAACTAAAGAGGAAAAGTTGATAAAATAGATTAACTAATTGCAAAAACTCCAATACCATCGTTGTAAAGAGTGGAACCTAAGCCGATATCCACTCATTACTTATAGAGACATAAACCCATCCAAACCCAAACACAGTATTGTGTGTGGAAATGATGTAATCTTATTTGTCATATATAATATTTCAAGTAGAGCCATTTTACAACAATGGAAAATATTACTATTATTAATATCAAATTATTCCAGTTATGTTTCTCATAAATGATATATCAAATAGAGTTGTTTTATATCATCGAAGAATAAATTCATTACATTATCTCAAAATGTTCCAATTACGTTGTTCTTTAGCATAAGGGTGGAATTCCTTATAATATAAGTCACAACTATTTATACAAAGGATGTTTTATGTATGTTAATGTCACTATAATAAATGCACATAACATATGGAATCATCTTCATTAATCAAAGCATGAAATGGTTGACTTCTAGGCATATATACTGGCCATCTCTCAGTTGCACTCAAGCCAATCAATCTTATAACATATACAAAGTAATCTAACATGACCACCATTCTTGTCAAGGGATCATCAATGTTTCTCCCCATTAGTGCCCTACAATTCTTTACTTCTACTATGCAATGAGCAAGAGCCAAGAAGGGATCCAATCATTACTTTTATAGGAGTAAACCCATCAACATCCAAAAAAAGTTAATGTGTATGATGGAAATATGTGTTTTGATTTTTCATATATGATATATTAACCAATATGATTTTACATAAAAGGAAAATAAACATTTCCATTATCTCAAATTATTCCAATTACATTTTTCCTCACCACAAGTGTAGAACTACATAGAAGAGAAGTCACAACTACTTATGCAAAATGACCAATTGTAGAGGGCAACTTTACCATCTTAAGATATCCTTGCATAAATAAGTTTTGGAATAAGATCCCATCAACACATCATCTCTAGGTCATATAAAGAGTTCCTCTACACTTCAAATTTCATCCTATGATGACTTGGTTCCAAACATCATTGATAAAACCCTAATTTTTTTTTAATAAAAATAGCATAATAATAGAAGATAAGTTTGATGAGGAACTAAATATGAAAATGGTGCCAAAATAAATGACAACTTAAATAACCATTTCACCATGACACACTTCCATAAAGAGAGTCTACTTTTCCAAGATTCTTGAAGCGCATGCCAGAAACATCCCTAATTATTAAATTGGAGAAAGGGATGGGGCTTCAACTTATACCGAATCCTTATAGGCTACATCCTCCTCTATCTACCACTTCACTGTATTCATTAGTCATCCAAATTTGGAGACAAAACCTCATAATAGGACATTTGGGGGGAGACACAAGGTCATCCAACCATACTATGGACATATTAGGGCTTCCAATGACATGATTTTTTACTATTGGAGTGTCTTTATGAGACATGAATGTGAGCTACATTGGTACACAACACTTAGTATAGATAAATCATATCATATTATGTTATAAGGGGATTACCTAGGCATCCAACTTACATGATCGAGATGAGGGAGGTGAATTCATAAGGGTTTCATTGGATACTTATAAACAATATAAACAAGTGTGTTTGCAATACACATTACTTGAAAATTTTAAGAATCAAGTGCAATTGAGTAAGAAGTTTATTCCTAGTCAAAGAGGGGCTACAAAATAGACAATAAATTAAAAATGAGATATATCAAGAGAATATGGCATTTTCCTTTGAAAATAAATAATCCACGAATATAAGAATCTTACCCTTTTGAATCAATCACATCAAAAATATGACAATGCATGCATCTTATATCTTAGAAGTGGTGTAGAAATAGCACACCCCAGGTGAAGGCAACACATCCCTATATGTATGTGGGTGAAAACAGAACACCTTGGGTGGAAGTAATGTGCCCATGTTAGGAGTTGAAGTAGCAGACTCTAGATTATATTAGTCTAAATCGCACATGCATGAATAGTGAAGGAAACATATACAATTCAGAGTTTTTATCAAATGGATGGGAACATCGCTAAAATATAAATAAACTTCAAGGACCTAGAGAAATCATGCATATTCACTATTCACAATAGTATTTAACATTCACATGTTATGATTAAAGATATTTTCCATAATATTTGTACAAGTTTATGTATCATTATAGGAAATTAGGTTTATCTCATCAGAATGCTAAATATAAATAGTGAGATGCACACACATTATATTCGGTCTAGACATATCCAAAGTTGAAACCTAGACTCCAAGATCAGGGTTTCATAACACTTATTAATAAATGTGTATAAAAACATGGTTAATATTCAATAAAATGTACAAAGTAACAAAATCAACTTGAAAACTTGACCAATCTATATGGTAAAACCTAGATAGATAATTAAACTATAATTTTAGAATTCTAAAACATTTTTTTTTCATTTTTCTAATAAATCAATTATTAGTTATTGTTTTTAAAAGTTAAGTATGCTCACTAAATTATGAAAGTAAGAAACCAACGGAAAGTATAAAGATGCCCCACATGGTTTTATTCCGCTTTATGATTGGTTTGAATATATTTAATCATTATAAATTCATGGAAATCACTACATAACTCAGATGAAGATGAACCTTATATGAAGTTTGCTTAGTTTTATGAGATCTAGATGATGGACTAAGTTTCTAAGGCTGATTTGACTCATAGTTTTCCTATCTTAGACAAGAACCATAAATCCTAGAAATCGAGTTTAGGATTAATCATTAATGGATGTTAATTGATTTAACATGGTAATTAGGGTTTCAATCAATACAAACAACTGACTAAGGTTTTATGAACCAAAGAAGAACCATTAAGATCTTCTCAAAGAGAGAGGTAAGTGGTCCATGCACTTTGAACATAAGTATTGGTCTATTTTAAATATGTATGTATGTTGAATGCTATGAATTTATATTATCTACTATTTCAATTGCTTAAAGTCAATGAATTTATAATGAACTAAATGTCATGTTTATTTTCAATATTTATTGTATCATCTTTCATGCATATTAAGAGTAATGTCAAGATTAATATCTAAGAGAAAAGTAATTTTTTTTAAGAGAAAGATAATTATAAAAGATAACTTATATAAGATCCTAACCAAGAGACTTGGACCAAACTAAGAGGAACTTCAGTGCATAAGACAAGAGGCACTTTGGTGCAAACCACGAGACACTTAGGTTCATAGACACTTAGGTTCATAATAGAAGAGGCACTTTGGTGCAGAACCCGATGATTCTTATATAAGTTAAGATAAAAGACATGATTTAAAATAAATTGTGTCCTTTTTTCAATGTATAATTTATAAGTCTATTTTAGTTTACATCTTTTCTTAAAGATATAATATGTTAATTTGTGCTTATAAATTTGTTTGATACATGGTTGGCGGTCTGATGCCCATAGGTAAGGATAAAGACATAAAATATGCAAGGACTTATTTGAGGATCTTCAAGAAGGAAAGACCTGGTGGGGCACCAACTATAATATAACGACCCCTTTAGATTTCATTTCAAGTTATGAGAAGCATATTTTGGTTTGAAGTGTAAATTTCATGTTATGAACTTAAGATGTGAGGAATCAAAATTGTAACATCCTAGGATTTGAGGCCTCAAATAAATGATCTTAACAGGAATGATTGGACTATCCATATCACCAAGGTGAACCTCCTTTTTAGGGATTCCATCACTAAAGAACTTTGTGGTTAAGCATGCTTAGCCAGAGTAGTACTAGGATGGGTGACGAGTCAGGAACTTTCTCCTAGATTGTGCGTGAGTGAGGACAAAGCGCGCAGTTAAGGCTAGTGGTGATCTATGGGGCCGATCGTCATTCCTAAAACTCTACTAGAGCCTTCGGTAGTGGGCCCAGGTGTTACAAATGGTATCAGAGCCATAACCCCTCCAGTAGGTGGGGCCCACATGGGCATGCGACATTCCAGTGTTGAGCAGTGCGGTCCAGGCATATTGGAAAGGGCTATCCATGGTGATGCAGCCACCTTTGCGCTGGTATTCCATGATAGGGAGCTAGGTATCCATGGGCCATTCTAGGTCTACACTAAAATGGGGCAATGTTATGAGGCTACATAGTTGAGCCTTGATGAGGACGTCAAGAATCTAAGTGTGGGAGATTGTAACGTCCCTGGATTTGAGGCCTCAGATAAATGATCTTAAAGGGAATGATTGGACTACCCATATCACCAAGGTGCACCTCCTTTTCAGGGAGTCAATCACTAAAGAACTCTATGGTTGAGCATGCTCAACCCAGAGTAGTACAAGGATGGGTGACCAGTTGGGAAGTTTCTCTTGGCTTGCACATGAGTGAGGAAAAAGTGCACAGTTAAAGCTAGTGGTGATCTGTTGGGTCAGTCGTCATTCCTGAAACTCTACTAGAGCCTTGGGAAATGGGCCCGGGGGCCCGGGTGTTACAGAAATTGTATCTTGTGGATTGGTTCAAATCAATTATATTTTTATGCAATGATTATCATGTTTGTGACATCCTCCTTGAGAATTATGCTTCTACTCAGTAATTGATATGTTTGAAAAAGTGGGGTGTTACAATGCGGTATTAGAGCTAAAAATATAATTGGCCACCCTATTTTTCTCATGATCTACTAGGTAGCTCTTACATTCCTCACCTGGTGATAGGAAACATATTTATAGAGATAAGAAGTCAAGGAGTTAGAACACATATCCCTTTTACTTGAGAGGGAGGAACCCTACAAAAACTACAAGTTTAAAGAAATATCTGTGCACATATGTGTTAAAGATAAGAGATTTATCTAATTCAAATCCTTTGTGTTAACTCTATCATAGAAAGTGAAATGTCCTATCTTATCCTAAAAAATAGTGATGGCCAACCAATTGAGAATAGAGAAAATGTCAAAATAAAAAGACTTATTATGAATATGTTCTTCTTCTTGCTAACATATGTGGTATGGGACATGTACGGTACTAAGATCTTGAACATTAGCTTAATGAGTTATCACACCTTTAGAATTGTGTATGGCCAGCTCAGATCCAGAGGTGCCATGAAGAGAGTCAATATAGAAGACCAAAATTGGGTAATCACCTAAACCTAATGCAATTAGCTAGTAGAGATCCATGTCAAGAATTGAAACCCAAGATATTAAGGATTAAGTTGAGGAGAAAGTTAACAAAGATGTTATGAACAAGTTAAAACCCTAGCTTGAGTTATATGGAGTGTTTATGTCATGTATGTGTATCACAATATAAGAATACACAAAACCTTATGGTGGGTAGTACAAGGAAGTTTTGAGGATAATTTTTTTAAGGTGAGTAGAATTGTAACATCCCAAAATTTAAATTTTACAAATAAATCACTAACTAAAAGTCATAATTTTAAATTTTTTGGATCTGTTTATGACACCATACATTAATGTAATAATGTCTGTCAGATATGTCACCTTGTTCATTAATGCAGACACAATGGCTTAAAAGTGCATAATTACTATTCTAGGTGTGAATGAATGTAAATGAATGATACATGTGGGAAATAGTTAGAATAACATTTAATGTGATGAAATTTGAATGTTTAATGTAACTGTCAATGGCTAATGTGCCTCATCATAGGACTTAATGGGCTAAAAAATTGAAATATGTATAGTTGTGCATTATAAAATATCCTAACCCATTTGATAATGACATGAATATAATCAGCCTCAAAATAAAAATTGCTAACAATAAATGTGATTATATCATGCTAAATAGTGAAGCAATAGAGGGAAACCGTAATTGTATTAAAACTTTTTTGAGATCACCATAAAAGTGAACAATAACTCCAAAAATTGTGTTCTTTGGATCCTACCTAGCTTAGGTACCTTTTTTGGGGTTAATTGGACAACTCTAGATAGTTCAGTTTTAAAAAGAGAGAATAATAATCCTATTATAAGTCGAACTATAGTGTTTTCAATTTAATTATAAAATTTTCTGTCACTTGTGACATGCGTCAAGTGGGCAGAGTCAAAGTCCGATTAGGACTCTCGGATCCTGCGGGCATTTCTTGTTCACAGGACTCCTCCCTCTTTCAGAATTTCTCTCTCATGTGAACACCTCTTCGCTCCTATCTCCCTCCCCAATATATAATAGGACAAGGCAATGTTCTGAAAACGCTCGCTGGACTCTCTCGAACACCGAACATCTGGAAAGCAGAAGACCTCGCTTCCATGATCCCAACGAGCATCTCTCTGTCCGCCTTTATCTGTTGAACTGCTTCTGAATATCATCTTGGGGCCTCAACCTTCTTTGACTAGTGGAAAAGAATTGGTCTTTAGATCTCTGGGGATCTCTATCTTTTGCCAATCTGGCAAGGCGGAAGGTAATCTTCTGATTCTTTACATGCTTTGGCTGCATAGACCCATGTTAGAGTTGATTTTAGCGGTTCTAGAGACATTTTTTCTCATGCTCCACTCCAGGAGGCTTGGAGGCTCAATTACAAACTCAGGTAGTAGTATGTTTTTTTCTTTTCTTTTCATGTTTAATGTTCTACGCAAGTTCTATCAGGGTCTTCGTGTGTTTCCCTACTTCGGTGGAGGGAGGGTTTTCTCATGCTCCGGACTACCCAGAGAAGTGAATACATGATCTTTGGGTTCGGACAGAGATGGGAAAGGTGCTTAGCGCCTCTGTTCCCAGCAAAGCAATCTGGAACTGAATTTTTGGAATCTTGGGTTCTTGTTGTGTTCTCGCCATTTTGTGCAGACCGTGTTTGCAGACTGAAGAAGGATCGGGGTGTGATTTCCCCAGTTTGCCCTTGAGTAGTTATTTTATGCAACATGTCATCATGGGTATTTTTGGCATTGTCATGTGTTTTTTTTTGTGAAGCAAACACTGACTAGTATGCCTATGTGCCAGTTTGGAGGCCCGGTATTGGTCCAGCGAAGCCTCACTGGCTATGTTTTTGGAGATTTTGCCAACATGGTTTTATCTCGCTTTCTAATTGGTCAAAATATACCTAATCTTATAAATTCATGGAAATTGCTGCATAACTTGGATGAAGATGAACCTTACATGAATTTTGCTCAATTTTCTGATATCCAAATGATGGACTAAGTTTCTAAGCCTGATTTGATTCAGAGTTGTTCCTGTTTTAGACAAGAATCATAAAATCCTAGAAATCAAGATAAAAAGTAACCATAAATGGATGTTAGTTGATTTAACAGGGTAATTAGGGTTTTAATCAATCCAAAGAAGAGCTTAGGGTTTTATCAACCTATGTAGGATCTTATAAAAGAGAGCGGTAATTGCATCCATGAACTTTGAACAAAAGTATTGATTTATTTTAAAAATGTATGTATAATGAATGCTATGAATGTATTAACGACTATTTCAATTGTTTAAAGTCAATGAATTTATAATGAACTGAATGTCATGTTTATTGTCAATATTTATTGTATCATATTTTTTTGCACATTAGGAGTAAAGTCAAGATTAAGATCTAAGAGCAAAGTTAGAGTTTCTAAGAGAAAGATAATGATAAAAGATAACTTATATAAGATCCTCGCCAAGTGGTTCCTCAGAGAAAAACTAAGAGGTACTTCGGTGCATAAGAGAAGATGAACTTTGATGAAACCCAAGAGACACTTTGGTGCATAATAGAAGAGACACTTCGATGCAAAACTAGAGATTATTATATAAGTACAACTAAAAGAAATGATTAAAAAGCAATTGTGTCCCTATTCATGTTTGTTTCTAAAGTCTATTTTCACTCTACATATTTTCATATAGAGATAATATGTTCAATTTCACTTAACAATTTGTTTGATGCATGGATGGGGGTGCGATGCCCACAAGTAAGGAGCAAGCATATAGAATAAAGACATCAAACATGGAAGGACTAGTTTGAGGATATTTAAGAAGGAAAGATCTGGTGGGGTACCAAATATAATAGAACAATCTCTTTAGATTTCATTTCAACTTATGGGAAGCATGTACTAGTTTGAAATGTAAATTTCATGTTGTGACCTTAAGATGTGAGATATTGAAATTGTATCATGTGTTGGTTCAAATAAATTATATTTTTATGCTTTTTCATGTTATTGACATCCCTCATGAGAATTATGCTTCCGCTAAGTAATTGACATGTTGGAAAAGTGGGGTGTTACATAAACCCCAATTAAACTATCACAAATAAAAACATCATAGCAAGGTGAGTAAAAATCCCTTGTTATTTTTTTCCTTTTTGAATAAATCACACTTCTGAAAACTCAAAATGAAAAATATACTATCAACATTGTAGATATATGTGGTTGTCTCACAAGCTAGATCAGGAAATAATATTGTTGTCTTGAAGTGAAGACCATAAATCATCTCTCAACTAAGACAAACGAACTAAAAACCTCCATGCACATCATTAGATAATATTGAAATGATGAGATATCATACTTAACCATAAATCTATTTGTGAAAGAACTAAATAATGTTTATTTATCATGACAAGAAAGTTATGAAATGGATCCATATAAAATAAGGTACATCGATATATCAATCTTGAACTATTTTGTACTTTAGAATGATAAGAAACAATAAATAAAACATCATACATCAAATATTATAAATTACCCACCCAAAAAATAGGAAAGTAAGAGTACAAGGAAACTCTACATTGATCTATGTTATCCTTTGTTAAGTCTCTATCATCTTAGACTTCCCACTGCTTCCACTATACCTAAAACATGTGGAACAACCATGTGAGGCTCATAATGAGTATCGCATATAGGAGAACACCCAACAAAACAAGTAAACATGGAATTAAAGAATAATAATATGTATTTAAATAAACAAGAAGTGTGCTAATGCATTGTTCACATCAATTAATAACTTGATAATATATTTAGATACAAGGCATATTATCACTTGATGTAAATACATCTAATTATACTATGGTAGTAAAATCAAAATATCAATTATCCCAAACAAATAAACATACAATTACTTGAAGTTCTTGAAAGATCACAACTATATATCTTGTAAGAAAATATGATATGAGATAATCCTTGTATCCTAATTGTTGTATTATATGTTATATTATTGCCCTAGTTATTTTGGAGTCTATCGTCCAAGTTACACTCATATGACTATAAAGTTCCAAGTTCACTATAAAGGATCTCAGGAGTTTTAGGTCTCATAAGATCCTTCCACGCCCGAAATCACTATAGGTATAAAATGTAGCCTCATCGACCTACAATCTACATGAACTTCAAGTATGCCCTAGGTACATAGGTTATGACACCTATCTAATCACAATGGCAGTGCAGTTGTATCAGTATATCACATCATTCACATCAACAAACTCTCGTATAAGGGACAAGATATACAACTTCAAATACACACATGTCACATGAGATTTTAGGGTGCCAAAAGGGAGAAAACCTCTCATTAATTCTCAATAACCCATGTATATGCAACAATATTTGAGTTGGATACCTTCTCATGGTCATTGGATGTTTATAAGCATAGTCATTTCCATTCCCTAACTTTTGAACATTAGGTAATTTCTACAACACACATGACATACACTACATGATTAGGGGTTCACTCGTTACTTAGTCCAATTTCTAAATTTTTTGGACCTTGTTATAAAAAGAATTTATGTTTCTTAGTATTACTCAATTAGAGATTGTTCACTTAAAGAAGGACTAAGTTGTAAACAATATGAACATGAAATAAAAGGGGCACATATATAGACATGCTATCCCATGTATGTTGCAATTGTATTCAGTTCATTATCAATAGACTTCACTCACCACAATGCTCATTAGAGATTCCACTAGGGCTTGTCATATGGAAAATATGCCCCCCTTGTATGACGCAGTTACTCAAAATTAGTTGTAAATAAGACTTAATAGTTATATTACTCAATCCATATTATATATCCATAAACTCATGTAAGGGACATTCAAGACAATACTATTTTCTCATATTTATAGTATCTCACCATAATTCTAGGAAAGGGGTAACATTCTAGAAGTAAAATATGTTTATCACAGTTCTTAGAGGTTACTAAATAATGATATCACATTTTAGATCTCCCAAGAATCATTAAGAACCATGAAAATTAATAAGATAACATTTATTTTCCTGAGACCATCCTAAAGACCATATGATGGAAATATTTTCAATATTAAGAGTACCCAAAGTATTTAAGGCCTTTTGTATTATTAGACCCAAGTACTTATTGAATTACATTACTTCATCATATTTATAGAAATACTAATGATGAAATGAAATCATCTTATTGTTGACGCTCACATAAACCTCAAGAAGTTGATCTCATAGCATTGATCACAATGCATCAACCTCATGGCTCACTCTTAACAAAATATTTATCCCATTTGTATAAGATTTACCATTAACCTAATCTAATATATTGAAGACCATACTAATGAAGAAGAGAATTAGAAGTGTAAACTTCTCTATAGGATGAAAATGCTAATTCTGACTAGGTCTCTATGTAGAACTAACTTTTTTCAGGAAATCACTCATGTTAAATAGGAATGACGAGTGTGTGAAGCAACGGTACACACGGTCCGAATAGAAAGACAGTCCACTAGAGATCGCCCCTCTCTCTCTTTCTATATATATGTATATATATACTACAAATATAGGGACTTCTTTCAATAATTTACAAACCAATCACTTCTCTTTTGTGTGACCAATTAGAAGTAAGCATTTTGAAATGGATTTCTCTCATTCACTCAATCTCTTCTCACATTTTTTTTCTACCTTTTTGTATTTTAATCATGCTTTTTTCTCACCTTATCAACTGCATCCCACTTTCAATAGACATTAGACAAAATGACTTATAAATTTATCTAAATTCCTTTCTTGTCCACATACAACTACCTTAAAAATAGGTAATGTTTGACCACGTTCATCCAAATTAAAAAACTACATAGACTTAATTTGAATTACACATTTTCTCCCACCTTTTCAATTTCATCCCATGTCTACTGATGTCAAAACAAAATGGCACGCTAATTTCTTCAACTTCTCCTCTATGTGATATCTCTCCCACCTCTCCAACTAGTCCCATAAAAATTATATGCACATCAAAATCTTTGTATCAAGTATTAATGATTGTTTCGAGTTAATTAGTCCCTCACCTCACCCTTTTCATAACAAATTTCCCACTGCACAACATGTCACATTTCTCTCACCCTATATATGCCAACTTCTTTTGACTAGGACTAACTGCTCCCTCTTCAATATTTTCTCTCCCTTTTTTACTTTGAAGGAACTTTTCTATATTTAAAATTGTGTATTCTCTTTTCTTGAGTAATTACCTCGCCAAACTTTTTGTGCAATTTTTTTGACTTTTTTCTTGTTGAATTGTAAATGTTGGTTCCTGTCACAACCAACATGACCCACTCCACACCCCACACTGTCTCACTCCTCTTCTCTCTCATGTAAAATTGGCTCCTCTTTCAACTCTTCTCCTCATCTAAAATGGCTCCTTGGTTTTCTCCAACCACCCCTGCTATCTCCAAACTCTATCTTCCTAGTTTCTAGTAACCTCCACAATCCAATTGATGCACACATTACCCATCTCCACTAACCTCCATCCCTCTCTTTCCAAAAGATTGACATTTTAATTCAAAACTCAATCAACCTGACCTCTATGTAATATATTTCTCATTTAAACCCCAACAAGATATTCATCTTTGAATTTTCCTATGAAACCTAACAAAACATGCATATCAGAATTTTTTTTATGAAGCATCCAACTAGCCAAGTTTAAATTCCGTCTCCTTACAAAATTCAATATGAATGTGACTTCTACTTATCATAAACTTGTGATTATTAATGTTCAATTTTAATCTATCCTCCTATACTATATAAATATTCTAAAGCCTAAAACTATATTTTTATTATTGTTTTATTTCTTGCAAAAAATAAGTCAAATATTAATATCACATTCCATACAAAACTATTTATGATAACTATTGGAATACCATTTTACAAAAATGGTCACAACAAAGGTAAGCTTCTCAGACATCACAGTTATGCTACATTATTAAATATTATGATGTATGTATGAACTCTTGTCAGTTATGTGTAAGGTCCACAATCAAACACTAAAATATTCTTTAAAAATAATTAAAAAGAATTAGGCATTATTGCATTCAAATCACATCAGATTTATTTAATGGACTCAATCAAGTTATATGATGAATAAGTAATATATTCATATTCACTATATTTTTTCATGTGAATATGAGCCAATCATACTTTTAAATTGTATTAAAAAAGTACACCTTCTGTTTCTTACATATTTTGGCATAATCAATAAATATATTATGAAAAATAAATTTACATAATAATATTTATGGGCAAAGTAATGTGTAGTTTTAATTCAAATTTAAAAATGAATTGGTTATGATACCATCCATTTACTTATATATCTTATATAAATTGAACAATACTATGTGGTACATGCATGTGCACGTATGTTTACTAGTGTACACACACGCACACACACACGCGCACACACACAACACAACACACACGCATACACACATACACACACACCACACAGACACACACACCCACACACACACACACGCACGCACACACACATGCACATGCACACACACACACATGCACACACACACACACGCACACGCACACGCACACACACACGCACACGCACATGCACATGCGCACGCACACGTGCACACACACACACAGATATATATATATATATATATATATATATATATATATATATATATATATATATATATATATATATATATATATATATATATATCTGTTTGTGTCTACATATGTGTGTGTGTGTGTCTATATATATGCATGTATATATATGTGCCATATATTCATTATCAGAGTCGAGTAACTAAGGTTAGTTACCCGTGGATCCAATTTTGTAACTAGAAAGCATCAAATTATAATGATATGATCGAATTTGTAAAAAAAAGACTCATTTTGTAAAAGAAGTGTCAGTTTTTTTATTTTGGCTGCTGAAAAAGAGTAAATTGACATTTCTAGAAGGAAAAAAAATCTCCATCCTGAACTGTAACCATGAGTAAAAATTTGTAACTAAAATTGTAACTGGAATGGTGAAATTGTAACCAGAATCATTGGGTAACAAACTTATCCACACACACACCCATACCCACACACATGCACACACACACATGCACACATGCACGCACGCACGCATGCACAAACTCACACACATTGATATTGCCCCAAAACATAGGGTTGCTAACATGTAAGAGTGAATAAATCTTTAGTTATTCTTTAATTAGGCCTTTACAAGTGTAATGCACAATTAATCACGTGCCTTGAAAAAGGTATTTAAGCAAAAAGAAGTAGGAAACCCTAGGTCCATATCTCCACCAAGATCTCCCTAATGTACAACCTTGTATGTAATATCCTCAAATTTGGTGAATATGAATTATATAAATAAATCCCTTAATTATAATTGATAGGATAATAAAGCCATCCACTTTGTGGCATGTGTGAAACCCACTGCCCAAGTGAGGCCCATGAGACTATTTTCTTTGCAAATAAGTCCCTATGGCACAATTTAAAAAAGAGAGGAATTTATGCATAAATAAATGATAATGGATTTATGGTTTATATGCAAGTTTCAAAAAAAAAGATATGTTATGTTTTAGATAATCAAATGATTTCATGTGTTTTGTGGTTTGTAATAATCCATTAATAGTCTTGGGCTAAAGAAAGAATGGAAAATTCAATTAAAAGGGATTTGCAAAAGTAATGGATAATTGGTGATTAAATAAGGAACCATGTGGAAATTTCTAGAAAAGATCATTTGAACACGACTAACACGATTTATTGGGTATAACACTGTAGGAAATAAGAAAATATAGAGATAAGGAATCTTGCTAAGTTTGAATAGGGAAAGAAGTTAATTGATGCATTAAATAAATCAAATAAATGAAATAGTTATAGATAGAGAAAAGTACTATTAAATTTGTATCTTGGTCCCAAATCTTTCCCACACCAAGATTTAGAAAAGTTTGAGCATGTGAATTAAAAAGAAATAGTCATTATTGCATTCGAATCACATTAGATGATCCCTCCCTCCCCCCTATCTCTCTATATATAAGATCATGGTGTTTAAAGTAAGGAGAAGGAAGAGAGAAAGATGTGGGAAATGAGACATGTTTCCCTTGTGGGTGCATGGTAGATGACTATTTGATAATATAGGAAGTCGTTTACTTACTTTGAATACCATGATCCATCTAGGTACTTAGTCTCTTTCTTTGACATTCCAATTATGGTAATGTATTTCCCAAAACTAATTACGCCCTTTTCAATATGCATCAAAAGATATCCTTTTGTTCAACAATTTGATACCAATTAGTTGCAATAAATAATCCCAGGAAAGAATGTATTCCTCCTTCATTCATTTCTATAAAAATCTTGGATTTTATTCTAGTAAAACCAAAATTCAAGACAAGGCACTACCGTAATCTAATTAGGACTTGGATTTGGCAACCAAAAAGTCATTAAGGAAAGCACATAACTTTATGGTACACATTGAATAATTGACCATTTAATTTATTTAGGAACCACTTGTTTTATCTTTCTCCGTGGTATATACTTTAAACCAATTACCCTCATCTCATGGAAACTCATTAAAACCTTTCATAATTATATTTAGAAATCCGGATTCATTGGAATGTCCTTTATATACAAAACTTAATCTTTTTAAACATTATTTATAACAATATTGTTATATCATGGTGTATCATTCTTCTCACAATTCATCTTCCCGATATTATTTTTCAAGTATACCAAAGGTTAGATCAAAATAATACTAATTGATGTCTCAAAACACGTGTTGCCAAATTGGCTAGGTAATTATCCTTTTAATAATCTAAAATAACACATATCTTATTTTGTTTTGGAAACTTGCATATTATCTTATATTTTAGATGTCCAATAATTAAAAATCACCACTATTTATTTATGCACAAAATCTCTCTTTTTGTAGAGATTTCCATACAATTCTATATTTAACAATATCAAATGTCCATTACTTTAGAAACACCTTTATTGTTGGATTTTCCATCTTTCTTTATCCAATATCTATAATGGAATACTAAATCCAACAAACTATACAAAATCTATTCCATATGGAGTATTTGCACTTTCACACCACAATTTCCAAACAAGAAACATAAAGATTCATCTTTTTAATGTGTCGTTAATATTACATTATTTCCAAACAAATATGTAAAAAGATGTGAAAACCCAAGTTATAACATCCTTTCTCTCTAATAGGAGTTTTGTCTGCAAAATTTGACTAGTCATCTAGGAAGGTGGTATGAGACAATTTCTATCATATTTTAGTTATCCAATATCTCATAAAGCCATTATCTTTTATTTGTATGCTAATTCCTTTTATTTCTTTAATTCATCCCATAAGGACCTATTTGTAAAGTAAATAGTCTCATGGGCCATACTTGGACCATGGATCAAACCCATGCCCAAAGGTGATTAACCTTATTATTCCATCAATAATACCATTGGAGAAAATTATTTATCAAATCATGCTTAATGTTCATATCATTCAATTTTACCAAAATTGAGGATATTACAACCTTCCTTTAAAATTTGAAGTCAATTGGATAAAGGAGGAGAAAGTTACGAATTTAATAGGATTTCCTAAAGTGAAAGGATTAAAAGGATAATAACACTAAATGTCACACATTATAATCAGATTTGGAAATCAGGGTCATACCTTTTGATATTTCACGTGGCAGAGCAGCCATTACATCAAGATCTGACGACCCTCAGGTCGTCATCTAAAGGAACTTTGCTGCTTTTCCTTTTTGATTCCCTCTCACCCTAATTCATGTGAATGCTAGGACATCCTCCCAATGGGTTCTGGAGATGATTCTAAACTTGGTAATCCCTGGTTTGGTCATCCTTGGAAAGAAATTAAGAGTTTCCCCAAATGTTAGACCGCCCATCGACCAACTCTTCATAGACAAGGCTATATAAGGGGTAGCCATCCCCCTGCCAAACCACCAATCTCTCCATGAGACTCTATGAGACCCAACTCTGATATCCCTCCTCTCAATTCTTTGCTAGCCCTAACCTCCACCTCCTACCTTCTCTCTGTATCTGACTAGAGATCTCCTTCTCGTTCTCCCTGTACCAGCCGTCCATGGGTAATCAACCGACACCAACAAGTTCATAGAGGTGTGGCGAAGGGAGGAGTCCCTTAGTTTGCCTCTAGGTAGGCCTGACACCCAAAGTCAACCACCAGGTTGACTCCCTGCTCGTGAAGGAGGCAGTGAGGAAGAAGATGACTTGGGGAGAATTCATGGCTCTGCCCCTGACCGATCGTCGTAAGGTGATGGTAATTCCTTCCTCCCCCCTTTATTTCTCATATACACTGAATGGACCCAGGTTCCACCATGGCAGGAGGTGGTTGGCTCACCCATGGCCCTAAGACACGTTATCTTTATCCAATCTACACTGAAATGGTGAGTTTTAATTGGCCAGAAATGATTAATCTTGTAAAAAGTATAGGAATTAGAGGGTAACTCCGATAATATTTAAAATATATATATGATTTTTATTAGAAAAATATAAGGAATCCAATAAAATTTGTTTCATGTCCTGTTTCCCACTCGAATTCCAAAAGTGTATAAAGATGCAATCTGTAAAGTAATAAATGCACGAACATCCTAGTTTTATAGTTTTGATGGTTATAACATGTTCAATTGATCTTAATGGATAAAGTTTAACCTTTTTTGATAAAAAGAGCATCTTAGATCTAATTAGGGTTAAAAGTTCATATGTTGCTAAAATTAGGGTTTCTTAAATTAAAAGGCATTAAAATATGATAATTAGGGCTTGGGAATCCTAACCTTAATGCAACCTTAATTTGACCTTAAAACACTAACTTAGAGCCCAAATCAATCATAAAGGATAATTTGTGAACACAATAGTAATACTTGGGGGTGATGCATTAATTATATGGTGATTTCTTGTTTGGTTGCATTAGCTCCTAATTTCTTAGACATTAAGTCACCTCTAAGAAAGGTACATAGTAACAATTATGACTGTCCATAATATCCGTTGTCAGAGTTTGCTAAGGATTTCTTGAAGATTGATGAAATAACATGTATATTTATTTATATTATGTTCAATTGTAATGCCGCTATAAATATCACATAAAGTTAGATATCATATTCTGAACCCTAAGCTAACATGTATAAAGGGGTGATGCACACGAGCCTTGGAGGGCAGTGATCACACCCATGATAATATATCCAGTAAGGGATAGAATATGTAATGAAAATACTAGTTCTTATTTGCAAGTAATTTATTGATTACAAGTTGTTATGTATTGGCACACCTTTGCATGCACCCACATACACAATATCGCAATATGTTGACCATCATTTGTTTGTCAGCATTTTAGGTATAAGATGCACATGATGAAGGAAATGAAGAATAAGATGAAATATATTGAAGGTATTAAAACTATACCAAGGAGGATTAGATTAGATAAACACTTACTCTCAATATATCAATCAATTTCCATGTATTGTGTATGTATTTCCTTACAAGAGTATCATTGTATATCATGAAACAATATATTTGAAATTAATTGTTGTTATATATTATTTGCTAAATCTAGATCCTTGGGAATATATGTAATGGCTCTCAACTCGAAGGACTTCCCTTAATCAAGGGACGCTGAAAGCGGGGTCGTTACATTACATGCACTAGCTCCAATAAAGCTAAAGAGGGAAGAAAAGGAGGATTTTAGGTAGAGAAGAGAGATTTAATCCATGCAACGTTAATATATTTACTTGAGGAGGTAGACAAGGGAGATAAAAAAACAAAAAAATTGGGGAGAAGAGAAGAAACTTACATAAATTTGACCTCTAAAAGCCTAGAAAGGTGATTTCTAACTTGGATCTTTCAAATTGTTGCCAAATCACAAACATGATAAGGGTTTTCCACCAAGATTTCATTCTTCCATCTCTAGATTAAATTACAAACTAAATAATGATCTAAAAGAGTGTCTAAGGTCAAAGTTTGGATCCATATATAGGCTATTTTGTGAGGAAAATTCATTTTTTCCCAAAACACACCTAAAACTGCCTACTTTGACCTCCTGCTACTTGGTTCAACCTCTCCTAGGTCACAATGTCCCAAAACATAGCCACATTAACTAAAAAAACTGCCCAGTTTGATTATGTATTGACCCACATCGACAATCATACATGTCGGGATGCTCCAAAACCCCCCATTTTGATAACAATATGGGCTACATTGACCAACTTAAGAATGCATCAAATACACACCATGGTCAAAGTGCCCTAACCAGGGTGCAAACACACAACAACTAAATGTTCAAAGTGTCTATCTAGTACATATCAAATAACCTATAGGATTTGAAGTAGTTTGGTCCCACTCCAAAACCAAAGACAACCCTCATCACATCAATTTATTTAAATGACAAATGCAATCTCTTAAGGTGCAATTTTTTTGTCAAGAACTTTCAAAATTCAATTGAATAAAATGTTGAACATAGATTCTCACTATAATTTAAAATATCTATATTTATTATTTCACAACATGATTTTAATATTTATTTCATTTTAAAAAATTGCTAAAAATCAAATGGATCATGCAATTAAGGAAAATAAAGCACACAAAGCAATAGAAGTAGAAGAAATCACTTTGAGTTGTGAGTTGCTTGGTTTCTTGTAGTGGAGAGTTGCCCTTGTATATTTGTATCTTGGGATGAGGTAATCAATATGTAATATATTTATGACTTAAGATTTTGGAATTACGGATTTTGTAAATGTAATCATTATAGATATTATAAATATGGACCTTAGTACATCATCTTCTTTATAATATAGGTTCATAGAGTTTGGAAATTACATTCATTATGATGTATGGTTGATTCCACATGAATGAAAAATTTATATAATATCCATTGTTTATGATGATGTAGCAAATCTCTATAAAAATGTCTTCACACATCTTTACATGTTTTACATGAGTCACTGAAAGATGTTAGCAAGGACTTTGTTCTTTCTCCCTCACACTCCTCAAGGCATTAATCGACCCTTATTGTTATCAAATCAAGTTTAACAAATATTTTTCTCTTTATATGTGATACAAGGATTTTGATTCATGTAGGACAACACACACCGTCACTAGTGATTTTGTTATACAATGGTTTTTCACATTTTTTACATATGTGAAATGCAAATATTTGAATAATATGAATACATGGAAACTTGGTGTGCTTTGTTTTAAAGTATGGATTTCTTTTGCAAATCTTCTTTACAATGGTTTTCATGGTTTTTATTGATTTTAATAAACCAATAATGAATATAGGGAAAAAGAAGAAAGGAAAACCAATATTAAGTGAATTACCAAAAAGAATGGGTAATTAATAATATACATATGGATTTATGTGGAATTTTCAAGAAAAGTGGTGTTGAAGGACACTAATGGCTTGATTTCGTTTTCACATGGTTTCCAATGACAAAAGTGACCAAAATGAGAGATATAGAAAAGATAGAAAAAGAAAAGAATTTATTTGTTGCCTTAAATAATGAAATAAAAAGGGATATTTAAATACTAAGAAAAACACTTTTAAGTCAAGTTTTTAGTCTCAAATATCTCCTATACTTAGATGAAGTTATTAAAAGATTTCCTTCAAAAGTTGGGATTAAAAAGATAAAAGGAGTGAGAGATATCGATTTTGCAAAATTCCTTAAGTGGGAGTATTAATGAGTTAATATATCAATGTCATGGTTATAATTGAATTAGGAATCAAGCACCCAACCCCTTTGATGTTTCATGTCAGATGGTGATCATCAGATCATGATCTAGTGATCCACACCTTGTCACCTACCCCATGTCAGATTGGGAAAGGGACTTGTACACACAAGGAAGCAACTCCTCAATCCACTCTCTCTGATCCACCTCATCACAAGATAATATCACCATTGAGTTTGACTCAAGAACTCAAAGTGGAAACATATTAATTTCATGCAAAGAGGACATATGAAACAAATGAGAACCCTCTCCGACCTTCCTCTCTATGTTAGAATCCTAAACTCTAGATCTCACCACAAAACCTATAAATAACCCCACCCCAACTTTGCTAGGGACACTAGAGCAAGGTGGCTAGACTCTACCCTAGGTACGTCTCTCTCTCTCTCTCACTCGATCTTCTCTGGCATGCTCTTCTACCGTAGGAACCACCACAAGAGAAGGAGAAGGTTTGACTAGGGGGACAAACACGAGACCATTGTATTCAGGTCCACCTTTGACCGGTGACCGCATCCTGTGATCAGGATTCTATTTCAGGTAAGTGTAGTGTAACGACCCCACCCGTCGACAACCCCCAATTAAGGAAGGCCAATAAGCTAGAGTTGTTATCCTAAAGAGGATCATATGGTTTTGCAAATAATAAAAAAGAATTAATAAATTCTACCACAACTAAGCTTAATATAAGATAGTATTTTTTTTCACATACTTGTGAAAAATGGGATTTCAAAATTTTACCCAAGGAGAGAACTTTGTATCTATATTCCTCCAAAACATTATATAGCCTTATTATTTTAAAATGCCATCTTTTTATAAATATCAAATTTTCATTAAGCTTGTAGACATAACTGCATATTACCCTAAAATGCTGATAAAAAATACGTCGGTCGGTATAACAAATTATACTGGTATGTGGGAAAAACCAAAAGTTTGCATCTAGTTGTAACAACATATTGCAATAAAAGTATTGTTTAACATGTCAAACTTTATGTTTTAATCATAACTACTAAATATTGATCTATCCAAGCCTCTGTGTTGTCCCTGCAGTGGACATAGATACTACCTACCCATGTGGTAGATTCTCAATAGCCCTCTTCGATCCTACCCCAAAGGTATACCAAGACCTAGAGTGGTATAGTCGTACGATCCTACCCAAAGGTAGACCAAACCTCGACTCATGATAATCTATTGATCCTACCCCTAGGTAGACAAATACCTAGATCATCAATTTCTCACATAGAGGAGGATTAGGATCTGAGTTATTCATGTACATATTTATGGTGATAGCCATAGTCACTTTATAGTTGCATGAATTAAAGTTCATCTAAGTGGTTAATTTCAAGAAACTGGTAAAACCTCAGAAATCACCATGAAACTAGAGAGATTAGCCATAAGCATAGCCACATACATGATTTGGCAGTCTCAAAATCAAGAAAGATAGCTAATCCAATAAAGAAGCCCAATCAACCAAGACAAGCAATAAATCAAGCAATTTGATCCTAAAAAGCATTTATAACACCTAATTCTTATAATTGCATGCGCACATTTTTTATTGACTTGGGATTCCATTCTAAGATTTCAAAGTCTTATTAAAGTTTCCTTAGTGTTTCTTGGTTTCCAAACATTCATTTTCCAATTTTACCCTTTTTAGGTCAACAAACCCTAAAAACACTTTTCTACTCATAAAAACCTGAATTACTCAAATTATCCATATTAAGGGTCTTTATAGAAAAATTAGTTCAAGAACATCATTTTCATGCCTTCTTGATTGATTTCCATATTTAAATCCATTAATCCTCATAACTATCAAAATTAGGGTTTCTAAGTCCATTAGTACACTTTTATAATCATGGAACCATAATTAAGCAAATTATGAACAAATATCATCTAATTAGATCTAATCCATCCTTTTTATGTTAAAAGGCTAAACTTTTCTCATAATAGTCAGAGAACATTATTAGATCCATTAATCTTCAAAACTTGGATTTTTAGATTAATTTAAACTATTAAAGATAGCATATTTACACACTTTTTTCTGTTACAAGCAGTTGTAGAGCTTGAATTCATTTCTAATTGATTCTAAATATTTTTCTCATCAAAAATCACTATCTACTTTTATTTTTCGGCTAAAGGATCCATTTTTAATCGATTTACTAAGTTTACACTAGTTTTTGGATTTTGTAGTCAGAGAGTCCACTTATTACCTATTTAAAAAAAAACATCGTTAGATCGTTGCCGCAGTCAATGGTAGACCCTGATCCAGTGGTGGTGGTCGCTCACGCCCACTAACGTGCATTCCAGACCCGAGATCAACCAGATCCATTGATATCTTTCTACGGTCAGTGCTTGACTTAGATCTGAGGGTCTCTATTCCTTGTCTCCATTGAAACTCAATGCCTTCAACTCACAGCAGTCCATGGTGGAGAGCTTTCCAGAGCAGAGAGCAATTGAGAGAGTGAGAGGGTCTCAGGGGCTAGAAAGCGGTCTGTGGCATCCGTGGGATTCTGATGAATCGATTGGGGAGTCTATTTATAGGTTTATCGGTAGGATTCTAGGGTTTCCTCTTCTCACCGCCATCAGACATTTGGTGGCTTTGGGAATTTCTTATAAAATCCTCCAAACAACCAAAAACCTAGGATTGGATTGCTTGGAATCCTCTCTCGAACCCATCTAAGCACATTCTTTGCTTGTACATGCATTGTCTTCTGAGAAAATCGGGATCAAAGTCTCGCTTCACCTACTCCTTTCTCAATTCGGCTCGATCTGGGTGACACACACGCTATTGGTCTCAGATCCAATGGCTCACATTACACACACCATGTAAAGGGAATTATGATTTATTTTGAAAATAAAATGACATTTAATACATATTTCCCATTTTCCTTTCACTTTAAGAATTTTCAAAAAATATATATATTTCTCAAATAGTACATCCTTTCAATCCCGAATTTTTAGGGAAATTCTTTATGACTTAATTTACTTGTGTGCGAAGTTTGGAACCAAAACTCAAAAATAAAAGAGAATTTTCCTCATATGCAAGTCATCCAATCAAAAGGCTTATATTATGCAATTAACATTCATATTTTCTCTTTCTTTCTCTTCTATTTTCTTTATTTTGATTTGTTTCTCATTAGAAACCAAAAGGAACCGAAAAGTAATGAATAGTGGTTATCCATACCACTTTCTAGAGAATTTCACATAATTCTTACATATGCACACAATTATCCTTTATTTCTTTTCCATTTTCTTATTTTGGGATTTCTTTTATCTCTTTTTTCCTTTTATCATTATTGCACTTATCAAAATAGTATAAACCATGAAATAATGCATCCAATGGAAATTTTGCAAAAGAATCCATTCTTTGAAAACACATCATAAAATTTTCCATTCAAATTCCTTTTATTTTAAAAATTGCACTTCAATTCGTACCAACAAAATTGAGGTTATAACATTCTTCCCCTCTTTTAGGAATTTTTCCCCCAAAATTCAACCAATTAAACAAACAATTCAGGGTAAGCCTTTTCCATGTCCTTCTTCAGCTCCTATGTGGCTTCATCCTCTCCATGGTGCTTCCAAAGAACCTTTACCATCTCTATCTTTTTACTCCTGAGCTCTTTCACCTTGGTATCTAGTACTCTCACAGGTGACTGATGCAGCCCTATTTTAGTGCTCCATCTTGTGCCTTTTTGTACATTTATCACATCTAAACAAAGTAGATTGCAAGTTAATACCCCCAATGTGTGTTTTACTGTCAAATGCACTTATGGACGTTCTTTGCATTATTTTCAGGTACTTGGACCATACTTTGGATGGAAGAGAGAGAAGGAAGGAGTCTGAGGGTCCCTCTACTCATGGAGGGGTCCAAAGAAGATCCCAAGAGCCCCCTCAACCTACCCCAATGGACAAGTTTCAACTCCAAGCAAAGAAGTTCATTAATAATGAAGTTTGAAGCCGTTTCATTACTTGAAGACCCCAGCAAGACTATGGTACCATGGAACGGCTGTGTTGTCAATTAAGAAAAGATTACAGGTTGAATGTTAAAACTTTGAAGTTCAGCAAATCAGCCACCACAGTCGTGCTACCTAGCATGACCGTGCCATGAAGACCCCACCACGGCCATGCTAGATGAAGATGGAACGGGCATGCGGCTCAGAACGACCTCATCACAACCCCTCCACCATGGCTGTGCTACCCAGCACAGCCGTTCTACCTAGTCCCCAACACGACCTTTCTACCTAGTCCCCAACACGGCCGTACTGCCCGGCACGACCATGCTACCAGCCTTCATTTTTACCCCACCACGACCATGCTACCAGCCTCGGACCAACAATTCAGGGTAAGACTTTTCCATGTCCTTCTTCAGCTCCTATGTGGCTTCATCCTCTCCATGGTGCTTCCAAAGAACCTTTACCATCTCTATCTTTTTACTCCTGAGCTCTTTCACCTTGGTATCTAGTACTCTCACAAGTGACTGATGCAGCCCTATTTTAGTGCTCCATCTTGTGCCTTTTTGTACATTTATCACATCTAAACAAAGTAGATTGCAAGTTAATACCCCCAATGTGTGTTTTACTGTCAAATGCACTTATGGACGTTCTTTGCATTATTTTCAGGTACTTGGACCATACTTTGGATGGAAGAGAGAGAAGGAAGGAGTCTGAGGGTCCCTCTACTCATGGATGGGTCCAAAGAAGATCCCAAGAGCCCCCTCAACCTACCCCAATGGACAAGTTTCAACTCCAAGCAAAGAAGTTCATTAATAATGAAGTTTGAAGCCGTTTCATTACTCGAAGACCCCAGCAAGACTGTGGTACCATGGAACGGCTGTGTTGTCAATTAAGAGGCTTGGATAGATCAAGATTTAGTAGTTATGATTAAGGTTGAAACTTGTCCATTGGGGTAGGTTGAGGGGGCTCTTGGGATCTTCTTTGGACCCCTCCATGAGTAGAGGGACCCTCAGACTCCTTCCTTCTCTCTCTTCCATCCAAAGTATGGTCCAAGTACCTGAAAATAATGCAAAGAACGTCCATAAGTGCATTTGACAGTAAAACACACATTGGGGGTATTAACTTGCAATATACTTTGTTTAGATGTGATAAATGTACAAAAAGGCACAAGATGGAGCACTAAAATAGGGCTGCATCAGTCACCTGTGAGAGTACTAGATACCAAGGTGAAAGAGCTCAGGAGTAAAAAGATAGAGATGGTAAAGGTTCTTTGGAAGCACCATGGAGAGGATGAAGCCACATAGGAGCTGAAGAAGGACATGGAAAAGGCTTACCCTGAATTGTTGGTCCGAGGCTGGTAGCATGGTCGTGCTGGGGTAAACATGTAACGACCATGTTGGTCCGAGGCTTGGATAGATCAAGATTTAGTAGTTATGATTAAAACATAAAGTTTGACCTATTAAACAATACTTTTAACACTTAACCAACATGGTCGTTCTCCTCCACCACGGACGTGCTCACTTTTACCCACCACGGCCGTGCTGCCCAGCACGGCTGTGCTACCACCTCAAAACCTAACTTTTTCACACTGATTTTCCAATCTTACCTCTACTTACCCTAGTGCCTCCACCACCACCTATATATACATGGGTGGTGGCCACATCACTAGGGGAGCCTCTACCTAGTTGTTCTTAGCCTCCACTCTCCACCCTTGAGCTCTTTGTGCAATCCCCTTGCATTTTGGGCTCATCATCCACCATTTCCACCCTCATTCCACCATGGAAACCTAGTTCCCTAGGTTTTCATCCATAATCCCCTACCATTTCATGCACCCCTACACCCTTGGAGGAGGGAGGATGTCTACAACAAGCTTGGAGGTGAAGAAGGAGGATTCCACATCAATCTTCATGGAGTCCCTACTTCTTCTACCCCTTTCTTTTCTTGTTTTCTTGATCATGTCTAGCTAAGCCCCCTTGTGGTGGGCTGTTTGGGATTAACATGTGACTTTGATACCATGTTGGGGGATAGTTTCTTGTAATGAACTTAATTCGTATCTATGATGATTACTTCTTGCTTCTATCTCTTTTCCTATCTTATTGCATGTGGTTTTTGCTTCTTGTATGAATTGCTTGTTTTGAGGTTTTTTATGACACTTAGTTTCTAGGAGGAATTGGGGTGTATGTGGCAATCTTAGGAATGGCTCCTAGGTCCAATTAGTGGATCCCTAGCTGGCCCCCTTTGTTCCTACATACACATCCCTCCTCCTATAAATGAGTGTGAGATCTAAGTAGCTAGTGTAAGTGAGATTGATGTAATTGTCTAGGGACTTCTAAAGGCTAGAGTGGCTACTGGCATGAGGTTAAATACCCTCATCTCTACTCTCATCTCTACCCTAAACCCTCAATTACTCACTATCACTTACCCTACAAACCTAGATTTGGTTAATCTCATTAGAATTACACCTAACGCCAATCTTCTACTAGTAGTATAGGGTATGTTCTAATGGCATTAACCTTATTGTTTGGTTTGGTAATCTAGATATGATATGAGAACCATGCATGTTTAATGATCTCCCCCCCAACTAATATCAAAGTTACATTCCCCAAACAGCCCACCCACCTTAATCACCTTGCTTAAAACCCTAACTGCTTAATTTTCTTGTTAATGCTAGCTTAGTCCAATTGCTTTAGTCTAACTTAATCAATTGCACAGTTTTGCTTTCTAGTGATAATTTAGGTCTTTGCTCTTGATTAGTGGTTAACTTAGGCTCTTAATTTATCATTACTTATTTAGCCTAGAATAGGCCTTAGCCTAGCTAGTTTGTTAGCCTAGATTGCTAGCTTAGCTAATTGATAGTTTAGTTTCTATTTTGTTTTTCGAACTTGCTCATTAGCGTAACCAAACAACCAAACCTATAAAAAACCCTAAAACCCTAAGCTCCACAAAAGGAATGAATCCCACTCTGTCTAAGTCTAGTGCCCCCTCTATCTCTGTGGATCGACCATATACTCGCCACCTTCCTATACTACGACATGACCCCATTCGCTTGCGGGTGTAGTGTTTGAGTAGACGTAGGTAGCTAGTTAGGTTTTACAAATTTCGAAAGCATAAGATTCCATATCCCGTGCGCTCCGACCTTGTGAGGTGTAAAAGCACCACTAGCGGAATCTGCACCAAGCTTTCTGGCACCATTGCCAGGGATAAAGGCACTCGGCCTAGTTAGATAGTGTAGCTTAGCCCTTCCTTTTGCCCTCACCATTGCTATTATTTATTTTTTGTGTTACTTTTGCATCTTGGCTTGCTAACTTGGTTTCTTGTTGTTTGTTTGTGTCTTGCGTAGGTGACAACTGTGCATGCGCAGTACGCGTTCTACTTTCATTGACTTGGTGGTGTAGGAACCCGAGATTGGTAGAAGGAGGTGCCAAGCTCGCCGCAATCAGCACCGAGAAGCCGAGATGGCTGAAAACAACCCGCAACGAGATGCTCAACCTCCACTGCCACATCGCCCACTCTATGAGTACTTTACACAGGGGAACAACAACTCCCCCATCGCCACCTTGGTTGACCAGCTGCCCGGTCAATAATTCTCCATTCCACCTGCACTTCTGGGACTCCTCCCTACCTACTTTGGGATGAAGAATGAAAACCCCTACCACCACATTGACACGTTCCTTGAGACGTATTCAACCTTCCGCACTCCCTCCACCACTGACGATTCCATTAGAAGGACACTCTTTCCTTTCTCCCTCAAAGAGAAGGCTAAAGAGTGGTATGTGTCCAAGCCGGAGTTGGTCTCATGGAAAGACGTCAAAAATGAGTTCCTCAAGAAGTTCTTCCCTATCGCTAAGCTGTCTTACATGAGGAGGTGCATCATGTCGTTTGCTCAGAAGGAAAAGGAGCCCTTCCACAAGGCATGGGAGAGATTCCAGAAGTTTCTCCATGACTACCCTCACCATGAGGTACCTTTGTGGCAGGTCGTTCAAGCGTTCTACATTGGGCTTGAAGAGCAAAGCAAGAACAACGTGGACTCTTCATGCTGGGGCACTTTCATGGAAAATCTACCTGAAGAATCATGGCCATTGTTTGAACACCTTGCTGAAAATTCTCACCACCACACTTCTACTAAGGGGGGGCATGTCGGCCGGAGCTACACTCCTCCACCTTCCTCTGTAGCTCCGACTCGCAATGCTACTGACCCAAACATGATGAAGATGATGAAAAATCAAGCTGGTGGCTCTTCTAGCCAACCCACAATGGCAGTTGACATTGTAGATGAGGAAGTAAATGCTCTACACTCTTTTGGTTGCCGCAACAACCAAGGCCCTATGTCCAACTCCTACACTCTCGAGTGGAGAAACCATCCGAACTTCTCTTAGAAATAGCAGAATGAGGATGGACCAGGACAAGGGCAACAAAAGCCACGTTACAGTTCCAAGTTTGAAGATGAAGTGCTGGGAAGGCTAAGAAGCCTAGATGAAGTGAAAAAGGATGTGAACTCGCATGGGCAGTCCATTCACCTCCTTGAGCAAAGGTTGGATCATATTTCCCTCTCCCTTGCAAGGAGGGAGGAAGGAAGATTACCTTCTCAACCAATGCCCAATCTGAACAATGTCAGTGCCTTCTAAGGGAGCACTTCAAGTACATATGCTCCGTCACAATACCAAGCACCACCGAACCTCTATGCTCCACCACCTCCTCAAGCACCTCTCAACTATCAATATGCTCCACCTCTACCTCCACAATATCACCCCCATATACAAAAACATCAGCCACTACCACAACTGCAACCACAATTCATTCTTCAAAATCCCAATTCACCTCACTAAAGGCCTCCACCACCTCAACAGCCACAACCACCTCCACAAGCATCTTCTTCTACTACCCATGAGCATGTGAAGGTGGTGACTACATTAAGGAGTGGCCAGACTTTGGAGCACCCCCGTGATACAGTTGTTGATGATAGAGGTGATACTGAGGCTGAGCAGATTGATACTAAGATACAGGTTGAGGATACCGTAATAAGAGGCAAGGTTGATACTGTGATTCCTGTGATTCCAGTTGATGATACTGTTGATATGGACCGTATAGGGTCCCAACTTCCTCTATTTCCCGAGGCTCTTAAGGAGCCTTCTACTGAGAAAAGAAGAAAGAAGCACACTGAGGACATTCTTGAAACCTTTAAGCAAGTGAAGATCAACATCCCTTTGCTTGATGCGGTCAAGAAAATTCCCTCATATGCTAAGTTTTTGAAGGATCTTTGCACATTCAAAAGAAGAACTACGGGAAGAACCCTGAAGAAAGTGAAACTAACCGAGCAAGTGAGCTCGATTCAGCAGCACACCATTCCAAGAAAGAGGAAGGATCCCGGTGCCCCCATCATCTCATGCTACATTGGGGCACACCGCATAGACCAAGCCCTCCTAGACTTGGGTTCTAGCGTGAACCTCATGCCGTATGACGTTTTTGCAGAACTATAGATGGGACAGTTGGGTCCGTCCCATTGCACTTTGCAGTTAGCTGACAGGTTAGTAAAGATGCCTAGAGGGCGTGTTGACGACGTGCTCGTAAGACTAGATGACGAGACATCTGCTTTCTTTCCTGCTGATTTCATTGTCCTGGATATGGAGGAAGACACGAGGAAGGTTCCTATCATCTTAGGGAGACCCTTCCTAGCCACAGCTGTTGCAGTTATCCATGTTAGAACTGGTACAATGTATGTGATGTTCATGCACATGAAGATCCAGTTAAACATCTTCAAATCGTCAACCACAGCCGAAGTGATAGGGGCGACAGAAGAAGATTGCTATCTCGTCGAGTGTCTAGATGAGATTGTGGAGGAATGCCTACCCTCATGGATCCAAACTGCCACTCAAGGTAGAGGACTGGAACTGATAGTTGAGTTTCCTGACGATGATGAGGAAGATGATGAAGAGAATGAGCTAGCCTTAGTGGTTGTGAGTGAGGATCTCCCTTCCATCGTCGAGCCATTGAAGAACTCTCTTGAAGAACCCCCAACTCTTGAGCTCAAATAACTTCCTGAAGGTTTGAAATATGGTTTTCTAGGGGAGAATGACACCCTCCCGATGATTATTTCGTCTATACTCTTGCTGAAACAAGAGGAGGCTTTAATGAAAGTTTTGAAGAAGAACATTCAAGCTATTGGATGGTCCATTGCCGACTTGAGGGGTATTGACCCCTCCATCTGCGTGCATAGAATTTATCTTGAGGAGGATGCAAGGCCAACCCGCCAAATGCAAAGGCAGTTGAATCCAAAGCTGAAAGAAGTAGTGACTCAAGAAGTAGTAAAACTGCTTGATGCTGGGATCATCTATCCCATTTCTGATAGTACTTGGGTGAGCCCAATCCAAGTCGTACCTAAGAAGGGTGGAATCACAATTGCTGAAAATGTCGATGGGGAACTAATGCCAGTTAGAGAGCAATCCAAATGGAGGATGTGTGTGGACTATCAAAAACTCAACGAGAAGACAAAGAAGGACCACTACCCCCTCCCATTCCTTGATCAATTCTAGAGAGGCTAGCTGGGCAGAGTTTCTACTGTTTCCTTGATGGATATTCTGGGTATTTTCAAATTGTCGTGCACCCTGCCGATCAAGAGAAGACAACATTTACTTGCCCGAGTGGCACCTTTGCTTATAGGAGAATGTCGTTTGGGTTGTGTAATGCTCCGTCTACTTTTCAGAGGTGTGTGACCTCCATCTTCGTAGATATGCTTGATTCATCCTTGGAAGTGTTCATGGATGATTTCTTAGTTTTTGGCAAGACTTTTGATGAATGCTTGTTACATTTGGCCGCTATTCTCAGAAGATGTGTGAAAGTCTCACTAGTTCTATCTTGGGAGAAAAGCCACTTCATGGTGCCCGAAGGCATTGTTCTAGGCCACCGGGTTTCTAAAGACGGAATTGAAGTTAACAAGGCCAAAGTGGGCCTCATTTCTACCCTCTCCATTCCTTCCACCGTAAGACATGTCCAATCTTTCTTGGGACATGCTGGTTTCTATCGCCGCTTTATTAAAGATTTCAGCAAGATCTCAAGGCCCTTGTGTCACCTGCTTCAAAAAGATGTCGAGTTTCACTTTGATGACAAGTGCATTGAAGCTTTTAATCACTTGAAAGAAAAGCTCATTTTTGCTCCGATCATGCAGCCCCCTGATTTCTCTTTGCCATTTGAGATAATGAATGACACATCTCACATGGAAGTGGGGGCTGTGCTGGGTTAAAGGATTTGTCGGATTCCTCACGCTATCTACTACGCGAGTAAAACTCTTGATGAAGTGCAAAGAAATTACACCACTACCGAGAAAGAGTTACTCGCTGTCATCTTTGCTCTAGACAAATTATGCTCCTATCTTCTGCAAAATAGAGTTGTAATTTACATGGATCATGATGTGTTAAAGTATCTCATGTCTAAGAAGGATTCAAAGTCGAGGTTGATAAGATGGATTCTATTGTTGTAAGAGTTTGATATAGAGATAGTAGACAAGAAGGGAGTAGAAAATGGCGCAGCTGATCATCTCTCCCAGATTCATCACCCTTTTGACAAGATAAGGTTAATCAAAGAAACCATGCTGCATGAACAACTCTTCCTCCTCTCATCTTCTCAAGGGCCATGTTATCAACACAGACAATTTCTTCGCTAGTGGGAGGATACCAAGTACGTGGGCAAGGGAGGAGAGCAAAAGACTATTTTCCATGGTGAAGAATTATGCTTGGGATGATCCTCACCTTTTCAAATATTGCCCCGACCAGCTTGTAAGAAGATGTGTGCCCGGAGTGGAACAAAAAGACGTCCTCTCCATGTGCCATTCCGGGATATGTGGAGGACACTTTGGAGGAAAACACACAACTGCAAAAGTTCTTCAATGTGGTTTTTATTGGCCCTCACTGTTTAAAGATTCACACGAATTTTGCAAAAGCTGCTTGAAGTGCCAAAACATGGGCACTATCTCAAAGAGAGACAAGATGCCTCTATCACCCATTCTAGTGGTGGAGGTGTTTGATGTATGTGGGATTGACTTCATGGGTCCTTTCCCACCCTCTTTTGGATATGTTTACATTTTGGTCATCGTGGATTACGTGTCAAAGTGGATAGAAGCCATTGCCACCCAAACAAATGACCACAAGGTGGTTTGTGACTTTGTAAAACCAAAGATCTTTAGTCAGTTTGGCATTCCAAGAGCAATGATAAGTGATCGGGGAAGTCACTTCATCCACTGCACCTTTGAGGGATTGCTTAAAAAGCATGGACTGAACCATAGAGTAGCCACTCCATATCATCTGCAAACTAGTGGCCAAGTTGAGCTGGCCAATTGGGAGATCAAGCTCATTTTGGAGAAAACGGTGAGACCGGACTGTAAGGATTGGTCACTCTGCCTCAATGAAGCTTTATGGGTGTACTAGACTGCTTGCAAAGCCTCGATTGGCACAACACCCTTCAAGCTCATCTATGGAAAAAGCTGCCACTTACCGGTAGAGATGAAACATAAGGCGTTGTGGGCTTTGAAGAATATGGACTTTGATAAAGAGAATGCAGCAATGAAGAGAAAATTCCAACTCAACGAGCTAGAAGAAATGCGCCATGAGGCGTATGAGATGTCAAAAAGCTACAAGGAGAGAACCAAGTTCCTTCATGACAAGCTAATTAGGAAGAAGGAATTTGAGCCCGGGAAGTGGGTGTGGCTCTACAATTCAAGAATGAAGTTGTTTCCCGAAAAACTCCGGTCTAGATGGGAAGGACCATATCTTGTTAGAAAATTATACCCATCTGGCGTTGTGGTCATAAGTGCAAAAGAAGGTGCCAAAGAATTCACCGTCAACGGGCAACGTTTGAAACCCATTGTTGAAGTGGGTCCAGACAAGGGAAATCAGAGTTTTGATATCGTTATGCTAGTGGAGGAACAATCAGATGAAGAAAAATGGTGGGAGAATGATGAGAAGGCAATCTACCACAAGGATGCATTAAGGATTCTGAAGAAATGATATGAGTTCTACAATCAATAAGCCCGGTTGAAGGAGTAAAATTTAGCGCTAGTGGGAGGCAACCCACGTGGTTTGAGATTCTCGAACCTTCTCCTTTTTGATACTTTCTTTTGTTTTACACAAAAACACACACACATTTGTGCTTGATAGTTTTGTTTTTAGTTTTGATGAAATGACAGGTCGAATAGGTTCAAGCTGAAGATTGAGGCACAGTCAATCAAGGTGGTGGATATTCCGCCAAGAAAAATCATTCATGATGATTAAATGATAAGTTTCAAAAAGTTTTGATGAAATATGGAGTTTTTGAATTGACAGAGGGCAGCATGACCATGCTGTCATGGAACGGCCGTATTGGTAAAGATGAAAACAACAAGTTGATTGAATATTTTTAGCCGTTGGTAGCATGGCCGTGCTGACCAAAACGGTCATGCCAGCTCATCACCAGCACGGCCGTGCTAACCAGAACGGCCATGCCAGCTCATCTCCAGCATGACCGTGCTGGCTAAAAAAAACCTAATATCTAGCCCAATTCAACCCGACCCAGCACGACCCCTAGTTCATTTTTGCAAACCAAAACGGCCGTGCCGCGACTCTAGGTGGCTAGGGCGAGTTCCCTACACCCCCAAATCACTCCCTCTTACTCCCAAACTCCGGATTTGAGTTTCCTTTGGTCCCTAATCGCTTTCCCTAATCTCTAGCTTTGATTTCCACCGTTCATCACCACCGATTTCTCTAGCTAGAAGCAATTTCCGCCCCATCAGCCCAGAGCTACATTTTTCCAGTGCTAGCTTCATTTTTCGTCAAAGAACTCTACAATCATGAAGGGCATGGGAAAAGACATCAAGAAAGAGGTATAGAAGACTACAAGCATCCTCACCGGTGGCAAAAGAAGATCCAAATGAGTGGCTGGTTCACAACAGTCCAACAATGCTTCCTCACCGTCCAACTCAATTTCATGTTCCTTTGGCCGATCAGCATCGATGAGCGCCTCTCAACTCCACTCTCCCTCCAACGAGCACTTCTCGGATCCAAGCTACAAAAACCCCGGGGAAGAGGAGGAGTAAGAAGAAGAAGAGCTGGAGAATATTGTGGATTCTATTGAAGTCACTGCACCGGCTCATGAGCGAAGAACTAAGAAAACTAATGAAGCTTTGTCCTCACGCCTACCGCCACGACCAACTCCAACAAGGCATTCGACATCATCAGCCCGACCCAGTGGGAGTAATGAAAGAGTGCCCTTGAACTTGGATCCAAGTTCGGGGTCACATACCTATCAAGAAGAAGAAGCGAACGATACTGAGAGCAAGGAATTGGAGGATGAACCAGTGGATATCCTATCAAGACTAGAGGAGGACAAACTCACATGGGTGGGAAAGCAACCACAAGGAACCACTTATGGTAGAGGAATCGCAAGAAATGAAGCAATGAGACCCCTTCACCCCGAATGCATGACAAGAAGGGTGATTGCCACTAGATATGCTTGTGTGCCCACAATGGAAGCCATAGATGTCAACTTCAGTTTTGCTTTTCACTTAAAACGTTGTGGATTGTACAATATTTTAACTAAGGTCTAAGAAATGTACTTGGAGATTACTCGTGAGTTCTTCACAACCTTAGAGAAGGTTCAGTAACAAGGAGAGGATGCTATCAAGTTCAAGTTAAACTGCTCAACACATATCCTCAAAGCCTCTCAGATCAATGTAGTCTTTGCCCCCAACCCAGAAATGGCAAAGAAATTCGACGGGGGAATATTTGACAAGAATGGTAAGGCATATTACGCTAGGATGTGGAAGATGATAATAGGAGAATCTACTTTCTCTTCAGGGAAATCTAAAATGAGCAAGATCCACAACCTTTTCTTGAGATATTTGTAAAAGGTGGTGGAAAATACCTTATTTGGTCGCTATGATAATCAAGGATCAAGTGCCCAGAAAGACCTATTTCTTATGTCTACAATTGTAAGCGAGGGGTTTGTGAACGTTGGTGCCATGGTAATTGATCACTTGAAGACAATCCCATCCAAAAGTAGAAATCCATTCATCATGGGAGGGATTGTCACCACTCTGGCAAGGGCAATGGGATGCAATCTAGAAGGGCTTACCAAGGTAAATGGAAACAAATATGTGGACCTAAACTATCGTGCAAGGTCCCAAATGATATCCCTCAAGGATGACAAAAAAATTATGTTCTGAACCCCGACTATCCTGGTGTCACCTTGGAACTCCCATACCACGCCTCCCTTCTACTTAGGGATGCAGGGCCTGTGGATGACTTTCTAAATTTATTATCACATTATGAGGAAAGCATCCCTAGAGAGGGGTACAGAGCACCAAGTGTAGCCTTACCTGATGAAGAGGGGGAAACAAATGTAACAGAACAGCAGTGGTCATTTGAGCAACCACGCAGCACGAGGCCGAGAATGGAAGATTTTGAGGCGCAGTCGCCTCCAACAAATGCATATGACATGTCATCCATCCATGCACAGTTGGAGGGGATTCAGAAAATGCATCAGGACATGTGGTTGGATCAGAAGAAGATGCATCACCAAATCAACCACATGTATCATTACCAGCATGAGCAGACACAAAGAAACCCCCAATGGGTGGAGGATTTCTGGGGATCAATTTCTGGCTACCAGGAGACATACCCGCCTCCACAGGTAGACTACTGGGGTCATTACTACCAGCAGCCTCCTCCACAGTCTGGCCCATCGTAGGACCCCACACCACCACAACCTTGACTTCTACCCTATCATACCTAAGCTTTAGTTTCATGCTGAGGACATCATGGTTCAAAAGTTTGGGGTGGTAGGGTGGTAAGCCCTCAGTTTTCAGCTTATTTTGACAGTTTCCTGCTTCACCTGATCATTGTTTGTTTGATGTTTAACCCACCTATTGTAGATTGTCTTTTGCTTACATCTTTGCATAGCATGTAGTTTAATTTCATGCATTTTTGGGTATTTTTTCAAAATTTTTGCTCTTTTTCCTATTCCATATCATGCATTGCATTCTCATGTAGTTTTTGATAATTTCATATGCATGTTAACTAGGATTTGCTTCTTTATGTTTTAAAATTTCCTAAAGTAGGTTTAGATGTGATTTAGTTCAAATTGGCACCATTTTGGCCAATTTTGCCCAAACTTGAATGATTCTTGTTCTAAAAGTGTGTTTTGACTTAATCTCCAATTTTTTAAATGGAATGTTTACCCCTGTGACAAATGCATGCTAGTTTCTTAGATCTTGTTGATATATGGTCTTGTGTGTGACTTTTTACATGTGTACCGCATCTTTCAAGTCTGTGAAAGTTTCAGTTGAATCATGAATTGAGCAAGCTACAAGCGCTTAAAGCCAATGGAACCACTTGGTAGAAATATGAATATTGTGTTAATTCTGTCATGTGGTGTGATATTACTTGGTGAAGTGTTGAATTAGCTTTCATGCAGGGAATCTTATGTGAAGACTACACTACTGACCCCCCTCTTTGATATGACTATTCTTCCACCATCTTCATATCCCTCCACCTCATAAAAAGATTCCCTAGTGCACATAATCAGCCTTGGCCACCTCCAAATCTTTCGACAATCCTTTCTTCCTTTTTCATACCCATTGAGCTAGAAAACATCAAATCTAGCTCACTTTACCCTTTCTACAGCCAAGTGGGTCATTCCATCTAGTGTGGTTTGAAGCATAAGAGCGAATGCATGAAAGTGAAACAACACTCCTAGTCACCTTTGATTAACACCAACATGAAACGGTTTACCTAGAATGACATGGAGGACATATGGACAACTAGTGTTTCTATGCTTTATATTTGAAGTTTGTATGCTCAGTGCTCAGTTCATGAATGGTTTTTGAAAGAGGAAAGGAGAAATGTGAAACACATGCACTTAGTCACTCACAAGACCATGTATTCAATAATTATCTGTTGCTATGCATTTGTCATTTTATTTTGTTGAAAAGAAACTGAAAAGAGAGATTGAGTTGGAGCATACTTGAGGACAAGTATGTTTTAAGTTTGGGGTGGTGATGCAGCCCTATTTTAGGGCTCTAGCCTGTGCCTTTTTGTACATTTATCACATCTAAACAAAGTAGATTGCAAGTTAATACCCCCAATGTGTGTTTTACTGTCAAATGCACTTATAGACATTCTTTGCATTATTTTCAGGTACTTGGACCATAGTTTGGATGGAAGAGAGAGAAGGAAGGAGTCTGAGGGTCCCTCTACTCATGGAGGGGTCCAAAGAAGATCCTAAGAGCCCCCTCAACCTACCCCAATGGCCAAGTTTCGACTCCCGGAAAAGAAGTCCATTAATAATGAAGTTTGAAGCCGTTTCATTACTTGAAGACCTCAGCACGGCCGTGGTACCATGGAACGGTCGTGCTATCAATTAAGCAAAGATTACAGGTTGAATGTTAAAACTTTGAAGTTTAGCAAATTAGCCACCACGGCCGTGCTACCCAGAATGACCATGACATGAAGACCCCACCCGATCGTGCTGCCCAGCACGACCGTGGTAGATGAAGATGGAATGGGCATGCTGCTCAGAACAGCATCATCGCAACCCCTCCACCACATCTATGTTACCCACCATGGTCGTTCTACCTAGTCCCCAACATGACCGTTCTACCTAGTCCCCAACACGGCCGTCCTGCCCCAGCACGGCCGTGTTACCAGCCTTCATTTTCAAACATCAACCTGTTGATTTAACACATAACCAACACGGCCGTTCTCCTCCACCACGACCGTGCTCACTTCTACCCACCACGGCCGTGCTACCACCTCAAAACCTAACTTTTTCACATTGATTTTCCAATCTTACCCCTACTTACCCTAGTGCCTCCACCACCACCTATATAGGGGAGCCTCTACCTAGCTGTTCTTAGCCTCCACTCTCCACCCTTGAGCTCTGTGGGCAATCCCCTTTCATTTTCGGCTCATCATCCACCATTTCCACCCTCATTCCACCATGGAAACCTAGTTCCCTAGGTTTTCATCCATAATCCCTTACCATTTCATGCACCCCTCCACCCTTGGAGGAGGGAGGACATCTACAGCAAGCTTGGAGGTGAAGAAGGAGGCTTACACATCAAGCTTCATGGAGTCCCTACTTCTTCTACCCCTTTCTTTTCTTGTTTTCTTGATCATGTCTAGCTAAGCCCCTTGTGGTGGGCTGTTTCGGATTTAAATGTGACTTTGATACCATGTTGGGGGATAATTTATTGTCATGAACTTAATTCATATCTATGATGATTACTTCTTGCTTATATCTCTTTTCTTATCTTATTGCATGTGGTTTGTGCTTCTTGTATGAATTGCTTATTTTGAGGTTTTTGATGACACTTAGTTTCTAGGAGGAATTGGGGTGTATGTGGCAATCTTAGGAATGGCTCCTAGGTCCAATTAGTGGATCCCTAGATAGTCCCCTTTGTTCCTACATACACATCCCTCCTCCTACAAATGAGTGTGAGATCTAAGTAGCTTGTGTAAGTGAGATTGATGTAATTGTCTAGGGCCTTCTAAAGGCTAGAGTGACTAGTGGCTTGAGGTTAAATACCCTCATCTCTACTCCCATCTCTACCCTCAACCCTCAATTACTCACTATCACTTACCCTAGAAACCTAGATTTGGTTAATCTCATTAGAATTACACCTAACCCTAGTCTTCTACTAGTAGTATATGGTATGTTTTAATGGCATTGACCTTATTGTTTGGTTTGGTAATCTAGATATGATATGAGAACCATGCATGTTTAATGATCTCCCCCCAACTAATATCAAAGTTACATTCCCCAAACAGCCCACCCACCTTAATCACCTTTCTTAAAACCCTAACTGCTTAGTTTGCTTGTTAATGCTAGCTTAGTCCAATTGCTTTAGTCTAAATTAGTCAATTGCGCAGTTTTGCTTTCTAGTGCTAATTTAGGTCTTTGCTCTGGATTAGTGGTTAACTTAGGCTCTTAATTGCTCATTACTTATTTATTCTAGAATAGCTTGCTCTTGCCTTAGCCTAGCGAGTTTGTTAGCCTAGATTGCTAGATTAGCTCATTGATAGTTTAGTTTCTATTTCATTTTTCACACTTGCTCATTAGTATAACCAAACAACCAAACCTTTCAAAAACCCTAAGCTCCACAAAAGGAACAAAGCCCACTCTGTCTAACTCTAGTGCCCCCTCTATCTCTGTGGATCGACCATATACTCGCTGCCTTCCTATACTACGACACGTCCCCATTCGCTTGTGGGTGTAGTGTTTGAGTAGATGTAGGTAGCTAGTTAGGTCTTACAAATTTCGAAAGCATAAGATCCCATATCTTGTGCGCTCCGACCTCGTGGGGTGTAAAAACACCACTAGTGGAATCCGCACCAGTGACTCAGGGTAAGTCTACCTCCCTTGGAGTTCAATAGGTTCAATGATAAACACATGGCTCAGTTCTCCACATAACGCTTTAGATTGGACACATGGAACACATCATGCATCATAATATACTAAGGGGTTAAGGCCAAATGAAAAGAAGCCTCACCAATCCGTTCCAAAATCTCAAATGGACCCACGTATCTGGAACTCAACTTTCCTCTTTTCTTAGGTATAGCTCGGAGGGGTCAGATTTTCAAAAACACATGTTCACCCACAATGAAGTGCAAGTCAGTCCGCTTCACATCAACATACGATTTATGTCGACCCTGGGCTCTCTTCAGCCTTTTCTTGGTCAAAGTGACTTTATCAACATACAACTGTATTTTCTTTGACATCAACAAGGTCCTCTGACAGACATCATCCCAGTGAAGCGGTGACCGACACAACTTCCCATAGAGAACTTCATATGGAGGCATACCGATACTGGCCTGGTATTTGTTATTGTAAGAAAACTCAGCTAAGGCTAGGTAATGCTCCCATGATCCACCCCAATCAGGCACACATGCTCTCAATAGATCCTCTAAAGTTTGGATCATCCTTTCTGTCTGTCCATTAGTATGGGGATGATAAGCTGTGCTAAACTTTAGTCTAGTGCTGAGTTATTCTCACACTTACTTCCACAACTTGGAAGTGAAGTTTGAGTCATGATCAGAAATAATCAAACTCAGAACACCATGCAGTCGTACTATCTCTCTGATATAAAGTTCAGTTAGGTATGTCACTTTAGAAGTAGTCTTTAAGGCAAGGAAATGCAACGACTTGGTAAGGCGATCTACCTCAACCCATATTGCATCATGACCTCTCTTGGTCTTGGGGAGACCCACCAAAAATTCCATGGTGATCTACTCCCATTCCCACTTAGGAATTTCAATCCACTGTAGCAATCCACTGAGTCGTTGGTGTTTAGCCTTCACCATATGGCACATGAGACAACTGGCCACATATGCCGCTAGGTCTCTCTTCATCCCATACCACCAAAATTACTGCTGCAAGTCTGTAAACATCTTGGTAGTGCCAGGGTGTACCATGTGCTTAGAACCGTGAGCTTCTTGCAAGATATGATTCTTCAAGGGAGAATCTTCAAGAACCTAAATACGACTCTTGTAGAAGATTCCTCCATCTACTCCCACTGAGAGACGTGTCTGAGGTTTCTCTAACAAACCTTTCATCTTGTCGAGCTCTAGGCTGGATAACTATACAACTACAAACTCGATCAACATGTATGGTTTTATCCAGATATTCACCACATGGATCTTGTCTTCTAACGGCTACAGAATTCACCGAGCAAACTCTTCCAATTCTCTCCATTGGCTAGATAAGACAGATGCATGCCTGAGCTATTTCTGACTAAGAGCATCTACAACTACATTAGCTTTCCCAGGGTGATAGGATATGGTGAAATCATAGTCTATCACATACTCCATCCATTGTCTTTGTCTCAAGTTTAGGTCCTTCTGCGTTAGGAGGTACTTCAAGCTCTTGTGGTCGGTGAGGATTTCAAAAGTGGCTCCATACATATAGCATTGCCAAATCTTCAAGGCATGTATAATCGCATCCATTTCTAAATCATTTCTCAGGTAGGTCACTTCATTGGGCTTGTAAGGACTCTGACCTTCATTTTGGGCTTACCCTGTTTGCTTTGCCTAAACCTAGTGTTTAGAGGCTTGCCTAATCACCTGAGGTGTGATTAATGTTTGTTGTGTTTTGTTGTGGGGTTGAGGTGCAACTTGCAATTTACCAAAGTTCTAGGGTTTTTGTGTAAGTTTTCCACCTTGAGAGATCTCTTTGTATCTCTTTGTATCTCTTTGCATCCTCTAGGGTTGAGAGGATGAGTTGGGCACCTTGCTTGAGTTGTTTTGGGCCTCATTTGAGCTTGTTTAAGCTTGGGTTTGTTGTTGGGCTTGAAGCCCTTCCTCCTTGCTTGGTGTATCAGACAAGAGGTGCTTGGGTGTGTTGGCCAGGAGGTGTATTGGACATGTAGGTGTTGGTGGATGTGTCGGGTTGCCAGGTTGGGCGACACACATGACTCCACCTAGCATAATTTGTGTCACCCTCTCTTGGACACATGGTGCTTGTTGCTAGTAAGTGGCGAGACCTTAGATAAGTGGTGTTGGGATGCTAGCATGTGGTGTGGCCCTTGGACAAGTGGTCCTTAGTGGACACCACCTTTCCTTGCTCTTCCCCTTTACTCTCTTATATATATACCACCCACCTTGTTAACTAGTAGCCCCTTTAGTTCCCTTTAGCCGTTGCTCTCTTTTCCTTTGGTGGTCGATACATCCTGCTGTTCTTGCTTCTTCTCTTCTCTAGTTGGTGGTCGAAGGTTGGAGGAGGTTCTTGGAGCTTGGAGCTTGGAGAAGTTGTGCTTAAGGCGGGTTACATAACTTCTAACCTAACTATTCTATCTCCTGTACATGTTACTTTGATATGTTATCTTGATCGGCTATTCATATCGTGCTAGTAGTTCTTTTTCCTTAGTTGGTAATGTTGCTGCCCGATATATCCCCTAGATCAGATTGGATGATATGTTATAGCTATCCTTGTGTTGGCCGATCTCTTGGGTTGTAGAATCTCAAGAAATACCCCTCTCTCGTTAGTTGAGAGGTGAGCATAGGGTTTCTTAATTCAAAGAGGTATGGTAGTGTGTCCATGAGGCAAAACCCCTCTCTCACTTTGTTGTTGAGAGGTGAGCCTATGTTCTAGCTATTTGGGCATCATGGTTAGTTGGTCTAGCTGATAGAGGTGTTGACCTTGGTTCTACCCTAGTTGCACGTTATGTCCTTGTTGGTACCTTGGTCGACATGAGTGGCCATGCCTTTGATGGTGGGCTCTGAGCAACACCCCTCCTTCCTTGAGTTGTGAGGTGAGCTCTAGCTCCTGCCTAATATGCTTGAGATTGTGGAAGACCCCTCTCTCTTCAAGATGAGAGGTGAGCCAATACTCTTGATGCCCTGGGTGATATGGTGTGGTTGCCCGATCTCTCTCTCCCCCCTTGAGTTAGGGTTTGGGCATTAGAGCATTCCGTTGGGCAACATGTCATTGCTTCTGTTTGGCACGATACCTTCTTGGGTAGTGATGTCTGATACCCCATGTATGTGTGTTGCTCGATATGGTGTCCTGATGGGTGTCATGATCCTTGTACATTAGGGCTGATCCTTGGTTTGGGTGTTGCCTGATATAATGTTTAGCATGCCGAATTCTCTTGGGCGTTAGGGCTGTCTTGCGTCGGGCGTTGCACATGTTAGGTTGCTACCTGATACCCTTGTTGTAATCTACCTGATGTCCTTTGTGGGTGTTGGCCATTCCTGTGTGTTGGCCGATACATGTAGAAGTGTGCTACCCGACACTCTGTCTTAGAGGCGTTACCCGTTATGATGCGTTGCCTACTATGATGCATTTCCCGTCACGGGGCGTTGCACGTTATGGTGTTGCATGATAACTACTTGCTTAAGGCTTGCCTGATATGGGTGTTAACTGATATGGTGGGTTGCATTTGTTGAGGTGTTACCTGTTACCCGACACCCGTAGGGTATGGTTGTAATCCATACCTTTGGTGAGGGCCGTTGTACCTTTGGTGAGGGATGTTGTACCTTTGGTGAGAGACGTGGTACCTTTTGGTGAGGATTATCCCTTACCCGATATGCTATGGTGAGGGTTATGCTCTATAATCAGTTTGTAACCCTAATATCATTTGGAATGCTTATATGTGGATATTATGTATATGCATGGTCATCTAATGTTGCACAAATATATATCGAAGATGAAGTGTTTATCTACTCTTGAGCATACTAACCACGCACGTTTCATCAATTGAGATGTGTGATCAGGTATGAGCTGTGATGATGTCATTAGTGACATTTGCTTAATGTTAAAATGATGTGTTATAAGAACTATAAGAATGCATGATGTGTGTTTCCTATGAGATGGTAACATGTGCTTGATAATGGGATGGAATCCCTATGGTGATTAGATCCTTGTGATGGATCATGATGATTGGAAAGAGGCCAAGTGACAAAATGTGATGTAAGATCCTTGAGATGGAACATGATGATGTTGATGGCATTGAGAAAGACAGTAACATTGTGACACAAAATGATGGAATCCAAGTTGTTTATTCTTATTTATGATAACTTGGTTGACCCCAACAATCCACTTAAAATGTATTAATTAATTACATATGAACCTTTCATGTAGTTTTCCCTGGCCATAGATCCATCATCGTCAGGAGCTGGTGATGGTGAAATGGGTTCTCCCACGGGTTAACCTGGAGCGCATATTGTTGAATACGTGGAGTTTCTCCTAGCCAAAAATAGGAGGATTAGAGTGCAACTTTAGTTGTAGACTCAAGATGTGTATAAGAGCATAGTGTACAGGCCGATGGCTCATTGTGATATAGCATGAATGTGTTCATGGCTCAGGAGCATGGTGAATAGGACCGTGGCTCAAGATATGCTAGCACCGAGACTTGTACCAAGGCAAGCTAGAGGAAAGGGTAGCCTGCTGGAGGTGACCCTGTGACTGAGGTCACTTAATTAAGAGACTGTGGTCCTACTTTGGATATCGTTCACTTACCATGAGGAGGTTGAGGTCATGGAGTCTGACTCTTCCATTGACCTTGTATCGCACCTACTATGGGTTTCGCAACTGAAGTTTGGATTTGAGCGGTATAGCTCACTTCCTCAGGGCATAATAAATGGTAATCCATCCGTATAGTATATTTGCTTAGGGAAAACACAGAACATTGGTTGAGGCCTTGCATAATGTATGATTGTATTATATACATGCTCTAAGTATTTTTTGTAGTTAGTTATATGCCTCTCAGATATCATGGTAAGATGTTACATATATAATCTTATTCTTCATATTTCATATATGACCTAGTTATCTGCTACATGCTTTATCTATTCTAGCTCTTTGAGATTTTATAGTTCGACGGGGAGTTATGTTTCTCATTGGGACTATGTGTCTCACCCCGTTGGTTTCAACCTTTTTAGGTGATCCAGCTAGACGTGGTGGTGATCATAGTGTTGCGGCTGAGTAGCAAGAAGATTAGCAAAAGGCAAGGTTGGATATGCTACTGCTGTGTTTGTTTCGTAGTAGAGTCTTAGAGTCTTCTTTGTACTCTCAGGTCCTTGGAGGTGTTTTGATGAGGTTTCACAATGTATGATTTTAGAATGGTTTCTTGTATCCTGATGTTGGCCCTGGTAAGGCCTGTTATGTACATAAATAGGTGATGCATCCTTCATGGATATGGAACAACTAGATCCCATGTGTTGGTGGACATATATCATGCTTATATATAACATGTTCTTTGCAAGATGTGGATCTGGTTGTGATAGTCCCTTTCTTATGATGTTCTCCGCAATCAGTTTTAATTAACCTGTGTTTTTGGTATTGTACTGATTATGGTGGTTCCGCACGTTTTCACGTGGCATTTCATTGTCTGTGTGATAGTGGGATGTCACAACAGTTTTTGGTATCAGAGCTCTAGGTTCGCTGAGTCTACAGGGATCTAGGACTAGGCTTGTGTCTGTTCTTGTGATTTTTCCAGATTTTCTTATAATGACTTCTGCCCCCAACAGAAGATAAAGCTAAAAGATGTCTGGGAATCATGAAGAACATGCTGCCGAGAGCAGTGCTACTGCATCTGTTGATGGAGCTAGTGCATAGGCACATGAAGATCGGGTGCCTGAGGTCCCTCTGTTTGACCCGGCCATTCTTAAGAACCCTGCCTATCAACACCTTATGGGGCAACTAATGGCTACGATGAATCACATGGTGGAGAGATTACATGTGCCTCCGCCAAGAGCACCGGTTCCCCATGGTGAATCTTTGGGTATTTGGAAGACCTTCAAGCGGCTTCGCCGAGTCAGAGCTTCGAATTATGCTGGAAAGGCTGATCCAACAGATGCAGATCTATGGCTGACAGGTCTTGAGAAGGCCTTCCAGATCCACGACATCCCCGATGCATACAAAGTCAAGCACGTTGTCTACCTTCTGAAAGGTAGTACTGGCTATTGGTGGGCCATCAAGGAGGAGAAGCGACCTGGTGAGGTGATCGGTTGGGATGTTTTCTGATGGGAGTTCATCAGTCGATACTTCCCGAAGACGTATCTGGATGAGAAGATCAACCAGTTCGAGCATTTGTGCCAAGGTCCTCTGAGTATCACTGAGTATGAAGCCAAGTTTATGGAGCTACTGAGGTTTTGTCCTCACATGGCGGCAATGGACGATGAGAGGATCAGACGGTTTGTGAAAGGTTTGAGTGCCGAGCTGACAACACCTGCTGCTACTTTGGAAAACCGGGAACAGTTTGCCACGTTTGTGGAGTTTGTTCGGAGGATAGAGTGGTCGGTCTGCAAAAAGAGAGAGGCTCTGTCCAAGAAAAGACATGTTCTGTTTCAGAGATACAGGTTTGATGGCCCCAAGAAGCCAAGGTTTTCTGCACCTTTTGTAATGTAAAGTTCCAATGTGCCGTTACAATGGTCACCAAGTAAAGAAAGAGGGCATGGTTTTTCGCCATCTAGAGCCTGCAATACAGCTTCGGTAACAGTGACAGGGTCGTCTAGGCTGCAACTAGGGGACCTGTCGTCCTTTCTTTATGGACAGATCTAACAACTAAAGTCGAATTACCCGGGAAGAGATGTTGAAGTGACACAAAAGCTGAGGCAGAGTCAGCAAGGATCAGATAGATAGTAGTCTAATGGTGCCAGAGGGAAAGGATGCGGCCAAGCATCACAAGCGGCATCATCTTCTCAAGGAAGCATAGGATGTGGGCGACAGCAAGCAACATCTTGATTCTATGCTATGAGTCAGCCAGAGGTGATAGTCAACCCGTGAGTGGTGGCAGGTCAGATGAAGTTGTTTCATTTTTATTTTGTCTTCTTCTTGATTTATATCTGTTCGGGTTGACCCGGGTGCTACACACTCTTTTATCGCACGTAATATGCTTGATAGATGTCTTTTACATGTTAGTTGTAAGAAAGATAGCTTGTTGTTAGAAACCCCTCTCGTTGGTCCTGCGTTGCTTCGAGAAGTGTTTCCATCTTGTGTTCTATTTTTTTTGGGACACAACATACAAGTGGATCTCATACCACTTGATAAGCATGGGTTTGATGTAATTCTTGGGATGGATACCTTAGAAAGATATAAGGTTGTGCTGGACTGTGGTTCCAAACAGGCATTGTTCGCTTACGGCAGTGAGAAGTGGATCTTCCAAGGAGATAGGAAGATTCTTCCGACGTGTTTGGTGTCAGTAATGGTGGCAGAGAAGTTTTTACGATAAGGTTGTAGAGCATTCTTGGCTCATGTTGTGGATATCAAGGAAAAAGGTTCTAGCCTTTAGGACGTGCCTGTCATCAGAGAGTTCGCAGACGTGTTTCCTGAGGAGTTTCTCAGTGTTCCTCCAGCTCGATAGATTGATTTTGAGATCAATCTAGTACCAGGGATGCAACCTATTGTTCATACACCATACAGGATGGCTCCATCAGAGATGACAGATTTGAAGAAACAGTTGCAAGAGCTGCTTGATAAAGGTTTCATTAGGCCGAGCACATCACCATGGGGTGTTCCAATTCTGTTCTTAAAGAAGAAGGATGGATCTACGCATTTGTGCATAGATTACCGATAGTTGAACAAGGTTATAATTAAGAACAGGTATCCTTTACCAAGGATAAATGATTTGTTTGACCAGTTGCACGGTGCTTCAGTGTTCTCAAAGATTGATCTACGGTCTGGATATCACCAGCTCAGGATCAAGGAGAATGACATACCAAAGTTAGCTTTCAGGATGAGGTATGGGCACTATGAGTTTTTGGTTATGCCGTTTGGGCTAACCAATGCGCCAACATCATTCATGGATCTAATGAACAGAGTGCTTTGTCCATTCTTAGATCAGTTTGATGTAGTCTTCATAGATGACATCTTGATCTATAGTCGAGACAGCCAACAACACAGGCATCATCTTCGACAAGCGTTAACTCTTCTTCGACAATATCAGTTGTATGCCAAGTTTAGTAAGTGTGAGTTTTGGATGAAGGAAGTGACTTTCTTGGGTCATGTGATCTCTGAGGAAGGGATCAGGGTGGATCCCAAGAAGGTTGAGTCAGTAGTAGAGTGGGAGCAACCGAAGACACTGACATAAGTCTGTAGTTTTCTAGGCTTAGCAGGATACTACCAGAGGTTTATAAGAAACTTAAGTGTGATAACATTGCCATTAATGAGGTTGAACATGATGATATACCTTTTGTTTGGGATGGTCAGTGTTAGCAAGCTTTTCAGAGTTTGAAGGAGAAGCTGACAAGTTCTCCAATGTTAGTGTTGCCAGAACAGGGGAAAGGCTATGTTGTATTCTGTGATGCTTCCAAGAAGGGCTTAGGTTGTGTGCTGATGCAGGAAGATCATGTGGTTTCTTTTGCTTCTCGACAACTTAAGAAACATGAGGAAAGCTATCCGACACATGATTTGGAGTTGGAAGTGGTGGTTCATGCATTGATGATATGGAGACACTATCTTTATGGGGAAGTGTATCAGATCTTTACGGATCACAAGAACCTAATGTACATCTTCTCACAGAATGAGCTGAACATGCATCATCGGCACTTGGATGGAGTTGATCAGTGATTATTATTACACCATCGAGTACCACCTAGGGTAGCAGATGTGCTTAGCAAAAAGTCATCATCACCTTCCACGAAGAAAGGCCAGTTAAATTCTTTGATATGCCATAGACGGGATATATTCGTATCTCTACGGCAGATGATTGTAAAGTTGGAAGTCTCTTTCTTGGCAGGACTGTTGGCACAGATGCAAGTGCAGCCTATGTTGAGACAACATATCAAAGAAGCACATCAAGTAGATGCTACAGTGCAGCTGATCATATCAGAGTTCAGCAGTGAGAAGCGTGATGGTTTCCATGAGTCTGAGGATGAGCTAGTATGTTGTAACATACTGAAATCCAGGGTCTTTCATGCGATTTACCCACTTTTGAGCTTTTCTTTGCCTTCTAGTCCATTTGGACCTTTTTCATAAATTTCCCATCCTTTTAAATCATTTTTGGACTCTATATGCAATTTGAGCCTTAATTATGGTGAAATTCCATTTTTGCCCCCATTTAAGATTATAAAGGGGTATTTGCACAAATAACCCACTTAATGTAATAATTAAGGACTAATAATGCAAAATGGAGTTTTATGAGAGATAATAAGTGGATAATGTTAATTTGGAGCTCTTATTACTTTTTGGATAGGATATGAGTGAAAATATGTAATAGAAGTAATTATGAGTGTAATTAACCTAATTTCCTTCTCTCTCCTAAAAAATGATAATAATATATCAAAACAGAATATTATGGTGAGATTTTGTTCTTAAAATTAATTATGGATGGATATCCCAAAATTTCACTCATGTAATTCATTAAAAGAAGACTTTTCATATTACTCATTCATTTTAATATATTAAAATACACTTTAATGATAAATATATTTATTAAAGGCCAAATAATTGGTTAAATTTGAATCTAATTGCATAGCATGATTCTAAACTTTAATTTGTGCATGTGGTTAAAGTTTGGTGCCTTTTTGACTTCATTTGACCCTTCAAATCGATTTTAAAAGCTTTTAATATAGTATAACTATAGTGCATGAATCAAATCAGTTATATTGATGTGTAACACTATGATTTGGTCAATTTTTCTTGTCACGCAGGTGGCCCAGATCTAATAGTGAGGATTAGCCTCAATTTCAATCCAACAGACATGAGCCTTTCTTTAACCTCAGTCCAGGCGTGAGTACATGAGCAGCCCCGACCGCAGGACTGCCCCAACACGTTCGCCCTCTACACAACACTATTTCAAATGATTTTTGTTTCTTTGGTTTTGTCTCCTCACGATAGATTCAATGATCCCTTGCTTGACTGTCGACATGGTCTGTATGTGAAACGCCTCTCTCGAGCTTTCTCTTCATCTCCACCGGGAAGTTTCCGAGGGACCTATGGCCCTCCTTTGCCTATATAAGGAACCAACAACCACCCTCTTACCACCCCAAATCCTCCTCCTCCTTCAATTTCCCCTCGACGATCATGAAGCCCCTCGACCTATTCAGTTTTACCTCCGATGACCTCCACGTCTTCTAGTGGATCCTCTTCTTCCTTTGGCTAAGTTATCACACCGACAAGCATCTACGGCCCCAGATCTTCAACTCCAATGCATCCCCTCGCCTCATGATGCTCTCAGCCGATGGGTCCTAGAGGTTGCTGAGAATGCACCCGCAACCACCTTGGTTTTGGGTCTTCAGTGCTTCTCCACCCGAGCCAAGGCTAGATTTTGATTCACCTCGGCCCAATGAAGCTCTCCATGATCTCAGTTTTGTCCGCTGTAGTGATTCCTTTGGGTTTTGCTCTATGACATTTTCCCCTATTTTCGGCCATGGAAGGAGCGCCGTGCGAGCTCTTGTTCGCCTCACCGCCAAAGACCAGGGTCATCGATCTCATCTCGGTGTGAGGAGAGCATTGAGCGCATCAGTTCCTCAAGCAGCAACCGAAATCCTTGCGCAAGGCAAGGTCGAGAGAGACCTGAGGTGCCACTCTCGCCATGGCTGGATTGCAAAGAATCCAGGTAACCAAATTACCATAATGGACACGCCTCTTTAATCAAACTATTAATCATCCATGGGATTTTCAGTAATCTCATGTCCCCATTTTGTTTCTCGCCGCAAGATGTGATACTTTCAAATGACTCTTCTACCCTCACTATGTTAATAAAATAAATTTGACGAGTAAGGGTATTTTGGTCATTTCCCCTTCTTACTCACTGTTGACCTAGGTCAGCGAGAGTGGACCCACTGACACGGCCAATTGTGATTGGTCCGCGTCAACATGGGCCCGACCTCAGTGGCCCATTCCCATTTGCCCATTTATTTTGCTAATGTGGCATTTTTCTTGCATTTTTTATTCAAATAATTCATAGTAAATCAACCATTGGTACAAAAAATGTGAATAAATAGTCATTGGAAAGGATTTTTCAAGTAGAATCCGAATTTCTAGTTTTTGAGTCATTTTTCTAAATGCTTTCTCGAATTTTATCTTAAATATCATTTTAATGGCATTAAATGATCTAAAATGTGTATTTAATTCATTTTAACTCGAAATTGGGAAATAAAATATGTTTTCTAAATCAGGAGAATGTGATTAATCGATTATACTAGGTTTTGAGTCTTAAATAGCAGTTTTGAAAATAAGTTTCAAAATTAGGGGTTTCATATGCTTTATGCCTTAATATATATTAATTCATGTGAAATATTTATACCTAGGAAAATGGAATTGGATAACAAGCTTTTGGTGAGAAATGTTGATTCAGAATCTACAATAAGGTATGTGAATCCTATTTATGTATGTGAGCCCTATTTCATCATGTGACTCCTATTTAATTATGTTGGCCATATTCATGAATGTGATCCCTATTATAATTGTGAAGAATGAATGTGGAATGATTAATGTGCAAATACACTTATTCCTCAGTTGGGATTTTATCCAACTCCACATTACTAAATTTCTAGACTTGTAATCCCTCTAATGCCATTTCTTGGTTCTTTTCATTATTTGATTCTTATAATGCCTAAGTTGGCTCCTTTATTGATGTACTTGCTCATTACTTGAAATGCCAATGTTGGCTTACTTAATTGGAATGTTTGTTGGAAATTATTCCCATTTTCTATGATGCAATTTTATTTATATCTCTCAATGTTGCCAAGTGACTTATTTATACATGATGTATTTATTGGTCAAATGACAATGTAGTGTACATGAGTACAAACAACCCATAGGGAACTGGGGTTTTAGTCCCCCTGCCACTTTATACGGGGCATTGAGGTATTAGTCCTCCACCAGACACTGGGGTTTTAGTCCCCCTGCCATTTTATGGTGAGGTCTGGTAGGTGCCTCACCCTACATTGAGATGAGTTTGTGTCATAATATATTCATGCAATGTGATAATTGTTGATGTTGTTCTATGGAAGATTTCCAATTCTTATTTGATTACTTGCCTCATACTCTTGAAATCCCTCAGTGTAGTGGATTCTTTTTAATATGTAATGCTTTAGCTTTATAATTGTCCTTATCCTTTATTGACACATACATTTTTATATTTCTCTTGCTGGGTGATCCCAACCACCCAGATTAGGATCAGAGTGTGTATGGGAAGCTTGGTGAACCTTCCTAAGGCTAAGGAGATCGTGCGCATCTATTTAGCTTGAACTAGTTGCATATACTTTTGTTATGTTGTTTGTGGAGACAAGTTGTATTAGTTTGAGTCTTCCTCTACCTAGATCCTTGTTCTTGTATAAATATGTACCCCATTTGGGAAAATTTTATATAGTACTCTTTATACATTTTGAATAAAGTCAAGATTTAAATCTTATGCTGCTACACAATTTGTGTTTTTGTTTGCCATGGTTTTTAGTAGAGAGTTGGTCTTTACAGCATGGTATCAGAGCATCAAGGTAGTCAGATTCTTGACTAATTCAAATTGTCTCCTAGATAGAACCCTTGCCATATGTATTTTCTTTAGTAAGTTTTCACCTTAGAGTTGACCTATGATGAAAGTTTGATTTAGGGTCATAATAATTTCATATTAGAAAACAAATTTGTCAAATTTTTGGTGAATTGTCTATTGAGTAGCTATTAGAGCAAGAAGTTGAAAGTGATGGTGTCTAGAAAGGGTCAGAACTTGGGGGCTAGCAAAATTTTCCTCCTCGCCACTAGCTTGGTCTACGAGGACTCCTGAGTTCATATGACACTGGTCTGGCCTGATCTGATACATACAACTTGAAATAATCTACACTTAGACATATTACCTTATTGTTGAGTAACCTTAGACACCCTTATGTGATGATTTGATTTTCTCAAACAAAATCAACTTGTAATCCTTAAGTTCCGTATATGAGTCTTAGATTGCCATGATTAGGGTTAGTGTACCCTATGCTATACCTTAAAGTTGGGATGGTAGTGATAAGTAAAAATTGTTAGTGTTGGACCATATGCTTGGTTATATACCCTTTCACCTATAAGATAGTTTGACTTAGTCAACCTTTTGTGTGAGGTGGTAGTGTTAGATTTTGGAGTTGCTGATTTTGAGGATGAAATCCTCTTTAAGGGGGTTGGAGTCCCTCAATGCCTTGAATCAAGAAACCCTAACTCCTTAGACATGGGATTAGTGAGAGTCGAACAAATGTAATATAATTGTAATTCATCTTGTTTGTTTATGAACAAATGGATAATTCATCTAAGGAATAATTCATATGCTTGAACCTTAATATATTCTTGATGCAAATAATAATTAGTTATTCATTAATATTTGTGAATATACAAAATTTTGATTAAGTCACCCTAATTATAGATGAAGGCTTAATATGTAATGGTCATGTTGACCTAAACCCTAAGATGTAATCATCTAGCCTTAACAAGGTATACACATCCTTAATGTTTTCATGATACACTAGTGACATTAGGTGTCATCACATAATATACCTTGGTACATGTAAATGGATTATAATCACCTAATCATAATTGTGATCAAGTCACCAACATATGTTAGGCATATCACTTTGTTGACTAAATACATCTCATTAATCATCTTATCAAAAATTGGTTTATGAATCAAATCAGTAATATGAAAATGGGTAATTTGATTCACATAATGTGATGTATAATTCATATTAATTAGTGTAGTAAGAGAAAATGATTAATGATGCATGGATATGAGTATGAAAGATGTTGTGACAACATGTAACTTAGATATAAGCCATTAATGTGACACATTTGGACTTGTAATAAGTTTAATAATTTGCTGGATAATATTATATGGTTCTCACCAAGATAATCTGTGGTAATCCTACATGATGAAGTTAATGGAGAATAATATCAAGTTATTAAGACTTGTGATCTAATGCATATATAAATGTTGAAATGGCTTAGTAAACCCTAATTGTGCTAAAAACCCTTGATGAGGGAAATACATATGATATAATGTTGAGATGTAATTGTGAATAAAATGTGCTCTAAGTGATGGAATAATTAGGATGATGTTTCACACGAGGGAGATTATGCTAATAATGTTGTGTTTGATAGAAGGCTATAGGTGGAAACCTCAGTAACACCTAGCTTATGTGTAGAGCTTTTAGTACCCATCTAGTTGTTTAAGGTTGGGACATTACACACTCACCCTCATTTCCCTCTTGTGGTGATTTCGGGGATGAAATCCTCTTTAAGGGTGGAGTGTTGTAACATACTGAAATCTAGGGTCTTTCCTGCAATTTACCCACTTTTGAGCTTTTCTTTGCCTTCTAGTCCATTTGGACCTTTTTCATAAATTTCCCATCCTTTTGAATCATTTTTGGACTCTATATGCAATTTGAGCCGTAATGATGGTGAAATTCCATTTTTGTCCCCATTTACGATTATAAAGGGGTATTTGCACAAATAACCCACTTAATGTAATAATTAAGGACTAATAATGCAAAATGGAGTTTTATGAGAGATAATAAGTGGATAATGTTAATTTGGATCTTTTATATCTTTTTGGATAGGATATGAGAGAAAATATGTAATAGAGGTAATTATGAGTGTAATTAACCTAATTTCCCTCTCTCTCCTCAAAAATGATAATAATATATCAAAATAGAATATTATGGTGAGATTTTGTTCTTAAAATTAGTTATGGATGGATATCCCAAAATTTCACTCATGTAATCCATTAAAAGAAGACTTTTCATATAACTCATTCATTTTTATATATTAAAATACACTTTAATGAGCAATATATTTATTAAGGGCCAAATAATGGGTTAAATGAGAATCTAATTACATAGCATGATTCTAGACTTTAATTTGTGCATGTGGTTAAAGTTTGGTGCCTTTTGGACTTCATTTGACCTTTCAAATTGATTTTAAAATCTTTTAATATAGTATAACTATAGTGCATGCATCGAATCAGTTATATTGATGCGTAACACTATGATTTGGTCGATTTTTCTTATCAAGCGGGTGGCCCAGATCCAACGTTGAGGATTAGCCTCAATTTCAATCCAACGGACATGAGCCTTTCTTCAACCTCAGTTCGGGCGCGAGTACATGAGCAGCCCCGACCCATTCTCCCTCTACACAATACTATTTCACATGATTTTAGTTTCTTTGGTTTTGCCTCCTCACGACTGATTCAATGATCCCTTACTTGACCGTCGACATGGTCTGTATGCGAAACTCCTCTCTCGAGCTTTCTCTTCATCTCCACTGGGAAGTTGTAGAGGGATCTATGGCCCTCCTCTACCTATATAAGGAACCGACAACTACCCTCTTACCACCCCAAATCATCCTCCTCCTTCAATTTCCCCTCGGCGATCGCAAAGCCCCTAGACCTATTCAGTTTTATCTCTGATGAACTCCACGTCTTCTAGTGGATCCTCTTCTTCCTTCGGCCAAATTGTCACGCCGACAAGCATCTACTACCGCAGATCTTCAACTCTGATGCATCCCCTCGCCTCACGATGCCCTCAGTCGATGGGTCCTAGAGGTTGCTGAGAATGCACCCACCACCACCAAGGTTTTGGGTCTTCAGTGCTTCTTCACCCGCGCCAAGGCCAGATTTCGATTCACCTCAGCCTGACGAAGCTGTCCATGATCTTAGTTTTGTCTGCTGTAGTGATTCCTTTGGGTTTTGCTCCCTGACCTTTTCCCCTATTGTCGGCCACGGAAGGAGCGGCGTGTGAGCTCCTGTTCACATCATCACCAAAGACCAGGGTCATTGGTCTCGTCTCGGGGTGAGGAGAGTGTCGAGCGCATCAGTTCCTCAAGCACTAACTGAAATCCTCACGTAAGGCAAGGTCGAGAGAGACCTGAGGTGCTACTCTCGCCATGGCTGGATTGCAAAGAATCCAGGAAACCAAATTACCATAATAGACATGCCTCTTTAATCAAACTATTAATCATCCATGGGCTTTTTGGTAATTTTGCATCCCCATTTTGTTTCTCGCCGCAAGATGTGATACTTTCAAATGACTCTTCTACTGTCGCTGTGTTGATAAAATAAATTTGACGAATAAGGGTATTTTGGTCATTTCCCCTTCTCACTCGCTATTGACCGAGGTCAGCGAGAGTGGACCCACTGACGTGGCCAATTGTGATTGGTCCGCGTCAGCATGGGCCCAGCCTCAGTGGCCCATTCCCATTCGCCCATTTATTTTGCTAATGTGGCATTTTTCTTGCATTTTCATTGGTCAGATTCAAATAATTCATAGTAATTCAACCATTGGTCTAAAAAATGTGAATAAATAGTCATTGGAAAGGATTTTTCGAGTAGAATCCAAATTTCTAGTTTTTGATCCTTGTTTCTAAATGCTTTCTCGAAGTTTATCTTAAATATCATTTTAATCGCATTAAATGATATAAAATGTGTATTTAATTCATTTTAACTCGAAATTGGGAAATAAAATATGTTTTCTTAATCATGAGAATGTGATTAATCGATTGTACTAGGTTTTGAGTCTTAAATAGCAGTTTTGAAAATAAGTTCCAAAATTAGGGGTTTCCTACGCTTTATGCCTTAATATATATTAATTCATGTGAAATATTTATACCTAGGAAAATGGAATTGGATAACAAGCTTTTGGTGAGAAATGATGATTAAGATTCTACAATAATGTGTGTGAATCCTATTTATGTATCTGAGCCCTATTTCAGAGCGTGACTCCTCTTTAATTGTGTTGGCCATATTCATGAATGTGATCCCTATTATAATTGTGAAGAATGAATGTGGAATGATTAATGTGCAAATACACATATTCCTCGGTTGGGATTTTATCCAACTCCACATTACTAAATTTCTAGAATTGTAATCCCTCTAATGCCATTTCTTGGTTCTTTTCATTATTTGATTCTTATAATTCCTAAGTTGGCTCCTTTATTGATGTACTTGATCATTACTTGAAATGCCAATGTTGGCTTACTTAATTGGAATGTTGTTGGAAATTATTCCCATTTGCTATGATGCAATTTTTATTTATATCTCTCAATGTTGTCAAGTGACTAATTACTGCATGATGTATTTATTGGCCAAATGACAATGTAGTGTACATGAGTACAAACCACCCATAGGGCATTGGGGTTTTAGTCCCCCTGCCACTTTATACGGGGCACTGAGGTTTTAGTCCTCCTACCTGGCACTAGGGTTTTAATCCCCCTTCCATTTTATGGTGAGGTCCGGTAGGTGCCTCACCCTACATTGAGATGAGTTTGTGTCATTATATATTCATGCAGTGTGATAATTGTTGATGTTGTTCTATGGCAGATTTCCAATTCTTATTTGATCACTTGCCTTGTACTCTTGAAATCCCTTAGTATAGTGGATTCTTTTTAATATATAATGCTTTAGCTTTATAATTGTCCTTATCCTTTATTGACACATACATTTTTATCTTTCTCTTTCTAGGTGATCCCAAACACCCAGATTAGGATCAGAGTGTGTATGGGAAGCTTGGTGAACCTGCCTAAGGCTAAGGAGACCGTGCACATCTATTTAGCTTGGACTAGTTGCATATACTTTTGTTATGTTGTTTTTGGAGTCAAGTTGTATTAGTTTGAATCTTCCTCTACCTAGATCCTTGTTATTGTATAAAGATGTACCCCATTTGAAAAAAAAAATTGTATAGTACTCTTTATACATTTTGAATAAAGTCAAGATTTAAATCTTCCGCTGCTACGCAATTGGTGTTTTTGTTGCCATGGTTTTTAGTAGAGACTTGGTCTTTACAGAATGGTATCAGAGCATCAAGGTAGTCTGATTCTTGTCTTATTCAAATGGTCTCCTAGATAGAACCCTTACCATATGTATTTTCTTTAGTAAGTTTTTCACCTTAGAGTTGACCTATGATGAAAGTTTGATTTAGGGTCATAATAATTTCATATTAGAAATAAAATTTGTCAACTTTTTGGTGAATTGTCTATTGAGTAGCTATTAGAGAAAGAAGTTGAAAGTGATGGTGTCTAGTAAGGGTCAGAACTTGGAGGCTGGAAAAATTTTCCTCCACGCCACTAGCTTGGTCTACGAGGACTCCTGAGTTCATATGACACCGGCCTGGCCTGATCTGATACAGACAACTCAAAATAGTCTACCCTGAGACATATTACCTTTTTGTTGAGTAACCTTAGACACCCTTATGTGATGATTTGATTTTCTCAAACAAAATCATCTTGTAATCTGTAAGTACTGTATATGAGTCTTAGATTGCCATGATTAGGGTTAGTGTACCCTATGCTATACCTTAAAGTTGGGATGGTAGTGATTAGTAAAACTGTTCGTGTTGGACCTTATACTTGGTTATATACCCTTTCACCTATAAGATAGTTTGACTTAGTCAACCCTTTTATGTGAGGTGGCAGTGTTAGATTTTGGAGTTGCTGATTTTGAGGATGAAATCCTCTTTAAGGGGGGTGGGGTCCCTCAATGCCTTGAAATCAAGAAACCCTAACTCCTTAGACATGGGATTAGTGAGACTCGAACAAACATAATATAATTGTAATTCATCTTGTTTGTTTATGAACAAATGGATAAGTCATCTAAGGAATAATTCATATGCTTGAACCTTAATATATTCTTGATGCAAATAATAATTAGTTATTCATTAATATTTGTGAATATACAAAATTTTGATTAATTCACCATAATTATAGATGAAGGATTAATATGTAATGGTCATGTTGACCTAAACCCTAAGATGTAATCATCTAGCCTTAACAAGGTATACACATCCTTAATGTTTTCATGATACACTAGTGACATTAGGTGCCATCACATAATATACCTTGGTACATGTAAATGGATTATAATCACCTAATCATAATTGTGATCAAGTCACCAACATATGTTAGGCATATCACTTTACTGACTAAATACATCTCATTAATCATCTTATCATAAATTGGTTTATGAATCAAATCAGTAATATGAAAATGGGTAATTTGATTCACATAATGTGATGTATAATTCATATTAATTAGTGTAGTAATAGAAAATGATTAATGATGCCATGGATATGAGTCTGAAAGATGTTGTGACAACATGTAACTTAGATATAAACCATTAATGTGACCCATTTGGACTTGTAATAAGTTTAATAATTTGCTGGATAATATTATATGGTTCTCACCAAGATAATCTGTGGTAATCCTACATGATGAAATTAATGGAGAATAATATCAAGTTATTAAGGCTTGTGATTTAATGCATCTATAAATGTTGAAATGGCTTAGTAAACCCTAATTTTGCTTAAAACCCTTGATGATGGAAATACATATGATATAATGTTGAGATGTAATTGTGAATAAAATGTGATCTAAGTGATGGAATAATTAGGTTGATGTTTCACATGAGGGTGATTATGCTAATAATGTTGTGTTTAATAGAAGGCTATAGGTGGAAACCTCAGTAACACCTAGCTTATGTGTAGAGCTTTTAGTACCCATCTAATTTTTTAAGGTTGGGACGTTACACACTCACCCTCTCTTCCCTCTTGTGGTGATTTTGGGGATGAAATCCTCTTTAAGGGGTGGAGTGTTGTAGCATACTAAAATCTAGGGTCTTTCTTGCAATTTACCCACTTCTGAGCTTTTCTTTGCCTTCTAGTCCATTTGGACCTTTTTCCTAAATTTCCCATCCTTTTGAATCATTTTTGGACTCTATATGCAATTTGAGCCTTAATGATGGAGAAATTCCATTTTTGCCCCCATTTATGATTATAAAGGGGTATTTGCACAAATAACCCACTTAATGTAATAATTAAGGACTAATAATGCAAAATGGAGTTTTATGGATGATAATAAGTGGATAATGTTAATTTGGAGCTTTTATAACTTTTTGGATTGGATATGAGTGAAAATATGTAATAGAAGTAATTATGAGTGTAATTAATCTAATTTCCTTCTCTCTCCTCAAAAATGATAATAATATATCAAAATAGAATATTATGGTGATATTTTGTTCTTAATGCATGTGGTTAAAGTTTGCCTTTTGGACTTCATTTGACCCTTCAAATCGATTTTAAAAGATTTTAATATAGTATAACTATAGTGCATGCATCGAATCGGTTATATTGATGTGTAACACTATGATTTGGTCAATTTTTCTTGTCACACAGGTGGCCCAGATCCAATGGTGAGGATTAGCCTCAATTTCAATCCAACGGACGTGAGCCTTTCTTCAACCTCAGTCCGGACGTGAGTACATGAGCAGCCCCGACCGCAGGAATGCCCCGACCCATTCTACCTCTACACAACACTATTTCACATGATTTCAGTTTCTTTGGTTTCGTCTCCTAATGATGGATTCAATGATCCCTTGCTCGACCGTCGACATGGTCTGTATGCGAAACGCCTCTCTCGAGCTTTCTCTTCATCTCCACTGGGAAGTTGCAGAGGGAGCTATGGCCCTCCTCTGCCTATATAAGGAACCAACAACCACCCTCTTACCACCCCAAATCCTCCTCCTCCTTCAATTTCCCCTCGGCGATCGTGAAGCCCCTGGACCTATTCAGTTTTACCTCTGACGACCTCCATATCTTCTAGTGGATCGTCTTCTTCCTTCGGCCAAATTGTCACACCGACAAGCATCTACGACCCCAGATCTTCAACTCTGATGCATCTCCTCACATCACGATGCCCTCAGTCGATGGGTCCTAGACATTGCCGAGAATCCACCCACCGCCACCTTGGTTTCGGGTCTTCATTGCTTCTCCGCCCATGCCAAGGCTGGATTTCGATTCACCTCAGCCTGATGAAGCTGTCCATGATCTTAGTTTTGTCCGTTGTAGTGATTCCTTTGGCTTTTGCTCTCTGACCTTTTCCCCTATTGTCGGCCACGGAAGGAGAGACGTGTGAGCTCCTGTTCACATCATCACCAAAGACCAGGGTCATTGGTCTCGTCTCGGGGTGAGGAGAGTGTCGAGCGCATCAGTTCCTCAAGCACCAACAGAAATCCTCGCGTAACGCAAGGTCGAGAGAGACCTGAGGTGCTACTCTCGCCATGGTTGGATTGCAAAGAATCTAGGTAACCAAATTACCATAATGGACACGCCTCTTTAATCAAACTATTAATTATCCATGGGCTTTTTGGTAATCTCGCATCCCCATTTTGTTTTTTGCCGCAAGATGTGATACTTTCAAATGACTCTTCTACCCTCACTGTGTTAATAAATCAATTTGACGAGTAAGGGTATTTTGGTCATTTCCCCTTCTCACTCGTTGTTGACCTAGGTCAGAGAGAGTGGACCCACCAACGCGGCCAATTGTGATTGGTCTGCATCAGCGTGGGCCCGGCCTCAGTGGCCCATTCCCATTCGCCCATTTATTTTGCTAATGTGGCATTTTTCTTGCATTTTCATTGGTCTGATTCAAATAATTCATAGTAAATCAACCATTGGTCATAAAAATGTGAATAAATAGTCGTTGGAAAGGATTTTTCAAGTAGAATCCAAATTTCTAGTTTTTGAGTCATGTTTCAAAATTCTTTCTTGAAGTTTATCTTAAATATCATTTTAATCGCATTAAATGATCTAAAATGTGTATTTAATTCATTTTAACTCCAAATTGGGAAATACAATATTTTTTCTTAATCAAGAGAATGTGATTAATTGATTGGACTCAGTTTTGAGTCTTAAATCGTAGTTTTGAAAATAAGTTCCAAAATTAGGGTTTTCCTATGCTTTATGCCTTAATATATATTAATTCATGTGAAATATTTATACCTAGGAAAATGGAATTGGATAACAAGCTTTTGGTGAGAAATGATGATTAAGAATCTACATTAAGGTATGTGAATCCTATTTATGTATGTGAGCCCTATTTCAGCATGTGACTCCTATTTAAGTGTGTTGGCCATATTCATGAATGTGATCGCTATTAGAATTGTGAAGAATGAATGTGGAATGATTAATGTGCAAATACACCTATTCCTCAGTTGGCATTTTATCCAACTCCACATTACTAAATTTCTAGACTTGTAATCCCTTTAATGCCATTTCTAGGTTCTTTTCATTATTTGATTCTTATAATGCCTAAGTTGGCTCCTTTATTGATGTACTTGATCATTACTTAAAATGCCAATGTTTGGCACTGGGGTTTTAGTCCCCCTACCGTAGGCACTGGGGTTTTAGTCCCCCTACCACTTTATACAAGGGAATGAGGTTTTAGTCCTCCTGCCAGGCACTGGGGTTTTAGTACCCCTGCCATTTTATGGTGAGGTCTGGTAGGTGCCTCACCCTACATTGAGATGATTTTGTGTCATAATATATACATGCAATGTGATAATTGTTGATGTTGTTCTATGGTAGATTTCCAATTCTTATTTGATCACTTACCTCATACTCTTGAAATCCCTTAGTATAGTGGATTCTTTTTAATATGTAATGCTTTAGCTTTATAATTGTCCTTATCCTTTATTCACACGTACATTTTTATCATTCTCTTGCTGGGTGATCCCAACCATCCAGATTAGGATCAGAGTGCGCATGGGAAGCTTGGTGAACCTACCTAAGGCTAAGGAGATCGTACACATCTAGTTAGCTTGGACTAGTTGCATATACTTTTGTTATGTTGTTTGTGGAGACAAGGTGTATTAGTTTGAGTCTTCCTCTACCTAGATACTTATTCTTGTATAAAGATGTACCCCATTTGGGAAAATTTTGTATAGTGTTCTTTATACATTTTGTATAAATTCAAGATTTAAATCTTTTGCTGCTACACAATTGGTGTTTTTGTTTGCCATGGTTTTTAGTTGAGACTTGGTCTTTACATCTGTTATCATAACAGGATGATGGTTCCCAATGTTGATAATCTAAGGAAGTTAGTGCTCGAGGAAGCGCACACGTCTATGTATGCTATGCATCCAGGTGTCACCCAGATGCATCACAATCTGAAGGATATGTATTGGTGGATAGGTTTGAGGAAAGATGTAGCTAATTTTGTGGCAAAATGTGCAGTATGTCAGCAAGTTAAGGAAGAACATCAAAAGTCGGCAAGTACATTGCAACCCATTCCAATACCACCGTGGAAATGGGATCATGTAACCATGGATTTTGTAGTTGGTCTTTCGAGGACAGCTAGGAATCATTATTCCATTTGGGTGATAGTGGATAGATTGACGAAGTCTGCTCATTTTATACATGTGAAGATAACCTACACAGTAGAGAAGCTCACTCATGTATATGTTGATGAGATAGTATGTTTGCACGGTGTGCCAGCAACGATAGTCTCTGACAGAGGTCCTCAGTTCACAAGTCATTTTTGGGAACAATTGCATAAGGCGTTGGGAACGCAGTTGAGGTTCAGTACCACTTTTCATCCGCAGACAGATGGACAGTCTGAAAGGACTATTCAGACTTTGGAAGTTCTTCTAAGAGCTTGTATTCTACAGTTTCTAGGAAGTTGGAACGCGCATCTCACTCTGATAGAGTTTTCTTACAACAACAACTACCAGTGAAGTATCAACATGGAACCTTATGAAGCATTGTACAGTAGAAAGTGTAGATCTCCTTTATGTTGGTACGAGTCTGGCGAGTATCAGCTTTTGGGTCCTGAGTTAGTGCAGTAGATGACAGAGAAGATCAAAGTGATACAGCAACAGTTGAAAATGGCATAGGACAGATAAAAGTCTTATGCATATAATCGTCTTCGGCCTTAAGAGTTCCAGGTGGGAGATAAGGTGTATCTCAAAGTCTCTCCATGGAACGGCATGCTAAGGTTTGGAAGGAAAGGCAAGTTAGCTCCCAGCTATATGGGACCATATCTAGTGATAGCACGAGTTGGAAAAGTGGCTTACAAGTTGGAGTTACCACTAGAGATGCACAGGTTGCATCCAATGTTCCATGTTAGTATGCTAAAGAAAAGTCATCCAGGAACAAAGACAGTGATACGACCAATTGAGGTCGAGATTGATGAAGACGTGACCTACAAGGAAGGTGCAGTGTTGATCCTTGACAGACGGGTGAAGAAGCTAAAGAGGAAATACCTTGTTCTCATGAAGGTTCTCTGGCATCACCGTGGCGTTGAGGAAGCCACATGGGATTTTGAGGAAGAGATGAGGAGAAAGTATCCCTCGCTTTTCTCTTTGGATTTCGGGGGCAAAATCCTTTTGTAGGGGTTTATGGCTTGTAAGGACCCTGACCTTTGTTTTGGGCTTACCATGTTTGCTTTGCCTAAACCTGGTGTTTAGAGGCTTGCCTAATCACCTGAGGTGTGATTAGTGTTTGTTGTGTTTTGTTGTGGGGTTGAGTTGCAACTTGCAATTTACCCAAGTTCTAGGGTTTTTGTGCAATTTTGCCACCTTGAGAGATCTCTTTGTATCTCTTTGCATCCTCTAGGGTTGAGAGGATGAGTTGGGCACCTTGCTTGAGTTGTTTTGGGCCTCGTTTGAGCTTGTTTAATTTTGGGCTTGTTGTTGGGATTGAAGCCCTTCCTCCTTTCTTGGTGTATCGGGCAAGAGATGATTGGGTGTGTCAGCTAGGAGGTGTATCGGCCAAGTAGGTGCTGGTGGGTGTGTCGAGTTGCCATGTTGGGTGAAACACACCCCTCCACCTAGCATTGTTTGTGTCACCCTCTCTTGGACACATGGTGCTTGTTGCTAGTAAGTGGAGAGACCTTGGACAAGTGGTGTTGGGGTGCTAGCATGTGGCGTGGCCCTTGGACAAGTGGTCCTTAGTGGATGCCACCTTGCCTTGCTCTTCCCCTTTACCCTCTTGTATATATACCACCCACCTTGTTCTAGTAGGCCCTTTAGTTCCCTTTAGCCATTACTCTCTTTTCCTTTGGTGGCCAATACATCCTACTGTTCTTGCTTCTTCTCTTCTCTAGTTGGTGGCCAAAGCTTGGAGGAGGTTCTTAGAGCTTGGGCTTGGAGAAGTTGTGCTTAAGGCGGGTTACATAACGTCTAACCTAACTATTCTATCTCCTTTACATGTTGCTTTGATATGTTATCTTGATCGGCTATTCATATCTTGCTAGTAGTGCTTTTGCCTTCGTTGGTGATGTTGTTGCCCGATATGTTCCCTAGATCAGGTTGGACAATATGTTATAGCTATCCTTGTGTTGGTTGATCTCTTGGGTTGTAGAATCTCAAGCAATACCCCTCTCTCATTAGTTGAGAGGTGAGCTTAGGGTTTCTTAATCCAAAGAGGTATGGTAGTGTGTCTGCGAGGCAAAACCCCACTCTCACTTTGTTGTTGAGAGGTGAGCCTCTATTCTAGCTATTTGGGCATCATGGTTAGTTGGTCTAGCTGTTAGAGGTGTTGACCTTGGTTCTACCCTAGTTGCACATTATGTTCTTGTTGGTACCTTGGGTGACATGAGTGGCCATGCCTTTGATGGTGGGCTCTGAGCAACACCCCTCCTTCCTTGAGTTGTGAGGTGAGCTCTACTCCGGCCTGACATGCTTGAGATTGTGCAAGACCCCTCTCTCTCTTCAAGTTGAGAGGTGAGCCAATACTCTTGATGCCCTGGGCGATATGGTGTGGTTGCTCGATATCTCTCTCTCCCCCTTGAGTTAGGGTTTGGGCATTAGAGTGTTGCGATGGGAAACATGGTGTTGCTTCTATTTGGCACAATACCCTCTTGGGTAGTGTTGTCCAATACCCCATGTATGTGTGTTGCCCGATATGGTGTCCTGATGGGCGTCATGATCCTTGTATGTTAGGGATGATCCTTGGTTTGGGTGTTGCCCGATATGATGTTTAGGGTGCCGACTTCTCTTGGGCATTAGGGTTGTCTTGCATCAGGCATTGCACTTGTTAGGTTGCTGCCCGATACCCTTGTTGTAATCTGCCCAGTGTCCTTTGTCGGTGTTGGCCATTCCTGTGTGTTGGTTTATACATGTAGAAGTGTGGTGTCCGACACTCTATCTTAGAGGCGTTGCCCATTATTACACATTGCCTACTTTGATGTGTTGCCTTCCATGGGGCGTTGCACATTATGGTGCTGCACCATAACATCTTTCTTAAGTCTTGCCCGATATGGGTGTTAGCCAATATGGTGGGTTGAATTTGTTGAGGTGTTGCTTGTTAGACAACACCCATAGGGTATGGTTTTAATCGATACCTTTGGTGAGGGTTGTTGTAACTTTGGTGAGGGCAGTTGTACCTTTGGTGAGAGACGTAGTACCTTTTGGTGAGGGTTATCCCTTACCTGATATGTTGTGGTGGGGGTTATGCTCTATAATTGGTTTGTAACCCTAATATCATTTGGAATGCTTATATGTGGATATTATGTATATGCATGGTCATCTAATGTTGCACAAATATATCTCAATGATGAAGTGTTTATCTACTCTTGAGCATACTAACCATGCATGTTTCATCAATTGAGATGTGTGATCATGTATGAGTTGTGATGATGTCATTAGTGACATTTGCTTAATGTTAAAATGATGTGTTATAAGAACTATAAGAATGCATGATGTGTGTTGCCTATGAGATGGTAACATGTGCTTGATGATGGGATGGAATCCCTATGATGATTAGATCCTTGTGATGGATCATGATGATTGGCAAGAGGCCAAGTGGCAAAATGTGATGTAAGATCCTTGAGATAGATCATGATGATGTTGATGGCATTGAGAAAGACAGTAACATTGTGACACAGAATGATGGAATCCTTGTAGTTTATTCTTATTTATGATAACTTGGTTGACCCCAACAATCCACTTAAAATGTATTAATTAATTATAGATGAACCTTTCATGTAGTTTTCCCTGGCCATAGATCCATCATCTTCAGGAGCTGGTGATGGTGAAACGGGTTCTCCCACGGATTAACCTAGAGCACATATTGTTGAATATGTGGGGTTTCTCCTAGCCAAAAATAGGAGGATTCGAGTGCAACTTCGGTTGTAGACTCAAGATGTGTATAAGAGCATGGTGAACAAGCCCATGTCTTAGTGTGATAGAGCATGAATGTGTTCATGGCTTAGGAGCACGGTGAATAGGCATGTGGCTCAAGGTATGCTAGCGCCAAGACCTGTACTAAGGCGGGCTAGAGGAAAGGGTAGCCTGCGGTAGCTGACCCTGTGACTGAGGTCACTTAAGAAAGAGACTGCAGTCCTACTTTGGATATCATGCACTGACCGCGTGGAGGTTGAGGTCATGGAGTCCAACTCTTCCATTGACCTTGTATGGAACCTACTTTGGGTTTTGCAACTGAAGGTTGGATTTGAGCGGTACATCTCCCTTCCTCAGGGCATAATAAATGGTAATCCTGTTGTATAGTATATTTTCTTAGGGCAAACACGGAACATTGGTTGAGGCCTTGCATAATGTATGATTGTCTTATATACATGCTCTAAGTATTTTCTGCAGTTGGCTATATGCCTCTCAGATATCATGGTAAGTTGTTACATATATAATCTTATTCTTCATATTTCATATATGACCTGGTTATCTGCGACATGCTTTATCTATTCTAGCTCTTTGAGATTTTATAGTTCGATGGGGAGTTATGTTTCTTGTTGGGACTGTGTGTCTCACCCCACTGGTTTCAACCTTTTTAGGTGATCGAGCTAGACGTGGTGGTGATCGTAGTGTTGCGGCTGAGTAGCAAGATGATCAGTAGAAGGCAAGGTTGGATATGTTGCTATTGTGGTTGTTTTGTAGTAGAGTCTTAGAGTCTTCCCTGTACTCTCAGATCCTTAGAGGTGTTTTGACAAGGTTTCACAATGTATGATTTTATAATGGTTTCTTGTATCCTTATGTTGGCCCTAGTAAGGCCAGTTATGTACATAAACATGTGATGCATCCTTGATGGATATGGAACAGCTGGATCCTATGTGTTGGTGGACATATATCATGCTTATATATAACATGTTCTTTGTAGGATGTGGATCTGGTTGTGATAGTCCCTTTCTTATGATGTTCTCCACAATCGGTTTTAATTAACCTATATTTTTGGTAATGTATAGATTATGGTGGTTTCTATGCATTTTCACGTGGCATTTCATTGTCTATGTGATAGAGGGATGTCATAGGGCTTGAGCTATCTAGAAGCATAAGCAAAAACATGTCTATTTTTGCCTAACATGCATCTAAGTCCCATCTTTGATGCATTAGTGAAGATCATAAAACCTTCATTGCCAGATGGTAGAGTCAACACTGGAGCCGTGGTCAACCTTTCCTTCAACTCCTTGAATCGAGCTTCACACAAGGGTGGCCACATAAAATTCTCACCCTTCCAGGTAATATTCGTGAGTAGCAAAGCAGTCTTTGAGAAATCTTTTATGAAGTGCTGATAATATCTGGCCAATCCCTAGGAAATGTGTACCTTAGAAGGGTTCTTCAGTGTTGGATGATCCTGCATGGCCAACACTTTAGTAAGATCCACTGAGATGGTCCCTCTAGATGTGATGTGTCCAAGGAACAAGACACGGTCTATCCAAAACTCGCACTCGAGAATTTCCCATATAACTTTTGCTATCTCAGAATATCAAGGACTCTACCCAGTTTCTTGGTGTTGAATTAAGTCATTGGAGTAAACCAAGATGTCATCTATGAACACTATAACAAATGAGTCCAGGAAATGTTGGAACACTTTGTTCATGAGATTCATAAACACACTCGGGGGATTGGACAACCCAAGAGGCATAACCACAAACTCATAGTGGCCATAATAGGTTCAGAAAGAAGGTTTTGAGATGTCCTCACTCTTGACTCGCAACTGGTGGTACCTGGACCTCATTTCAATCTTTGAAAAGATTCAAGCATACTTGAGCTGGTCAAACATGTCATCTATATGAGGTAAAGGATACTTGTTCTTAATGGTAGCCTTGTTGATCGTTCAGTAGTCTATGCACATTCAGGGTGATCCATCCTTCTTCTTCATAAAGAGGATTGGTGCTCTGCTTAGTGATGTGCTAGGTTGTATAAAGCCTTTGTCTAGTAATTCCTGTAGTTGCTTTTTTAGATCAAGCAACTCAGCAAAGGCCATCCTGTAAGTTTCCCTGGAAATAGGGTTTGGCCCAGGAGCTATCTCTATCAAAGAGTCTACCTCTCTTTCTGAAGGAATCCTAGGAAAATCATCTGGGAACACATCTGTGTAGTCCTGACTACCTCTATTTCCTCCAAGGGTTGCACCTTAGGCTCCAACTCGGTAACTACTACGAGTAACATAAGACAACCTTCGGCTATCAACTGTTAGGCCTTTAGAGTCGACACATACATGCTCGTGGTAGCCTCCTTCCTACCTCTAATGGTAAAGGGTGGGTGACCTGGTCTCTCTATTCTTATTTTATTTTCCCTACAGTTGATTTTTTCCCTATACACATGGAACCAATCCATATTGATGATCACATCAAAGTCATTCATGTCAAGGAGGACAAAATTTGTAGGGAGCTCATTATTCTAATACTTAATGGGTATAACTGGGGTTTTTAAAAGAGATGTAAAGATCCAACCACTCAGGGTTGTGACATCTAAAACATGTCCTAAATATTTGATGTCCAAACAAAGTATAGTTGCAAGGTTTCTTGAAATGAAAGTATTAGTAGAACCATAGTCAAAAAGAGCTTTTGCATTGTGACCCATGATCTTAAGCATGCCTACATTATTTTCCATAACATGTCAGACTATTACATGCTTAGCTTTAAATAGGAAACAAAACTCTAAGGGTTATCACCCTCTATCAACCAATTAGCATTAGCTTGAGCCTCTTCATTATCAATGGTGAACACTCGATCTTGCCTTCTCTCTCCAGTTTGTGGGGTTGCGGCTACTGTATGGGTTGGTATTGGCTAGGCTACTTTAGGGCCCAGACCTCTCAGATCAGGCAAAGAACAGTTGGCTTGGAAGTGTCCCTCTTGTTGGCAACGGAAACACACCTTCTTCTTGTAGTGACACTTGCTTGAATGCAATCTTCCACATGTGCGGCACCTATGACGGTTGTTCTTGTTGTGGGGTTTTCCGTTGCCTACATGTTTTGTTGGGTTTTACGGGAGGCAGAGAAGCAGCGGAAACAAAAATTTTCTCCCCAAAACCCAAAACAAAAGGAATCGCGTCAACGTCTATACAATAGGAAAGATGGTTTGTGGATGCATACCTTGTCCCGAGGCTTGCTCGGCGACAGTACCTCGCGCCTTGCACGGTCTTCACCTCCGGTCTTGGATGGTGTCTGTGCAGCTCCTGGTCGCACCAGGACTGAAGACTCCTGGTCTCACCGGGACTGTCAGGATTGACATTTGTCCTTCGAGCGATAGAGGTCTCCCGCCTCTACAGTCGTCCACACGGACTTCCTAGAACTCCGATCTCCTTGTCCCACAAGGAATCAGAAGGAGTCACACCCTCCTGTTGGCGTACTAGTTGCCAACACACTTTCCTGCCACCAGTCGCTTTCTGCAATTGTCCTTCCCTTGTTGTGCCTCCCTTATCGGGTAGCACTTGCTCGGGCTCTCTCGGTTACCAAAACCAGAGAGAACGACAACTTTGCAGAGCAACTGGTTTGCATTGAGTTGTACTTTGAGAAGCCCCCAATACCCCTATATATATAGGAAGGTCATGGGACAGGGTTCTCTATCCCGGGAAATGCAGGACTAAAGCAGGAGTAGAAGGGTTTGAGATTTTCCATAAAAACAACCAACTGCGTAACCTAAACTGATCGTTTCACAACTGAAACGGTCGGTTGGGATCTGAGCCGGTCGGTTGACACCTCAACCGATCGGTTGGGACCCATGAAACGGTCGGTTCACTTCTGAACTGGTCGGTTCGTGGTCCTGATCAGTTCCCGATTGACTTTTCCTCTTTTGTTTCAAATTGGTATAAAATATCAATCCTTGTTCCAATCAAATTGGGCAAGTGAAATGAAAGGAAATTTCTCACCAATCTTACTTTCCCAACTTGCTCGGTTGGACTTGAACTGATCGTTTCAACACTTGAACGAATCACTTCACCATGTCCATGAGCCGATCGACTCACCAGTTGAGCCGATCGGTTCACCAAGCTCATTCGATCAGTTCATCACATGATCTGATCGGTTGGGAGTGCAGATTGTGCAGAATCAATCAATCACAGTTTCAATCAATCTGATACTCTAATCAATCAGTCCAACACCTTGAACACTATGATATTGAGCTATCAATTGATTGAGTGTTTAATTGAACTACTAAACTCCTTTAGTAATCAATCTAAACAAGTTTGTGGAAAAACTCCTATTCCAGGTTAAATCCTATGTGTGTGACCCTGCAGGTCCATTTCACGTTGGCAGTGAAAGTCCATAACACTTATGACTTCACACGCAAAGAGTGGTTCCTAGTCACACATCAGTGCTACCCAAGTGAAATAGAAAGTTGGAGAACAACTTTCAATCCTACAATCCGTGAATGGTGTTACAGTGAATGTATAATTCCTTTGTTGTTGATATCCTGAACGAACTCGAGGCATGGAACAGTCATCCTGTCAACGTTCATTCATTTCCTTGATCTCAGAGCAGACTGGGTGAGATGTGTGTGACATCAATATCACATATTGATTCACACGTGCATACGCATGCCTTTCTCAATCCTACTCATCAAGTGGCCAAGGACATCAAACTCCCTTAGGAGGGACAAATCCCATATCTATCACTCACCCCTCAAAAGCCCCATGTGTCAAAGCCACCCAATCATCACCTTTATAACAACCCATGTTTCAGGACTGCGTTTGTTGATGTCAAAGTGTACCCAACGACATGTGTTGAGTGTAGTGATTTCAGGTCTAAGAATCACACTCACCACCATCACTGTGAGAGCTGACTGTGACTACCAAGTCATGGTTCCATGTGTCACTATCACACTGGGTCTGTCTAGTACCTTGTTCTCTAACAAGTACCAATGTTCTTGGTTTGATATCACTATATCATGACTAATGAGATTCTGTCATCAACCAACACACAATCTAGTCTTCAGTGTTATTGATGTCTATGGTTATTTCCACAATAACAACCAACTAGGGACTAAATAAGAATGTATACTCTTAGCATCCGTATGATCTCATCGTTTAGGTCCTCAACCCAAAAGCATACGTCATTGAGTAAAACCATTCTTTTAGACATCTATCATGTTGCACCATCATCTTAGAAACAATTTAAACATATAGATCGTAAATTTCCTTTCTTATTATTCAAATCATTTACAAAGTATCCCATTACAATCATCATATGACTTTCTCTATGGGCATACATACCAACATGTTTTCCCTCAACATGGTTGCATCCTTGTCCTTTCTTATGGTCATTCCTTGGGCTAGATGTGCCTTTAGTGAAACCCAAGTATCCCTGTGATGGGTTTGATGCAGGCATCACCATCTTCTCCATGTCTAGGATTGTTTTGTAGGCATCAGTGAAGTTGGTAGGCTTACTTGCCATCACATGAAGCCTAATGGCAGGATGGAGATGCTTTACAAAGTGGTCCACTCATCTTTCCTCAGTCAACATGTATTCGAACTGCTTTAGGAGACAGAACTTGTGGACAAAGTCCGAGATAGATAAGTTGCCTCATACCAAGTTGGTGAACTCCCTTTCCTTCTCTTTCTTAACTGAGATTGGGAAAAATCTGGCTGTGAAGATGGTTTTGAAGTCATTCTAGGCCATCGGGTCTTCATTCAGATCTTGGCCCATGATGTGCTTCTCCTGTCAGATCTTGGCTGCTCCTTCTAGAAGGTGAGCATCAAATGTGATTTTCGTGGTCGGATGCACTTCCAGCATGTGTAAACCATTTTCCACTACTAGATTCCAGGCATCGGCTTTGTCGACCACCTCAGTCTTGTCTTCTCCCCAAAATTTGTCTCTATTCAACTTTATGAAGTCCAAAATGGTGGCTCCAAGTTGTAGACAAACGGGTAGTGGATCACCATCTTCACCTCTGGTTGTGTCCTTGAGGGCCAAGGCAGTATTGGACTCAGTCAACTTCTTCTGTTGTTCCATCTAGAGGGCATCGAGAGTATGGACTACTACAACTGATCCAGAATTAGTTGTAGGGTTGACCTTGGGCTCATATTCCACCATCAGTTCCCTCTTCTTCTCATTCTCCTTGTTCAAGTTGTCAAAGGGAATGGGTTTTGGGTCCGCATCATCCTCCGAGGATTCATCAGGTCTCTTCTTTTCCTGGAGGCTTCTACCTCCATCACCTTCCTTTTTTTCTCTAGAGACCTTCTCTTCTTGCGAGAGAGCATAACCTCAGCATTCTCCTGAGGGGTGTCAACAGGGATGAATATGGTCTTGGTACGAGCCATGGTGTTATACATCATTTAAAAGACTTAGTCTAAGTTTTATATCATTAAAACTTATGTCTATGACATCTTGATTACATGCTTTTTATTATTTGGTGGAAAATTCCTTAATCCTTAACATTCTTAACTCCAAAACTCAGGAGGAGGTGGAGAGAGAGAAAACCTTAAGCACTTAAAGTTTTTTCTAGTTAAAGGGGGTAAAGAAGGGATGAAAGTAGATATGAAAACCTAGAGGTATCTTATTTTGAGTCAAATCCTCATATTTTATCTAGGTAGTCACACAAATTTCAGGAGTCCTCGTAAACTGACTAGCAGGGCAGAGGAAAATCTTACAGCCCCCAGATCGTGATCTTTTTCTAGACACCTCCATCTTTGGAAAATTATCTAATAACTCCCTTTGGGCTCTAAAGAATTTGTAAAATTTAATAATTATTAGAGATTATATGGAAAACCACACTCTGATACCAAATGTAATGACCCCCCCGACAACCCCCAATTAAGGAAGGCTAAGAAGCTAGATCTGTTATCCCAAAAAGGATCATATGGTTTTGCAAATAATAAAATATAATTAATAAATTCTACCACAACTAAGTTTAATACTGGATAAATTTTTTTCTTTTCACATACCTGTCATAAATGGGATTTCAAAATTTTACCCAAGGAGAGAACTATCTAACTATATTCCTCTGAAACATTATTTAGCCTTGTTCTTTTTCAATGCCACATTTTCATGAATAATCACCTTTCATTAATCTTGTAGACGTAACTGCATATTACCCTAAAATGTTGACAAATAAAATGTCAGTCAGTATAATGAATTATACTGGTATGGTGGGAAAGCCAAAAGTTTGCATCTAGTTGCACCAACATATTACAATAAAATTATTATTTAACAGGTCAAACTTCACATCTTAATCATAACTACTCAATCATGATCTATCCAAGCCTCTGTGTTGTCATAGTAGTGTACATGGATACTACTTCTCCTGTGTGGTAGATCCTCAATTTCCCTCTTTGGTCCTACCCCAAAGGTAGATCAAGACCTCGAGATGTATAGTTGTATGATCCTACCCAAAGGTAGACCAAACCTCGACTCATAATAATCTGATGATCCTACCCCAAGGCAGACCAATACCTAGATCATAAATTTATCACATATACACAAAGATACAGAGGAGGATTAAGACCTGAGATAATCATGCACATATTTATGGTGATATCCATAGTCACTTTATAGTTCAAGGAATTAAAGTGCATTCAAGCAGTTAATTTCAAGCAAATGGTAAAAACTCAAGAATCGCCATGAAACTAGAATGATTAGCCATAAGCATAACCACATACATCATTTGGCAGTCTCAAAATCATGCAAGATAGATAATCTAATCAAGAAGTCCAATCAACCAAGCCAAGCAATAAATCAAGCAACTTGATCCTGAAAAACATTCATAACACCTAATTGTTATAATTGCATCCACACATCTTTTATTGACTTGAGATTCCATTATAAGGTTTCTAAGTCTTACTAGGATTTCTTGGTTATCAAACTTTCATTTTCCAATTTTTCCCTTTTTAGGTCAACAAACACTAAAAGAACTTTTCTACTCATAAAAACCATAATTACTCAAAATTTCCAAATTAAGGGTCTTTATCCAAAAATTAGTTCAAGAACATCATTTTCATGCCTTCTTGGTTTATTTCCATATTGAAGTCCATTAATCCTCATAACTATCAAAATTAGGGCTTCTAAGTCCATTAATGCACCTTTATAATCATGGAACCCTAATTAAGTAAATTATGAACAAATATCATCCAATTAGATCTAATCCATCCTTTATGTTAAAAGGCTAAACTCTTTTCTCATAATAGTCAGGGAACATCATTAGATCCATTAATCTTCAAAACTTAACTTTTTCAATTAATTAAAATGATTAAAGATAGCATCATTACACACCTTTTTGAGTTACAAGTAGATGTAGGTCGATTCAATTATTTTTCTAATCAAAAGGCACTACCTACTTTTATTTTTCGGCCAAAGGATCCATTTTTAATTGATTTAGTAAGTTTACACTAATTTCTATATTTTCTAGTCAGAGAGGCGTCTAATTTACCTTTTTCAAAAAAAGGCCACCGTTGGATTGTCTCCACGGTCTGTGGTTGATCCTGATCAAGTGGAAATGGTCACTCGCACCCACGAGCGTGCGTTCCTGACCCGAGATCAAACTGAGCTATTAATCTCCTTCCCCGGCCAGCACTTGACTCAGATTTGAGGGTCTCTATTCCTTGTCTCCACCAAAACTCAACGCCTTCGACTCATGGTGGTCCACGACAGAGATCTTGAGAGAGCAAGAGGGTCTCAGGGTCTAGAAAGCGGTCGGTTGCATCTGTGGGATTCCGATGAATCGATTGGGGAGTCTATTTATAGGTTTATGGGTAGGATTCTTGGGTTTCCTCTTCTTTCTCCATCAAGTATCTTGTCACTTTTGGCGTTTCTTATAGAATCCTCCAAACTACCTAAAACCTAGGATATTCTTGCTTGGAATCCTCTCCTGAAGCCATCTAAGCACTTTCTTTGCTTGCGCATACATTGTCTTGCGAGAAAATCGGGATCGAAGTCTCACTTCACCTGCTCCTTTCGCAATTCGGCTCAAGCTGGGTGACACACATGCACTTCTAGATCTTAGATCCAATGGCTCACATTATGTGTTCCATATAAAGGGAATTATAATTGAATTTGAAAATAAAATGACATTTAATGCATATTTCCCATTATCCTTTCACTTCAGGAATTAAACAAAATCAATATCTCTCAAACCGTACATCCTTTTAATCCCAAATTTTAAGGGAAACTCTTTAATGACTTATGTTACATGTGTGCAAAGTTTGGAACCGAAACTCAAAAACAAAAGAGACTTTTCTTCATATGCAAGCAATCCACTCAAAAGGCATATATTATGCAATTAAAATTCATATTTTCTCTTTCTTTCTCTTCAATTTTATTTATTTGGATTTCTTCTCATTATAAACCACAGGGAACCTAAAATTAATGAATAGTGGTCATCCATACCACTTTCTAGATAATTCCACACAATTCTCACATATGCACACAATTATCCTTTATTTCTTTTCCTTTTTCTTATTATGGGATTTCGTTGATCTCTTTTTTCCTTTTATATTTATTGGATTTATAAAATAGTATAAACAATGACTTCATGCATCCAAGGGAAATTTTCCAAAAAATCCATTCTTTGAAAACAAATCATACAATTTTCCATTCAAATTCCTTTAATCTGAAAAATTGCATTTCAATTCATTCAAGCAAAATTGAGGTTATAACATGTAGGGTGAGAGGATAGATCTAATCCTCATCATGTGATCCATTCCCCAGTTGACGGTGACCATCAATCCAGGTGCCAAGGATTTTAATAACAAAGGTATTTTTTCACCTCTACTTGGAAAATCAGAAAAGTAGCTAGAACTTACAGAATTCACTAAAAATCCATACTTTGGCCAAAAAAATACAAACAAGTAGTGTGTTTTGATTAGATTTTGTAAATGGTGTTAGGATTTGGGAGAGGCGGCAGTAGAGGGGTGGCTGTGGTGCCATCCACCTGAGCCGTCCTGCTAGCCAAAACTCGATTCCGATCATGGCACAACAAGTACACGATGACCCTGCTTCTTTCCTCCAGGTCAAGACCCGAACAAACCCTCCTATATGGACATTTCCGGGAAAAATATTATGGATGAACTTGCTAATCTAAGCATACATGTGGACAATACCATGAAGCCAGAAGACATCAAGGTGGATGTCAGTGGGACTATCCCCTCATTCACTATAAACCCTGATGCTATGGCGTCCCTATTAAGTCCAGGGAGATTTGCGGTCATCGTTAAAGATATAGGTGCCACCCTTAGCTTCAAGGCCCTAGAGAATCTAATCTAAGTCTTATGGCACCCTCACCATCCACATAAGATCATCGATTTAGAGCATGGTTACTACATTATCCAACTAACTAGTAATGAAGATTACATCTGAATCATGTCTGAAGGACCATGGATAGTTTTCGACAATTACTGATTAGTACAATCATGGTTTCATATATTCAGACCTTCCAAAGACTTTCTAAGAAAGTTGGTTGTATGGGCAAGGGTACCAGATATCCCTTTACATCTATTCCAAACTACACTGTTGGTAGGGATTGACAATGCAATCAGAAATTGATAAAGATTGACGTCACTACTGTGTAAGGACACAATGGAAAATTGGTAAGAATCACCGTTGAAGTATATATGACCAAGCCCCTCCTTTCTACTGTACTCATCAAAGGAGAACACCTTCATTTGGAATATGAAAATATCCCATCCATTTGTATGAAGTGCGGGTGGATTGGTCACCTGGAGGATAACTGCATGCATACTACACATTTGTCCCAGGAGGGTACCACCCCTTGCCAAACCAACCAACCTTCCTACACGATGAACATTCATGCAAAGAAACTAGAGAAAAGAACGATGAAGTCCAACGATAATCTGCCTCAAGACACCCCTCCAGAGACACAAAATATGGGAAAGGCATCCAAGGGAAAAGAACAATAATAGGAAACTGCTCAGGCGACTGACAACGATGGGTTTCAGCAAGTCCTTAGCAGAAACCAGAGAAAGAAATAGAAAGCCCAAGCAAGCACATCTGGGACTACCAATGTCACCCAGTCGAGTACCCTTGGGACCATTCATAGAGGGCAGACGGGCGTCATTGGTACACAAGCTAAAACTGTGTAAGACACCGATGTTACCCTAATAGAAGATGAAACTTCTGAGGGTCGCATCATCCCTCCAGCACTAGAGAACCCGTTTAGTTCTCTCAAAGACATTGCTACTTTTTGCACTGGAAACTTCAATCAAGGGGGAGTTCAATTGTGCAATTGTAGAGTGATTTACCAACATGTTCAACTCAGGCCCGACAGGGTATGGAAGAAGGGTAAGAGAACAAATAACTATGTTAGTGCAGAAAGTGTCAGTGGCAATTCCACGACAAAGAAATCTCTTGAATTCAAAGAGGAAGGAGTAGGGGCAATGGATGCCCAAGATGAGAAAATCTACATTGATGACAACCAGGTCATCAATGTGTCTTGATTGTCTCAACCCACATTCTTGCCCTAGTTATTTAATGAATCTCATCTGTTGGAATATTCAAGAAGCTTGCTCCCAGGATAAAATTAACTACCTCAAGTTCTTAAAAGCTTGAAATAACCTTCACATCTTGGCAATTCTAGAACCTAGGTGTAGTGAAGGCAATGCCCAAACCTTCATCAAAAAATTAGGCTTCTCATCCTCGCATAGAGTGGAAGCTCTAGGCTCCTCAGGAGGAATTTGGCTCCATTGGGAAGATCATCTATGTTCTATTGAGGTTATTCTGAGCCATCGTTAATTTATACACTATAGAGTTAACAATAGCGGGTACCTCATGGTGGTCTATGCTAGTCCCTTACCAACTAAACCCAACTTTCTCTAGAACTTCTTAGAATAACTAGCCAGTAGTATCACTGGTCCTTGGGTAGTCGTCGGGGATTTCAATACGATGCTCAATACCGTAGAGAAGAAAGGAGGTAAACCATTTGATCAAAGCTCGTGCAATAAATTTAACAATATTATAACATACTGGATCTTAGACCCCACCCTGGAAGTTTGACCTTTTGGGTTTAACCAAACAAGGTTGAGGTTAGAATGATCCTAATAATCTAATCCATGAATAATGTAATCTAATATTTCATAAAATTCATTTGATGATAATAAATGATAAAGAACTTAATTGATCAAGTAATTATGATAATGGGCCATTAGTGGGCCAAGTGACATAACTCATATATGAAAGTCTTAAAAGTTAAATCTAAGAAAACTATAATCATGTAGGTTCCATTTTCCATGGATCCATCCCAGTGTCAGTCCTAGTGCTAGATGGTGAAACGGGTTCTTCCTTAGTGGAAGCTCAGATTCGTATACTATTGAGTATACACATTCACAGGATTGGCAATGGGCCATACCCTGGTAGGAGTGCGGCTACGATTCGTAGATCAGTGATGTGACTCATTGCATACTTATGATGTTTCAAGGGATTGGCTATGGGCCATATCCTGTTAGAAGTGCGATTGCGGGTCATAGCTCATATTTACTAGCATTGTGCCTATATACCAAGGTAGGCTAGGTTGGTTTGCAGTTGACTGATATGTCTCTATGGTGTTTCTCTTGTGTTGACCAAGAGGTGTGGAGAGGTCATGGATTCTGGCTCTTCCATTGACCTTGTATGCACTGATTCCAACTTTGTAGTGGTTAGTTGGAGCATGAGTGGTATGCCTCATTTCCTTAGGGCATAATAAAAGACGTAACACAATTGTGTAGCATATTTGCATAGGGACAAATGCGAGTAACATTGGATGAGCCTTTTCCTTGCTTTGTATAGTTTAGTTGATAGAATATATACATGTTCTTCTTATTCCTTTTTTAGAATATTAACTATTTTGCTGCTCAGAGATAACTTCTTAGTTTCTTCACCTTCTTTATCTACGAAATACTTATCATTTAGTTGAACCTACTCATCTTGATAAATACTTTATATCTTATTTCTTAGTTATATGTGCTTTTATAGACGTTGGCAGAGAGCTATATGTATCGCTAGGACATTTGGTCTCACCCCTTGAGTTTCCACATCTTTTAGGTGGTCGTGCACAATGAGGTGGAGATCATGCAATTGAGGAAGACCAGCAGTAAGAGAAGTAGTTGATAAGGTTGGATGTGCTACTAGTATTTTGGTTTTAGAGTCCTAGATTTTGTCCCCATACACTCATGACTTTGGGGTTTTTCTCGATGTGTTATGTTGTTATGATATCAATACGAGGTTTTTTGGCCTGTGTGCCTTTGTTATATAGATATGGCAGATGTACATGTACATATATGTCATATATGTGGAACATGTTCCTAATGTAACAAGTTGATGATAGGAATGTTGAAAAACAATGATGTAAGCACCTTATGATATGTTATATGATGTAACTATCCTTTTTGTGGACTTATATGTAATAGGTTTGTGCTTATTATGCTTTTCTAAAATTGGTTTTAATTTCCTTTTTTTTGGTAATCCGCTTGCTTAATCCGCGTTTGGTTTTGAGTAATCTCATTTGTGGCACATCGGGGTGTCACAGTTTGGTTGGTATCAGATCTTTAGATTTTTTGAGTCTACATGGACCTAGGACTAGGGTTTGTGTCTATTCTAGTGTACTCCAGTCTATCTTGTAGTGACTTCTACTTATGAAGAAGAAGAAGAAGAAGAGTAGAAAAGAGGGTTGGAGAAAATGAAGAACACACTACAGAGAGCAGTGTTGTTGCACCTGTAGGTGATGCAAGGAGATAGGTAAGAGAAGATCAGTAAGGACCCTGACCTTCATTTTGGGCTTATCCCGTATGCTTTGCCTAAACCTTATGTTTAGTTGATTGCTAATCACCTCTAGTGGTGATTAAGGTTGCTCGTGCTTTGTTGAGAGTTGGAGGTGCTACTTGCAAATAACCCAAGTCTAGGGTTAATGAGCAATTGTTTCACCTTGAGAGGTGTTTCTCTCTCTCCTTGCTTCCTCTAGAGTTGAGAGGAAGGGTTGGGCTCATTGCTTGAGTTGCCTTGGGCTTGGTTGAGCCTTGTTGGGCCTTGTTTTTCCTTGTTTGGACCTTTCCTTGCCTTGTTAGACCTTGTATCGAGCAAGGGTTTGTTTGGGAGCCTTGTGTCAGCCATGAGGCTATGTCGGTCAAGAGAGTGTATCGCCCATGTGGTGTGTCATCCTTTGACCATCCTTGACCTTTGGCATCATTTGTGTCACCCTCTTGTGGACACTTGGTGCTTGATGCTTGCATGTGGCAAATGCCTTGGACATGTGGATGTGGCGAGATGAGAAGGTGGCATTGCCCACAGACAAGTGTCCCTAGGTGGGAAACACCTTGCCTTGATTTCTCCTTCACCCTCTTCTATATATGCCTCTCCTTTCTCTTACTTAGGATCCCTTTAGTTGGTGTTGCTTCCTTTCCTTCCTTGGTGGGCGACACAACTCCTTTGCAAGTTGGTGGCTGATCCTCCTCCTTCTCCTTGGAGTCTTCTTCTTCCTCTAGTGGTGGTCGAGCCCTAGGGTGACTTGTTCTTCTTCTTATGGTGAGCATCTTCCCTCTTTCCTGATCACCTTGTTCTTCTTCTTCTCTTTCTTGCTTGATCTTTGTCCATGGTGGTTACAAGTTTTGTTTCTCTTCTTGATGTGGCCGAAGGTGGTTCTTGAGCTTGGGAGCTTGGTGCTAGGAGCTTGGAGCTTTCTTAAGGTGGGTTACATAACTCCTAACCCTAGCTATACTACTTCCTTTTCTTGTTGCATGTTATGTTTCACCTTAATTGGCCATGTATCTTGTTGGATATTCTTCTTGTTAGATATGTTTCTTGCTCTAGTTGGTATCTTTGATCTTGTGGATATATGTTCATGTTATAGATGTGTTCTTGACCTTGGTGGATGAACCATATGTATAGAGTTTCTTGGGAAAACCTCCTTTCTCTCCATTTGGTCTTGAGAAGTGAGTTCGGCTCTAGTGGTATAAGCAACACTCCTCTCACTTGGTTGTTGAGAGGTGAGTCTATACTCTAGTTGCTTGGGAAACACTCTTCTCTCACCATGGATTTGAGAGGTGAGCCTTGGTTGGATGTTGACCTAGTAGAGGTTGGGAGATTGGCCGATATGGAAATGATCTATCATGTTGCCCAAGATATGTGATGGAGGTTGTGCAAAACCCCTCTCTCTTGATTGTTGAGAGGTGAGCCAACTCTCTTGATTTATTAGGGTTTTGATGATGGTGATCTTGATGTTAGTGATGACCAAGCCGAGATGAACCTTTGTGCATTATACGATACACCTTTGTGGTGATGTTGCCCGATACCCCTCACCTTGGGTTTATCTTTGGCCGTTATGGTCATGTTGAGTTTGGTTGGCTTTGTGCCTGATATGACCATCTTGATCTTGTTGGTGACCTTGGGCGATATGCCTTGACCGAGATGACCGTTTCTCCTAATAGGTGTTACCCCTTGGCCGATATGGTGATTAGTTGTTATCTTTTTAGGTTCCTTTGTTTTGTGCCTTGGGCAACACAGGTTGGTAAGATTGCTGCCTGATATAGTGTTGTGTGGTGAAACCCTAGTGCTTGCCTTAGTGGTGGTCAATATGGTGTGCTTGATCTTGCTGGATGATAAGCTTCCTTGAGGTTCCCTTGTATCGTTTGGTGATGTGTACATGGTGGGTGTTATAGTGTTGGCTTGGGCGCCACGATCTTGGCCGTTGCAGTGGTGAGATGGTTGCCCGATACAACCCTAACCCTAGCTATCCGATAGGGTCTTAGTCGACACAACTAGCTATCTGATGCACACATAGCTCAGTTGCATGATACACCTCCTGACCCCAGTTGACATGTTACCTTGGTGGCACGACATCCCATAGGCCTTGTTGACCGATACACACTTGTGTTTGAGTTGCCCGACAGATGTGGCTAAGTGCCTTGGCCGATAGGCCTTTAGTGAGGGTTGTTACCCTGCTCGATACCACCTGTGGTAAGGGGCGTGCTACCAGTCACACTTTTAGTGAGGGTAGCTGGTACCTTTAGTGAGGGTTATGCTTAACCTGGAAACCCTAGCTAGTGATGTGTTGTCTTGTAATTGCACCTATGTTGTTGATATTATATGGTTGATGGGTTGTGAACTAGTGCTATGCTTGATGCTTAAAGATAATGTTAGATCAGATAACAAGATACTTGTTTATGTTTATAAGATAAATGGCATAAGTGGATGCTTATAATGTAATTGATACATTTGTATTGTAACGACCCCGCCTCCCGGTAACCCCCAATTAAGGGATACCCGAAGGTCAGAGCCGTTATTCAATTAAAAGGATCAAAGGTTCGACAAATAATCAATAATAATTATGAAATTCTACTAACTAATTGGAATTTGGTATAAAATTAAAACTTTACTTACCTTTGAAAACTTTGGAAATCTATCTATCTAGAGCTTGAATTATTCTATCCAATCCTCCTTGCACTTGATTTCTTATTTCCACAATGTGTCACTTTACTGTTTGTTCTTTCAATTGTTGTTCCTAAAACGCCGACAAACAAAATGTCGGTCAGTATATCGAAATATACTGGTATGTGGGAACAACCAAAATCTTGCAAATATGGCTAACAATTTAATAATCACAATCAAATTATTCAACAAGCCAATTTACATTTTCGACGTGTCATTCTCCACCGCTTTTGCCCTAACCCTGGCATACCCCTCTAGGGTTTCTGTTTTGCCATTGACTTAAGGCCACCTTCTCAATCCTGAGCTTGGTGCCTGGAAGTCACCTCTCATGGTGCTCCATAGTCATGCATCATAGACCACCTTCTCATTCCCGAGCTTGGTGTCTGGGGTCACCTCTCATGGTGCCCATGGGTCTACCCTCCTGGGCCTGACCTTTATGGCATCTTCCATCAGGGTGGCATGTAGGTGCGAGAATACACATTTCTTTATAATTGTGATAACCATTGTGACTTTATAATTTTGCAAGTATGAACATCCAACTGTTTAGATTGCATTCAATACGAGGAAACATTCAGAAAACCCTCAGGAAACTAATGCGATTAGCCATAATTAACCACATACCTGATCCAGAGCAACTTGATTGTCCAAGCAATAAGGATAAAGAACAAGCAACAAGCAATCAACAATATCCTGAAATTAATGCATGGGATCCAAGTGTTATAGTTTATCCAGAACATTCTAAATCTAGACTTGGATTCTACCTTAGTCTTTCTAGGCCACTTTTAGGGTTTACATTGCAATTAGGGTTTCCCTTCATCTTTTACTATTTTAAACCCTAATTTAACGCAATTGATTACAAAACCTAATTATCTCAACACCTAATCCTTAATTTCGGATTAAAGGCATAATTAACCATTAAATAAGTCCATTAAGCCTCTTCTACATTGAAGCTACAATTTTCATCCTTTTAATATATAACAACATCACTATGCTTATTTATCGTCAATTCATAGTTCACTATGATTGAATTCACATACGAACTCTATTCATCATTAATCCCATCTTGATTCATTCAAAAACCCTAATTTCTATATTAAGTTTATTTATTCACAAATTAAGAACTTTAATGCTTGAAATAGCTTATAACCATGAAAACTCAGTTCTATACATGAAATCGAATAATTAAAGCCATTAGTAGTCCTAATCACCAACATTAGGGTTTCAAGGCCCATTAAAGTATTATTCATTCACATTAAACTTGAAATTAACTAAGTACATGCACAGTTCATTATTTTTGTTCCTAATGTGCCCTTTCATCATTAACAGGTTAATACCAACTCTAATCATCCATTAAATGCTTATAAATATATTATTCATTTCAAAATGGTGTTCTTTAAACATTAATACATTAAAGTTGACATCTTCCATTACTTTTCAAATTGCAATCAGAATTATGCTTCAAATATATTTTTATTGCATTCCTTGAGTTCTCCTGATCAAAATTCATGTATAATGTGCATCTATCCGAGCTACAGTTATCGAGATATGAATTTCGTAAGGTTTACCTTTTTGGACCAATCACAGAGCGCCACATCACCTCTATCTCCATGCAAAACTGCGATTTGGAAAACATAACGCATTTACTAATGTACCCCCGTGTAAGTCGTCGCTTCTTTACACCTCGTAGGGGTAAAAACGTCCAACACGCACATGTCATCTTCAACCTCTCGACGGCGCCCCAGCAGCCGCCCTAGATGCCTTGGCACGACTCCTGCTCCTCCCCTACGGCCCGAGCATCACCGTCCATGGCCGCCCCGACCTCTCTGCTCCTTGGCGTACACAAGGCGCCCTCTTGACATGACCTAAGTGGCCAAACTCGAGCGCGAAGAGGCCCACAATTGCAGTTGCATTTTTTGCAGTTTGCATACTCAAGACTGGAGTTGCGCGGCGCCAGAGGCATTGGGTTGGTAGACGATCTGATCAGGGTTGTCGTGGAAGTGTCTAGCCTCCAACCAGATGACTCCCCAGCCCCTGGTTTGCTCCAGGGTTTCTCTACCCTCCAAGACTAGGGTTTTCATGAAAAAGAAGACGGAGAGGAGAGAGAGACGCAAGGGAACCTTCTTGGGCTCGTCCAGAGGGTCTACCCTTTTATAGAGGAGGGTGGTCATGCCCCAGCATGCTTTCCTACGAAGGAATAAAGCCTAATCATAATAGGAATTATTTTCCTTCACTAATAAGAAAGTTTCTCTCTCTCTCATATTTCTTTATTATTCCTTCTCCCTTTGATATTAGGATTTCGAAAATCCTTTCTCTTATTATCATAGTTCTTGCATTTTAATCCACTAACCCCGAAATTATATTTCCTTTTGTTGAAACAATACTTCTTTTTAACAATACCTCATAATTCATTAATTATGTATTCCCATTATTCCTTTATTTTGCAATTTTGGTATTTTCTCTTTCTTTCCTCTTTATTGGGACTCCTTGGATCCCAAGAAACTCTATTATTTTGAAATCCTTTTTATTGGATACTCATTCTCCTTCTAGATGCATCTAAATGCATTATTCTTCATTATCTTTTTTATTTCTTATTATAATATTTCTTTTTGAGGATTTCTCTTTTATTTTCCTCATTAGTATTCCTTTTATCATTAGGAATCCTTGGAATACGAAATTCCGCTAAGGATAACTCAATTGTACCTCTTTTTACTTATTTTCCACATTTTACCATTGTTTTCAATTTCTTTCTTAACAAAGAAATACTTAATTGATCTTTTCTTTTCTTTTTGCATTATCTTTGCAACTTTGGACTCCTTGGGACCCAAGGAACCCATGTGGCATGAAATCCATCTTTAAGTTCTTTAGCTTCTAGAGGTTTCCACATTAATTGAATTTCCTTGTTATTGGGCCCAATAGCCAATAAAGCCCACAACACAATCATCAAGGCTATTGTAAACGAAATTCATTTATTCAAAACAAATTATATCTTTATTTGTTCAAATATCTTTTCTGTGAGAAATTACATTTCTCACCCAAATGAATACAAAATTGGGGTTGTAACATGTATGCCACATATTATTATAGTCATGATATGCACATCTACAATCCTAATGACATAATAATCAGTAAGATCTATGTCTAGTGATTTTGAGTTATCTCTATTGATGTGCATACTAACTATGCAGGTGTATCAGGTGAATTCATAGCCAGGTAAGAGCTATGAGGTATATGTGTTTGAATAACGCTGCATAATGATAATTCTTGTTGATGAGATAACATGCATCACCGGTATGATGAGATAGGTCTGAGGACCTGATGAGGGTTGAGTGCCCAGTGAGGTGTTATCCTCTTGATGTTGAGATGAGGGATTGTTATCCCAGGTGATGATGTAAGATGATGATGCCATGGGAGGCAGTGGCTTCCTGTGATGAGGGATTGAGATCCCAGGATAATGTGATGGTGACAGTAATAATGTAATTTAATGTTATGTACATTTTACAACTTGGTTGCCTCGACAATCCACTTAAAATATACTAATTAATTACAATAGAACTTATCATGTAGTTTGCCTTGGACATAGATCCATCATCATCAGTAGATGGTGATGGTGAAATAGGTTCTCCTGCAGGTTAACCTGAAAGCACATATTGTTGAATATGTGTGGTTTCTCCTAGCTGAAAATGAAGAGGATTAGAGTGCAACTTTGGTTGTAGACTCCAGAGCACAGTTTCAGGCTCGTGGCTCAATATGTTGGAGCATGGTGAATAGGCCCATGGCTCAGGATGTGTGATAAGAGAGCATGAATGCATTCATGGCTCAGAGCACAGTGAACATGCCCATGGCTCAGTTTCACTAGCATTGATACCTGTATCGAGGTGGGCTAGGCAGAGGGAAGCCTGACCCTGTGGCTGAGGCCACTTAAGCATGAGACTGCAGTCCTACTTATTTTGCACTCGTACACTAACCTCGAGGTGGTGAGGTCATGGAGTCCGACTCTTCCATCGACCTTTTATGGCACTGGCTTGGGTTTCACAACCAAAGGTTGGATTTGAGCGGTACGACTCACTTCCTCAGGGCATAATAATACATAATCTAGCCGAATAGTATTTATTGCTTAAGGCAAAACACGGAACATTGGTTGAGGCATTGCTTGTGTAGTTGATCTTGTTATACCTTGCAGTTACGTATACGTTCCTTATGTTATGTGGTAAGATCTTATAAATATTATCTTGTCAATCATGTTCCATAAAGAAAATCAGGTTATATGCCTCTCGGGTATCTTGGTAAGTTTGATAATATAGCAAGACCTGCTCAGTATGTTGCTCATATAATCTATTTATATTAGTTATTTGCTTTACCTGCTTTAGCCTTCTTTGGAGTTTTATAGTTTCGGCAGGGAGTTATGTTTCTCACTGGGACTGGGTGTCTCACCCCGTTGGTTTACCACCTTTTTAGGTGATCGCGTCAGATGTGGTGGTGGTCATGAGGTTGTGGCTGAGCAGTAAGAAGAAGAGTAGTAGAAGGCAAGAGATGGACATGCTGCTGTTTTGATGGTTTTGTAATAGAGTCCTAGAGTCATCCTTGTACTCTCAGGTCCCCAAAGGCATTTTGATGATTTTTTACGATGTATAACTGATGTAGAGTGTATATCCTATTGATATCCTGATGTGGTCCATTATGTATGTATAAACATGTGATGAACTCTGGTGCTGATAGGACAGCTGGTTCCTTTAAGCTGTGGACATATATCAAAGCTTGTAAATGTTTATATAACATGTTTCCTTGCAGGATGAGGATTTGGATGTAATAGTTCTCTTTTATCTATTTACCGCAATCGGTTTTAATTAACCTGTGTTTTTGGTAACATGTGGATTATGGTGTTTCTGCACGTTTTCGTGTGACGTCTCGTTGTCTGTATGATAGCGGGATGTCACAAAAAGTTTTGGTATCAGAGCTCTAGGTTCGCTGAGTCTACATGGATCTAGGACTAGGTTTGCGTCTATTCTTGTGAGATTTTCATATTTTCTTACAATAATCTTCTGCCCTCAGTGGAAGAAAAAGCTCAAAGATGTCTGGAAACCATAAAGAACATGATGTCGAGAGCAGCGAGGGTGCATCAGTTGATGGAGCTAGAGTGCATGCACATGAAGATCGGGTGCCTGAGGTCCCCCAACTTGACCCAGCCATTCTCGAAAACCCTGCCTACCAATAGCTTATGGGGAAGTTGATGGCTACGATGAATCTCATGGTACAGAGATTTCCAGTGCCTCCTTCGAGAGTACAGGCTCCCCATGGTGAAACATCGGGTATTGGGAAGACCTTCGAGCGGCTTCACCGAGTCAGAGCTTCGGATTATGCTGGAACGGCTGATCCAGTGGATGCAGATTTGTGGCCAATAGGTCTTAAGAAGGCCTTTCGGATCCTCAACATCCCCAAAGCAGACAAAGTCAAGCACGTTGTCTACCTTCTGAAAGGTAGTACTGGCCACTGGTGGGTCATCAAGGAGGAGAAGAGACCCGATGAGGTGATCGGTTGGGAGGTTTTCTGATGAGAGTTCATCAGTAGATACTTTCTGACGATGTATCTGGACGAGAAGATCAATCAGTTCGAGCATCTGCGCCAAGGAACGATGACCATCACCAAGTATGAAGCCAAGTTCATGGACTTGCTGGGGTTTTGTCCTCACATGGCAGTGACAGATGATGAGCGGATCAGACAGTTTGAGAAGGGTCTGAGCGCAGAGTTGACAACACCTGCTACTGTGTTGGACAACTGGGAGTAGTTTGCCAAATTTGTGGAGTCTGTCTAGAGGATAGAATGGTCAGTCAGGGAGAAGAGAGAATCCATGACTAAGAAGAGGCATGCTCAGTTTCAAGGGCAGAGGCCTGGTGGTTTTAAGAAGCCAAGGTTTTCAACACCTTCTGGGTTAAGAGGTTCTAGTGCACCATCACAGTGGTCCCCAAGTAAGGGAAGAGGATATGGTTCTTCACCATCGAAGGCACATAGTACATCTTCATTGGCAGTGACATGGCTGTCTAGGCCACAACAACGAGACCATTCATGTCATCTTTGTGGCCAGATCGGGCATTGGAGGTCAAACTACCCAAGGAAAGATGTTGAAGTGACACAGCAGCCGAGGCAGAATCAGCAAGGGTCAGATAGATAGTAGCCCATTGGTAGCAGAGGGAGAGGACACAGTCAAGCGTCACAAGTGGGATCATTTGCCCAAGTAAGCAGAGGATGTGGACAGCAAGCAACGACTCAATTCTATACTATGAGTCACCCGAAGGTGATAGTCAACCCACGAGTGGTTGCAGGTCAGATGGAGTTATTTCATTCTGATTTGTCCTCTTCTTGTTTTATATCTGTTTTGGTTGACCTGGGTGCTATGCACTCTTTTATTGCACATTCTATGCTTGATAGCTGTCTTCTGCTGTTAGTTGTAAGAAAGATAGCTTGTTGTTAGAAACCCCTCTTGATGGTTCCTCGATGCTTCGAGAGGAGTGCCCATCTTTTGTTCTATCTTTTTTGGGACACAATATACAAGTGGATCTTCTACCACTTGATATGCACAGATTAAATGTGATCCTTGGGATGGATACCTTAGAGAAGTATAAGGTTGTGTTGGACTATGGTTCCAAGCAGGCAGTGTTTGATGACAGTGGAGAGAAGTGGGTCTTCCAAGGAGATATGAAGATTCTTCCAATGTGCTTAGTGTCAGCGATGGTGGCAGAGAAGTTGTTGTGGCAAGGATGTAAGGTGTTCCTAGCTCACATTGTGGATACCAAGGCAAAACGTCCCAGCCTTTTGGAGGTGCATGTTGTCTGAGAGTTTGTGGACATGTTTCCAGATGAGTTCCCCGGTGTTCCCCCACCTTAAGAGATTGATTTTGAGATCAATCTGGTGTCAGGAACGCAGCCAGTTACTCAGATACCATACATGATGGCTCCAGCTGAGATGGCAGAGTTGAAGAAGTAGTTACATGAGATGTTGGATAAAGGTTTCATCAGATCGAGCACATCACCTTGGGGTGCTCCAATCCTGTTTGTAAAGAAGAAGGATGGGTCGATGCGGTTGTGTATAGATTATTGGTAGTTGAACAAAGTCATGATCAAGAACAAGTACCAGTTACTGAGGATAAATGATCTATTTGATCAGTTGTGTGGTGCTACAGTGTTCTCAAAGATAGATCTATGGCCTGGATATCATCTATTGAGGATTAAGGATGAGGACATACCAAAGTCAGCATTTAGGATGAGGTATGGTCACTTCGAGTTTGTGGTTATGCCGTTTGGGCTAACCAATGCACCTGCTACTTTCATGGATCTGATGAACAGGGTGTTCTGTCCATTTCTAGATTAGTTTGTTGTAGTTTTTATAGATGACAACTTTATCTACAGTCGGGACAGTCAAGAGCATGAATAACATCTTCAACAAGATTTGACTCTTCTTTGCCAACATCAGTTGTATGCCAAGTTTAGTAAGTGCGAGTTCTAGTTGAAAGAAGTGACTTTCTTAGGTCATGTGATATCTGCAGAAGGAGTCAGAGTGGACCCTAAGAAGGTGGAGTCAGTTATAGATTGGGAGCAATCGAAGACGTTGATAGAAGTTCATAGTTTTCTGGGTTTAGCAGGATACTACTGATGGTTTATAAGGAACTTCAGTGTAATCGCATTACTGTTAACAAAGTTGACCTGGAAGGATGTACCTTTGGTTTGGAATGATCGTTGTCAGCAAGCTTTCCAAGGTTTGAAGGAGAAGCTGACTAGTACTCCAATATTGGTGTTTCCAAAGCCTAGGAAGGGCTATGTTGTTTTCTGTGATGCTTCCAAGAAAGGCTTAGGATGTGTGCTGATGCAGGAAGATCATGTGGTTTCTTTTGCTTCGTGAAAACTTAAGAAACATGAGGAGAACTATCTGACACATGATTTGGAGTTGACAGCGGTGGTTCATGCATTGAAGATTTGGAGACACTATCTTTATGGGGAAGTGTGTCCGATCTTTACAGATCATAAGAACTTGAAGTACATCTTCTCGCAAAGTGAGCTGAACATGTGACATCGTCGCTGGATGGAGCTAATCAATGATTATGACTGCACCATTGAGTATCATCCTGGTAAGGTAAACATGGTAGCTGATGCGCTTAGCAGAAAGTCTCCTTCTTCTCACTCCATGAAGAAAGCACAATTGAGTTCTTTGGTATGCCATAGATGGGATATGTTTATCTCCTTGCGACAGATGAATGTGCAAATGGAAGTTTCCTTGCTGGCAGGACTGTTGGCACTGATACAAGTAAAGTTTATGCTGAGACAACAAATCAAAGACGCACAGCAGACAGATGCTTCAGTTCAGTTGATCAGATCAGAGTTCGGCTGTGAAAAGTGTGATGGGTTCCATGAGTCTGAGGATGGACTAGTTTTTTATCATGGTAGGATGTTGGTCCCCGATGTTGATGATATGAGAAAGCTATTGCTCGAGGAAGTGCACACATAAATGTATGCTATGCATCCAAGAGTCACCAAGATGTATCACATTCTGAAGGACCTGTATTGGTGGCATGGATTGAAGAGAGATGTAGCTGCGTTTGTGGCAAGGTGAGCGGTATGCCAGCAAGTTAAGGCTGAGCATCAGAAGCCGGCAGGTACGTTGCAACCCATGCCGATACCGCAGTGGAAATGGGATCATATAACCATGGATTTTGTGGTTGGTCTATCAAGGACAGCTAAGAATCATGATTCCATTTGGGTGATAGTGGACAGATTGACGAAGTCTGCCCATTTCATACCTGTAAAGACAACGTATACAGTAGAGAAGCTTGCTCAGGTGTATGTAGATGAGATAGTGCATTTGCACGGCGTGCCCACAACGATAGTTTCTGACAGAGGTCCCCAGTTCATGAGTCATTTCTGGGAACAATTGCACAAAGCGTTGGGAAATGCAGTTGAGGTTCAGCACTGCTTTCCACCACAGACAGATGGGCAGTCTGAAAGGACTATTCAGACTTTGGAGGATCTTCTCCGAGCTTGTGTTTTGCATTTCCTAGGCAGTTGGGGCGTTCATCTCAGCTTGATAGAGTTTGCCTACAATAATAGTTACCAAAAGAGCATTGACATGGCTCCTTATGAGGCTCTATATGGAAGGAAGTGCATATCTCCTTTATGTTGGTATGAGTCTGGCGAGTATCAGCTTTTGGGTCCTGAGTTTGTTTAGCAAACAACAGAGAATATCAGAGTGATACAACAACAGTTGAAAACGGCACAAGATAGACAAAAGTCTTATGCAGACAATCGTCGATGACCTATAGAGTTCCAGGTGGGAGACAAAGTGTATCTTAAGGTCTCTCCATGGAAATTCATGCTAAGGTTTGGTCGAAAAGGTAATATGGCACCCAGGTATATGTGGTCATACCCAGTAATAGCATGTGTTGGCAAGTTATCTTATAAGTTAGAGTTGCCACCAGAGTTGCACAGGATACATCCAGTGTTCCATGTCAGCATGCTGAAGAAAAGTCATCCAGACATAGGGACAATAATACATCCAATTGAGGTTGAGCTTGATGAAGATTTGACCTATGAAGAAGGTCCAGTGATGATCCTTAATAGAAGAGTCAAGAAGCTGAAGAGGAAGGACCTAGTTCTTGTGAAAGTTCTTTGGCATCATCGTTGCATTGAGGAATCCATGTGAGAGCTTGAGGAAGAGATGAGGAGGAAGTATCCCTCACTTTTCTCTTCGGATTTTGAGGGTGAAATCCATTTGTAGTGGTTTATGGCTTGTAAGGACCCTGACCTTCATTTTGGGCTTATCCTGTCTGATTTGCCTAAACCTTGTGTTTAGTTGCTTGCTAATCACCTCTAGTGGTGATTAAGATTGCCCGTGCTTTGTTGAGAGTTTGAGGTGCTACTTGCAAATAACCCAAGTCTAGGGTTGATGACCAAGTTTGTCACCTTGAGAGGTGTTTCTCTTTCTCCTTTCTTCCTCTGGAGTTGTGAGGAAGGGTTGATCTCATTGTTTGAGTTGCCTTGGGCTTGGTCGAGCCTTGTTGGGTCTTGTTTTGCCTTGTTTGGGCCTTGCCTTGCCTTGTTGGACCTTGTATCGGGCAAGGCTGTATTTGGGAGCCTTGTGTCGGCCATGAGGCTATGTCGGGCAAGAGAGTGTATCACCCATGTGGTGTGTCATCCTTTGACCATCCTTGACCTTTGGCATCATTTGTTCACCCCCTTGTGGACACTTGGTGCTTGATGATTGCATGTGGCAAATACCTTGGACATGTGGATGTGGCGAGATGAGAAGGTGGCATTACCCATGGACAAGTTTCCCTAGGTGGGAGACACCTTGCCTTATTTTCTCCTTCGCCCTCTTCTATATATGCCTCTCCTTTCTCTTGCTTAGGATCCCTTTAGTTGGTGTTGCTTCCTTTCCTTCCTTGGTGGGCGACACATCTCCTTTGCAAGTTGGTGGTCGATTCTTTTCCTTCTCCTTGGAGTCTTCTTCTTCCTCTAGTGGTGGTCGAGCCCTAGGGTTTCTTCTTCTTGTGGTGAGCATCTTCCCTTTTTCCTTAGCACCTTCTTCTTCTTCTTCTTCTTCTCTTTCTTGCTTTCTCTTAGGCCATGGTGGTTACAAGTTTTGTTTCTCTTCTTGAGGTGGCCGAAGGTGGTGCTTGATCTTCGGAGCTTGGTTCTAGGAGCTTGGATCTTACTTAAGGTGGGTTACATAATTCCTAACCCTAGATATACTACTTCCTTTTCTTGTTTCATGTTATGTTTCACCTTGATCGGCCATGTATCTTGTTGGATATGCTTCTTGTTAGATATGTTTCTTGCTCTAGTTGGTATCTTTGATCTTGTGGATATATGTTCATGTTATAGATGTGTTCTTGACCTTGGTGGCCGAACCATATGTATAGAGTTTCTAGGGCAAACCTCCTTTCTCTCCATTTGGTCTTGAGAAGTGAGTTCGGATCTAGTGGTATAGGAAACACTCCTCTCACTTGGTTGTTGAGAGGTGAGTCTACACTCTAGTTGCTTGGGCAACACTCTTCTCTCACCATGGATTTGATAGGTAAGCCTTGGTTGGATGTTGACCTAGTAGAGGTTGGGAGCTTGGCCGATATGGAAATGATCTATCATGTTGCCCGAGATATGTGATGGAGGTTGTGCAAAACCCCTCTCTCTTGATTGTTGAGAGGTGAGCCAACTCTCTTGATCTATTAGGGTTTAGATGATGGTGATCTTGAGGTTAGTGATGACCAAGCCGATATGAACCTTTGTGCCTTGCATGATACACCTTTGTGGTGATGTTTCTCGACACCCCTCACCTTGGGTTTAGCTTGGGTCGTTATGTTCATGTTGAGTTTGGTTAGCTTTGTGCCCGATATGACCATCTTGATCTTGTCGGTGACCATGGGTGATATTCCTTGACCAAGATGACTCTTTCTCCTAATAGTTGTTATCCCCTTAGCCGATATGGTGTTTAGTTTTTATCTCTATAGGTGCCTTTATTTTGTGCCTTGGGCGACAGAGGTTGGTAAGGTTGCTGCCCGATATAGTGTTGTGTGGTGAAACCCTAGTGCTTGCCTTAGTGGTGGTCGATATGGTGTGCTTGATCTTGTTGGACGATAAGCTTCCTTGTGGTGCCCTTGTATCATTTGGTGATGTGTACATGGTGGGCATTATAGTGTTGGCTTGGGCACCACAATCTTGGCCATTGTAGTGGTGAGATGGTTGCCCGATAGAACCCTAACCCTAGCTAGCCGATAGGGTCTTAGTCGACACAACTAGCTTCCCGATGCACACATAGCTCAGTTCCACGATACACCTCCTGACCCCAGCTGCACGATGCTTTCATGTTACCCTGGTGGCATGACATCCCATAGGCCTTGTTGACCGATACACTCTTGTGTTTGAGTTGGGTGACAGATGTGGCTAAGTGCCTTGGCCGACAGGCCTTTAGTGAGGGTTGTTACCATGCTTGATACCACCTGTGGTAAGGGGCGCACTACCCGTCACACTTTTAGCAAGGGTGGCTGGTACCTTTAGTGAGGGTTATTCTTAACCTAGAAACCCTAAATAGTGATGTTTTGTCTTGTAATCGCACATATGTTGTTGATATTATATGGTTGATGGGTTGTGAACCAGTGCTATGCTTGATGCTTAAAGATAATGCTAGATCAGATAACAAGATACTTGTTTATGTTTATAAGATAAATGGAAGTGAATACTTATGATTCAATAACCATAATGTAATTGATACATCTTTATGCCTCATATGATTATAATCATGACATGCACATCTGCAACCCTAATGACATAATAATCATTAAGATCTATGTCTGGTGATTTTGAGTTATCTCTCTTGATGTGCATACTAACTATGCAGGTGTATCAGGTGAATTCATATCCAGGTAAGATCTATGAGGTATATGTGTTTGAATAATGTTGCATCATGATAATTCTTATTAATGAGATAACATGCATCACCAGTATGATGAGATAGGTCTGAGGACCTAATGAGGGATGAGTGCCCAATGAGGTGTTATCCTCTTGATGATGAGATGAGGGATTATTATCCCATGTGATGATGTAAGATGATGATGCCTTGGGAGTCAGTGGCTTCCTGTGATGAGGGATTGAGATCCCAGGATAATGTGATGGTGACATTAATAATGTAATTTAATGCTATGTACATTTTACAACTTGGTTTCCTCAACAATCTACTTAAAATATACTAATTAATTATAGTGGAACATATCCTGTAGTTTTCCATGGCCATAGATCCATCATCATCAGTAGCTGGTGATGGTGAAATAGGTTCTCCTACGGGTTAACCTGGAAGTGCATATTGTTGAATATGTGTGGTTTCTCCTAGCCAAAAATGAGGAGGATTAGAGTGCAACTTCAGTTGTAGACTCCAGAGTGTGGTTTCAAGCCCATGGCTCAATATGTTGGAGCATGGTGAACAAGCCCATGGATCAGAATTTGTGATAAGAGAGCATGAATGCGTTCATGGCTCAGAGAATGGTGAACATTCCCGTGGCTCAGTTTCACTAGCGCTGATACCTATACTGAGGTGGGCTAGGAAGAGGGTAGCCTGACCCTGTGGATGAGGCCACTTCAGCATGAGACTACGGTCCTGCTTGTTTTGCACTCGTGCACTGACCACGAGGTGGTGAGGTTGTGGAGTCTAGAACTTCCATTGACCTTTTATGGAACTGGCTTGGGTTTTGCAACCGAAGGTTGGATTTGAGCAGTATGGCTCACTTCCTCATGGCATAATAATACGTAATCCAGCCGAATAGTATTTATTGCTTAAGGCAAAACATGGAACATTGGTTGAGGCCTTGCTTGTGTAGTTGATCTTGTTATACCTTGCAATTACTTATACATTCCTTATGTTATGTGGTAAGATCTTATAAATCTTATCTTGTCAATCATGTTCCATAAAGAAAATCAGGTTATATGCCTCCTAGATATCTTGGTAAGTTTGATAATATAGTAAGACCTACTCAGTATGTTGCTCATATAATCTGCTTATATCAGTTATCTGCTTTACCTTCTTTATCCTTCTTTGGAGTTTTATAGTTTCGGTAGGGAGTTATGTTTCTCGCTAGGACTGGGTGTCTCACCCCATTGGTTTACCACCTTTTTAGGTGATCACATCAGACGTAGTGGTGGTCGTGATGTTGTGGCCGAGCAGTAAGAAGAAGAGCAATAGAAGGTAAGAGATGGACATGCTGCTATTTTGATGGTTTTGTAGTAGAGTCCTAGAGTCATCCCTGTACTCTTAGGTCCCCAGAGGTGTTTTGATGATGTTTTATGAAGTATAGCTGATGTAGCTTGTATATCCTACTTCTGGACTGATGTGGCCCGTTATGTATGTATAAATAAGTGATGAACTCTGGTGCTGACAGGACAGCTGGTTCCTTTAAGTTGTGGACATATATCAAGGCTTGTAAATGTTTATATAACATGTTTCCTTGTAGGATGAGGATCTGGATGTAATAGTTCTCTTTTATCTATTTACCATATTCAGTTTTAATTAACCCGTGTTTTCAGTAACATGTGGATTATGGTGTTTCTGCACTTTTCGCGTGACGTCTCGTTGTCTGTATGATAGCGGGATGTCACAAGATCGGGTTCCAGATGCTCTCCAATTTGACCCATCCATGCTGGAAAACCATGTCTTTTAGTCTATATTTGGGCAGTTCATGGCAATGATGATGCACATGGCAGACAGGATGCCCGTACCACATCCTAGGACAGTTGTTTCTAGTTTTGACTCCCCGATCTCGAGGAAGACCTATGAAAGGTTGAGGCATGCTGGGGATGTGGAGTACGCTGGTATGATGAATCTAGCAGATGCTGACCTTTGGTTTATGAGCTGGAGAAGGCCTTTAAGATCCTCAACATCCACGAGGCTGACAAAGTGAAGCATGTTGTATACCTTTTGAAGAAGAGTGTTTTCCATTGGTGGGCCATTGAGGAGGAAAAAGGCCAGGTGTTGTGATCAGTTGGGAGGAGTTATGGCGTGAGTTCATCAGTAGGTACCCTACTCAGACGTATATTGATGAGAAGATCAACCAGTTTAAGATAATTCAACAAGGATCCATAATGTTCTACGAGTATGAGGCAATGTTTATAGAGTTGTTGAGGTTTTGTCCTCACATGGATGTGACAGATAAGGAGATGATCTAAAATTTTGAGAAGGGGTTGAGTACAGAGCTGACGCCGCCAGTGGAAAGCTTAGAGAATAGGGAGCATTTCTCCACATTTGTGGAGTCTGTCAGGAGGATAGAATGGTCAGTGGTTGTGAAATGTGAGAAGGGTGCCAAGAAGAGACTGACATAGTACTAGTGACAGTCATCAAGAAGCTTTATGGAACCTAGGTTTTCTGCACCGCCAACATAGTAGAGGTGTAGTGCACTAACACATTAGTCACCAAGTAAGGGAAGAAGCCATAACTTTCCACCTGCTGGAGCTAGGCCACTTTACAAGACCATGACTTGTCATAAGTGTGGGAAGGTGGGACATCTGAGGCAAGAGTGTCCAGTGAATGGTGATGAGGTGACTTAGTAGTTGAGGCAGAGCCATCAGGGCTCACAAAGGTAGTAGTTTAACAATGGAGGAAGTCAAGGATGTGGATAGGAATCACAGGCTAGTTCATCTGGACAGGTGACGGCTAGGTTTTACTCCTTGAGTCAGCCATAAGGAGAGGCCAACCCATGAGTAGAGACAAGTCAGATGGAGTTATTTCATTCTGATATGTCTTCATCTTGCTTTAGACCTTTCTTGGTTGACCCGAGTTCTAAGCACACTTTTAATTACCGAATGTGATTGGTGGTTGTTCTTTTCCTATTAGTCTTAGATGTGGGAGCTTGAGGAAGAAATGTGTAGAAAGTACCTATCTCTTTTCACTTGGAATTTTGGGGTTGAAATCCTTGTTAGGGGTTTATGGCTAGAAAGACCCCTAACCTATGTTTTGGGGATAACCATGTTTGTTTTGGCTTTATTAATTTCTTAGAACCTTGCTCTAATCCTTTGAGATGCTTTTAGAGCTTGTGGAGAGCTTAAGTCTCTAGTTTGAGCTTGTTTGGATGATGTTTGTGCTTTATGTGTTTATTTTGTGTCAAATTGCAATTTACCCATTTGTGAGGGTTATCTTGCAATTTTCAATTCTCTCTCTTGGTTTTATTATAGAGAGTGTGGTGCTTTGGGGTGCCTAGTTTGGGCCTTGGATGAGTGATGCCATCTCTTGAGGTGATTAGGGTTTCTAGGGTTTGGTTGGTTTCGACTTTGATGTGCTTTGTTGTGTTCTCGACCTTGTCTCAACCTTGAGGGGTGTTTTGGGTGTTTCTCAATTGAGACACCTTCCTTGGGTGTGTCTTGTCTTGACCATGGTAGTTTGAGGTGCTTTCTTTTGAGATAGTTTGTCCTTTGCGAAGTGTCTCGACCTAGTGTGCATGGTGACCTTTTGTCTCGACTGGGTGATGCTTTGCTCTTATTTCGACCTCCTTTGGAGTGTATCAACCGAAACCATGTGTTGGGGACCCAAGTGGTTGAGACCCAACATAGGTTGTATCACCATGTCATGCATGCATGGTCTATGTGGTTGCATGTTTTTTTCTTGGGTGGACAAGTGTCCCTTTGGTGCCTTTAGGTGTTGACACATCACCCATCACCCTACCTCTCTCATCCTTTGCTATATAAACCTATTCTCTCCATGCAAGTAAACGTTTTAGCCTTTCTTCTTCCTCCCTTTGTTTTGCTCGTCCTTGGAGCTTGGTGGATCAAGGAGATTTGATCCTTGGAGCTTTGGTGACTTAGATTCCTTGCATGTGGTGACTCTTTCTCATCTTCAACCTTTGTAAGTATATGCCTTTCTTTTGTGTCGTTTCCTTGGATCTTCTACCCCATCTTCTTCTCTTTTATCAGACTTAGACTATGGAATATCCATGGTGGTCTTTCTTGAGAGTAAATTCCTCATTACAAGGGTCATAGGCCATGTTTTGGCAAGGTGATACTTGAGTGAGAGGGAGTTTCTTCTCTCTTTTCCCCCTTCTTCCTTTGGTTCGACCTAGGGATCGTTTACCCTCTTTCCTTGATCATCTTTTGACCTTGTTTTCTTCTTCTCCTTGAGGTTACCTTGTGGTCGAAGGTGGATATTTTTCCTCCCTTGGTGATCGTGTGCTTGGAGCTTGTAATCCTTTGAGTGATCTTCCATAAGGCGGGTTATATAACTCTCCACCCTCTCTATTTTAACACTTTTCTTGGCATGCATGTTGCTGATTCTCTTTCTAAAATGTACCCTTAATATGCTAGTAGAGAATATCATGAGCTAGAGCTTGAATGATGGAGGTTATCATACTTTTTTGGCTTAAAATCCTATAACCTAATGTAAGGTACCTGATTTTGGATATGGTTATGATATGGTGGTTCTCTCCCTACCTTTTGACCTTGGTTTTGATCTCATTCATAAGGTCCGAGTACCGTGATGTAGTAAGCAGTGTAATTTCTATTTTGAGGTGTTAAATGTGTGTTTATCTCTCTTGCATAAGGTTCTTCTTGATGACTTTTCCTTGATGCATGTCTAAGGTTTGGTTACATTTTTGTGTTAAGTTTCCTCCTTGTTGATTAAGGTTTCCCATGGTGTTAGTTTCCTATTTTAGTGGTGGTTTACTCCTATTTTGAAGATGTCTTGATCTTTATTGAAGTAGCTCAACCTTTTGGGTCGATATGTATGTTTCATTCAATATGTCCTTGTTTGGACGATTTTTGTTTCAGTCAAGATGGGTGTGCTTGTGATGGTTTATGCACCCATTTTAGTTTTGGACATGACACCTTTCTCTTGGTCATGGTAGAAATGTTGCCTTGTGATGGATGCTAGTGGTGACACCCTATTGTTGGATGATCAAGATGTATCTTTTGTTGAGGTCACAATATTTGGTCATAACGTAGGTTAGGATGGTCAGAACGCCAAGTCTTGATTCTGGTTGAGAAGTTGTTGTTGGTTTTATCTTGGTCGAGACATGTGTTGGTTGTAATGCATGTACATCAAGTTACTTTGGTTATGGTCATGACGCTCTATTGAGGGTGGTCGAGATGCTTAACTGTGATGTGTCTCAGATGTAACTAGGTGTTTTCTTGAGGCCACGACATGCTATTTGGTTGAGGTTACGATGTGTTATTGGATGGTGGTTGAAACATAGGTTGTTGTCATGGTCGCGACTAGGTGATGGTGCATCATGGTCACCACCAGGTTTTGGTGTGTTAATGTCATGACTATGTGTGGTGTTGCGGTCAAGTCACTATGCATGATGATGGTCAAGACACCTGTTCCTAGTATAGTCATAATTCATATGTGATGGATGGTTGATGACACATAGTCTATACATGGGGAATGATGATAACACTTAGTAATGTAGGTTAACAACCTAATCATGAACAACTAATGATGCTCAACCCTAATCAGTTCCAAGGAAGTGGGAGATGACCTAACTAGGGTTTGGTGTTTAAACATGTAATGGAACCCTAATCGGCTATATGTGTGAACCCAACCCTTATCCCAGGGTATGTTATGCTTGTTGAGACCTTTTGATGAATGGTATGAGATGATGTTTTCTCTCTCCTATTTATAAATCCCCAACCATGAAAGTGATATGAACTTGAATGTCATAGCTATGTGAATTCTATGGTGGATCTTATATTATATTTGATGGTAATTATGAGCAATGTTAAGTTATAATGTGATGATGTGTATGCAGTGATTATGTATTTGGGTCTGATGACCTAATAGGTGTTTTATGCATTATTTGAGGTGGTAATCTCTAGAGATGTGATTGAGAGACTGATATTCCCTAGTGAGGTGATATTGGTGATGGCTTTGTAAGTGGAAATGTTACAAGTATCAAGTGGTGATGATGTGACTAGTTCACACCTTATACATTTTATATCTTCTGGAGTTGCACCTTCCCCTTATCTTTGTAGAGTTTGTTTTGGACTTATATGTTGTAACTTGATTGATGCTAAAATATATTCAGTTGGCTTAACTAATCAAGTGAAACTTTAATCATGCAAGTGCCCTGTGCCATAGATCCATCCCAATGTCAGTCCTAGTGCTGGATGGTGAAACGAGATCTACCTTAGTGAAAGATCAGAGTTGTATATTGTTGAGTATACACATTCACATGATTGTTTGTGGGTTATACCCTGGCAAGAGTGTGGCTACAAGTCGTAGCTCAGTGATGTGACTCAGTGCATACTTATGATGTTTCACAGGATTGGCTGTGGGCCATACCCTGGCAGGAGTGCGACTACGGGTTGTAGCTCACTTTCACTAGCATTGTTCTTATATACCAAGGTAGGCTAGGATGTTTTGTAGTTGACTGATATGTCTCTATTGTGTTTCTCTTATGTTGACCAAGAGTTGTGGAGAGGTCATGGATTCTGGCTCTTCCATTGACCTTATATGGAACTGATTCCAACTTAGCAGTGGTTGGTTGGAGCATGAGTGGTATACCTCATCTCCTCAGGGAATAATAAAAGATGTAACATAGTTGTGTAGCATATTTGCATAGGGACAAATGCGAGTAACATTGGATGAGCCTTTGCCTTGCTTTGTATTGTTTAGTTGATAGGCGATATGCATGTGCTTCTTATTCCTTTTTAAAATATTAATTATTCTACTGCGCAGAGATAACTTCTTACTTGACTCATCTACTTTATCTCCTGAATACTTATCATTTAGCTAAGCCTTCTCATCTTGCTAAATACTTTATCTTGTTGCTTAGTTAACTATGCTTTTATAGATGTGGCAGAGAGTTATATCTCTCACAGGGACGTTTGGTCTTGTAACGTCCTAGGATTTGAGGCCTTGGATAAGATGATCTTAAAAGGAATGATTGGACTACCCATATCACCAAGGTGTACCTCCTTTTATGGGAACTCATCACTAAAGAACTCCATAGTTAAGTGTGCTCAGCTTAGAGTAGTACAGGGATGGGTGACATGTCGGGAAGTTGATCATGGCATGCGTGTGAGTGAGGACAAAGCACGCAGTTAAGGCTAGTGGTGGTCTGTGGGGGCAGTAGTCATTCCTAAAACTCTACTAGAGCCTAGGGAAGTGGGCCCAGGCATTATAAATGGTATCAGAGCCAATCCCCTCCAGTAGGTGGGGCCTACATGGGCCTGTGGCATGCCCGTCTTTGAGCCGTGCGGTCCACGCATGTTGGAAAGGGCTATCCGAGTTGATGGAGCCACCCATGCACTGGTAGTGTCCAGGCATGTTGGAAAGGGCTATCTGAGTTGATGGAACCGCCCTTGCGTTGGTAGTCATGGTTGGGAGCTGGGTGTACATGGGACATTTGGGTCTACACTGAAATGGGGAAAGATTATGAGGCCATATAGTTGAGCCTTGACGAGGACATCAAGATTCTAAGTGGGGGAGATTGTAACGTCCCAGGATTTTAGGCCTTGGATAAGATGATCTTAAAAGGAATGATTGGACTACCCATATCACCAAGGTGCACCTCCTTTTCTGGGAACTCATCACTATAGAACTCCATAGTTAAGCGTGCTCAACTTAGAGTAGTACTGGGATGGGTGACCTGTCGAGAAGTTGATCCTGGCATGCGTGTGAGTGAGGACAAAGCACGTAGTTAAGGCTAGTGGTGGTCTGTGGGGCCAGTCGTCATTCCTAAAACTCTACTAGAGCCTAGGGCAGTGGGCCCAGGCATTACAGGTCTCATGTCGTGGGTTTCCAAATATTTTAGGTGGTCGTGTAAGATGAGCTGGAGATCATGCAACTGAGGAAGAGAAGCAGCAAGAGCAGTAGCTGATAAGGTTGGTTATGTTGCTAGTATTTTGGTGTTAGAGTCCTAGATATCATCCTTGTACAATTAGGTCTTTGGGGTTATTCTCGATGTGTTTTGTGGTTATGATATCGATACGAGGTTTTTGGCATGTGTTCCATTGTTGTATAGATATGGCAGATGTACATGTACATTTATGTGGAATGGGTTCCTAATGTAACATGATGATGGTAGGAATGTTGAAAAACAATGATGTAAGCACCTTGCGATATGTTATGTGATGCAAGTGTTCTTTTTGGTGGACTTAATATGTATAAGTTTCAACTTATTGTGCTTTTATGAAATTGGTTTTAATTTCCTATGTTTTACAGGTAATCCACTTTCTTAGTTATGATTTCACATTTGGTTTAGAGTAATATCATTTGTGGCGCATCGGGGCGTCACAATAACCACATACCTTGATGGTGAGTGTTACGACCCCACCTCCCGATAACCCCCAATTAAGGGAGACCGAGAGGTCGAAGCCGCACCCATGACTTCCATATCAAAGGTTCGGCAATTAACCAAGAATAATTATCAAATTTTAACATACTATACTGAAAGATGTAAGAAAATAAATTTTTGCATACCTTTTGAAAACTTGGATCTCTAAACTTCTATCATGACCGATACTAATCTATCTAATCCTCCTTTGCACTTTAATTCTCATTTAGTATCACATGTGACACTTTACTGTTTGTTCTTTTCATTGTACCTAAAACGCCGACAAACAAAACGTCGGTCAGCCGTAGCTGGTATGTGGGGGAAACAATAAACATGCAACTATGATAACAATGTAATCATTCAATTACTTATTTAACAACCAATATTACGTTTTAGATATAACTCCACGATCCAAGAGTACCCTATCCTCTGTGTTGTCCCCATTAAACCCCTCATGATCCACCTATAAGTGAACCAGTTTCTAGGGTTGAGTCACATGGCACTACTCGTAAGTAGACCACTCCTTAACTCAGGATATGCTAAAGAGTCTCATGGAACTACACGTAGGTAGCCCAGTTTCTAACTCACGGTAACCTAGACCTTACTCTAGGATTACCCCTTTTTTAGCCTTTTCAAAGTAACAGAGGTGGACCCGGATCTAGCCAGTTATATATGCACATTTATGGTGATAATCATAGTCACTTTATAGTGGCATGAAATAAACATCCAACAGTTTAGTTGCATTCAATGCGATTAAACATCCGGGAACCCATCGAGAAACTATAGCGGTTATTCATAATCGTAACCACATACCTGTTCAGAGCAACTTGAAGTCCAAGTAATAATATTCAGGAACAATCAAACAAGCAGTCATCAATATCCTGAAATTAATGCATAACATCCAAGTGTCATTGTTTTATTCCAAACCTCCTCAAGATCTATTTGGATTCCACTTTAGGATTTTAGGCCATCCTTTTAGGGTTTTAGCTTCCAGTATGCATTTATCACTTTTAATGTTCGTTTAGTCCACAAACCCTAATTTCAACATTATAGACACCATTAAAAGTCAATTAAGTCCAATATGTCTCTTTTACACTAAAACTACTATCTTTATCATTTTAATTCATGTCAAGATCATTAAGACCAATTATCATGTTTAGGTTTCTTTCAATTAACAACTCAACAAAGAATTATAGTTCGATTCTCCAGGAACCCTAATTACTACAATTCTCATCGTTTATGTCAGTAAACCCTAATGTATCATTAATTCCACTTTATACACTAGGAACCCCAAAATATCCACATTAATGATCTCTTATACTCAAATTGGATTTATATCAACATAACTTTGTCTTATTCATGGATTTGCACAATTACAATCATTAAAAGACATATCCTCCTAAATTAGGGTTTCTAAGCCCATTAATGCAAACTTAGGTATATGAAACCCTAATTCAAGCCAATTATGTACAAATATCATCCTTTTATTATCAACAGGTTAATATTCGTTCTAAACATTCACAGAACATCACTATATTCAACTATCATCAATTCCAAGGGTTTTTCATTAATTAAACCAGTAAATATAATAACTTTATACACTTTTTGAATTGCAAACAGAATCAGGCTTGAACAAATCTCCCGGGTTCGCGAGCCTGGCGATTGGTCAGAAGACCAGTCTGTTCGTGGGGTGTACTTGACCTGCTTGCATTCATTCCTTCGTAGTCTTGTTTGGTTCGGTTCTTGCTATCGAACCCCATCAATATTTTTAATGGATTCCTCATTTTCTCCTGATCAATTTTCATATATAAAGTTTTATTATCCGAGCTACTATTAGAGAGTTATGAATTTTGCAAGAAATACCTTTTTAGACCAACCGGAAGCTGCCACGTCATCTCAAGCAAGTAACTTGGCCCGCGATTGAGTTTATAACCCAATTACCATAATACCCTCGGTGCGATTACTGGTTTCTTAGTTCTTCGGAGGGCAAAACGGTCCAATGACCGTTTCCTCATCTTCAAGCTCACGACGGCGCAGTGATGCGCCCTAGACGTGTGTCACGCGACTACTCCCTGCTCTTCGGACGTCGATGGCCACCAGAAGTTTCCGTCCTGACTCCGACGACCTCCGTCGCATCCGCCCCTGCTCGCACTCTTGGCTGGTTGGCTGCGTGCATGGTCCGCGATCCATGGCCATCCAGCAGCTCCTTCCGTAGTGTTGCGCGGTGGTGGAAGCAAGGTAACGACAGCAGACCCCTCCGCTGACCTCGGCCGCACTTGAGCGCCACCTATCTCATGACCAACACCCCTGGTTTGAGCAGGGTCATCGTGCGACCTACAGCAGGTGCCGCAGCCATGCGGCTGTTGCTGTGTCTTGTCCATGGCACAGCCACAATGGCAATGCCTCACCCTGGAATATTGGGGCATCAAGATGACATTACAACCCATCCTCACCGCCTCAGGACTTCCTGACCACGCAGTCTCTCTTAGCTAGGGTTTTGATGAAGAAGAAGACTGGATAGGAGAGAGAAACGCAAGGAAACTACTAGGTCTCATCCAAAGGGTCTACCCTTTTATAGAGGAGGGTAGTCATGCCCCAGCATGCTTGCCCACGAAGGAATAAAGCCTAATCCCAATAGGAATTATATTCCTTCACTAAAAAGCAAGTTTCTCTCTCTCTTTCATATTCCTTTATTATTCCTTCCTCCTCTGATATTAGGATTTCGAAAAACATTTCTCTTATTATCATTGTTCTTGCATTTTAATCCATTACCCACGAAATCCTATTTTCCTTTAAATTACCTTCTTTTTTAGCAATACCACATAATACATTAATTGTATACTCACATTATCTTCATATATTTTGTTATGGGTATTTTATCTTTCTTCTTTTATTCATTGGGATCCTTAGACCCCAAGGAATTCTAATAATTCGAAATTCTTTTTATTGGATTCTTATTATCCTTCTAGATGCATCTTTATGCATTATTTTCCATTATCATGTGTATTTCTTATTAAAATATCTCTTTTTGAGGATTTCTCATTATTTCTCTTTTATTTTCCTCATTGGCATTCCTTTTATCATTAGAAATCTCATGGATACGAAATTTCCCCAAGAAATCTCTTTTATGCCTCTTTCCACTCATTTTCCACATTTTATCATTATTTTCAATTTATTTCTTAATAAAAAGATACCTAATTAATCTTTTCTTTTCTTGTAGCTTTCTTTTTGCAACCTTGGACTCCTTGGTACCCAAGGAACCCAAGAGGCACGAAATCCTCTTTGGATTTGCCTTCTAGAGGTTTCTACATATTTCTTTTCTTAAAAATTCAATTATCCATTTACTAATTGAATTTCCTTGTTATTTGGGCCCAATAGCCAAACAAAAGCCCACAAAGGAACCAATCAAGGCTATTGTGAAGGGAATCCATTTATTCAAAACAAATCATATCATTATTTGTTCAATTATCTTTAATACGAGAAATTACATTTCTCACTATTTGAACCCAAAAATAGGGTTGTAACATCCTTCCCCTCTTATAGGAATTTTGTCCTCAAAATTCTATCAAACAAACAAACAATTCAGGATAAGACTTTCCCATGTCCATCATTGGCCCCTATGTGGCTTTTCCTTACTCATGGCACATCCAAAGAACCTTTATCATCATATATTCTTTTCTCTGAGTTCTTTCATCCTGGCGTCTATAAACTACACAGGTGACTCAGGCCATTTCAGCCTCCCTTGGGGCTCACTAGGTTCATTGCTCAGCACATGGTCGGGGTACCTCACATAGTGCTCTAAATTGGACACATGGAAAACATTTCCCATTACTCTATCCTGAGGGGTAAGGTCAAACCTAACCTTCTCCACCCATCCATCTCTAATGGACCCATGTATCGGGGACTTAGCTCTCTTAGTTATAATTTAGAGGGGTCGGAGTTTCATGTCACATATTCTCCCACAGTAACTTGTATGTCAGTCTACTTTGCATCTGCTCACGACTCTCATCGTCTCTAGGCTCCTTTCAGCCCTTGCACAATCAAAGTGACTTCATCTACATGTACTGTGGTCCCTTTTCTAACCATCATGTGGTACTTTTCTAACCATCATGTGGTCCTTTCACCAACATCACCTTACTGAAGTGGTGACCGACACATCCTCCCTTACAGAGCTTCATATAAAACCTGATACTGGCTATGGTGGTCATTGTCACATCTTTCATAGGACAAGAACTGTCTCTAGATATCACCCTGAACGAGCACACATGCCCTCATCAGACCCTTTAGTCTGGATCATACTAACCATAGTTAGGGGTGATAAACTATACTAACATTGAGTTCTTCATGTACCTACTTCCACTTTATGGAAGTGAACCTTTAGGTCAAACTCAAGAACCTTTGAACTCGCTTCATGGTGTAGTTGAACCATCTCTCTCATGGGTAGTTCAACTAGATATGTCCCTTGACAGAACTCTTTCTTTCTTATGTCATCTAGGTAAGGTGATCTACCATAACCCCTATTGCATCTCGACCTTCCTCGATCCAGGGAAGACCTATCACAACATCCATAGTGTTGAGTTCTCATTCCCTCTCAGGGATTCTTTTGTCCTCTATATCGATACACTGGGTTACTGGGGTTCGTCCTTTACCTCCTGGCTTGCATGGTCATAAACCACATGCAACTTCATCTTAAGCATCCAAAGTGCTATTGCCATTTTCCATGGTGTATGGTAATCTTCAATCATGATTTCCTGTATGTCATGATTCTTCCAAGATCGATTCCTCCAAAACCCTAAACCACTCTAGTCGGGGTTTCATCACCTTCTTTTCCAAAGAAGTGCACTTGAAGTTCTACCACCACCCTTTCATTGCATCTAGGACTAGACTGGCTAACCAAACAACCATAACTTTTCAATGTATCTTGTTACATCTGAGTGTTATCCAAACACCTCTCCTTTTCGAACTTAAGGTTAGCCAATCAACCCTTTCTAGCTTCTGGTCAAACAAGTCAGATGTATCTCAACCAGAGCATCCATTACCACTTCACATCCTTAGGTATTAGGTAACATTACACTTCCATGTATTTCACTTATCATGTCACCTCAAACTATATGTTTATCTTCATAAGAACACTCTCTGATTCCATCATCAAGGTGATCAAACTCAACCTGGTATAACTTGTAAGTTCCACATAGCTCATGATAAAAACATCCTCATAAGGGGACTACCTCATTCCTCTTAGTGTTTACAAACCATCCATGTATCATTCACTTTACCAGGGTAGATATCTTCTCTATCCCCATTTCTCATGGCAACGTTCCAACCTACATCATCTCTTATCCTTGGTGTATGACATGCATAATGTCCTATCTCTTACCCCCATAACAAGAGGAAATAAGCATTTGGCTGCAGTCCAAATACAGAGTTCTTCATGTTCCAAGAGTAGAGATGGTACATCCCACCTTGCCAATACACCTTTATGTGCCACATATGTCTTTACATCACAGACATCATGATATCAAACTAGTCTTGAACCTACTGAGGTTTATATCCCTAGTCATCTCCTCTAAGTCTATAGGGTACCGACTCTTTGGGGGTCATCCCTCTTCCCTCATGCATCAAGAGAGTGCCCTACTCATCTGCCCTTTGGGTTCCATGAGTTCATGAAGGTGATCAATCCCCTAACCCATGGCCCTCAGACAATGATAGTTGTTACCTCCCGACCCTATGGTCATGTGCAACTGGGGAATTAGGCAACTCCTACTTTCATCGGTCTTATCCCTACCTGACCCTAGGATAGACTTAGGATTCTCCACTATAGTACATGTTCACTTAGAACCTTACCCAAGTCTTCATCATCTCTCTTTCTGCATTCATGGGCTGGCACCCATCCTTCCATAGGGATCATGGCAACCTTCCTACCTTGGTCAAGCCCCATATCGGTTACCTCGATGGTAACACATTCAAATGCAATAGAGATGGATATCTATGGGTCTGTAGATTCATTCTCATACCATGTACCTTTCACTTAGCTTCTCAAGATCCTATGAGACCTCTTTAGGTTACCTTGAACCAACCAAAAAGATACACACCCTACCAAAGGGGTCCCTCTCCCGGTATGGGAGGAAAAACTATCTCTTTACAACAAGGTCACAAAATCTCTTAGGTCTAGGATTTACCTCCACACGAGCCTACTTTAACCCTAGTAAGCTATTAAGGCACAAACAGATCACCTACTGAACCATGCTAGGTCATACTTGTTCTCTTTCCTCAATGTTGGATCAAGATCATACCTTTCTTTATCATCAACCTAGCTATGAGGGGTTCATCAAACACACCTTAAACTTAAGGGGCTTCTCTTTCCTCTATACCTGAGGAGTACCATGCTTGCTTCTATAGGAACTCAACTTCTCATCATGAGCCTTAGGTATACCACTTCCCCTCTTAGGCCTAGGAACCCTAGGCTCACTTGTAGGTGTCCAACCACATGCTCTATCTCTTAACTACGAACCAAGCATGCAAAAGACATGACATGCACTTGTCATCCTTCAACTCGAGCAACAGTTAGGGTTGGGTTACTCTAAAGGCAACCAAGGTATCATCAACTTTTAGGGATCGATCATGAAGCAACCACTATCATCCATTGTTCAGGGTTTTAGGCTTCCAACCTTCTTGCTGGGTTTCCAGCTCTCTCTCTAGAGCTACCCCTACATCCAACCTCACCATTAGAGGTCCTCACTTCATGAAGTTTCAACCTCAAAAGCATGCCCTACATGGGTGAAGCCTAAGTTTGAACTTATGTTTGCTCAAGATCATCCATAACCCTTTATGCTCCATCAGAATTCCTTATCCAGGGTTTCATTCTACTGTCAGCACTATGACGTGCCCTAGGTGCCCGCTAAACCCTACTTGCACAATCCCATAGGGTTTCTATGGTCCCTCACTAACATCATCATATAAAGAGCTATCCTTTACCCTTGCACGACCCTTCCCAGGGTTGGGTTGCCAAAAGGTGCTAAGTCACCCATGGATCGTATGGCATCCCAAAGACATGTCCTTTCAAACACCTGGTCCAACTCATCTCTCTCTAACCTTCACTTAGGGTTAGGGTTAGCATCATCCTCAGAGGATGTGCCAGGTCTCTATTTGCAATGGAGATCTCTATCTCTAAGACTAACTTATCCTCCTGACAAGAAGGTCTAGCCTCAGGTCTCTTCTAAGGACATGACATCTTATGTCATACGTCCTAAGCATGTATCTATTATTTATTTTGCGCTTAATCTATTAAGATTATGTCCATGACATCTTATTTACATGCCTTTCATTAATTTAGTGGAGGATTCCTTAAACCTTATTAACCTTACCCATACCTCAAGAGGGTGAGGAGAAGAAAGGAAACCCTAATCCTTTATGTCCTTATCAGAATTTTGTGATGAGAAGGGATGAATAAGATGAGAAGTCCTAAAGGTATCTTATTTCGATTCATACCCTAAGACTTTGGCCAGGCAGTCACACGGATCCGGGAGTCCTCGTATTCCGACTAGCGGTGCGGAGGAAAATATTGCCAGCCCCCGGTCGTGATCCTTTTCTAGACACCTCTGTCTTTCAGATAATCCTCTAATAACTCCCTTGGGTTCTATGGAGTTTGTAAAATTTTATAATTATTAATGGTTAACCGAGGAACCTAAGCTCTGATACCAAATGTTACGACCCCACCTCCCGATAACCCCCAATTAAGGGAGACCGAGAGGTCAAAGCCGCACCCATGACTTTCGGATCAAAGGTTCGGCAATTAACCAAGAATAATTATCAAATTTTAACATACTATACTGAAAGCTGTAAGAAAATAAAATTTTGCATACCTTTTGAAAACTTGGATCTCTAAACTTCTATCCTGACTGATACTAATCTATCTAATCCTCCTTTGCACTTTAATTCTCATTTAGTATCACATGTGCCACTTTACTGTTTGTTCTTTTCATTGTACCTAAAACGCCGACAAGCAAAACATCGGTCAGCCGTAGCTGGTATGTGGGGGAAACAATAAACATGCAACTATGATAACAATGTAATCATTCAATTACTTATTTAACAACCAATATTACGTTTTAGATATAACTCCGTGATCCAAGAGTACCCTATCCTCTGTGTTGTCCCCATTAAACCCCTCATGATCCACCTATAAGTGAACCGGTTTCTAGGGTTGAGTCACATGTCACTACTCGTAAGTATACCACTCCTTAACTCGGGATATGCTAAAGAGTCTCATGGCACTACACGTAGGTATCCCAGTTTCAAACTCACGGTAACCTAGACCTTACTCTAGGATTACCCTTTTTTTAGCCTTTTCAAAGTAACAGAGGTGGACCCGGATCTAGCCAGTTATATATGCACATTTATGGTGATAATCATAGTCACTTTATAGTGGCATGAAATAAATAAACATCCAACAGTTTAGTTGCATTCAATGCGATTAAATATTCGGGAACCCATAGGGAAACTATAGCGGTTATTCATAATCGTAACCACATACCTATTCAGAGCAACTTGAAGTCCAAGTAATAATATTCAGGAACAATCAAACAAGCAGTCATCAATATCCTAAAATTAATGCATAACATCCAAGTGTCATCGTTTTATTCCAAACCTCCTCAAGATCTATTTGGATTCCACTTTAGGATTTTTAGGCCATCCTTTTATGGTTTTAGCTTCCATTATGCATTTATCACTTTTAATGTTCATTTAGTCCACAAACCCTAATTTCAACATTATAGACACCATTAAAAGTCAATTAAGTCCAATATGTCTCTTTTACACTAAAACTACTATCTTTATCATTTTAATTCATGTCAAGATCATTAAGACCAATTATCATGTTTAGGTTTCTTTGAATTAACAACTCAACAAAGAATTATAGTTCGATTCTCCAGGAACCCTAATCACTACAATTCTCATCATTTATGTCAGTAAACCCTAATGTATCATTAATTCCACTTTATACACTAGGAACCCCAAAATATCCACATTAATGATCTCTTATACTCAAATTGGATTTATATCAACATAACTTTGTCTCATTCATGGATTTGCACAATTACAATCATTAAAAGACATATCCTCCTAAATTAGGGTTTCTAAGCCCATTAATGCAAACTTAGGTATATGAAATCCTAATTCAAGCCAATTATGTACAAATATCATCCTTTTATTATCAACAGGTTAATATTCGTTCTAAACATTCAGAGAACATCACTATATTCAACTATCATCAATTCCAAGGGTTTTTCATTAATTAAACCAGTAAATATAATAACTTTATACACTTTTTGAATTGCAAACAGAATCAGGCTTGAACTATATTTTTAATGGATTCCTCATTTTCTCTTAATCAATTTTCATATATAAAGTTTTGTTATCCGAGCTACTTTTAGAGAGTTATGATTTTTGCAAGAAATACCTTTTTAGACCAACTGGAAGCTGCCACGTCATCTCAAGCAAGTAACTTGGCCCGCGATTGAGTTTATAACCCAATTACCATAATACCCTCGGAGCGATTATTGGTTTCTTAGTTCTTCGGATGGCAAAACGGTCCAATGACCATTTCCTCATCTTCAAGCTCACGACGGCGCTGTGCTGCGCCCTAGATGTGCGTCATGCGACTACTCCCTGCTCTTCGGACCTCGATGGCCACCAGAAGATGTCGTCCTGACTCCGGCGACCTCCGTCGCATCCGCCCCTGCTCGCACTCTCGGGTGGTTGGCTGCGTGCATGGTCCGCGATCCATGGCCATCCTGCAGCTCCTTCTGTAGTGCTGCGCGGTGGTGGAAGCAAGGTAACGATAGCAGACCCCTCCGCTGACCTCGACCGCACTTGAGCGCCACCTATCTCGTGACCAACACCGCTGGTTTGAGCAGGGTTGTCGTGCAACCTGCAGCAGGTGCCGCAGCCATGCGGCTGTTGCTGTGTCTTGTCCATGGCACAGCCACAATGGCAACGCCTCGCCCTGGAATCTTGGGGCATCAAGATGACATTGCAACCCATCCTTGCCGCCTCAGGACTTCCTGACCACGCAGTCTCTCTTAGCTAGGGTTTTGATGGAGAAGAAGACTGGAGAGGAGAGAGAAACGCAAGGAAACTACTAGGGCTCATCCAAAGGGTCTACCCTTTTATAGAGGAGGGTAGTCATGCCCCAGCATGCTTGCCCGCGAAGGAATAAAGCCTAATCCCAATAGGAATTATATTCCTTCACTAAAAAGCAAGTTTCTCTCTCTCTTTCATATTCCTTTATTATTCCTTCCTCCTCTAATATTAGGATTACGAAAAACATTTCTCTTATTATCATTGTTCTTGCATTTTAATCCATTACCCACAAAATCCTATTTTCCTTTAATAGAAATTACCTTCTTTTTTAGCAATACCACATAATACATTAATTGTATACTCACATTATCTTCATATATTTTGTTATGGGTATTTTATCTTTCTTCTTTTATTCATTGGGATCCTTAGACCCCAAGGAATTCTAATAATTCGAAATTCTTTTTATTGGATTCTTATTATCCTTCTAGATGCATCTTTATGCATTATTTTCCATTATCATGTGTATTTCTTATTAAAATATCTCTTTTTTAGGATTTCTCATTATTTCTATTTTATTTTCCTCATTGGCATTCCTTTTATCATTAGAAATCTCATGGATACGAAATTTCCCCAAGAAATCTCTTTTATGCCTCTTTCCACTCATTTTCCACATTTTATCATTATTTTCAATTTATTTCTTAATAAAGAGATACCTAATTAATCTTTTCTTTTCTTGTTGCTTTCTTTTTGCAACCTTGGACTCCTTGGTACCCAAGGAACCCAAGAGGTACGAAATCCTCTTTGGATTTGCCTTCTAGAGGTTTCTACATATTTCTTTTCTTAAAAATTCAATTATCCATTTACTAATTGAACTTCCTTGTTATTTGGGCCCAATAGCCAAACAAAAGCCCACAAAGCAACCAATCAAGGCTATTGTGAAGGGAATCCATTTATTCAAAACAAATCATATCATTATTTGTTCAATTATCTTTAATACGAGAAATTACATTTCTCACTATTTGAACCCAAAAATAGGGTTGTAATAGTGAGCCGTGTAGATTATGCAATTATACTTCAAGCATATCATCCAATAAACAAGAAAATCAAGTAATCCACATTTTAGTCTGCATGAATGTTAATCTTAATGTGTGACTGTCACATTAATCACATTAAACCATACCTGGGTCCTAGTCTAGGGTTTAAGTTTCCTTGTTATCGAGTCATTATTAGAGTCATGCTTTGAAACCCTAATTATTATATCCAACATATCCTTTCATGATGATTACTTATATTAGTCTGAGTTCATTAAATCTATCATCTTAAACTTCAAAACCTTGATTCTCCATATGCATGGCTATCCATTTTAGAAACCCTAATCATCATCATGACCATAATCATGTTAAATTACCATTATATTCCATATTATTAGTTTTCATCTTAAATAATTATGATTAACAAATTATTCATTAAAACTAGGGTTTTGCACATTAAACACCATTATAACACCTAATTAATTATCCACTTTAGAAACCCTAATTTTTACAACATGTGAACCTATAACCAAAATATAGCGACCCTTCCCCTATTATCCCCATTTAATGTGGATCGAGAGGGAAAGAGCCCTTACTCTAATACAAGATCGATGGTTTAGCAATTAACCAAAAATAATGAAAAAATCTCACTAAATTGGAAAGAGTTTAAACAATATAAAAGGTAAACTCTCCACTAAGGAGTTACTTTGGAAAGGGAAAACTATTGTTTATAACTGGACTACTCCTCTAACAAAGTTTTCCCTACTCCTCTAACTACTTGCATTAGTTCCATAGAGCTAAGCTTCTGAGAAGTATCTTAACTATATGGACCTTATAGGAACATTCAAAATCTCTATTTTCATGTTGGGCACCTTACTAATTTAAAGAGGTCATCCTCATTGGGATTAGTCCCTCTATATCTCACTGGTTTGCTTTGACACCTCATCATGGAATTGGCCAGTCGATAAGTACATTTCCTCCTTCATGGGCACAAGACCTCCATGATGGATTTTATGATGTTTAAGGAATTTAACATCTATTCGATGCATTAATTTCACTTATTGAGTTACTATTGCATCGTTCTTAGATTAACTTTGTATTTAAGGCTTCTATTTACATTTCTTGTAACTTGATATGAATCACTAGTATCAATAGAGTGAACTACATGAATTAATAAACTGAGCATACCAATAGATCATAGAAGGAACCACTCATTTAACTCATTAAGTAACTAGATATTAAAAACTATCAGCTAGATCATAAATTTATAATATGTTTCATTATTGTAGAGATTAGGGCAAACACTGGCTCTAATACCTCTAATTCTACCATTAATATTCATCACATCTTTATAGAAAATAATTCTAAAGCTTAAATCATATACAAGTTTTCAAGAGTATGATAAAATAATCACTACCTCAATTAACATATCATACTTTGTCTCAATAAATAAAAAATAATAATAATCTTACAAGACAATACATGTTATTTATGATTTTTGTCTTAATTTATATAAAATCAAGGTTAAAGGATGATTTTCCACTAACCTAAATCTAATTTTATCTTACTGATCTTGAATCTAGGCCTGGTATGCCTTTGGCCTACTCTACTTGGTTTTGAGTTAAAAGCTCTGAAACCACCTTCAAACAACATATATGAGTTTTGTTGCTCCGAAAAGAGCCTATTGAAGGAAGAAGATGAATAGGAGAGGAAAACGAGAGCCTTTGGTGAATTTTAAAAATACTTTGGGAAAGAGAAAGAGAAAGGGAGAAGGAATTCACGGCCAAAAGAACATACCATATTTAATCTATATCTAGGTCTTTGGTTCTCCCTACTCTTCACATTCTTCCCCAAAATCTCCTTAGACGTCAGCTTCTAGTTCATTTTTTCTACTATTTTTATCTTTGGTTTTGTGTAGAATTGAAATATGAATCTAACAAATAAATTTTGTCAAACTTCGTTAAGTTTGTCAAAAGTTTAGTTTGTTTCCATGATTGAGTGCGATGGGTAGCAGTCACAACACATTTCCATCATTTTGTGGGCCATCAAAAGTCCATCCCTTGGTTTGGGCCATCGACAAGTGGACCAACATTTGATGGGTTGTCGGTTGTCAAATGGTGGTAATTATGTTCAGTTACTAAAAAGACTAAAGTGTCATAATTGTCTCATTTTAATTCTGACTGGGTTCATTTTTTGTGTTGGATTCATAATCAAACTCTCAACAACTTTACAACAAAAATTTGACAAAATTTTAAAATGATAATCTATTTATGAATTAATTCCCCAAATGTTTTCAATGTTATTCTACATACATGTGTGGGCTATTACTATATCAACTAAGGTTAAGATCTCATGGTTTGTTCAAATCATTATTTTTAATTTATCAAGGAATTAGTTTAAACTAAAATAAAACATAAATTATTCAATACATCAAAATATAAATAAAGGTGTAAGTAATACCAAAATTATCTTAAACCTTCAAATTACCTATTGAAGCAAGGAATGATTTGTAACACATTTACCCTTATCAAAATACTTTTGAGCAACCACCATCTCCATCCAGATCATCTAAATCTATGCTAGTTCATCATATAGGAGAATCAACAATTCTTCCCTAAATATGCCCACGTCTTTCTAACTTTAATGACAATCTTGAAGGATCAACTTTCACTCACCAACCAAGACATTTTTCTCCACTACTTCTTCAAATAGAGTGATTGTCCTCCTTATAAAATGGAATGGACCATATAGGTCTAGTTCCACAGAAAGGGCATCAATCTTCTAGAGTAGTATCATTTTGCCAAATTAGTAGAGTTTTGCTTTTTGCATTTCAGGATATTTGATGCAAGACATATTCTACATATGCATTTTATATATGCATAAGCTACGTGGAATGTGTTGATAGACTATATTGGACTTTTACTCTAGACTCATTTTATTGTCATTTACTTTTTGTTATTTTATGAGTGGTCTTTTTTGTTAAGTCAATGGGTTGCAATGATATTTGCTTTTGCTAGGTTCATCTCATTTTGGGTGCATGTATGTAGGTTTTACCTTCTTTTAAATAATTAGCCTGAATAATTGAGATTAATAGTATTCATTATATACTAAATAGTTTGTGATACTCTATCACTCACTCCCTACACCATTGTTGGAAGTATTATTCGATGAGTAGGTCATCTGTGGGTCTTATTATAAAGCAATTCACTTTATATGATCCAAGAAAAACTTGAGTCTATATTGTGTGAAGTGGTCTGAGTTTATTCAAGAGTGCACTTTTGATACCAAGCATCCATATAATGTTGAGAACAAGGTAGTTTATTCTCTTAGTAGTTATTTGACATCTCTCCACAAAATGACTACAAGAGTCATGGTTTTTTTTTATCATTTAAAATGAGAAATATCCTTTCATGGTTGACTTAAAGATAATCTATATGGAGATCCTTGGCACCACTACTAGAAAAACCTCATAATTTGTACTTCATGGTGTAATTTTCTTTCAAGGCACATAGTTGTTTTTTCACTTGTAATCTAATTTTGTTTGAGTTACATGAGAGTGGTATTGATGCCAACTTGATAGATATAAAAACATGTTTCTTGTCTTAGATATGTTTTACTACCCTTTTACACAACATAAAATTGTTTGTGTTGAAACACAATGTCATACTTTTCATGTATAAAAAGCTAAGAAATAAACTATGTGACTTTGCACATCTTTACATGCTATAATGAGTCATTGAAAGATAAGAGAAAGGATTTTCTTCTTGCTTTGTTGACACTCTTCAAGGTCATGAATTGATCTTTATTATAGTCAATAGATCTTCAAATCATTTCTCTTTTTATCTCGTGAAGTAAGACTTTTTATCCCAATAGGATAATACAAACTTCATTTATAAGTCAGTAATCATACATAGTCTCCACTATGTCATAATGTTTGATTGTGATGTCAAGTGTTTAACTGTGATGTCAAGTTTTTCTATTACTTTGTGAAGACAATGTGCAAGCCTTTAGAAGCCAACTCAATTCTTCTTCTTTTTTGTACACTAATGTTGTAGTGAAATTAACCAGTTTTCATGGTCTATGTATCCTCCTTCATAGATTGATTGATTCTTATTTGTGTAATTGGGTTCTAATTTACCCACAAGAAAAGTTTTGAATAATATCTTACCATATATGAGTTTGTATGCACACACGAGCCTCCAAACCAGATGTTTATTACTTTTTATAGGACTTCAAATCTTGAGTTATTTTTAATTGATTTTATTTTTGCAATACTTTCTTGTTGGGATTTTTGTTAAATCCATGGATTATAGTCCCATATTGTTTATTTACAAAATCAACTCTTGTTATACCTATATGTAGGTCATATTCCCTTTTGAATAATTATCCTGAATGATTAAGATTGATAATATTTCTTATATACATATTTCTTTGTGATACCAATTGTGACGACCGTCTCGCGAAAACAAGATTAACTAATGCGGAAGCGTTCATCAAGCAGCGGATTAGCGAAAATCACTAAAAATTTAAAAATTTTTGCAAAGAGATCCACACACTGAAAATCTTTTTCTTCAAGAGTCAAAGTATAATATTTACATTCTGTTTCAAAGTACATGTCTTGTACTATCTCTTCTCGAGATTCACAACTTCAGCTGTCTTCAACATAAAATATAGACAGCATATATCTTCGAGTGCATCAAGCCAAAATCTCAGATCGATTCATTAAAATACTAACTAAAACTCCGAGGACCTGAGAGTACAGAGACGACACATAGGACTCTATTTACATCTATACAAGGCATAACAACCAGTGTCTCCACCTGAGACTTCACTGCTGTCTCTGCTGCTGCTATTGTTGTCCTTCACCTATTGAAGGATTCCTTCCTCCTCGCCTGCGTCCACCTAAAAATGTGATTCCCACGGGGGTGAGACAATTGTAAATTGCCCCAACGAGAGATATAACTCTTTTCCAGAAACATTATTATTGCATCTTAAGAAGATAAATATACACAAAGGAATTATATTTGTTTGGTAGCAGATATTTTCATGTCTAACATATTAGAACATTATTCTTATCAAAAGCATTATAGTTATAATTTGATAGAACAACATGTTACTTATCCTTTAAAGAATATGAAGAACATGTATAACATTTATTCACTAAAGAATCATTACCACAACATTTACTCTCTTCAGGCTTAGATCATATATCTAATGCCTGGTATTGTTATTGGGGAGTCATGGCATGTAGCCCTACTCTTTTCACACAGTGTTGGGATCTTAGTCCCTCATCTCATCAAGTTCAGTTCCACTTCTTAACGTGTTCAGTATCATGATTATAGAATATGGGTATTTAAACCCTTATTTCATCATAGAACACTTGAAATCACTTATTAGATAACTTCATACCTTCAGGTCATCTGACTAGGGACATTATAAATCTTGCTACACAAAGTATTGCACATAGTACACAAAGTTCAATGATTCTTACCACACAAAGTATATGAAGCTTATAAGGCCTATAAAACATTTTCAGTATACAGAACATCATAGCTCATACCTGGCTATGCTCATCATCTCAACATACCTGCATGATCAGTGATCATGATGCCATTACATATCAGTACTATGCAATACAAGGGTTATCTTATTACATTCATAACCCATTAGTCTGTATTTGAGCTTCACATAGGATTATTCTGTGTTGGAACTTCACATAGCATCACTTTGTATTAGGGTTTCACATAGAAGTACCTTGTATTAGGTTTTCACATAGCATTACCCCGTATTAGGGTTTCATATAGCATTACCCTATATTAGGGTTCACATAGCAAGGAATCAATATGGATATCATAAGTATTCAATCATACTTATTTATTCTCATCATTCATCATTGAATGAATTATCAACACACATCATGAGTTTATCTCTCATCTTTATCATAATATGATCACATCATAGTTTATAGGTTTGAACTAACCCTTTCATAAGGCATGTTAGCCTAGCATTCAACAGAGCGCATTACATTACAATGTAACCATTGACATGACACATCTCATGTGTCATTCATCCAATTATCCTGGACTTATAACTCATCAAGGTATACTAGCATCGGGGTGTTGGATGTGATATCAATCATATCATGATATATCACTTCCCTCAACACCTTATCTTTCTTGAGTTCATATACTTAGCTTGTATTAGGGTATTACCCATCCTAATACTTTATGCACTAGTTCATCACATTCATCATGTAAAGTAGTGATCATTAGTCACTCACTTGGAATATACAACTATTGCCAATACTATGGATTCATCCATAATTCAGGAATTAACAAAAAGACCATGTTAGGTCCTTTTCAAAACAACTCTAAATCAAGAATAGAGTACCATGGCCGTGCAACCAAGAACGGTCGTGCAAAGGGAAGCCACCATAGCCGTGCTACCTTGCACGGTCGTGCAAAGTGAATCCACCATGGCCGTTCTACCTTGCACGGTCGTGCAAAGGGAAGATACCACGGCCGTGCTACCTTACACGGTCGTACTATAGGAGTTCACCTCTTGAATCATATTCAAGTATGACTTCTATTCTTTTATTAGGGATTACATATCACGTTGCCCATATTCAAGGTTTGCTAATCATTCCTAATTAGAGTTTCTCATGAAATCACCCTCAATTAGGGTTTCACCTGGATACACCCTCAACTAGGGTTTTACATGGATACACTCTCAACTAGGGATTCACTTGGATACACCCTTAACTAGGGATTCACTTGGATACACCATCAACTAGGGTTTACTATACATCCTGAATAGTAATTTCATATGTAGACAACCTCTTATGAGGGTTATACATGGACTCAGCCTCAATTAGGGTTTAGATCATGTATTGGATCCATGCATTTGTTATGCATTATTTATTAGTACCATTAAGGGTATCTCTCACATAATTACATTAGGTTTCCAAAAAGGTTTGATCAATTAGACCTTCAATAACATGAGGTATCCAACTAGATTGATCAATGGAACCTTCAATTGCACTAGGTATCCATTTGGATTAGTCAATTGAGTCTTTAATTTCACTGGGTGCTCAATTGGATCAATCAATTGTTCCTTCAATTAGGTACTCATTTGGATTAACCAATTGATCCTTCAATTGCATTAGGCATCCAATTGAATTAACCAAATTGATTCACAAACAGTTTAAAACCATTTAAGCAAAAAGCTTTGAAACCGCATGGGTCTCAAACGGTTTGAGACCGTTTGGTCTCAAACGGTCTTGAGACCGTTTGGTCCCAAACGGTCTTGAGACCGTTGGGACTCAAACGGTCTTGAGACCGTTTGGTCCAAACCTCTCAAAACCGCATGAACCAAAAAGTCAATCAAGACTTCAACAACACTCATTTCCAATCAATGGAACTTCAATCAATTGGATCATCAATTCAATCATCAATTGAATCATGAACCCACCCCTCAATTGGGACTTCAATTAGGGTCTGATTTCAAAGGGATTAGGGTTTATAATCACCAATTAGAGCTTTGAAGTTGATCATCAATCACACTACTAATTGTGTTTCAATTGATTGCATTGGACCTTCAACCATTGAATTTATGGAACCAATCATCAATGGGACCTATGCTCATACTTCATTTGAGTTTAATAGGTCAACCTTCAACTGATTTGACCCTTAATTAACCCTCAATTGTTCATCAATTAGGGTTTAATTCAATTGAATTAGGGTTTGGAATCGATGATCCTTCAATACTAATCAATGTAAGACTAGTTACTTTGAAACCATAGAACCATCATCCAAATTGGGTATAACCTGACCTCCAAACAGTATTGAGACCGTTTTCCCATCATATCATCAAAATCCAAGTCAACCAATTAAGGTTTGGATCATTGGATTGATCACCAAATCAGCAATTGATTACACTTTAACTTAGTAACATTGGATCTTCAATTGCTTAACCATACTCACCCCTAGACCTCCAAACGGTCTTGGGTGACCCCCAAATGGTTTTGAGACCGTTTGGCTCATCCAAACATTGGATTCTAGTGAAAAATCATCAAGGTTTGGTCTATTGAGTCGATCAACAAAACAACACTTAATTGCAAAGTGATTTGGTACATTTGGACCTTCAATTGGTCAACTATACTTAACCCCAGACCTCCAAACGGTCTTGGGTGATTCCCAAACGGTCTTGAGACCGTTTGGGTGATCCCCAAACGGTTTTGAAACCGTTTGTGCTAATCAACCCAAAATCTCTAATGAACTCATTGGAATTTCAGCACTGATTTCAATTAGGGTTTGCCCAATTGATTAGCCTTCCACTCATGACTCGTTTGGAATTAATCCATCAAATTTGGTGAGTCATTAACCAACATCATTAGCAACAGTAATACCAAACGTTAAATGCTTGGTCAACCATCTAAAACGGTTTTGAAACCGTTTTCCCAAAAAGGTCAAGTTATTCAGATTGAAAAATCAGCACTTAATTCAATTCGATTGCCTAATTGATTAGCCTTCAACTCTCGATTCCTTGGGAGTTAATCCCTCAAATTTGGTGGGTTATCATAATACATAATTAGAAACAAAATTACCAAACGGTCAATGCTTGGTCAACCATCTCAAATGGTTTTGAAACCGTTTTCCCAAAAAGGTCAAGTTAATCAGATTGAAAATCAGCACTTAATTCAATTCGATTGCCTAATTGATTAGCCTTCAACTCTCGATTCCTTGGGAGTTAATCCCTCAAATTTGGTGGGTTATCAGCCAACATAATTAGGAACAAAATTCCCAAACGGTCAATGCTTGGTCAACCATATCAAATGGTTTTGAAACCGTTTTCTCCCAAACGGTTTCAAACCGTTTGCCCTTAAACGGTTTGCTGATACCGCATAACCAATCAAATTAAAACAATTTGGAGTAGCTATCAAAACTGTTTGGCTTGGTACTTTTCTTTGGATAAGCATCTAGGATGATGTCATCATCCCCTTCCTTCGAAAAACCAAGAACAGCAACCGTTCTTGATGGAAATTGCAGCAAAGAAACAAGAGTGTAACAATTTAAAGAAAACAATCAACAAAGTATAGAGAATTGATGCAATATCAATGATTAAGGGTTTGAGTTATAAAACCCGCCTCAAATCTGATCTCCAAGCTCCAAGCTACACGGCTATAATGGTGGATGAAGCTTCTCCAACTATTCCAAGGCTCAACTTCAAGATTTGGAGTGAAATGATCGGCTAGAATTGAAGATTGAGTGAAGAAATGAAGGAATTACACATTGTTTTATGATTTTCACCATGAAATCATGAAGAACGAAGATCAAAGGCTTACCAACAGGTTGGGGACGTGCTCCATGCTGTCCTTAGCCTTCTTGGTCAGTTTTTCAAGCAAGGAGAAGAAGTGGGGTCGTAAAAGCCTTTCATTTGGCTTGGAAAAGGTACTTTTATAAGAAAATTGAGGAGAGAGAATATACTTTATAAATGTCTTTTTATTCCAAAATTGTTGCCACCACTTCCCCCTTGGTTTCTTGCATGCAAAGTCATCTCTATCCCCACCGAACTCCCTTCCATTATCCATGAATTAAGGGAAAATAAAATAAGCACCTTAATGCTTATTATATTAATATCCCATATGTGAGTGGAAATTACTTTCCTTTATAATAAGGTGAGTGGAGTTTCACCTCCTTTAGATATTTTCGTTCCTTATCTTGGCAAAAGAACGTCCATCCTTATTCAAAATCAACCAATAACATTTTGGTTGAAGGCCCTTTAATTAATACATTCATTTTTGCCCTAAATTGGATTAGGGTTTCACTTAGGATTAAATCTTAATTATTTTAATATCAATATTCTCTCTCCTCCATCTTAATTCAAATGAGAAGTACCTCTAATTTTCTTTGCTCTACATGATGCCAAGAAACATTAGGGACTTTATTGAAGTGGTAATTTGCATATCAAACCCTAGGTTTTGGGTAAATTGCACTTTACACCAAAACTAGGTTTTAATGCACAAACCTTGCTTTATCAGCTCTTCCTTGGTATTCAGGCTTCCATAAGCCATACCTCAGCATCATTTTTACTCTCATTATGCTTCAACACATGAGGAACATATTATCATGAACAAATTGCACTTAAACCCCTCAACTTGGGTAATTTGCACTTTAGTCCAAAATAAGCAAACATTGCTTCAACATTGTTCAAACAGGACCAAAATTGAAACATAAGTTTCTTATGAGCCCTAATTACTTTTCCCAAGATAAGATTAAGAATCTACTCAACCTTATTAGGAAAAAAATCTATGGTTAATACATAACCTGGGTCAGGGATGTTACACCAATATAATCATGCTAGTCTTAATCACCCCATCTTTCTAGTTTTTCAAAATGTTAGTTATTTTGTTCCCTCACTAGAAAGTTTGTGTATCAATACCCTCTAAAAGATACATTTTAACTTTCCTTGTGTGGTCACTAGTTTGCCTCTCCCTATATTGTTTGAATGGAGCTTGTGATATATACTCATGGCTTGCATCTCTACATGAGAAGGCCATCACTTCAATACCACCCATGTGGCGAGATAGCAGAGTACCCAAGAATCACGTGACCCATTCTAGCTAAGATACTTATTCTTGTGGACTGGACCATGTTATCTCTCATCTTTACACCTAATTGAGCCCCTTCCTCTCTCCAATATATGAGGTGGCCACTTTTACATTCATGCATCATCTCTCCTATTACTGAGACCACTTTTTCTTGATTTTATTTCAAGTTTTTCCCTTAAATCCTAATGGAAGTAAGTGATAGGCCCACTCAAAATTCTTATTAGCTATAACGTTTTAGGTTCACTAATGATTTCACTTGAAGAAGAAAAAAAGAGCTAGTTTGGTCTTCAAAAATGCTCTATGAAATATTGATGTATGACTATTATATTTTACCTTGTTTGGGAAAATACAATTGTCCTTGCCTCTATACCTTTATCGATTATGTACTATCTCCCATATAATTTTTACTCTCTAAATATAAATTGTTGAGCTCATGAAAGTATGTCGCCCAAAAATCGGTACCGCATTTGAATTCTTAAATTCATGAAAAGAATTTGTTTTGGTTTATTAAGAGAACAAAACAAGGAAATATGTGATTAAGGTGTGCAAGTATTTGGGGACTTAAGATCACCATAAAACTTTCCATTATCATCCCAAAAGACTTTAGTTTGTTATGGGACCCCGATCTCTTTAGGATCTCTCAGGGAGAGGACATCATGAACGATTAAAATGAGATGTTGGAAATAGAGAGAGGGAAGATTAGAGAAGAAATACAATAGGATCAAATTTTACCTTCTTAAGCAAGAAAGAAAAATATGCAATTGAGACAACTATATTATCATGGTAGTGATTTGGTTATGCAATTATAATTGACATGCGACTAGATGTCAAGGCAAGATCTAGTAAAGTTAATATGGAAATAATGTTGTTGCATGATAGATGAGAAAATGGATAGACAATTTTCGTGAAAGATGAACAAATAAATGAACATATATGAGATGAGCAAAAACTATTGTGATGTAGATTTAGTAGTAAAATAGAATATTTCAACTAAACCTACATGACACAACCTATTAGAGTATCAAAATTGTTGCTCTAGAGAAAGGATTGTCTAGAGAATCATTGGTAGAGTATGTACGAGATGAGTGAGTTCTCTCTTTGTCTAAAATAATTGAAAGGGGTATCATCTGGTGGTGGATATGGGGAAAAATATAAACTTGTTGGCGAGGATCATAGGGTTCAACATCGTAAAAGAATTTTTGTAAACAAATTTCCATCAGATCAAGAATAGGAAATCAAATCAATATACATGTCGTGACGGGACCATGCAAGAAACTAGTTTCCATTAGGTGTACTACTCAAGGGTCACCACATTCTACCACGTGGCACCCTGGGGGAAAGTGGCATTCCACTCAAGTGTCCCTGGGTAGAAATAAGAGTTTTTTTTCTCATTCAAGTCTTTTACTTTCTAGAAGGTTCTGAGTAATCTCTTATAGGACTCTCATTGTTTATTGTAAGATAGTGTCATTGAGTAATAAATCTTTAATTTATAAAAGAGGAAAGAGTGAAGGATAAAATTTGAGGGAGAAGTCTTTCATTTCTTCTTTCTTTTTCAAAAGGACATGTATTTGAATGGACTAGATTTTCTATAAAATTAGTGTTATCGATTTAGATAGAATGATAAATGAATTTCCAATTGGGATAAGAATCAAATATTTTATATACGCAGTTATTTAGTTGTATAATTTATTGAAAAGGGCTCGTAAAAGCTCAACAAAAGGGGAAAATTGTACTAAAACTTGAAGAAAAGAATTTTTTTCACGTGAACCCTCAAAAAGAGGCAAATGGATGAAATCAATGCATCAGATCTAGTGAAAAAATATATGAAAACAAGACAATGTGGCATAAGTTTCATCATTAGCCAGATAAGACATTTGGTCTTGATCGTTGTATGCATTTTATTAGCGAGATTTATGTTAAGTCAATGGGTTCTAGCCCATATCGGTTATTTCTAAAGTAATATTTTTTTGTACCAAGATACATGTTGTACCCCCTTTTGAATAATTAGCCTGAATGATTAATACTATTTGTTGCTAGGTCTTATATATGAATTAGTTTGTGATACGAAAAAGACAACTGAATTTTGAGGTGGGATTAGAATCCAATATATTATAAATAGAGTTATTCAATTGGGGAAGTTATTGAATATGTCTTATAAAAGCCGAATCAAAGTACAAGTTGTACTTAAGTCTAGACGAAGGGTTTCTCTTGACTTAGAACCCTCAAAAAGAGGCAAATGGACGAAATCGATGAATTAGATAAGTGAAAAAATATGAAAAATGTGAGAATATGGGATAAGTTTCATCATTAGCCAAACAACACATTTGATCTTGATCGTTGATTAAATGACAAAAAAATTGATTGTCAATAGTTTTAAAAAGAGGTTCTTATTAAGTCAACATGTCGTTGTCCAAATTGGTTATTCCCAAAGTCAACTCTTCTTTTTGTACCAAGATATAGGTTGTACCCCCTTTTGAATAATTAACTTGAATCATTGATCCAAATAGTATTTTTTATATCTAAATTAGTTGGTGAGACTAATTTCATCTTGTTAGTCTCAACCAACCCCATCTTTCAACCCTGCCATATTATTAGTCATCATGTGCCTCACTGGCAGCTCATGTGGATTGCTACCCTCCTAAAGCGATAGGTTTATCTGTCATTGTGTGGACAATCGTTCGCCTTTCTCCCTCCCATCTTGTATGAAAGGAGCTTGTGATGTAGACTCATGTCATGCATCTCCACATGAGAAGGCCATCACTTCTATCCCACCCATGCGGCCAGATCTTAGGAAACCCTAGCATCACACGACTCAATCCAACTAGGATGCTTCTTCATGAGGATTGGACCATGTTATCTCTCATCTTTACTCGTAATAGTCCCCTCTTACAACTCCTCTCCAATATGTGAGGTGACCACTTTTCCCCTCTCTATGATTTCATGTTTTTTCCTTGAATCCTGATGACAATAAGTGATAGGCCCACTCACAATTCATATGAGCTGTAAGTATTAACTTTTTTTTTGAAGACACAACATTCATTACATTAAAGCCATACGACATCTACATGTAAAGGGAGATACACCAACCGAACACAAAAAAGTAAAGAGCAGATACAATAACCAGAAACTCATATCGGAACGTGATAAGAACAATGATGTATTGATCTCTCTTCTATATCGCTGACCAAAACAACTTTTTATGAGAGATTCCTTCAACCTGAGATTATATCTGATATAAAGTATATGCTCCAAACCAGTGACCGAAGAAGTGATCACCTTCGTACTTGCTTCCATATAACAAAGAAACAAAAAAAGACCTAACATGAAAGGAGGACACAAACCACACGACAACATAGAACCTATAACTCACTAAAGCAACAACACCTACCTAACAACACAACGTCCCACAAAATAGGACGAAAAACACAACTACCAACGACGAGCACTAAGGTTGCACCAATCATGAGACCCAGGAAGGAGGCCAAAATCCAGGGATGCAGATACAGAGGAAGGACGGCTCATGCAAGTACAAAGGCGGAAAGTAGAGGGTGCCGGGAACTCCACCACCACTCCCGACCACCACTGCGAATAGGGGGCGGAAGACCCACAAGGGCCTCCACACCCGCCTCTTGTCGTCAGATCCCGGACGTGCCTGAGCTAGAGAGGCCTGGGGGGAGTGGGGAGGCGTGCATCGACAGCCGGAACCCCCTCCCCCAAGCCCGCCGCCGCCCTTCGAGAACCCTAGCCGCGGCGCCCTGAATCGCCAGAGCACCCGCAGTTGCTCGTTACGATAAGTATTAACCCGTTAGCTAGGTTCACTAATAATTTCCTTGGAAGAAGAAAAAAAAGCAAAAGAGAGCTGATCTGGTCTTCAAGCATGGTCCATGCTGAATAACTCTTATATTTTACCGTGTTTAGGCTACTGCAACTGTCCTTGGCTCTATACCACGACCGACCATGTACCGATCTTATCTGACCTCTCTCCCTTGCAGTTTTTAGTCTTTTACTGCCGTAGGTGGCCTGTTTTTCAGTCTCCTTACTTCTGCAAACCTCACGAGCAACAGCAGCCCCACCATATAAATGTCACTTGCAGAGCCCCCATGACCACAACCACTGTCCCCTCCTCTCGTCCTACTCTCTCCTACCGCCACCTCCAGTATCACTACCCTCCCTCTCAACCGCAGCTGCCAGACACGGTGGACCCGTTGCCCCATACAAAAAGCCAAAGCTGAAAGCATTAACTCACACACACGCACAAGGGTGTGAGAAAGAAAGAAAGAGAAGGGACACGGACACCCACCACCTGCATCCCATACCATACCCCTCACCCCATTGTGGTTTGTCATCATCGTCTTCCTTCCTCTATCCGCTGCTGCAGCAGCCAGCAGCTTGGGGTTTGCTAGCTAGATATCCAGCTAAGAAGAAGCAGGCAAGCGGCGGCACTGACGATTGCCATCCCTCTATTATCTATTTGCCTCCTCCAATCGTGACAGTCACTTCTCTTCCTTTCCCTGAATCTATCTATCTGTCTAGATATCTCTCAACCCATCACGATCTATATATACAACTTAGAGGCAGACCAGCAACTGCTGGTCGGTATACTTGATTGGCAGCTAATCTGGCGGTGAATCTGTTCAGTGCAGCTAGCTATCTAGATGGGGTTCCCTACAATCTACTACTGCGTCATCCTCCCGACCCCGCTGGTCGTCCTCCTCCAAATCCTTGACCTCATCCGCCTCTCCCTCTCGACGGCTCTATCCTTCCTCGGCGTCCGGTGCCCGATGCTCGAGCTCCCCGCCCTCCCTTCGCCGCCGCAACCGGTAGATGGACAACCGTACGAAGTCGGCACGGACGTGTTCGCCTACGACCGCCTGTACCCACTCTCGGATACCCCCTCCAGCTCGCCCCAGCTGCCCACGCCGTCGTCTATCAAGCGACGGCTCCCGGTTGTGCGCTATGCGACTTTGAGGCGTTCGCCTGAAGCCAGCTCCACCTGCAGGTGCCCCATCTGTCTCTGCGGCCTGGAGGCGCGGCACCAGGTCCGGCTCCTGGACAACTGCAGGCACGTCTTCCACAAGGATTGCATCGACCAGTGGGTCGACCAGGGTCAGTCCACCTGCCCCTTGTGCCGATCCAGGCTGCTGACGCGCTACCGCGGTAGAAAGGAGCCGAGAGAAGGGTTACTCGACGATGACGCCATCAGGCACAGAAGCAGCAGTTGGTTCGCGGGCTCCGTGTTGTCCCTCTTCCATAGCGCCGGCGATTCAGCATATTCCGTCGCCCCATCCTCTCCGTCGTCTCTGCTGAGCAGCCAGTGAGACCGGACCGACCCCGCACGAGGCCGGATGATGATCCGAAGTGGAACGGTATGGCAAGTGCCAGTGCCGATAAGGTGAGGTCAGGAAGGGCGCGAGTCCCGATCCGATCGAGAGAGAGTTTAGCTAAAGCTAGAGATAGGATGTGGGTGTGGGCCGGCGACTGGAGAGGGGATGGTGCTGGTGTGGAGTGGGCAGCAGAGAGTTTGCATGATGTGACGATGATGCCATCGGATCTGCTGTATTGCATGTGGGATGTAGTTTATTACTAAAAAAACGTTTCTTTCTTCCTCTCTTCCCCGGCAACTTACAGTTGAGAGAGAGAGCATGTACTGCAGGTCTTGCTGTTGCTTGATTAATTAAATCAGAGTCTCTAATAATATTTTGATCACATGTATAAACCCAAGGTTTGAGCAAGTTCAGTACCTAGTTATATAGCTTCTTATAGTCTTCCATGGATCTCTCTACAAAATTATCATTTTTATAATTCTCACAGTAGTCGCCTCCTGCGTTTCGAGTCAGAGGCAGGCCGGCCTTGTTTCCATTGGATACCCTTCAAACGTGTTTTCTTTTCCCTTTTCAATACCTGCAGCTCTTCTCCTCCTCTCTGCTGCTGCTGTCAGTAGTCTTTGGTCAAGAGCTGCCATACTGCCATCTAGTGCAGATCGAGAAAATTATGCCTAGTTGCTGCTGACCATGAACCAACCATGTAGTGAAGATCGAGGTTTACGGCTTGCAAGAAACTGGAACCTAGGTACTGAACATCAATGCCCCGCCTCAGCCAGTCAAAAAAACTTTGGTCATGCGGTGTTGGACAGGGCACCACTGTCTCCATTTCAGCTGCTGGTGGTAGGGTTCTTTTTCCCTTCGTTTTTTTTCTATTTTGCGTGTTTTGTTTACTTTGCAGGACATGCATTATGAATCCCACCCTTCACACTTGAATGCTAGGTCATTGTCTACGTACACATACACAGGGTCCCCCCAAAACTTCTACAAAGATCAGCACATATTTAAGAATCTTTTGTGTCTTTAATATTGGGATCTCAACTAAGCACAGCAGCCAGCCCCCATCTGAATTTGCCACCATATTTTACCATCTCTACTATGATGTCTCTATTGCGCTCTCTCTCTTTGATTAATAAGTGTGACCCACATCACCCACATGATTGGGCAATCGACCTTATCGGTTGGAAAGCCCACTAGTCTGCATAAAGCAGCGGTAAGTGGATGTATTCCTATGGGCCTGAATTTATGAGCGAGACATTCCACACTACCATGGATAGTGTTCAGAATAGAAGCTGTAGGTAAACAATGTCAAGTGGATGATGAATAGGAGAAACCAGCCATACACAAGCAAGAGATGCAAGGGAGTCAATTGAGCCCCCAAAAATCTATATTCCAATGAAGATTGTGTTGGTAAGTATGCCCTAAGAGTCAATCATATGATGATTGCGAAGATATATTACATAAATGATTTGATTAATAATAACAAAGACAAGCTTATAATTCTTTTTTATTCACTCCGTTATGAGATAATGAGGAAATATAATGAATGTCTAAAGAATGACAATTACTCAAGGACATATGTCTTCAAGTATGTGACTTGGAAGAATGACATACAAATGTTAAGAGTATGCACATTCTTGTTATGTCCCTGGTTGAATTTTGTTGTGGAAGACAGATAGACAACAATAACAGATAAGACTGGAGCGTGAGTTGGTTGATGAAAGAATCTCATTAGTCATGATATGTCGTTATCAAATCGAGCACACATATACATGTTAGAGAACAATGTATCAGACAAACCCACAATGAGAGTAACATATGAAACCATTGCTATGGTAGTCATAGGTAGCTCTCATAGGAAAGGTGGTGATTGTGATTCTTAGACTTGAAGTCACTATGCTCATCACATGTCGTTCGGTATACTTTGACATCATCAAACGTAGCTTTCACACATGGGGATACACTTTGAGTGATGTAGATGAGATTTGTTCCTCCTACTGGAGTTTGATATCCATGGCCACTTGATCAGCGAGATTGAGAAAAGCACACACATCACTACTACAGAAATAACATTCAGTGTCGCTTTTCTGGGCGTCGGTTATTAAGGAAAACTGACGCCTATCATATAAGGCGTCGGTTGTTTAAGCAAACCGACGTCTATATTCGAAGACCAGCCAGACACGGGTACCGCTTTGTATTCAGTGTCGGTTGACAATAACAAACCGACGCCTAAAAGCTCCCGCGAAATCCAATTTTCGAGCGAAAAGAAAAAGTGTCACATACTGCGTCGGTTATTTAAATAGCCACCGACGCCTATGTGTGATGAAACTTTGTGCGAAAAGTGTCACTTTCAGCATCGGTTATCTGTTGATACCTGACGCCGAAAGTGGTTCCCGCCAAACAATTTCGTGAAAATATCGTCCACTTAAGCGTCGGTTGTTTGTCACAACCGACGCTAAAGTGGTTTAGGCGTCGGTTGTGACAAACAACCGACGCTATTGGTGAACTTTATATCCTGCGATCACCCGACTCTTCCCCTTTCTTCTGTTTCATCGCCTAAACTGCTCCCGCCGCAACCACCCCTCTGCTGTCGCCCGACCCTCCACTCCGCCGCACCCCTCCACGACAGTGCTGCCGCGCCTCCTTCTTCGGCGCCGCCTTCTCCTCCGGTGCTTCCACGCCGCCTTCTCCTCCGGTGCCTCCACGCCGCCGCCAGTGCCTCCAAGTCGCCGCCGCCAGTGCCTCCAAGTCGCCGCCGCCAGGCCGACAGAAGCTGCTTCTCCACCGCCGTCGCGCCGCCGCCAGGGTTTAGGGTTGCTAGCTGCTTCTCCGCCGCACCGCCGGTTTGACCACAGCTCCTCTCCACCGCCGTCGCCCACTCTGTGCCGCTGTCTGCAGACCACAGCTCCTCTCCAGACCGGTATGCCCTCTTCTTTGTCCATTATTGAGTTCATCACTCCCGCTTGCCTTATACTATAATAAGCTGCAACTAGTAGAAACCATTATACAATGCTGGGGCATGCCCTTTTCCCCATATGTTGGGTGAGGTCTGTGCCTTATTCATCAATTCTTTTGTGTAGTTTCCTTTTTACTTTGCATTTTTCTTGTTTAGCATTTTCCTTATTTATTGTAGTTATGAAATGCGACAACAAATTGTCTAAGAAAGGTGTTTGTGATGTTTTGGACTTTGCTCATAAAATTCTTCCTCCTAACAACACCCTTCCGAAAAATTGCCATGAATGTAAGAAGATAATGACCAACATAGGGCTGAAATGTCAAAAGATTCACTCTTGCCCTAATGATTGTTTGTTGTATTATGCACATATTGTATAGGGTTTTAAAGTTGATAAACATGTACATGCGTAAATAGGGTTATTAAACCAATATTGGTTATAACATAGTATGATCTTAATCTGATCTGGATGTTCATAATAATGTAGTATGTTAAATATGATGATTAGGGATACATATAATGTCTAGTACACAAATATTAGATGATATTCAAGAAAACCCTAGTTTGATGAGCATGTTGTTAAGCATGTTAATTATGTTTCTTCTATATATTCTGATGTCATTATATAATTATGTGATCCCAACATATTAAATTGAATTAGAATGATTTCATGAATTATAGGGTTTTAAAGTTGATAAACATGTACATGCGGAAATAGGGTTATTAAACCAATGGTTATAACATATAATGTCTAGTAAAGATTCCTAGACCTTTTGTTTGAAACTATTGATTTCTTGATTTATTATTTAATAATGCTCTGTTGATTAGGATTAACCATGTTGCCTGTAGTTTATAGACATTTATTATATATAAGAATGACAACACATGTATTTGTTGGCCTAGAAACCCGTCCAAGATTTACTCATTAGGAGTAAATCTTGGATAGTCCCCGGTTTGGGACTGTTCTTGAACACCTAATCTCACTTAGGATGTAAGTGTATAATGTGTATTGGGTTTTCGAGAAAATTTCGGTAGCATTTTCCCGTTTGTTCTCTAAGTATATATGTACTTAGAGAACAACGGGGAAATGCTGCCGAAATTTTCTTGAAAACCCAATACACATTATACACTTACTAGTGAGATTAGGTGTTCAAGGATGGGATAGGTGGTACATATTTATTATATATAAGAATGACAACACATGTGTTTGTTGGCCTAGAAACCCGTCCAAGATTGACTCATTAGGAGTAAATCTTGGATAGTCCCCGGTTTGAGACTGTTCTTGAACACCTAATCTCACTTAGGATGTAAGTGTATAATGTGTATTGGGTTTTCGAGAAAATTTCGGTAGCATTTCCCCATTTGTTCTCTAAGTATATATGTACTTAGAGAACAGCGGGGAAATGCTGCCAAAATTTTCTTGAAAACCCAATACACATTATACACTTACTAGTGAGATTAGGTGTTCAAGGATGGGATAGGTGGTACACATTTATCATATATAAGAATGACATCACATTATACACTTAGGTAGGATGTAAGTGTATACCCTAATCTTTTCCTAATATATACTTGTTTCCTAATATATACTTATTTTCTCTAATCATAGAATGGATAGATCATGGATGTCCATTCGTAATCGTTGCACCCCAGAGTTTATATCTGGTCTTGATCAGTTTATTAGATTTGCCGAGGAACATAGGAAAAAACCTACAGATAGGTTCTACTGTCAATGTAGGCATTGCGGTAACAACTTGAAAGTCAACACTGGTGAGGAAATCAAAAGTCATGTCATGTGCAACGGGATTGTACAAGGCTATACAGAATGGCACTGGCATGGAGAGATTTCAAAATCGAAACCAGTAGATGTCGTAAATGTGAACGAACCAGTTCCAGCAGAATGGCAGTGCTTGGGTGGAAGAAGAATGGCAGTGCTTGGGTGGAAGAAGAAATTGCCTCCGATGACGTAAATGTGAACGAACCAGTTCCAGCAGACATCGTTGATGCGATGCTGGATAGTTGTAGGGTAGAGCACACCGATCCACCTCCTATCTTTAGAAACATTGTGCATGATGCTGAGATACCGTTATACACAGGCTGTGCTAAGTTTACGAAGCTTAGCGCTGTGTTGAGATTGTATAAGTTGAAAGCTAACAATAGATGGAGCGACAAAAGCTTCACTTCATTGTTGACTTTGTTGAAAGAAATGCTTCCTGAAGGAAACGAGCTGCCAATCTCAACATACCAGGTAAAGAAAATGTTGTGCCCAATGGGAATGGAGGCCAAGAAGATACACACATGCCCGAATGATTGTGTATTATTTCAAAAGGACTATGTAGATTTGAAAGATTGTCCAAAATGTGGTGCGTCACGGTATAAATTGACGACTTTGGGGGAGTCCAAAACTGGTTCTCCTGCCAAGGTGTTGTGGTATCTACCTATAATATCACGGTTTCAACGCTTGTTTGCAAATCCGAAAGATGCGAAGAATTTGAGGTGGCATGCAGATGTTAAGAAAAACAATGATGGGATCCTGCGACATGCGTCTGATTCCCCACAGTGGAAGAAGATTGATCTATTGTACCCCAAATTTGGTGAAGAAGATAGGAATCTAAGACTTGGTAAGACTTGGGCTTTGTACAGATGGGATGAATCCGTACGGGACATTGAGCAGCCAACATAGCACTTGGCCAATCATGCTTGTTATATACAATCTTCCTCCCTAGATGTGTATGAAAAATAAGTACGTTATGTTGTCATTGTTGATATCGGGCCCTAAACAACCCGGAAATGATATCGATGTTTATCTTGAACCTTTGATTGATGACTTAAAGAAACTTTGGGTTGAAGGTGTGATGACCTATGATGCTTCAGCAAGAGAGACATTTCGTTTGCACGCTATGTTGTTTTGCACTATTAATGACTTTCCAGCATATGGGAATTTGTCTGGATATAGTGTCAAAGGAGCTAAAGCGTGTCCTATATGTGAAGAAAACACTGATTCAATAAGACTAAAACATGGCGGCAAGACTGTATATCTTGGTCATTGAAGGTTTCTTTCAAAATTCCATCTGTATCGTAGGAAGCGCAAAGCATTCAATGGATGGAATGATGAACGAAGTGCACCTAAACCTATACCAGGGGATGTTGTTTATGAAAGAGTAAAAGACATTGTCAATGAATTTGGTAAGAAATCACAATGTAGTATGGCCACACGGAGTGACAATTCTTCATTCAAGAAGAAGTCAATATTTTGGGATCTTCCTTATTGGAGTTCTTTGACAGTCAGGCATTGTATCGATGTAATGCACGTTGAGAAAAATGTCTGTGATAGCATCATTGGTACTCTGTTAAATATACCAGGTAAGACTAAAGGTGGGATAAAATCCAGACTGAACCTACGTGAAATGGGAATAAGGTCAGAATTAACAGAATTACGTGAAATGGGTAGTAAAAGAACATACTTACCTCCCGCTTGTTACACGTTGTCTAGAAAGGAGAAGAAAACTTTTTGTGAATGCTTGGTAAATGTTAAGGTGCCACATGGTTACTCATCCAACATCCGTAGATTGGTATCAATGAAAGATCTGAAGTTGATAGGTCTTAAATCTCATGATTGTCACACTCTAATGCAACAAATATTGCCCGTGGCAATTCGATCTATATTGCCGAAGCATGTAAGGTTTGCAATTACCAGACTTTGTTTCTTTTTCAACAGTCTATGCAGCAAAGTTATTGACACTGATACTCTCGATAATTTGCAAAGAGAAGTGGTTGTTACCCTATGTCAGCTTGAGATGTATTTCCCTCCTTCGTTCTTTGATATCATGGTACATCTTGTTGTCCACTTGACTAGGGAAGTGAAAATGTTGGGACCAGTTTTCTTGCATTGGATGTATCCCTTTGAACGATACATGAGCATTTTTAAAGGTGATGTTCGAAACCGTTATCGGCCTGAAGGGAGTATTATTGAAGGTTATGTGGCGAGAGAGGTTATGGATTTTTGCAATGACTTTCTTAGTGGTAATGACACTCCTGATAATGACAAGAATATTGAGGAGGGCAAAGGAATTTTGGGATCACGGGTGAAAGTAATCAGCCGTGAGCAGTTGGAACAAGCTCACTTGTATATTTTACACAATATGGACGAAGTGAGTGTTTATATCAAGGAACATACCAATTTCATAAAGAGACAACATCCTCGAGCAAGTTCAATGTGGCTTGCTAGAGAGCATAATAAGACTTTTACTAAGTGGTTTGAAGATAAAGTCTTACATCAACTATCTCAAACACCAAATGATATTACAGAAACTATCAAATGCCTCGCCTTTAAACCAAAACTGAATGTTATGTCTTATGAAGGGTTTGACATTAATGGATTCACATATTACACAAAGCGCCAAGATGATAAGAGTGTCGTCCAAAATAGTGGGGTCACTCTTCAAGCGTCGACTATGTACTTTGCAAGTGCAAAGGATAAGAGTCCACGTGAAGCTAAAATGTCATATTACGGTGTCATTGAGGACATTTGGGAGTTTGACTACATAGATTTCAAAATTCCGCTCTTTAAATGTAATTGCGTTGATAACACCAAAGGAGTTATAGTGGATGAATTGGGTTTCACTTTGGTGAACTTTGAAAAGATTGGCGAGAAGGGTGAACCATTCATATTGGCATCATAGGCGAAACAATTATTCTATATCGATGATCCTGCGAATGATAAATGGTCGGTTGTTCTTCATGGTAAAAGACAATTCATTGAAGATCCTATAGATGAAGAAGAGTACTATGATAAGTATGATGACTCCAGTCCATTCCCACTTGGGTTGCCAACTCCACAAAATATTGAAGCTAATGATGACTTATATGTGCGCGGAGATCACAATGAAGGATTGTTAATTGATAAAAGATCACAATTTTAGAGACATGTATGTTTATACAAATGCTAAATGTTTGCCTTTTTCTAGTTAATACAAATGCTAAATGTTTGCCTTTTTCTAGTTAATACAAATGCTAAATGTTTTCCTTTTTAATGACATTTTCAGATGGATGACCATGATGAGCATGATGTCCATGATGAGCATGAAGTCCATGATGAGCATGCTGTCCATGATGAACATGGCGAGGATACCAATGTAAGTTCTAAAAACATATCCTGTATTTCTATAAAATTCATTATCTTCTAGTTATGTCATATATCCTATATTTCTATATTGGGCTAATTCAGTGTGTTTATTTTTGTCAAAATTTAGGTTGATGATGCACATGTACCCACTGAATCACTGGAGCAACTTGATGCGCAGCACCAAACACTTAACAAGAAAAGGGGCATCACTCTGTTGAAGAAGTTAATAGCGCTAAGTGGCAGTGGATCCAAATTGGTTGTGGAGTTTGATAATGGAGGAAATGCAATTGGAGTGAACCGCAATAATTTTGTAAACTATCTTGGGTGTACCACTCGGAGCCATTGTGGTGTTAAGTATGATAATTGGCATAAAGTTCCTCAGGGGAAAAAAGACTTGATATGGAAGGATTTATGCGTGAGTTATTATTATTTGCAATTCTATTTTGTAGATTACAAATTCTATTATTTGCAATTCTATTTTGGATACTAGTTAATAACATTTCTATTTTACAGAATCTGTTTGCATTGGATGAGAAGTTGCATCGTAAAAGTGTGATGCAACGCGCTGGAAAGATGCTTAGGAATTATAGGACAAATCTGAACAAAGAATACATAAAAGAGGGTGATAAGAAGAAGAAGTCAGCCCTTGAACAATGGAACTTCTTGGACAAAGAAGATTGGGACAATTTTGTTGCTTCAAGAAAATCTGAAGAATTCAAGGTATTAGGCGTCACTCCCAATTTAATTAATATACATTGTATTCACCTATTCAAGATTAACATTTAGTGCTACTAACCAAATCATTAATGTGCATACTAACTAGGCCCTCAGTGACGCACAAAAAGCAAGGCGTGCACTGAATGTGCATGACCACACTATGGGTCCAAAAGGCTATGTAAGCGTTTGCCAAAGACTACAGGCGGAGTCTGCGGCTACTCAAGAGTCTGATGCTACTGAGGAGTCTGCCACACCCATGCCTCGCCATGATTTCTGGATAGCTGGGAGGAAAAATAAGAAGGGTGAAATAAAGAAGCCCATAACTGCTGAGGCGACTGCGAAAATGGTAAAATACAACTCTTAGAGCAATCGTTTGAATATTGATTATTTGTTAACTTACCAATTTCTATTGATGGTGATTAGCGGGAGCTGCACGAGCAGAGGAAACAAGGCACGTTCATCCCTCAGGGCACACAGGATGAATTGACAGTTGCTCTGGGTAACCCAGAGCATCCTGTACGTGTTAGGGGTGCAGGCGCTGGTGTGGGCATCAAAGCATTCTTTGGGCCATCCCAGCGCAAACCCAGAGCGGGACTTTCACAAGAAGAGGTAACCTATACTTTTTTTAGAATGTTTCTGCAAAAAGAAATTCAATAATAAGAAGCTAATGTTTCTTTTATCCATGTATAGGAGAATAAGAGAGTCGAGGATATAGTTGCTAAGAAGGTCAACGATGTAGTTGCTGAGAAGGTCAAGGAAGAATTGCTGCGGTGGCAGGCATCTCAGGCTTCTAATCAGCCTATGGTGACCCACTCTTCTCCTGATGTACAAACTACTAGTAATCCTGTAGACCCACCGCCTAACACGTCTGCTGTAAGTATTGTTTATGACATTGTAGTTAGTCTTTTCAAGTTGTTATGTTTTCAAGATGATATGTATATATGTATAATATTCTTTACGTAAATTTGTAGGCATTGAAGCCATGCCACTTAAGAATGCAAGACTACGTTGTTACAGAGGCGCAGGCTTACCCGTCCCTTCCTGGGGCAATGTTTCACGGGACTCCAATGCCACAGGGCTACATTTGTGTGAGCCCGATACATGTGTTACCCGATTGGAGAGAAGCTACATTGCCATATCCCCACCCGGATATTGATACACTTGCTGATGCAGAAGGCGGGGTCATATTGTGGCCCAAAGCAGATGTCGTCTACACTACTGAAATTGTAAGATAAATTTACATTGATTTAGACTGTTAATATGTATATATGATGTCAACTGATCTGAAATTATATATACAGGTTAAAAAGAAGACACTAGGAGCACCTAGGCCTCCACCTCCACTTCCCGCATTACCAACTTGGGTTCCAACTGACCTAACATACCCGTTAGGTCCTGCTTGTAGGGGAATGGCATGTTGGCTACAGGCACATAATATACATTGCCCGATAATTGTTTCTTTAGATGCAGATTATGCAGGTCAATCATACGATAGCTCTTTATTTATACAAGATATTATTGAGCTGTTTATGTATGATTGGATGAATACATCAATGATAGAGACATGGATAAGGTGAGATCTTATTTATACATCCATATACCTTGTGTAAGATCCAGTGATCTGGTTTCTTATATATTAATGCATACGTAATACATGTTTTGCAGCTACTTAGTCGAAGATCATTGCAAACAATTTGCATTTGATCATGTGGGATTTTTGATTCCATCATTGATTAGTATGGTAGCTAAAGACCCTGATACTGTTCAACAATACTGTATAGATGCTTTTACAATTTTTGGTCAGCAAAAGAAGACGATAATAATAGCTCCATTCAATGTCAAGTAAGTTTACTTTATTTATAATTTGGACTTAAGAAAATTCCATTTTTATTGTGCATTTTGAGTTATTAATTGTGAACTTTTTACCTCTAGCGGTAAACATTGGGAGTTACTAGTTATTGTCCCCAGGACGTTCACTGTTTATTATCTAGATCCCGCGGGAAGTACATTAAACACTAAAATTGGACACGTAATGAGAATGCCATTATTCTGGTGAGAAATATTTCATTTTTGTATATGTTAACATCTCTTATTACATTACTATTTACTTATGCAATTTACTGTGTTATATTAACATGTAGGGGTTTAGATGCATCCAAAAAGGCTGGAGGAACGGTCCCAAGGAAAAAGAACCAGCCAATAAATTGGCAGAACGTACAAGTAAGTTCCCGACTCCAATGTATATATTATTGATGTGAATTGTGCTTAGTTGTATTATTTTGTATGTTTCAATTTATAGTGCGCTACACAAGACAATGGCTGGGCATGCGCATACTATGTGATGCGATTTATGCAGATGATTATCCGATATGCCGCATTGGACATCGATACCATACATGAGGTATTATATATAGTCTCATTAGTTAGTATGAAATATATCAATCTTATTTTTTTATTATTACTTATATATATACATCATTCTCTTTGCAGGTGTTTAAAACTGACAACACTACAGGTAAACGCTTAAAAAATATACATGCTCCATATACGATGGAAGCATTAAATGAAATAAGAGAAGAATGGGCAAAAGCCATACAAGCAGTGGCAACTGTAAGATATAATTGGGATGTTGATAGCGATAATGAATGATACTTTGTAAATGAATATTTCTGAATGTTAATACATGTATTTGAATGTTTCTATATGTGTGAATGTGAGAATTGAATTGATGTCTGAATGTATCTACTTGTGTGAATTATTTTTTGTGAATTTTGCAGGTTTGTGGCCTGTTTGTAGGCTGATATCAATGGATGTCGTAAACCTGCAGTTCAGAAAATTGAACTGCAGGTTCTCATCCTGCTGACCAGCCACAGCAGGCCTGCAAACTGATATAAAAAAAATAGATATAGGCGTCGGTTATTTATAGAAAACCGTCAGCAAAGACCTACAACGTCGGGTTTTTGCAAAACACCGACGCCTAATGTGGCCACAACCGTACAAGAAATGGCGTCGGCTGTTCGTGTCAAACCGACGCCTATTTAATCTATAGGCATCGGTCTTTTAGTAGATAACCGACGCCAAAAGGGTTCGCGCCACAGAAAACGGCGTCATCTAGGACACTTTCTGCGTCGGTCTTTTAGTAGATAACCGACGCCGAATGTGTCTTAGATGACGTCGTTTTCTGTGGCGCGAACCCTTTTGGCGTCGGTTATCTACTAAAAGACCGACGCCTATAGAATAAATAGGCGTCGGTTAAAAAAACCGACGCCGAAGTGTTCGACCTTTAGCGGCACCCACATAGGCGTCGGTCGGAAACCGACGCCAAAGGGGGTTAAACAACCGACGTCGAAGGCTGTTTCTGTAGTAGTGCATGTACATGTAAATCAATATGTGATATTGAGATTACATATATCTCATATAGTTTTCTCTAGGTTCAATAAAAATGGATTGAACATTGAGAGGATGACGACTCCATACCTCGAGTTCATTCCAGATATCAGAGACAAAGGAATTATACAATTACTGCAACACCTTACAAAGATTGTAGGTTGAAGTTGTTCTCCAAATTCTCATTCACTTGGGTAGTACTGATATGTCACTAAGCACCACTCTTTGCTTGTGATGCCATAATCTAGTTATGGACATTCACAACCAACGTGATATGGGACCTATAGGGTCACACACATAGAAACTCACATAGAAGAGGAGTTTATCATGAATAATGATTGAATTGATTACTAAAGTGCTTAGGTAGTCTATATGAGTAACAAATCATCTAACTAGACTGCCAGCCAATCGGCCCAAGTGTTGAGATAGCCATTTGGAGTGTCTGGATGATCCAAAATTGAATTGGCTAAGTTCTACCCGAACTGAAGAGTGAACCTACCGGTTCACTCTATGAACCAACTGGCTCAAATCAGCTCACCAATCGACCGGTTGGGTGAGTGAGATGACCGTCTTGCATGAGTGAGATCACTCAGTTTGTGGAGAATTTCAATTGCATCAAGGATTAGTGTTGACATCATGTCGTGCATTAATTGGATTTGAATTATCAAATCATATGCGATTGGGAACTTAGTGAAACAACCGGTTCGATGTGCGAGCCGACCGTCTTGCATGTGAACCAACCGATTCAACACTCGTAGATTGTGAAAATTCATGATCTCCTGGTCCCTTCCACTCCCGCAACAACTGGGAACCCTGACCCTAACCCCTCATATAAATAGAGGGGTATTGAGGGCTTCCTAACACAAATAATTCAGAATCACTTGCTTTGATAATTGTTGTCCTCTCTAGTTTTAGTAACCAAGAGAGCCCAAGCAAGTCCTACCTGACTAGGGATGGATAACGAGGGAGAGAACAATTAAGGATCATTGTGGGAGACCAGGTTGGTGACTAGTACATCAATAGGAGGGACAACTCATTCTTGTTCGTTCTAGTAGGATGACATGAGTTCTGGGTGGTCCATGTGGACTTCCATAGAGGTGAGGTGGCATTTGCCTATTGCTAGGAGGACATCGTCAACCCACAGTCCATGGTGAGACAGTAGGAGCCGTTGTAGACGATGTTCCAGCCTATTATTTGTGGTGAAGACCAAGAGCTGAACAAACACTGTCCAAGATCAACTAGAAGATAGTTACACTACAACGAGTTGTAGTCCTTGGACTTGCTCCGAGACCATATTTAAACTCGTCAAACCATCTTTCCTATTGCATAGTTATCGACGAGATTGTGCTATTCTAAGAATACAGATATATAAAACTTTTATTTTTGTTGTCTTACTCTGTGCCTGTATTTCCCAACAGATTGATGCTCCAATCAATATACATTTCACCACCAAATGATTCTTTTTGAGTTACTTTATTTGTATTTGAGTCTTGCATTCAACCCCTTGTGTATGTTTTGGTCCCCACCAAAGATAGACACTCCCTTCATAAGGTAAACCTCATCTTCTACTTCATCTTCTTCAGAAAAATTTGTCATGGTGAAGATCTTCTTAGTATCAAAGGGCCATGTTTAAGCTTCCTCGGATTAGAACTTCAAAGCAAGTTGGTTGCTCCCATCTTCCTTAACCTTTCACTAAGACTTGCTTAGATCTCTCACTGTATATGTCTTCAAGTATGTGACTTGGAAGAATGACATACAGATGTTAAGAGTGTGTACATTCTTGTTATGTCCCTGGTCGGATTATGTTGTGGAAGGCAGATAGAAAACAATAACAGATAAGACTGGAGCGTGAGTTGGTTGATGAAAGAATTTCATTAGTCATGATATGTCGTTATCAAATAAAGCACACACATACATGTTACAGAACAATGTATCAGACAGACCCACAATGAGAGTAACATATGAAACAATTGCTATGGTAGTCATTGGTAGCTCTCATAGGGAAGGTGGTGATTGTGATTCTTATACCTAAAGTCACTACGCTCATCACATGTCATTCAGTATACTTTGACATCATCAAACGTAGTTGTCACACATGGGGATAGACGTTGAGTGATGTAGATGAGAATTGTCCCTCCTATTGGAGTTTGATATCCATGGCCACTTGATCAACGAGATTGAGAAAAGCACATACATGCAAATGTGAATCAATATATGATATTGAGATTACATATATCTCATACCATTTTCTCTAGGTTCAAGAAAAATGGATTGAACATTGAGAGGATGATGACTCCATACCTCGAGTTCATTCAAGATATCAGAGACAAATGAATTATACAATTACTGCAACACCTTACAAAGATTGTAGGTTGAAGTTGTTCTCCAAATTCTCATTCACTTGGGTAGTTCTGATATGTCACTAGGCACCACTCTTTGCTTGTGATGTCATAAGCTAGTTATAGACATTCACAGCTAACGTGATATGGGACCTATAGGGTCACACACATAGGAACTCACATAGAAGAGGTGTTTATTATGAATAATAACTGAATTAATTACTATAGTGCTTAGGTAGTCTATATGAGTAACAAATCGGCTAACTAGACTGCCAGCCGATCGGCCCAAGTGTTGAGACAACCGTTTGGAGTGTCTGGTTGATCCAAAATTGAATTGGCTAAGTTCTGCCAGAACTGAAGAGTGAACCGACCGGTTCACTCTATGAACCAACTGGCTCGACTCGACTCACCAATCGACCGGTTGGGTGAGTGAGATGACCGTCTTGCATGAGAGAGATCACTTAGTTCGTGGAGAATTTCGATTGCATCAAGGATTAGTGTCGACATCATGTGCATTAATTGGATTTGAATTGTCAAATCATATGCGATTGGGAACTTAGTGAAACAACCGGTTCGATGTGTGAGCGAACCAATTCGACACTCATAGATTGTGAAAATTCATGATCTCTAGGTCCCTTCCACTCCCGCAACAACTGGGAACCCTGACCCTAACCCCTCCTATAAATAGAGGGGTATTGAGGGCTTCCTAACAAAACAATTCAGAATCACTTGCTTTGATAATTGTTGTCCTCTCTAGTTTTAGTAACCAAGAGAGCCCAAGCAAGTCCTACCCGACTAGGGATGGATAATGAGGGAGAGAACAATTAAAGATCATTGTGGGAGAGTAGGTTGGTGACTAGTACATCAATAGGAGGGACAACTCCTTCCTGTTCGTTCTAGTAGGACAACATGAGTTCTGGGTGGTCCATGTGGACTTACATAGAGGTGAGGTGACATTTTCCTATTACTAGGAGGACATCGTCAACCCACAGTCTGTGGCGAGACAGTAGGAGCCATTATAGATGATGTTCCAGTCTGTTATATGTGGTGAAGACCAAGAGATGAACAGACACCGTCCAAGATCAACTAGAAGATAGTTACACTACAACGAGTTGTAGTCCTTGGACTTGATCCGGGACCAAATTTAAACTCGTTAAACCGTCTTTCCTATTTCATAGTTATTGACGAGATCATGCTATTATGAGAATACAGATAGATAAAACTTTTGTTTCTGCTGTCTTACTTTGTGCCCGTATTTCCCAACAGATTGATGCTCCAATCAATATACATTTCACCACCAAATGATTCTTTTTGAGTTACTTTATGTGTATTTGAGTCTTGCATTCAACCCCTTGTGTATGTTTTGGTCCCCACCAAAGATAGACACTCCTTTCACAAGGTAAACCTCATCTTCTACTTCATCTTCTTCAGACAAATTTGTCATGGTGAAGATCTTCTCAGTATCAAAGGGCCATGTATAAGCTTCCTCAGATTAGAACTTTAAAGCAAGTTGGTTGCTCCCATCTTCCTTAAAATTTCACTAAGACTTTCTTAGATCTCTCACTGCATATGGCTTTGGTATAGATGGTCTCATGTTGCATGCCATTTCTGTCATGGCTGACATCATCCCTCATGCAACTGCTGATATCCCAAGAGTCATCTTCATGACATTTGTTTGTGATTTTGGGGAATGTGTTTCTATTTCTTCATCCAATTCATACTCATTTCCCAAAACTTCTTCTTCCTTTGTTGTATGAAATGAAGATAAAGTATAGGTGGTAGGCACTGAACTTGTCTTTTTATATCTATTAGAGCTCCATTCGACTAGGGTATTTCCTTTCATCTGGTTCTTTTCAACCACAAACCATTTCCTATAGAGAGAATATATATAATAGTTTGCGGGTTAAGAATAATACTTAACTCGTCCTATGTTCTAGTACTGACACAAACCTAAACTCTAATACCACGATGTTGGGGTCACACCCAATGACCAATACTAATCTAGTTAGTAGGGGCGATCCAAATATGTTAACATTTTAAACCAATATCTAAGCATACACCCAACCTGGGCAGAAAGAAAAAAGTGATTTCAACACATCAATGAAAATTAATTCATCATGTTTGAAAATAAAGATAGGAGCACTTCACATTTGTCATCACACATAATTCATTTACAGAAGTGCATACTTCCATTAAAATCGTCTCTAAGCACAAAGTCAACTTAGGCAAAAAAGCATAAAAGTGATTTCAAAATAGTATCAACAATTACTTCATCAAGTTCAGAGATAAAAACAAAATCACTTAACATTTACGATCACATATCATTTATTATAAAAAGTGCACACCTCCATTACTAGACATGTTTACAACAACTGTAAGACCCCTAGCCTATGTTTAGGGTTAAACATGCTTTATTATCATAATTGAATGCTTAAAACTTTATCAGACCCTAATATGTGCTTTGATATCATGTGACAAACCTAAGTTTTCAAGTTTGGTCCAGTTTGTACATTGTTTGAGCAAGTTATGCATATGTGTACTTATTTTGGGCTTTTATGAAAATTACCGATATCTTAGGTTTTTCTTGTAATTGGTCACATGCTTGTGTGCCTCACATGTTTTCATATCATGTTTGAGTTATTTGTGCTTTGGGGAACTTAGTTGCACCTTAGTTTTGTGGTGACATCTACCTAGGGTTGAGCTTAGGGTATCCTCTCATGGATGGGCTACCTTGAGTGCTAGAACTCGATGGTTCTTCTTGTGAGTTGGGATCTGATGGCTTTCGTGGTTTGTTGGGATCTGATGGTGGTACCTTGAGGTGTGAGGGTCAGTGGTTTTATCTGTTGGAGCTCCCTATATTGATTGTTCACTAAGTGAAGTGTTGAACCAATGGTGGTGCTAGGGTTTTCACCCTTGTGACCAAGGATGTCAAAATTCGATGGTCACCCTATTGTTGGAGGTCAATGGATGATATGGGAGTCAAGATTTGATGGTCCTCCTGACTCACACAACTGATGTCTGAACTGGTTTGCATGGATGTGATGTTTCAACCATGGACACATGGAAAACATGGCTAGACCCCTTAGCCTTCTCTTCTCTCTCACACATAGATTTATATACCTCCCTCCTCCCATGAAAATGAGTTCTTTACACACCTATATCTCTCTCTTTTCTACCTTGATGCTTGGATCTCATCCCCCCTAGCATGGTGGAAAAGGAGCCAAGGTAAAAGAAGCTTGGCAGATCTTACTTGCATGTGCACCTAGGGTTCAGATCCACACCCTTGTTGAGGTTGTTTGGTGCTTCCTTACTTTTCTTCTTGGCATTGGTAAGTGATATCTCCCTCCCTTCATTTGTTTTCCTTGCTGTCCTACCTTCCTCTCTTCTTCTTACTAGGATCCATAATGGAGCTTGAGCTAGAGGTTGAAGATTCCTTCTTTCTTGCTTCTTTGGCCTAGGGTTTGCTTGTTTTTGAAGAAGGATCTAGCTTGTTTGAGTGGAGTGCCAAGCTAGGGCTTCCTTCCTCTCTATTCAATTTTTCTTGCTTCTTGAACCTTCTTCATCATCTTTAAGGCAAGTTATATAACTTTCTCCATGTTTATTGCTTACTCTTAGCTTGAATGTGCATGATCTTGCTTTAAAATATAGTTCTAAGTAGAAAGATATTGTCTTTGCCTAGGGTTTGAGCTTGTAAGATGATTCTTGAGTATTCAATCTCCTTGGATGTACCTATAATTATTTTTTACGAACCTTCCTTGGTATAGGAAGCTTTAGACCTTGCATACATGTGTAAAATGATGGCTTTTGCTCTCTCAAACGATGGTTCTTACTTAGTGTTTTGAGCTAATTTTCCTTCTTTTTTTGCAACCCGATGGTTTGGTTTTGGTGCTATTTTGTTTGACCTTCATGAAACAATCGATGGTTGGTGTTAAGTTTCTATTTTGGAATTTCTCATATGCATGGAACCAAAGGTTATGTTCCCCTCACAAATGATGGCTTAGTTTATCCACAAATGATGGTTTTGACACTCATATGTAGTGGTTTCACTCAATGGTTTTTCTCCCTCTTCAAAACATGGTTTTTACTTGGTTTCAAATCTGTTTTCCACCTAAGACCGCACTCGATGGTCTCATTAGGTTCACACTCAATGCTCCCTTTGATTCTCAACCAATGGACCTACTAATTCCAAGAATCAATGGTCCAAATCCAATGGTTTTTCTGGTTCCAACATTCGATGCTTCACTGACTCAAAGGTCGATGGTTTCTATGGGTTTTTGACCAATGGTTCTCAGATGAATGGGTTCATTGGCGCAATATTCGATGGCCTGCATGGTGTCCACATCTGATGGTGGATCTGATTGTGGCAACACATCCCACTATCACATAGACAGTGAGGTGTTACGCGAAAACGTGCGGAAATCACCATAAACCACAGATTACCAAAAACATGAATTAATTAAAACCGATTTCGGAAAGCGGAATAACTAAGAAACTATTACATTTAGGTCCTTATCCTGCAAGGAAACCGATTATATAAACATTTACAAGTCTTGATACGTGTCCACAGCTTAGGAGATCAGCTGTCTAGTCATCACACGAGTTCATCACCTGTTATTACATATAGAACAACCCACATCCGGCCAGCAACAGGATAAGCAATGCATCAACAACTATACATCGTGAAACAATCGTCAAAACACCTCCAAGGACCTGAGAGTACAGGGATGACTCTAAGACTCTACTACAACAACCAAAATAACAACATATCCATCTCTTGCCTTCTACTGCTCGTCTTGCTGCTCGGCCGCAACTCCGTGACCACCACCACGTCTAGCTCGAACACCTAAAAAGGGTGTAAACTAGTGGGGTGAGACACACAATCCCAGCGAGAAACATAACTCCCCTCCTAAACCACAAAACCTCAGAAAGATAAAGCCACAATAGCAGATAACTGATAAGAGGTATAACAAGAGTAGTTTATAACGTAAAGCTATTCATATCATCAAGCTTACCAAGATGTTCAGAAGGCATATCACCAAATGTCTCTTTTATGGAACATGATTAACAAGATAAGATTTATAAGATTTCACCGTATAACACGAGGAACATATAAGCAACTGTAAGGTATATCAAGATTAACTATACAAGCAAGGCCTCAACCAATGTTCCGTGTTTTTCCTTAGACAGTAAATACTATATGGGTGGATTACATATTATTATGCCCTGAGGAAGTGAGCCGTACCGCTCAAATCCAACAGACGGCTGTGAAACCTGGAGCTGGTGCCATACAAGGTCAATGGAAGAGCCAGACTCCACGACCTCCCACCTCGTGGTCAGTGCATGATAACCAAAGCAGGACCACAGTCTCGTGCTTAAGTGGCCTCAGCCACAGGGTCAGCTCCATAGGCTATCCTTCCTCTAGCCCGCCTTGGTACAGGTCACGACGCTAGTATATCTGAGCCACGGGCTAGTTCACCATGCTCTGAGCCATGAACGCATTCATGCTCCTCATATCACATATCTTGAGCCATGGGCCTGTTCACCATACTCATATACATATCCCGAGTCTGCAACCGTAGCTGCACTCGATTCCCTCTCTATTTTAGGCTAGGAGAAACCTCACATATTCAACAATATGCGCTCCAGGTTAACCTGCAGGAGAACCCGTTTCACCATCACCAGCTCCTGACGATGATGGATCTATGGCTAGGGAAACTACATAATTTGTTCCAATGTGATTAATTAGTATATTTTAAGTGGATTGCAAGATTCAACCAAGTTATATAACATGCAAACTATAACAAGAATAAACAACATGAAACTCAATATCATGCTTTTACTGTCATCAACCTCATCCAAATCCATCACAAGGATCCAACCTTACATGTTACCACTTGGCCTCTTGCCAATCCTCTAGATCCATCTCAAGGATCATCACATTGCCATGGGATCTCAATCCCTTATCACATAATGCCACTGCCTCTCAAGGCATTCCCATCAACTTAGGCACCAATCTCAGGTCCTCAGACCAAAACATATCATGTATGTCATCTCATCATCAAGAGTAACTATCAAAGCAATGTTACTCATCATATATATACCTCATAGACCTTTATCTGGCTATGCATCACCTGCATGGTTAGTACAATCATCATGGATTAACAAAAAGATCATATTATTTGATATAGGGCAACATTGATGATTAGGTGCTTTATCATTCATGCCTCAACCTGTGGCCATAGATATAGTTCATATCATCATGCAAGGCATCTTATATGCTTACCATTATCCCAACATTATTCATATCATTGAGATGATTACACACACATGTAATATCATGGTAAGATACATAAGTGTAACCTACTATCACAATTACCATCAATCATGTCAAGGTTTACTATCAAAAACCAACAAGAACTAGCGTATAGATTTCCATAAGAGACCAGACCCTCACTAGAAGTGCCCACTACCCTCACAAGAAGTGTGACGGGTAGGGCACCCTCACTAGAGGTGGTATCGGGCAGGGCACTCTCCCCTATCGCCCAACCCTCAACTCATGTCGGTTAGGCAGACCAACACATATCTGTAAGGACCCTGACCTGCGTTTAAGGTTTACCCTGTTTGTCTTGCTTAATCTTGGTGATTTGATGCTTGCTAATCACCTTTAAGTGGTGATTAGGGTTTTTGTTGTGCTTTGTTGAGAGTTTGAGGGGCTACTTGCAAATAAGCCAAGTTTATGGTTTTGTGTGCAAGTCGGTCATCTTGTGGGATGTTTTCCCCTCTTTGCTTCCTCTAGGGCTGAGAGGAAGGCTTTGGCTTGTTGTTTGAGTTCTCTGGGCCTGAGTTGAGCTTGTTTGGGCCTTGAGGTGCCTGGGTTGGGCTTGCTTGTGTTTGTGTCGGTCAGGACCTGCTTTGTGTCACCCAACAGGCTGGTGTGTTGCCCAGCAGAGCTGCTGCCTGTGTCGCCCATGATGCTTGGTCTGGTGCAGTGGACACTTGGTGCATGTTTTGGACAAGTGTCCCATGCCTTGCTAGTGTGTTGGCAGGAACCCTAGGACAAGTGTCCCTTGGGTGGGCGACACATGTCATGGACCTACCTTGGTTTCTCCTCCCCTTCCTTCTATCTATACAACTCTTTCCCTTGCCTTAGTCTCCTTTGCCCTTTTGGTCTCTCCTCCACCTTGAGTGCACGATATCCCTCCCCTTGCTGCTGTGTTGGCCGATACACCTTCCTTGGAGCTGTGGTGGACAATACCCTTGGAGCTGGAGTGCTTCTTCTTCTTCCTTGGAGCTTCAAGGCGGGTTACATGATTTCTATCCCTAACCCCTTTCCTCTCGTTATGTTCTTGTTCATATGCTAGTGTACCTTGCCTTGTACCTGTGTTGGCCGCTATGGCTGTGATGGGCAGCAGGCCTGACGGGCGTCATCCTGGAGTTGGGCGATATCTTCTCTCTTGTTTTAGTGTGTTGGGCGATATCCCTCCTTGGGTTGGGTGAGTTGGACGATATACCTCTTGTTGGGTGACATGGTCTCCTTGTGTTGAACGATATCTTCTTGTGACAGACGACAGACCAAGAAGGGGCTTGAGGGTTGGCTTGAGTTGAATGATAGGATCATGTGTGGATAGCTTAGTTGGGTTGGATGATAGGCTGGAGTGAGGTATCAGCCGATATATCCTTGTTGAACCTGATGGTTGCTGGTGGCCGATAGCCCTGAAGGGCGTTTCAATCTTGTGCGTGACAGGCGACATGGCCTGGGCTGTGACGGGAATCACGCCCCTCCCTTTGGTGTGTATCGGCCGATAGGCCTTGGGTGGTGGTTGCTAGTTTTGAGGGTGTGATATCTCTCTCTTTCTCTCTCTCCTGGTGGTTGAGATGAGGTGCGAGCTGGACGATAGCCCTAGCATATCGGGCGTCAGGAGTAGTTGCGACGGGCGTTGCCCGATAGGGTGGGACGCGTGATACACTTAACGCACACTACTCTCCCCTTATAACGCGGCGTTGCGGGCAGTAGGCTGGGTGCAGCGCAGCGTTGCTGCCTCCCTATGCTTTAGTCGAGCATGTTAGATATAGTAAGGTTGTGAGATCTTAGGTGAAGATAGTTAGGACCTTTGGTGACGCTCCCAAGTATCGTGACAGCAGATGCTTATGTATAACCAGATACCGATAGTAACGCCTTACTTAGTATCAATAACAATGACCTGGTATTACTCATAATAATGTTGTTGATAAACTAGAGGATGATAATGGATGGTAACAGTAATGATATTGGTAACAATAGTGTTTGCTCTGTATGCTCAACATGCTTTTATATAAAGTGAATACCTTGATTGTTTGTATAATCTTGAGATAAGAGTAAGCATCAGTATAGTTTATTAATGATGTGTTTAATACGCTTGATCACCAAATAGTGCAATACTGCTAAGTAGAGTATTTCGAATGATAGTTCATGATAATGAACATATGCCTTATGTGGAAACTATGGTTATTATGTATCCTAACCATGCAGGTAATGTGTAGCCATGAATGGGCTATGTGACATATATGATGAGTAACATTACTTGATAATTGTTCTATGAGATTATGTGTTTGTCCCATGATGATGATGTGAGCCTTGAGAGGCAATGACAGTACATGATGAAGGATTAATATCCCATGGTATGTGATAATCCTTGAGATGGATCTGGATGGTTGGCAAGAGGCCAAGTGGTAACATGTGATATTGGATTCTTGTGATGAATCAGTTTGATGTGGTTTCAATAAATAATAATATAATGTTCTTTACTTTCTATTATATCTTGCATGTTACATAACTTGGTTGAATCTTGTAATCCATCTAAAAGACACTAATTAATTATAGTGGAATTATATCATGTAGTTTTCCCTGGCCATAGATCCTTCATCGTCAGGACTTGGTGATGGTGAAACAGGTTCTCCTACGGGTTAACCCGGAGTGCATATTGTTGAATATGCGAGGTTACTCCTAGCCTAAAGTAAGGAGGTAAGAGTGTAACTTCGGTTATAGACTCAGATACATATATAGAGCATGGTGAATAGGCCCATGGCTCAGGATATGTGATGTGAAGGGCATGAATGCGTTCATGGCTCAGAGCACGGTGATCAGGCCCATGGCTCAATTGTACTAGCGCCGAGACCTGTACCAAGGCGGGCTAGAGTGAGGGTAGCCTATGGAGCTGACCCAGTGGCTTGGACCACTTCAGCATGTGACTAAGGTCATGCTTGTGTTGTGCTCGGGTACTGACCACGAGGTGGGAGGTCGTGGAGTCCGGCTCTTCCACTGACCATTGTATGGCACCAGTCTTGGGCTTCGCAGCCAGAGGTTGGATTTGAATGGTACGATTCAAATCCTTGGGGCATAATAATCAGTAATACATCCGTTTAGTATTTACTGCTTAGGATAAACACGAAACATTGGTTGAGGCCTTGTTTGTGTAAATATCTCTGTTGTACCTTTCAGGTTAGGTGGCAATCTGTCTTATCTTGATAATCAGGTTATGTAGCTTTACATCTTGTTCTGATAATCATGTTACATAGTGATATATCTTGTCAAACATGTTTCATTGAAAGACATCGGGTTATATGCTTCTGTACAACTAGTAAGCTTATCAGTAAGAATAGCTTTGCTATATATAATATATAGACTACTCTGGTTTTACCTGTTTTTAATTATCTGTTGTTATAGCTTAATCTTCTGAGGTTCTGTAGTTGTGGTGGGAAGTTATGTTTCCCGCTGGGACAATTGTTCAATTGTCTCACTCTGCTGGTTTTCAGGTGGTCGAGGTAGACGTGATTGTGGTCGTGGTGTTGCGGCCGAGCATCCTGAAGAGCAGTAGAAGGCAAGCGATGGATATGTTGCTGTTTTGGATGTTTTGTTGTAGAGTCTAGAGTCATCCCTGTACTCTCAGGTCCTTGGCAGTGTTTTAACGATGTTTCATGATAAACGATCAACGACGTTTCTATATCCTGCCGTTGGCCGGATGCGGGCCTCTATGTATATGAACAGGTGATGAACCCATGCGATGGATGAACAGCTGTTTCAGTAAGCTGTGAACACGTATCAGATCTTGTGTATGTATATATGACATGTTTCTGTGCAGGATGAGGCTGAAAGGTAATAGTTTCACAGTTTATATGTTTTCCGCAATCGGTTTTAATTAACCCGTCTTTCCATAATCTGTGGTTATGGTGATTTCCGCACGTTTTCGCGTCACACCTCGTTATCTGTGTGATAATGGGATGTGTTGCCACAAGTTTTGGTATCAGAGCCTTAGGTTCGCTGAGTCTACAGGGATTTAGGACTAGGTTGAGTCTGTTCTTGTGAATTTTCCAGGTTGTCTTACATATCTTCTGCCCTCAGCAGAAGAGAGGTCAAGATGTCTGGAAACCATGAAGAACATTTTGCTGAGTACAGTGATGCTGCATCGGTTGATGGAGCAGACGGACAGGCACATGGAGATCGGGTGCCTGAGATCCCCCAACCTAACCCAGCCATTCTTGAACATCCTGCTTACCAACAGCTTATGGGGCAGTTAATGGCTACGATGAATCTCATGGTTGAGCGATTACCAGTGCCTCCTCCACGAGCATAGGTTCCCCATGGAGAAGCATCGGGTATTGGGAAGACCTTCGAGCGGCTTCGCCGAGTTGGAGCTTCAGATTATGCTGGAACTGCTGACCCAGCGAATGCAGATCTGTGGCTGACAAGTCTTGAGAAGGCTTTCCGGATCCTCGACATCCCCGAAGCAGACAAGGTAAAGCATGCTGTCTACCTTCTGAAGGGTAGTGCTGGTCACTGGTGGACCATAGAAGAAGAGAAGCGGCCTGGTGAGGTGATAGGTTGGGAAGTGTTTCGACGCGAGTTCGTCACCAGATACTTTCCGAAGACGTATCTGGATGAGAAGGTTAGTCAGTTCAAGAATCTGAGATAAGGAATGATGAACATCACCGAGTACGCGGCCAAGTTTATGGATCTGTTGAGGTTTTGTCCTCACATGGCGACAACAGACGAGGAACGGATCAGACGTTTCGAGAAGGGTTTGAGTGCTGAGCTGAAGACTCCGGTGTCCGGTATGGAAAACCGAGAGCGGTTTGCTACGTTCGTGGAATCTATTCGACGGATCGAGAGGTCAGTAAGGGAGAAAAGAGAGTCTATGTCTCTTAAAAGGCCTGCTCAGTTTCAAGGAGGAAGGTTTGGTGGCTTTAAGAAGCCTAGGTTTTCGACACCAGCAGTGATGAGTAGCTCTGGGGTGTCATCTCAGAGGTCTCTGAGTAAGGGGAAAGGTTATGTCTCTTCACCGTCTAAGGTGCACAGTTCAGCTTCTGTGGCAGTGACAGGGCTAGCTAGGCCATAGTTTGAAGATAGGACATGCTATCTTTGTGGACAGACCGGACATCTCAAGTCGCATTGCCCGAATAGAGATGTTGAAGTGACGCATCAGCTGAGACAGAGTTTACTGAGGTCAGAGAAACCGCAACCCAGTGGTAGCAGAGGACGTGGACGCGGTCTAACGTCTCAAGCTGGATCGTCTGCTCAAGGAAGCAGAGGTCATGGACAGCAAGCAACGGCTCGATTCTATGCCATGAATCAGCCGGAGGCGATAGTCAACCCGCGAGTGGTGACAGGTCAGATGGAGTTATTTCATTCTAATATGTCTTCTTCTTGCTTTATATCTGTTCTGGTTGACCCGGGTGCTACACACTCTTTTATCGCCTGTAGTATGCTTGAAAACTGTCGTTTACCTGTTAACTGTAAAAAGGATAGTTTGTTGTTAGAAACCCCTCTTGATGGTTCATCTTTGCTTCGAGAAGTGTGTCCATCTTGTGTCTTGTCTTTCTCGGGACATCGCATTCAAGTGGATCTTATGCCACTTGACATGCATGTTTTCGATGTTATCCTTGGGATGGATACCTTAGAGAGGTATAAGGTTGTCTTGGACTGTGGTTCCAAACAGGTTGTGTTTGATGTTGCTGGGGAGAAGTGGATCTTCCAGGGTGATAGGAAGATTCTTCCGACGTGTCTGGTATCAGCTATGGTAGAAGATAAGTTGTTACGACAGGGATGTGAGGTGTTCTTAGCTCACGTGGTGGATACCGTTGTGGTTACCAAGGCGAAGGGTCCTAGTCTTGAGGAGGTACCCGTAGTTCGGGAGTTTGCAAACGTGTTTCCTGAGGAGTTTCCTGGTGTTCCTCCACCCTGAGAGATTGATTTCGAGATCAATCTGGTTCTTGGAACACAGCCAGTTGCTCAGTCAGCGTATAGGATGGCTCCAACAGATATGGCAGAGTTGAAGAAGCAGTTGCAAGAGTTGTTGGAGAAAGGTTTTATCCGACCGAGTACGTCGCCGTGGGGTGCTCCTGTATTGTTTGTTAAGAAGAAGGATGGTTCGATGCGGTTGTGTATAGATTACTGGCAGTTGAACAAGGTCACGATCAAGAACAAGTACCCGTTGCCGAGGATAGATGATCTGTTCGATCAGTTGCGTGGTGCTACCGTGTTTTCAAAGATCGATCTACGGTCTGGATATCATCAGTTAAGGATAAAGGCGGATGACATATCAAAGTCAGCTTTCAGGACGAGGTATGGTCATTTCGAGTTCGTGGTTATGCCGTTTGGGTTAACCAATGCACCTGCAGCTTTCATGGACCTGATGAACAGAGTGTTTCGTCTGTTCTTAGATCAGTTTGTTGTAGTCTTTATAGATGACATCTTGATCTACAGTCAGGACAGGCGAGAGCATGAACAACATCTTCGTCAAGCATTGACTCTTCTTCGCCAACATCAGTTGTATGCCAAGTTCAGCAAGTGTGAGTTCTGGTTGGATGAAGTGACTTTCTTGGGTCATGTGATATCTACTGAAGGAGTCAAAGTAGATCTGAAGAAGGTGGAATCCGTTGCGGATTGGGAACAACCGAAGACGCCGACAGAAGTTCGTAGTTTCCTTGGTTTGGCAGGATACTACCGGAGGTTTATCAAGGACTTCAGCGTGATCGCGTTACCGATGACGAAGTTGACCCGAAAAGATGTACCTTTTGATTGGGATGATCGATGTCAACAAGCTTTTCAGAGTTTGAAGGATAAGCTGACCAGTGCTCCAGTGTTGATCTTGCCAGAGCCTGGGAAAGGCTATGTTGTTTTCTGTGATGCTTCCAAGAAAGGTTTAGGTTGTGTGCTGATGCAGGAAGATCATGTAGTTTCTTTTGCCTCGTGACAGCTCAAAAAGCATGAGGAGAACTATCCGACTCATGACTTGGAATTGGCAGCAGTGGTTCACACGTTAAAGATTTGGAGACACTATCTTTATGGGGAAGAATGTCAGATCTTTACGGATCATAAGAATCTGAAGTACATCTTTACGCAACAAGAGTTGAACATGCGACAACGATGATGGATGGAGTTGATCAATGATTACGACTGCACTATCGAGTATCATCCTGGTAAGGTGAACGTGGTGGCTGATGTGCTTAGTAGAAAGTCTTCTTCTCCTCTTTCTCCAAAGAAGGCACAGTTGAGTTCTCTGGTATGCCATAGGCGAGATATGTTTGTTTCTCTGCGACAGATGAATGTGTAGATGGAAGTTTCTTTGTTGTCTGGTCTTTTTGCACAGATGCAAGTTAAGCCTACGTTGAGACAACAGATCAAGGATGCACAGCAGACAGATGATGCGGTACTGTTGATCAGATCAGAGTTCGACAGTGACAAGCGTGATGGGTTTCATGAGTCTGAAGATGGGCTAGTTTTCTATCGTGATAGGATGGTGGTTCCAGATGCTGATGATCTGAGAAAGTTGGTGCTCGAGGAAGCACATACATCGATGTATGCTATGCATCCAGGTGTCACCAAGATGTATCATAGTCTGAAGGACTTGTTTTGGTGGTCCGGTTTGAAGAGAGATGTAGCTGAGTTCGTGGCTAGATGTGCGATTTGTCAGAAAGTGAAGGCTGAGCATCAGAAACCGGCAGGTACGCTGCAACCTTTGCCGATACCGCAGTGGAAATGGGATCATATAACCATGGATTTCATAGTTGGTCTACCCCAGACAACTAGGAATCATGATTCCATTTGGGTAATAGTGGACAGATTGACTAAGTCTGCCCATTTTCTACTAGTGAAGACGACGTATACAGTTGAGAAACTTGCTCGAATATATGTGGATGAGATAGTACGTTTCCATGGTGTGCCAGCAACGATAGTTTCTGACAGAGGTCCTCAGTTTATGAGTCGCTTTTAGGAACAGTTGCACAGAGCGTTGGGAACACAGTTGAGGTTCAGTACAGCTTTTCACCCACAGACAGATGGACAGTCTGAAAGGACTATTCAGACTTTAGAAGATCTTCTTAGAGCTTGTGTTCTACAGTTTGTAGGCAACTGGGATGTACATCTGAGTTTGATAGAGTTTGCCTACAACAACAGTTATCAGCAGAGCATTGACATGGCTCCTTATGAAGCTCTGTATGGAAGGAAGTGCAGATCTCCTTTGTGTTGGTTTGATTCGGGTGAGTATCAGCTCTTGGGCCCTGAGTTAGTACAGCAGACGACGGAGAAGATCAAGGTGATACAACAACAGTTGAAGGTGGCACAAGATAGGTAGAAGTCTTATGCAAATAATCACCGACGACCTTTGTAATTCCAGGTAGGAGACAGAGTATATCTTAAAATCTCGCCGTGGAAAGGTGTGCTAAGGTTTGGACGGAAGGGTAAGTTAGCTCCCAGGTATATGGGACCTTACTCAGTCAAAGCACGTGTTGGCAAGGTAGCTTATGAGTTAGAGTTGCCTCCAGAGTTGCACAGGTTGCATCTGGTGTTTCATGTCAGTATGCTGAAGAAAAGTCATCCAGAATCAAGTACAGTGATACAACTAGTTGAGGTTGAGCTTGATGCAGACGTGACCTACGAGGAAGGTGCTGTGGCGATCCTTGATAGAAGGATCAAGAAGTTTAAAAGGAAGGACCTGGCTCTTGTGAAAGTTCTTTGGCAGCGTCGTGGCGTTGAGGAAGCCACGTGGGAGCTTGAGGAAGAGATGAGGAGGAAGTATCCCTCGCTTTTCTCTTCGGATTTCATGGATGAAATCCCTTAAAGGGGGTTAGCTTGTAAGGACCCTGACCTGCGTTTAAGGTTTACCCTGTTTGTCTTGCTTAATCTTGGTGCTTTGATGCTTGCTAATCACCTTTAAGTGGTGATTAGGGTTTTTGTTGTGCTTTGTTGAAAGTTCGAGGGGCTACTTGCAAATAACCCAAGTTTAGGGTTTTGTGTGGAAGTCGGTCATCTTGTGGGATGTTTTCCCCTCTTTGCTTCCTCTAGGGTTGAGAGGAAGGCTTTGGCTTGTTGTTTGAGTTCTCTGGGCCTGAGTTGAGCTTGTTTGGGCCTTGAGGTGCCTGGGTTGGGCTTGCTTGTGCCTGTGTCGGTCAGGACCTGCTTTGTGTCACCCAGCATGCTGGTGTGTCGCCCAGCAGAGCTGCTGCCTGTGTCGCCCATGATGCTTGGTCTGGTGCAGTGGACACTTGGTGCATGTTTTGGACAAGTGTCCCATGCCTTGCTAGTGTGTTGGCTGGAACCCTAGGACAAGTGTCCCTTGGGTGGGCGACACATGTCATGGACCTACCTTGGTTTCTCCTCCCCTTCCTTCTATCTATACAACTCTTTTCCTTGCCTTAGTCTCCTTTGCCCTTTTGGTCTCTCCTCCACCTTGAGTGCACGATATCCCTCCCCTTGCTGCTGTGTTGGCAGATACACCTTCCTTGGAGCTGTGGTGGACGATACCCTTGGAGCCGGAGTGCTTCTTCTTCTTCCTTGGATTTTCAAGGCGGGTTACATGATTTCTATCCCTAACCCCTTTCCTCTCGTTATGTTCTTGTTCATATGCTAGTGTACCTTGCCTTGTACTTGTGTTGGACGCTATGGCTGTGATGGGCAGCAGGCCTGACGGGCGTCAGCCTGGAGTTGGGCGATATCTTCTCTCTTGTTTTAGTGTGTTGGGCGATATCCCTCCTTGGGTTGGGTGAGTTGGACGATATACCTCTTGTTGGGTGACATGGTCTCCTTGTGTTGAACGATATCTTCTTGTGACGGACGACAGACCAAGAAGGGGCTTGAGGGTTGGCTTGAGTTGAACGATAGGATCATGTGTGGCTAGCTTAGTTGGGTTGGACGATAGGCTGGAGTGAGGTATCGGCCGATATATCCATGTTGAACCTGATGGTTGCTGGTGGCCGATAGCCCTGATGGGCGTTGCCCTCTTGTGCGTGACGGGCGACATGGCCTGGGCTGTGACGGGCGTCACACCCCTCCCTTTGGTGTGTATCGGCCGATAGGCCTTGGGTGGTGGTTGCTAGTTTTGAGGGTGTGATATCTCTCTCTTTCTCTCTCTCCTGGTGGTTGAGATGAGGTGTGAGCTGGATGATAGCCCTAGCATATCAGGCGTCAGGAGTAGCTGCAATGGGCGTTGCCCGATAGGGTGGGACGTGCGATACACCTAACGCGTGCTACTCTCCCCTTGTAACGCGGCATTGCGGACAGTAGGCTGGGTGCAGCGCAGAGTTGCTGCCTCCCTATGCTTTAGCCGAGCATGTTAGATATAGTAAGGTTGTGAGATCTTAGGTGAAGATAGTTAGGACCTTTGGTGACGCTCCCAAGTATCCTGACAGCAGACGCTTATGTATAACCATATACCAGTAGTAACGCCTTGCTTACTATCAATAACAATGACCTGGTATTACTCATAATAATGTTGTTGATAAACTAGAGGATGATAATGGATGGTAACAGTAATGATATTGGTAACAGTAGTGTTTGCTTTGTATGCTCAACATGCTTTTATATAAAGTGAATACCTTAATTGTTTGTATAATCTTGAGATAAGAGTAAGCATCAATATAGTTTATTAATGATGTGTTTAATTCGCTTGATCACCAAATAGTGCAATACTGCTAAGTAGAGTATTTCGAATGATAGTTCATGATAATGAGCATATGCCTTATGTGGAAACTATGGTTATTATGTATCCTAACCATGCAGGTAATGTGTAGCCATGAATGGGCTATGTGACATATATGATGAGTAACATTACTTGATAATTGTTCTATGAGATTATGTGTTTGTCCCATGATGATGATGTGAGCCTTGAGAGGCAATGACAGTACATGATGAAGGATTGATATCCCATCGTATGTGATAATCCTTGAGATGGATCTGGATGGTTGGCAAGAGGCCAAGTGGTAACATGTGATATTGGATTCTTGTGATGAATCAGTTTGATGTGGTTTCAATAAATAATAATGTTATGTTCTTTACTTTCTGTTATATCTTGCATGTTACATAACTTGGTTGAATCTTGTAATCCATCTAAAAGACACTAATTAATTATAGTGGAATTATATCATGTAGTTTGCCCTGGCCATAGATCCATCATCGTCAGGACTTGGTGATGGTGAAACGGGTTCTCCTAAGGGTTAACCCGGAGCGCATATTGTTGAATATGCGAGGTTACTCCTAGCCTAAAGTAAGGAGGTAAGAGTGTAACTTCGGTTACAGACTCAGATACGTATATAGAACATGGTGAACAGGCCCATGGCTCAGGATATGTGATGTGAAGGGCATGAATGCGTTCATGGCTCAGAGCACGGTGATCAGGCCCATGGCTCAATTGTACTAGCGCCGAGACCTGTACCAAGGCGGGCTAGAGTGAGGGTAGCCTATGGAGCTGACCCAGTGGCTTGGACCACTTCAGCATGTGACTAAGGTCATGCTTGTGTTGTGCTCCGGTACTGACCACGAGGTGGGAGGTCGTGGAGTCCGGCTCTTCCACTGACCATTGTATGGCACCAGTCTTGGGCTTCGCTGCCAGAGGTTGGATTTGAATGGTACGATTCAAATCCTTGGGGCATAATAATCAGTAATACATCCGTTTAGTATTTACTTCTTAGGATAAACACGAAACATTGGTTGAGGCCTTGTTTGTGTAAATATCTCTGTTGTACCTTTCAGGTTAGGTGGCAAATTGTCTTATCTTGATAATCAGGTTATGTAGCTTTACATCTTGTTCTGATAATCATGTTACATAGTGATATATCTTGTCAAACATGTTTCATTGAAAGACATCGGGTTATATGCTTCTGTACAGCTAGTAAGCTTATCAGTAAGAATAGCTTTGCTATATATAATATATAGACTGCTCTGGTTTTACCTATTTTTAATTATCTGTTGTTATAGCTTAATCTTCTGAGGTTCTGTAGTTGTGGTGGGAAGTTATGTTTCCCGCTGGGACAATTGTTCAATTGTCTCACTCCACTGGTTTTTAGGTGGTCGAGGTAGACGTGGTCGTGGTCATGGTGTTGCGGCCGAGCATCCTAAAGAGCAGTAGAAGGCAAGCGATGGATATGCTGCTGTTTTGGATGTTTTGTAGTAGAGTCTAGAGTCATCCCTGTACTCTCAGGTCCTTGGTAGTGTTTTGACAATGTTTCACGATAAACGATCAACGACGTTTCTATATCCTGCCGTTGGCCGGATGCAGGCCTCTATGTATATGAACAAGTGATGAACCCATGCGATGGATGAACAGCTGTTTCAGTAAGATGTGAACACGTATCAGATCTTGTGTATGTATATATGACATGTTTCTGTGCAGGATGAGGCTGAAAGGTAATAGTTTCACAGTTTATATGTTTTCCGCAATCGGTTTTAATTAACCCGTCTTTCCATAATCTGTGGTTATGGTGATTTCCGCACGTTTTCACGTCACACCTCGTTATCTGTGTGATAATGGGATGTGTTGCCACAAGTTTTGGTATCAGAGCCTTAAGTTCACTGAGTCTACAGGGATTTAGGACTAGGTTGAGTCTGTTCTTGTGAGTTTTCCAGGTTGTCTTACATATCTTCTGCCCTCAGCAGAAGAGAGGTCAAGATGTTTGGAACCATGAAGAACATTCTGCTGAGTACAGTGATGCTGCATCGTTTGATGGAGCAGACGGACAGGCACATGGAGATCGGGTGCCTGAGATCCCCCAACCTAACCCAGCCATTCTTGAACATCTTGCTTACCAACAACTTATGGGGCAGTTAATGGCTACGATGAATCTCATGGTTGAGCGATTACCAGTGCCTCCTCTGCGAGCACAGGTTCCCCATGGAGAAGCATCGGGTATTGGGAAGACCTTCGAGCGGCTTCGCTGAGTTGGAGCTTCAGATTATGCTGGAGCTGCTGACCCAGTGAATGCAGATCTGTGGCTGACAAGTCTTGAGAAGGCTTTCCGGATCCTCAACATCCCCGAAGCAGACAAGGTAAAGCATGTTGTCTACCTTCTGAAGGGTAGTGCTGGTCATTGGTGGACCATAGAAGAAGAGAAGCGGCCTGGTGAGGTGATCGGTTGGGAAGTGTTTCGACATGAGTTCGTCACCAGATACTTTCCGAAGACGTATCTGGATGAGAAGGTTAATCAGTTCGAGAATCTGAGATAAGGAATGATGAACATCACCGAGTACGAGGCCAAGTTTATGGATCTGTTGAGGTTTTGTCCTCACATGTCGACAACATACGAGGAACGGATCAGACGTTTCGAGAAGGGTTTGAGTGCTGAGCTGAAGACTCTGGTGTCCGCGTTGGAAAACCGAGAGTGGTTTGCTACGTTCGTGGAATCTGTTCGACGGATCGAGAGGTCAGTAAGGGAGAAAAGAGAGTCTATGACTCTTAAAAGGCCTGCTCAGTTTCAAGGAGGAAGGTTTGGTGGCTTTAAGAAGCCTAGGTTTTCGACACCAACAATGATGAGTAGCTCTGGGGTGCCATCTCAGAGGTCTCCGAGTAAGGGGAAAGGTTATGTCTCTTCACCGTATAAGGCGCACAGTTCAGCTTCTATGGCAGTGACAGGGCCAGCTAGGCCACGGTTTGAAGATAGGGCATGCTATCTTTGTGGACAGACCGGACATCTCAAGTCACATTGCCCGAATAGAGATGTTGAAGTGACGCAGCAGCCGAGATAGAGTTTACAGAGGTCAGAGAAACCACAACCCAGTGAAAACTACTAGAGGGGGGTGAATAGAGTTTTATAAAGATTTTAATAATAATTTAACTCAAACAACCAATCACAAAAATATTGGACAAGGGGACAAGGATTTAGAGTGGTTCCTACCTTAGCAAATACTAAGGCAGTCAGTCCACTACCCGGTTGCTTACCCAACTGGGATTTGAAAAGAAATTTATTTTATTACCTCGCAAGGATTTTACATAAAATACAATTTCTTTTCCTAAACCCTTCAAGCAGCCTTCACCTAGAAGTAATCGCCCAACCTTGAAGCAGCCTTCACCTAGAAGTAATTGCACCACCTTGAAGCAGCCTTCCTCTTGAAGTAGCTTCCCGTTGCAATAGCCTTCTTGAAGTAGCTTCCCGTGCGATAGCCTTCTTGAAGTAGCTTGAAGTCCCCTTCTCCACCTGAGAAGTCAAACTCTCTCCAATCCGCAGCCTCCAACCCTAGGAGTTGCAAGGAGAATACAAGGATAAAAAGGAACAAGAAAGGAAATAGAAATTACAACTTATCCTTTTAAGCACAAGGCTTGATTTGCCTATATCAAGCGTATTGATCTCCTAACCAATGAGTGTAGAAGTGTAAGTGCTGTAGTAAGGAGATGCTAGCCTATAGGACATGAATTTGAGCTAAGGGGAAAGTAGGCCAATGATCACAGTGCTCAATTTGCTTGCAACAGATTGCTCAAGTATGCTCAAGTATTCTCTCAAGTGTAGCAAGTGTAAAACAAGTGAATGTGAGTGTCCTATGGCTTGTCCTATTTATAGGAATGGCCTAAGGATGCTTAAGGACGTTCTAGACAACTTCTAGGGGTTTCTAAGTGCTTAACTAGCCGTTAGGTACAAAGTTGTTGCTTTAACAATGGCTAATTAATTAATTCTGCAGTTGCTGTCAGAGACCATCTCGGTCGACAAATGGTCGACCGAGATACCTACTCGGTCGAACTTTTGTCGACCGACAGGCTCTCTGGAACAAGTGATTTGCAACGTCTTTCATCAACTGCCAACTAACTTTTCTGTTGTGTCTAACGGCTACTTTGGATCTTTCTCGGTCGAGAAGATTGTCGACCGAGAGTGTCTCGGTCGAGGAGTTTGTCGACCGAGATTGATCCTGTTTCAAGGTTTCAATTTAGGCACTAATTATGTGTGTGAGTGTGCATAAGTAAACCTATTTGAATGGGATGACTTGTCTAACTATGGTGTTTAGCTAGGGAGAATCTAATGCTTGATTTACATGCAATTCTAAGTACTTGTACATTATATTTTTGTACAAGTTTTTACAACAGTGATTACATTGCATGAAAATATAAATATGTAAGCTTGTAGATTTTCCCTTGTTGCTTTGTCATCCTGCACACTCAAGTAGCTCGTTAGATTAATAAGAATGAAATGTTTGTCATAATCAAAACAAAGGGATTTATAGATGTCCATTTAGCCAACAATCTCCCCCTTTTTGAAGATGACAAACATTTCCAAAATATAAATAAAGGAAATATAAAACATATGAGTTTCATACCTTTAGATTACCTTTTGTAGCTTTTTCTCTTGTGTATAAAATGTGTGCTTATTATTCCCATGAATTGTGGAACATGAAATCCAGATCATTTGGGAATATAGCAACTTTCAATGTAAAGCCAAGAGTTTATTTATGAAACTCATTAATTGAGGTTTACATAATTTCTAAATTTTAGTTTTATATTTATCTCTCCCCCTTTGTCATTTCAAAAAGATAACCGTTAAGAATAAAAACTCCCCCTTAATTAGATATCCTATTAGGAACATGGATTTAATATCATATTTTTCTAATTTAGCCACAATTTGTTTCTCAATCATTTGCAAAGGATGTTAAGCCTTGAAATGATATGAGATCCTGTTAGATACATGGCATATGTATTGATTTCTCATCAATTTTACAAGGAATGTTAAGCCCATAAAATGATATGAGAATCATTTAATTTAAGAGTACATAAAAATGTCTCCATCCAAATGCAAGGGATGTTAAGTCCCGATTTGTTTAGAGAGTTCTTTTAAGTACAAGTTATATCATTTTTCTGAAATTCATAGATTTCTTCATAACCAAAAATACTAAGGTCGTAACAAGCTCCAAATAATGTTTTTGTAAGCTTCTTAATCAAATAATCAAATTTGTTTTTATGAGCTCGCCCTTAATCTTACAATTAAAGCAATTTAAGGCTGCTAAGGTCACAAATGATTTTAAGTTTTGTTTTTGACCTTTATCAAAAGTATACTAAGATTAAGTACATTAAAATGATGTCCATATAACAACCAAGAGCTTGTGTTTAAGTAGCACCAATATCAAAGAAAACATCTCCCAAAGTGGAAGCGGTTTCGCCAATTTTATCTTCAACATGATGAGGAGAAACATGATTAATTTGCGAATATATTCAGTTTTATTGCAAACTTGACAACAGAAACCTGCTCGGTCGACGATCTTTCGACCGATAGCATTCTCGGTCGAACAGTTTCTCGACCGAGAATGTGTCTGGATTTGTTTCATAGCTGTTTTAAGTAATTTTTCAATTTTGCCACAATTATAAAGGTTGTTCCCCTTATTTGGTATGTTCTACAATGATGATCTTATAATCCATATTTTGAATATGTCTCACATAAAAAATATCCATTGGAATCAAGTAAAGATGGCCAATTTCATTAAAATCTTGTATTACAAGCATAAAAAGATAGACACATCATATAGAGATGACCCATTACAATTATTCAAAAGATATCATTACAATAACTCCAACATTTACTGGAAAGACTTAAGGATTACATCAATGTCAGGGTCTTTCCCAAGAAAAGGCTCAGTTCCATAATATTGGACCAATGTTTGCCAATCTAGAGCACCTGTCTTAGTTAGAGCATATGCTTCCAAGAATGTAGGTACTCGGTCAAATCGGAAATGAGCGGCAATATCTTGCAGTTGCATGGATGAAAACTGAGTGTGCGTAAGATCCACAGATGGTGGAGATGGAGTTTGATAATAGTTGTATGAAGGATTGTATGGATTGAGCATGCCAGAATTTAAAGAATACGGATATTCATCAGGTTGGTTTGGTGAAAGGGTTTGCATTCTTTGGTTTATATAAGTCATGGCATGATGGTTATAGTCTAGTTGTTTGCTTAGGTGATATTGGGAACCAGCTATATAAGTAAGAGTGTTTTGAATGGGGTCATGTGATTGATTAGTAGAAGGAGGGGGTGGTGGTATGTCTTGATGAGATGTTTCTCCTTCAACTCTAGCCCTTTTATGACCAAAATCAATTCCCATTTTTTCTACTGTATTCTTACTTATTTTTTGTGGTCTACGCTCCCATGTATATCCCATATCCTCAAGTGGGGTCTTAAGGAAATGTTGAGTAATTTGGCATATAAAATCGGCATATGGAGGATTGCCAGAAAACTCAAGCATGTTTTTAAGAATGATGCGGATAAAATTTGTGGGAATACGTTGGATAATGGCATATATTAGACACATACGAAAAACAGGAACTTCAGACTTATTGGCTCTAGGATGTATGTTTGTTGATACAATAAGGTTTACAATCCTAGCAGCTGGTTTAAGATTTATAGCATAATATGTGCCTCTATCTTCGTGACAGGTTGTATTGGATTTAAAAATGGTCCTTTTGATGTCACTAAGACTAATGGTGTGGTCATCTTGGAGAAATTGGTTAAGGGGGTTTCCAGAAGTAAGGTCAAGGCTGTCTTGATATTCATCTATGTCAATGTTTAGCATTTCAAGAATATCCCCTTCAGTAAATCGGAAGCTATGCCCATTGACCATAGTGTAGAAGAAGATAGTTTCATTTTCATAGTGGGAAATGAGGTTTGCATAGAATTCATTCACTACCTTGATTGAATAGGAAGGAAAAGAAGGGTTGATGAATTCTTTTAACTTTTGTACTTTGAAAAGGTCCTCCTAGTCGACGATGTTGATGAAGTCCATAACTTCAACTGGTCGTCGTGGGAGAGGAGCTTTAGAGGAAAGCCGTAGATATCGATCACCAGCATCTCCATCGACGAAGGCAATGTCGTTGATGATCGTCAGTGGTGGAGTAGCTTCCCGAGCTTCCCTTCCTTTCCTGCCAGCGACCTTCTTCTTCCCACGAGTAGATGATGAGGCCATTGTGTTGCTTGAAGGTGGAGAAGAAGCAAGGAAGGCTTGAGGATGAGAATGCTAAAGAGTTGCACAAAAATGCACTAGAGAGAGCCTATGGAAGCAAGAGTATGCAAGTGTGAGGAAGTAACCCGTTTTTGGTTCCTTTTATAACATTCCAGCGACCTGGTCGGTCGACGACTCGTCGACCGAGCGTCCGCAACGGTCATGTTGCAGACGCGCCACTTGGCTCCCCAACGGTCATATAACGGTCATAAACGGTCATAACGGTCTGTTTACAACGGTTATATCCAACGGCTATTTCTCAGTCGAACAATTGTCGACCGACATTGTCTCGGTCGAACATTTGTCGACCGAAAGTATGTCCGATACTAAATCTGTCTAGATTCTGTCGGTCGAGAAAGAGGGGCTGACCGAGAGGTTTTCGGTCGAAAAATTCATCGACCGAGAAACTTACTGAGTACGAATTTGAAGCTGATTTTTAATGTAATTGATAGACTATTTTTGTAAAACACATATATAGATTTTCCAAGGGAGTAATTTTGTGTTTATTATTGACAATGTTTGGACAAGTTGTGATTAATTGTTCTTTTAATTATAAAAGGATATCCAAATAGTTATTATGTCAAACTTATTTTAGGTCGAATTTGACTACGACCATAGCGCCTCTTTGTCAAATTTTATTTTGACCAAGAGGCAAATTTTTGCAGAATATATTGAGTATAATATCTGCATAAGATTTAATTAAATATCAAGTTGAAGCATACTACTTAAGATTCCTCATTGAAGGTACAATTAGTTTTCTCAAGATTTTTTAAAGATACTAATTTATGGATTGTGTTGCAAGCAATAACATATAACTAATAAATCATTTTTGCTTGCCTATATATTTTTATGGATCCATGCATACAATTTTCATTTACATTTGTAATCTCATTATGTTGAGTTGAGATAGACACAGAAATATGCAACTAATGTCTTTGGTCATATCTCAACTTGATTTTGTTCATTTAGTTTGGAGATTTTGGAACCCAAACTAACTCAACATCTTTTCTCTTATAAGGACATGAAAAGGAGTAATGTCCAAGACGTGAGCAATAATGGCAACATATAGAATCAACCTCAAGTCATTTTCTATGGTTTTGTTCTAGGTTGTTCTTTGGTAAAAATGTATTTGTTCCTTTAGGTACATATATAGATTGATGGGTTTGTGACTTTTTCCAACTAGGTTGATAGGATTTCCCTTTAGGCTTATAACCTAGTCCTCTTCTCCCAATTTGATGATAGGAATTATCTAAGATTTGATCAAGAATGCCATTATTATTTAAATTACTGACTTTTTGTTGTAACTTGGCAATCTCTTCCATTCTCTTCTTAATATCTAGTTTTGCTTGGTCTAGATTAGTTGAAAATAAATTTCTTTCTTTAACAATAGTGTCATAGTCTATATGGGTGCACAATAATGGTTGTTTTTGAAGATCGTTTACTTGAGTCTGCAAGTTTGAATTTTCAACAGAAAGGAGCTTGCAATCGGCTTCCATAGATTTTAACTTAAGATCAGAATATTTATTTCCCTCTTTGAGATCCTCATTTTCAGATGCAAGAGCAAGAAGTTTAACATTTATATCATCATTTTCTTTATTTGATTTCTTTAATTTCTTTTTGCACTCAACATATTTATTATGTGTCTCTTCAATAATAGCAATAAGTTCTTCTTTAGATAAATCAAAGAGACTTACCTCTTCTTCTTCTTCACTAATTGTAGCAATAAGACATTCTTTGTGCTCTTCCTTTGATCTCCATGGGCATTCGGTTGTTTTGTGGCTTGTTCCTAAACACCAATTGCAGCATGTTGTGGTTTTGTCCAAACAACACCTTTCACCATTTCCCTCCATTCTTCAAGACCTGGTTAGGGTTCCTTGAAGCCTTGCTCTGATACCAATTGAAAACTACTAGAGGGGGGGTGAATAGAGTTTTATAAAGATTTTAATAATAATTTAACTCAAACAAACAATCACAAAAATATTGGACAAGGGGACAGGGATTTAGAGTGGTTCCTACCTTAGCAAATACTAAGGCAGTCAGTCCACTACCCGGTTGCTTACCCAACCGGGATTTGAAAAGAAATTTATTTTATTACCTCGCAAGGATTTTACATAAAATACAATTTCTTTTCCTAAACCCTTCAAGCAGCCTTCACCTAGAAGTAATCGCCCAACCTTGAAGCAGCCTTCACCTAGAAGTAATTGCACCACCTTGAAGCAGCCTTCCTCTTGAAGTAGCTTCCCATTGCAATAGCCTTCTTGAAGTAGCTTCCCGTGCGATAGCCTTCTTGAAGTAGCTTGAAGTCCCCTTCTCCACCTGAGAAGTCAAACTCTCTCCAATCCGCAGCCTCCAACCCTAGGAGTTGCAAGGAGAATACAAGGATAAAAAGGAACAAGAAAGGAAATAGAAATTACAACTTATCCTTTTAAGCACAAGGCTTGATTTGCCTATATCAAGCGTATTGATCTCCTAACCAATGAGTGTAGAAGTGTAAGTGCTGTAGTAAGGAGATGCTAGCCTATAGGACACGAATTTGAGCTAAGGGGAAAGTAGGCCGATGATCACAGTGCTCAATTTGCTTGCAACAGATTGCTCAAGTATGCTCAAGTATTCTCTCAAGTGTAGCAAGTGTAAAACAAGTGAATGTGAGTGTCCTATGGCTTGTCCTATTTATAGGAATGGCCTAAGGATGCTTAAGGACGTTCTAGACAACTTCTAGGGGTTTCTAAGTGCTTAACTAGTAGTTAGGTACAAAGTTGTTGCTTTAACAACGGCTAATTAATTAATTCTGCAGTTGCTGTCAGAGACCATCTCGGTCGACAAATGGTCGACCGAGATACCTACTCGGTCGAACTTTTGTCGACCGACAGGCTCTCTGGAACAAGTGATTTGCAACGTCTTTCATCAACTGCCAACTAACTTTTCTGTTGTGTCTAACGGCTACTTTGGATCTTTCTCGGTCGAGAAGATTGTCGACCGAGAGTGTCTCGGTCGAGGAGTTTGTCGACCGAGATTGATCCTGTTTCAAGGTTTCAATTTAGGCACTAATTATGTGTGTGAGTGTGCATAAGTAAACCTATTTGAATGGGATGACTTGTCTAACTGTGGTGTTTAGCTAGGGAGAATCTAACACTTGATTTACATGCAATTCTAAGTACTTGTACATTATATTTTTGTACAAGTTTTTACAACAGTGATTACATTGCATGAAAATATAAATATGTAAGATTGTAGATTTTCCCTTGTTGCTTTGTCATCCTGCACACTCAAGTAGCTCGTTAGATTAATAAGAATGAAATGTTTGTCATAATCAAAACAAAGGGATTTTTAGATGTCCATTTAGCCAACACCCAGTGGTAGCAGAGGATGTGGACGTGGTCTAACGTCTCAAGCTGGATCGTATGCTCAAGGAAGCAGAGGTCGTAGACAGCAAGCAACGGCTCGATTCTATGCCATGAATCAGCCGGAGGCGATAGTCAACCCGCGAGTGGTGACAGGTCAGATGGAGTTATTTCATTCTGATATGTCTTCTTCTTGCTTTATATCTGTTTTGGTTGACCCGGGTGCTACACACTCTTTTATCACCTATAGTATGCTTGAAAACTGTCGTTTACCTGTTAACTGTAAAAAGGATAGTTTTTTGTTAGAAACCCCTCTTGATGGTTCCTCTTTTCTTCGAGAAGTGTGTCCATCTTGTGTCTTGTCTTTCTCGGGACATCACATTCAAGTGGATCTTATGCCACTTGACATGCATGTTTTCGATGTTATCCTTGGGATGGATACCTTAGAGAGGTATAAGGTTGTCTTGGACTGTGGTTCCAAGCAGGTTGTGTTTGATGTTGCTGGGGAGAAGTGGAACTTCCAGGGTGATAGGAAGATTCTTCTGACGTGTCTGGTATCAGCTATGGTGGCAGATAAGTTGTTACGACAGAGATGTGAGGCGTTCTTAGCTCACGTGGTGGATACCGTTGTGGTTACCAAGGCAAAGGGTCCTAGTCTTGAGGAGGTACCCGTAGTTCGGGAGTTTGCAGACGTGTTTCCTGAGGAGTTTCCTGGTGTTCCTCCACCCTGAGAGATTGATTTTGAGATCAATCTGGTTCCTGGAACACAGCCAATTGCTCAGTCAGCGTATAGGATGGCTCCAGCAGAGATGGCAGAGTTGAAGAAGCAGTTGCAAGAGTTGTTGGAGAAAGGTTTTATCCGACCGAGTACGTCTCCGTGGGGTGCTCCCGTGTTGTTTGTTAAGAAGAAGGATGGTTCGATGCGGTTGTGTATAGATTACTGGAAGTTGAACAAGGTCACGATCAAGAACAAGTACCCGTTGCCGAGGATAGATGATCTGTTCGATCAGTTGCGTGGTGCTACCGTGTTTTCAAAGATCGATCTATGGTCTGGATATCATCAGTTAAGGATAAAGGTGGATGACATACCAAAGTCAGCTTTCAGGATGAGGTATGGTCATTTCGAGTTCGTGGTTATGCCGTTTGGGTTAACCAATGCACCTGCAGCTTTCATGGACCTGATGAACAGAGTGTTTCATCCGTTCTTAGATCAATTTGTTGTAGTCTTTATAGATGACATCTTGATCTATAGTCGGGACAGGCGAGAGCATGAACAACATCTTCGTCAAGCATTGACTCTTCTTTGCCAACATCAGTTGTATGCCAAGTTCAGTAAGTGTGAGTTCTGGTTGGATGAAGTGACTTTCTTGGGTCATGTGATATCTGCTGAAGGAGTCAAAGTAGATCCGAAGAAGGTGGAATCTGTTGCGGATTGGGAACAACCGAAGACGCCGACAGAAGTTCGTAGTTTCCTTGGTTTGGCAGGATACTACCAGAGGTTTATCAAGGACTTTAGCGTGATCGCGTTACCGATGACGAAGTTGACCTGGAAGGATGTACCTTTTGATTGGGATGATCGATGTCAACAAGCTTTTCAGAGTTTGAAGGATAAGCTGACCTATCGCTTAACCAACCTACCCATGACCCATTGGCCGACACAAGGCAAGGACCTATCGTGTGACTCCCGACACACAAGGGTCAGCAACCAGGAGCATGACGCCTGACACAACACCACCAACTAGCTAACAAGCTCCACACTTCAACGCACAATGGCAACAAACCATCACACATGTATCAGGCAGGTTACTCATCAAGGTGGGATGCTCGACACACACAAGGAAGAGACCAAGGGTGATGCCCGTCACAGCCACACATGTCATCCAAAGCTCAAGATCAAGAGGAATATCGGGCAACACAGACCTCAAGGCCATGACGGTCAAGATGTAACTCCACAAGGTCGTCATCAACCTCAAGCACAAGGGCACCAAAACCCTAATGGATCAAGAAGACGACTCACCTCTCAACTATCAAGAGAGAGGGGTCTTGCCAAGCTTCTTGACACCAATTGGGCAACATAAGGTTCAACCACAACCAAGGTCCATAACTACCCTATAGCTCACCTTTCAAGTCCATGGTGAGAGGAGGGTGTTGCTCAAGTAACTAGAACACAAGCTCACCTCTCAACTTAAACGAGAGAGGAGTGTTTCCCATGATACTAGAACTCAAGCTCACTCCTCTAGACCAAGGAGAGAAAGGGGTGTTGCTCACCAAGAAACCCTAGAACATAGGTTTGGCCAACAAGGACAACTAAGAAAGAAGCTAAGCTAGCAACATACATAGCCGATATGATCATAAGCAACATATAAACAAGAACATAGAAGATGGTAATGTAGTTAGGGTTAGGAGTTATGTAACCCACCTTAAGCAAGCTCCAAGCTCCAAGCACCACCAAGGAAGAAGAGCAAGGCACTCTAGGGTTCGGCCACCACTAGAGGAAGAAGGTGACTCCAAGGCAAGGATCGTCCACCAAGCTTGCAAAAGAAGAGAGGTGTCATGCACCAAGGAGAGGGAGACTAAGGAACTAAAGGGATCCTTAGCAAGGGAAAGGAAACACATATATAGAAGGGAAAGGAGAAGAAACCAAGGTAGAGCAAAGCAAGGTGTCTCCCACCTAGGGACACTTGTCCATGAGCAATGCCACCACTCTAACATGCCCTAAACACATGTCCAAGGCCATTGCCACATGCAAGCACCAAGCACCAAGTGTCCACTAGTGGTGACACAAATGAGTCAAAGAAGGTCAAAGGGTCCATGGGCGACACACCTCCACACCATGGCCGACACATCCCCATCATGGCCGACACAACCCTGGGCGACACACCGCCAGGGTGAAACACATCCTGGGCGACACACCACTGACCGACACAAGGTCCAAAGAAGCAAAGGCAAGGCACAACAAAGCCCAACAAGCTCAACCAATCCCAAAGGAACTCAAGCAACGAGCCCAAACCTTCCTCTCAACAGTAGAGGAAGCAAGGAGAGGGAGGGACACCTCACAAGGTGGAAAACTTGCCCACAAACCCTAGACTTGTGTTAATTGCAAGTAGCACCTCCAGCTCTCAACAAGAACCAACAAACCTTAATCACCACCAAGGGTGATTAGCAAGCAATTAAGCATCAGGGTTAAGAAAAGCAAACAGGAAAGCCCTAAATGGAGGTCAGGGTCCTTACACTGATGTCCACAATCAATGGGTTCTCTGAGGTCAACAAAGGATGGTGCCTCTAGTGCTAATAGCTGATGGCCTTTATAGGTTACTTTTTGACGAATCTATTTGGTCATGTCTTGATGGTTTTCTTAGGTGTATGATTCTAGACTTAACTTGTATGAAATATGATGGTGATGCTTGACCTTATGCATCCATGATCTGATGGGGATGCTAAGTCCTAGGGTTTGTCTTTGAGTGCTGATTTGTAACTCCAATTCAACCTATCTTGTTAAACCTAACCCTAATACATATATGTGATGATGGTTAATCATACTTATCTTCCTTGTACGATTAGTATGATGAAAGAATACACAATGTTATTGTAACCCTAATATGTTTTCATATGAACATAACTCTTAAATGCAATGTTACTCCGAACTTGTATATCACAAGTAAGGTGATAGTTTGTTGATCCCCTTTAAAAGGTATGGAAAGATAATGATGTTCTTGCAGGAATGATGTGATGGCCTTAAGGACCTTTGGGAATGGTTGATCCCTTATGGAGGTGTGTTCCTCTTCATTATGTGACAATGATTTATATCATGTGATGGTATAATGACAAGTATAGTCTCATGAATGGCAATTAAATAGTACCATGTGGTATTGTGATTAGGAATGTCTCATATGTTTTATATCTTCTGGAGTTGTGATATATCCATGTTTTTGTAGAAATCTTTGAGGGTTTGTATTTAACTTGACTGATGCATCTGTAACTCACCCAATAGGCATTCACTAATCAAGTGAAACCCTAATCATGTAGTTCTCTGTGCCATAGAACCATTACATTGTTAATACTTGTTAGATGGGGAAATGAGTATTCTTAAGGGAAGCTCAGAGTCACATACATAACTGTTGCATATGCGTAGGTGCAAGAGACTGTGTGTCCTTGTCATCTCGATCCCAAGGTTATGGAAGATGGATGCGGTCATGCCTCAGATTGAGAGCCGTTGAGGCTGTGTCTCATATATTTATAAATGTGATGTGATTGAGGACAAATGTGGTTGTACCTCAAATGATAGAGTTTTATATAACCTGACATACTAGGTTGTTAGCAGCTTGACTATATGTCATTGTAGGAAGCTTAACTGATATGTCTCTATATCTTGACTCATACTGACTGAGAGGGAGAGATCTTAGGATTCTGACTCTCCTAGATCTTGTATGAAAATTGAATAATGCTTCACAGTAGTCAGTTGGACTTTGAGTCAAACTCCCTAGGACTTATAAAAGATGTAATTTAGTCATGTAGCATATCAGTTTAGGGTTAAAAATGATTCAAATTGGTTGATAACCCTTGAATTATTTCTTATAATGCTTAGTTGTTATCTATAGCAGTAAGGAAATTTACTATGCTGTTGATGTTAGCCTTATCTATACTTTAAAATACCATGTTAATCATGCTTGTTGTTATAATACCTACTTAATTTTCTTAATTAGTTTAATTAATTAACTTGCTATAATCAATACCTATTATTGAGAGTTATATTTTTCACTGGGACATTGGTCTCACCTTGTGGGTCACCACATCATTTTAGGTGATTATCAATGATGTCGTTAGGTTCATGGCGTTGAGGAAGAGAAGCTTGGAGAGAAATAGGAGCATAAGGTTGTCTTATAGTTAGTAGTGCCCTAGAGTCATCCTTGTACTCTTAGGTTTGGGCGTGGGATGTTTTGTAGATGATATATACATCAACTTGTGTTTTTGTTAGTATGCCGATGTTTGTATATGGCATGTATATGGGGAACGATATCTTTTGTATATTGATTATGGCCTCATCCACTACACATACATGTAAATACATGGTATGATATATGATGTTATGAAGGGGGTTGGACCTATATGTAATGTTCCTGGACATGTTTATGATGCTTATTTGATTTTAATCATTCCTACTTGGATATGTGGTTAATTAGTGTTTGATTGCGTGTTTTGTTTTGAGAAATCTCATTTAGTGTGGCAGAGTGTCATAATAACATTTATTGGTTTCTTATAAGACTTGCATAAAAATTTAACATATTAGTTTAGGGTTAAACATGATTCACATTGGTTGATAACCCTTGGCTTGTTTCTTATACTTCTTAGTTGTTATATAATGTGGTAAGGGAAATCTACTGCCCTAATGATGTTAGCCTTATCTGTACTTTAAAATACCATGTTAATCATGCTTGTTGTTATTCTACCTGCTCAATCTATTTAAGTAATTAACTTGCTTTAGTCAATAATCGTTGTTGAGAGTTATGTTTCTCGCAGGACGTTGGTCTCATGTCGTGGGTCACCACATCTTTTTAGGTGATTGTTAGTGTCATATTCAGGTTGGTAGTGTTGAGGAATAACAACTTGGATAGTAGTAGGAGATCAAGGTTGGCTAATAGTTAGTAGTATCCTAGAGTCGTACATGTACTCTCAGGTCTAACCAGGGGATGTTTTGTAGATGATATGTACATCGAGTCATGTTTTTGTAGTATGTTGATGTTTTATATGGCATGCATATGTGGAACAATATATTTTGCATATAGGTTGTGGCGTCATCCATTGGACATACATGTATATACCTGGTATGGTATATGATGTTATGAAGGAGGTTGGACCTATATGTAACTTTTCCTGGACATGTTTATGATGTTTATTCAGTTTCAATTATTCCTATTTTCTGGGTATGTGGTTAATTAGTGTTTGATTGTGTGTTTTGTTTTGAGAAATCTCATTTGGTGTGGCAGTGTGTCACAACAACCTTTATTGGTTTCTTATAAGACTCCCATAAAAATATTAACATAATAATACAAATTACACAAGCCACACAAGTGCCAAAAAAATCACAACACGAACCATCTATCTCACACTAACACACACTAAACTTCATCCTAGATATCAAGTCACTCATGCTTCTTGTTGATAAGGTTAGAGGACGAACTAACTGTATTACCTAAATTTTTTTTAATGGATAATATAAAAAATGACGAAGTGAGTCGTATAAGGAGATCCAAGTATATATCTATTAAATATTTATATATGACCATTTACATAATATATGAAACTAATAATCAATATATTGAAATCTCTAAGTGGCAATAGTAGTAAACAAATGAATCATATATATTGGTTTTTCATATTTCTATTATGTCATGAAACTACTAGGCATGCACTAAACCGCGTATAAGTTTCCACAGTGTGTGTACAATATGATTCACCATCTGTACTTTAGGGTTTAGCCAACCACCCTAAAGAAAAGAAGAATAACCTAGGTTCTCCCATGGGCAATGTGGGTGCATCTAACATCCTCACAACTTATTCTAAATCCTTGGTACTAAGATGAGTTGTTTCTCATCTCTTTCACAATTAGATCATTCTCTTTCCTTTCCATATAATTACATCAAAAGGATTGGAGTATGTTATACCATGACCCATTATTAACATACCCAAAGAATCAAGGAATTTATCCAAACCTTTTGGCACAAGTAGCTCTCTTTGTGATCTTTTTTTTGGAGATAAAAAACTATTTTAGATTGCACTCCTAATACCTAGGGTCCAACAGAGAGTGACTATGTATCACTTCCCCAATATAGGCATCATTGCATGTTTATATTGCTTAGGGCTCCTAATGAGATGATTTCAAACTTTTTGTTTATTACCTATACATCATACTCATCTTTGAGGCATCTGAATAAATAAAAAGTTGCATTCATTTTGTCATAGATCTATTTACCCACACACAACTTTGAAGATTAACATGTAAGAACCAGTAAGAAATTAGTATCACATGTTATATGAATAATGATCATCATAATATGATGAAGTTATTTAATTAAAGAAAATTTGTCACATGATATGTCAATGGAATCATAAATTCCATACTATTCTTTCATTTATCTTTCCTTTTCTATGTAAATGTCACCATTTGAAGCATAGAAAATCATTTAAGAAATTCCATAGTGAGTCCATATGAAAGAAACAATTCCATTCTTATAAATAACACAGAAAACCAATATCAGTATGGAACAAATGGTACTACACAAATACATGTTTCATAACCACCTTGGTGAATTTTCCAGCAACACTAGGTTTTTATTGATTAGAAGGCTAAATTTGTATAAGAAGTGATTTTAAAAAGTTCTTGTTGATATTGTATATACTCACATGTTACTATAGAAAGAACCACAAGTTCATGGTTCCTTGATCCTAAGTTAGCAAAAACATGATTGTTCCCCTTACAAGAAGAGATTCTCCCTTCAAGATCTTCAAACGAACCCATTGAAGAGAAAATGTAGGAAAGAAGAGAGAATACCATGAGATTCTTCTCCCACTTCAAGTGATAAGGATTTTAAGGTATTACAAGAGAATAAAGAGTAGAAAATGATGAAATATCATCACTTTCTAGTACTGAAACAAACCTAAGCTTTAATACCATGATGTTAGGGCTTCACCCAATGACCAGTACCAATCTAGTAATTAGGGGCGATCCAAATATGTTAACATGTTAAACCAGTATCTAAGCACACTCTCAACTTGGGAAAAAAAGAAGAAAAAAGTGATATCAAAACATCAATAACAATTAATTTATCATGTTCAAAAATAAAGACAAAAGAACATCACATTTATCATCGCACATAATTTATTAACAAAAGGTACACTTACATTAAACTTGTCTCTAACCATATACTCAACTTAGGAAAAAAGTGGAAAATTGATTTCAACATAGTATCGATAATTACTTCATCGAGTTCAAAGATAAAGACATAAACACTTAACATGTACGATCACATATTATTTATCATCAAAAGTGTATACCTCCATTACTATAAATCTTTACAACTACCTTTATTGGTTCTATACAAGCCTAACATAAAAGTATTATCATACAAATCACATAAGACACACAAGCCCCAAAACCCATTAGTACACGAACCATCTAAATCACACAACCACACACTTGACTTCAACCTAACTAGCAAGTCACTTAGGCTTCCTGCTGATAAGGTTAGAGGACGAATCAATTTCATTACCTTAACTTTTCTTCAATGAACAATATAGAAAATGAGGAAGTGGGTCATATAAGGAGATCCAAGCATAAAACTAAAATATTTATATATTAACATTTACATAATATATAAAATTAATCATCAATTGATAGAAATCTCTAGGTGGTAGTAGTAATAGTAAATAGATGAAACATGTACATTGACTTTTGTATTTTAATGTTATTCCATGAATGTACTTGGCGTGTACCAAAACCAATTACAATTTGCCACAATGTCGGCACAATATGATTCACCATCTATAATTTAGGGTTCATCCAACCACCATAAGGAAAAAAGCATAACCTAGGCTCGCCCATGGGCCAAGTGGGTGCATCTAGCATCCTCACAACTTATTCCAATTCCTTGGTAATAAGATGAGTTTTCCTCATCTCTTTCACAATTAGATCATTCTCTTTCATTCCCATAAAATTACATCAAAAGGATTGGAGTTTGCTATACCCTGATCCATTATTAACATACTCAAAGAATTGGAGCCTTTATCCAAACCTTTTGTCCCCACTAGTTCTCTTTTTTATATTTTTCTCGAGATAAAAACTATTTTAGAGTGCTCTCCTATTACCCAGGGTCCAACAGAGAGTGACTATGTATCACTTCCATAGTATAGGCACCATGGTAGGTTTATTTTGTTTCAGGCTCCTAGTGAGATGATTTCAGACTTTCTCTTTATTACCTAGACACCATACTCATCTTTTGAGGCATCTGATTAAAGAAAAAGTTGCCTTCATTTTTTCATAGTTCTATTTATCCACATACAACTTTGAAGATTATATGCAACAATCATAAGGAATTAATATCATGATGTTATATGAATAATGATCATCATCATATCATGAAGTTATTTAATCAGAGAAATCTTATCACATGATATCTCAATAAAATTAACCATTCTTTGATTTATTTTTCATTTTTGTATAAATCTCATCATTTGAAGCATTGCAAGACATTCTAAGAAATTTCATAGTGAGTCAATAAGAAAGTGACAATTCCATTCTTGTAAATAACACTGAAAAAATATCAATATGGGACAAATGGTACTACACAAATACATGTTTCATATTCACATTGGTAACTTTTCCAACAACACTAGGTTTTTTATTGATTAGAATGCTAAACTTGCCTAAGAAATGATTTTACAAAGCTCTTCTGGATGAGATTGTATATACTCAACTATTATCGTAGAAAGAACCACAAGTTCATGCTTCCTTGATCCTAAGTCAGCAAAACATGATTGCCCCCCCCACAAGAATAGATTTTCCCTTCAAGATCTTCAAACAAACTTAATGGAGAAAATGTAGGAAAGAAGAGAGAATCCCATGGGATTTTCCTCTCATATAAGTGATAAGGATTTTGAGGTATAATTAGACAAAAAACAGAAGAAAAGGATGAAATATCATCACTTTCTTATCCTTTCTCCCATTCATCTCTAGTCCAATCCTTGAAATTGAAATTATTATTTTCTAAGTATATATGGACTTTCTAGTGTAGATGTGGGATATAACGGAAGAATGTCTGGAGGTTAATATGTAAATAAGAGAGTATATATGGACTATACATATCACCTCTAGATACTATTTTTTTGAAAAGGAATTGCCCTCAGATCTATCAGTCTAATTAATCAGTTAACTTCTGGTTAGTCAGTTTGACTAATGGGTCAATGGTTGGATGGGAAGGGTGGATCTCCAGACTTTTTCTTTTGTGAGGGGGTCTCTTGTCAACATCATAGGTCACTGACTATTTGGACAGTGGTCTCAATCTTCAATATCCATCTCTACGGTTATGCCAAATAGTAGTCAACCATCACTATTTTGGGTTCCCCAATAATTTGGTTAGACTTGTCAATTATTTGGCCGACCAAACGACCCATCCTATGAATCCAAATTGTGAAAAAATCCTACTAATCAGTCTTAATGGCCACCCAAACTTTGTAAATGTCATCCTAAATCAACATGACAGTACAAAGTGTGAAAAGCATGCCTTTAAAAAAAATTAAGGGATCTAACCAAACCCTTTTCATCTATTACATGTATTAAATCACTTATAGCCTAATTTTATTCTATTACAACATTCAACTTTGATTTGACTCATCTTCCATTTCTTACTTATGTTTAGCATCATGTTCTTAATTCTCACCATAACATATAATAAAGTTAGGGATATTTATTAGTTCACAGAGAGATAATAATATTATTCATTCAATATTTATATTTTCATTACATCTAATCACATTGTATGCCTAAGTCATGATTTGCCTTAGAATCATTACAAAGGATCTATGAAGAGATTATAATTTCTAACTAGGGTTTGAAAGTCACCACATGACAGGTTATGGTAAAACATGCCTACCAAGATGATGAGAGTCTAAAAATAATGTTCTTTGGGTATTATGTTTATGATGGTAGACTAGAGTACAAGTGATGATGTAGGACTAGTTGTGGTTTGTTTAATTGTAGTGTTTGGGCTTCCTCTAGCATATATGCCAAATAGGAAACACTATCGTGCATGCATGTTTAGGCATGATAAAAAATAGTGTGGAGACATTTTATGTGGTCACTTGTTTGTTGGTTGACAAGGACCATGGAGAAATAATTTTCCTAAAATTTTCCTATCAGTAAAGAGAAGTGGATACTGGTAGATTCACATGTTTAGTGAATTTGGTGGAAAAATTCTTAAAGGGAGTGAATATCCCCCCATTTGTGTTGGTTATTATGTTATGATGTGTAATTTTGCTAATTTATAATGTTTCATTTACTATTTATTTGTAATCTAAACATTCAATTGTGATATTAAATGGTTAAAGTAAAAACATAAACCATAACTGTTGATACAACTTGTTGGCTGCCAAAAACTATGATTTGTCCTGAATTTAGTTAATAACATGATGACACCCTAAATATGTTATTATTTCTCATTTTTTCCTAATCAATAAGTTGGTGATCTAATAATGCATGTTTATATGATAATTAGACATTTGATATAATCAATGAGTTATGTTAGAGTTTTTTTTCTGGTTGAAACCATAATGTACCTTGAATTTATATTGTTAAGAATGTTTAGGGTGTTTGATGTGTTGATGTGATGTTAGTTTGGTATGGTTTGAGATGAAAGTGGAACCTATTTTAGTGTTAGAAGAACCCCAACATTTTGGGAGAGTTGTCTTATCTTGTTCAAAGTATGGCCATTTGTTGATGAACTTATAGTAGAGGTTGAGTGACTTAGAAGGGGTTTTTATACTCAATGAGGTTTTTGTCTAGTGTTTGTAACTCAAGAAGGTCGATGGCATATTGGTTGAGAAGCTTTTGGTAGGAATCCACTTTTTTGCTGAGTTGGTCCAAAAGGCCAGTGTGTTTTCATCGAGGTTTCAAAATGGTGGATGTCCATCGACACTCATCAAGAAAGTGAGGAGAAAGAGGTTAAATATGGAGTTTCCACTATTTTTATGTGGGAAACGAAGAATTCTTTTCAAAATACTTTATAAAGAAGATTGATAAGCCATACATTATTGTTTAGATATATGAATAGGGCACAAGATTATAGATGGGGATAGTTATAGGTATCCCATGCCATATATAGTATTGCCAACCCTGAAAAATAAATAAAATGTAATTTATATTATAAAACTAGTCCAACTGAAATGGGATGTTTTAAAAACGTGCATGTATGTTTGCAACTTGAAAATAAGTATATGTGGAAATAATATACAAGCAATTTTTATCCCATGTTCTCATGTCATAGCACCATGATGTTATTGGTAAAATGAGGGAGGGAAAGGGTCAACATTGTGTCTATACCTTTCTACCTTACTTGGATGTTGTCCATCTAGCAAGGGATCATTCTTCTTTTTATTTCACTAAGAAAATACATCTTGGGTCATATGGGGTGAGTATTTACCTTAATCGTGTAGGTCCTTCACTTTCATGATTCACTAGGGATTCAATGCGAGAGGATAAGTATGGGTCATGTTTATTGCTTCTCATGGTTTTCAGATGATAACCCACATTGGTAGGTTCCACTAGTACATAACCCACCTTTAGTGTCAGTTATTTAAGCCCTTTAGTGTCAGTTTCAATGCAACACCTATGTGGGTGCCACTAAAAGGCAAACCGTTAGGCGTCAGTTTCCAAAATGACGCCAGAAACCTTTGCCTTGACCGAGAACACCCTTTCTCATAATTGGTGTTATCCCCTTGGCCGATATGATGCTTAGTTGTTATCTTTGTAGGTTCCTTTGTTTTGTGCCTTGGGTGAAACAAGTTGGTAAGGTTGCTTCCCGATATAGTGTTGTGTGGTAAAACCCTAGTGCTTGGCTTAGTGGTGTTTGATATGGTGTTCTTGATCTTGCTGGACAATAAGATTCCTTGTGGTGCCCTTGTATCGTTTGGTGATGTGTACATGGTGGGCGTTATAGTGTTGGCTTGGGTTCCACAATCTTGGCCATTGCAGTGGTGAGATGGTTTCCCAATACAACCCTAACCCTAGCTAGCCGATAGGGTCTTAGACGACATAACTAGCTACCCGATGCACACATAGATCAGCTGCACGATACACCTCCTAACCCCAGCTGCATGATGCTTTCATGTTACCTTGGTGGCACGAAATCCCATTGGCCTTGTTGACCGATACACTCTTGTGTTTGAGTTGGCTGACCGATGTGGCTAAGTGCCTTGGCTGACAGGCCTTTAGTGAGGGTTGTTACCCTGCCCGATACCACCTATGGTAAGGGACGCACTACCCATCACACTTTTAGTGAGGGTAGTTGGTACCTTTAGTGAGGGCTATGCTTAACCTGGAAACCCTAGCTAGTGATGTGTTGTCTTGTAATCACACCTATGTTGTTGATATTATATGGTTGATGGGTTGGGAACCAGTACTATGCTTGATGCTTAAAGATAATGTTAGATCAGATAACAAGATACTTGTTTATGTTTATAAGATAAATGGCATAAGTGGATGCTTATGATTTGATAACCATAATGTAATTGATACAGTTGTATGCCTCATATGATTATAATCATGACATGCACATCTGCAATCCTAATGACATAATAATCAGTAAGATCTATGTTTGGTGATTTTGAGTTATCTCTCTTGATGTGCATACTAACTATGCAGGTGTATCAGGTGAATTCATATCCAGGTAAGAGCTTTGAGGTATATGTGTTTTAAATCCAGGACCTGTTCCGTCTTGGTCACGAGACATAAGGATGGTTTAATAAGAATTATGAGTTTCCCTATGTTTGATCATTGACGGTAGATACAAGGCAAGGGAGTAATGAATTTACTCATGGTTTGTCTCTTATTATGGGAAATAATATCTCACCAACTACTCCTTTTCCTTGTGGTACAATAATCCATGATGATGTTACTTAGGGCCAAAGCATAGTGTCCACGAGTCACAAAACTTCCATCTTTCCCCTTTATTCCTCCTTTATTAATACACTTCCTAAATCACTTATCTATAATAATCAGTTGGCACATCATAAATCTGGTGGGTTTTAAGGGAGACAGAGAAGGCAATGGAAAAAAATTTCTTCTCCCAAACCTAGAATAAAGGAATCCCGTCAACGTCTATACAATAGGAAGGATGGTTTGTGGAGACATACCTTGTCCCGAGGCTTGCTCGGTGACATTACCTCGTGGCTTGTGCGGTCTTCACCTCTGGTCTTGGACGGTGTCTGTGAAGCTCCTAGTCTTACCAGGACTGTCGGGATTGACAACTGTCCTCCGAGCGGCAGAAGTCTCCCGCCTCTTTAGTAGTCCATACGGACCACCTGGAACTCCGACCTCCTTGTCCCACAAGGAATTAGAAGGAGTCGCACCCTCCTGTCAGCGTACTAGTCACTGACACACTCTCCTGCAACCAGTTGCCTTTCTGTAGTTGTCTTTCCCTTGCTGTGCCTCCCTTATCGGGTAGCACTTGCTCGGGCTCTCTCGGTTACCACAACCAGAGAGAACGACAACTTTGCAGAGCAACTGGTGTTTTGAGTTGTTGTACCTGAGAAGCCCCCAATACCCCTATATATATAGGAGGGTCATGGGACAGGGTTCTCTACCCCGGGCAATGCGGGATTAAAGTAGGAGTAGAAGGGTTCAAGATTTTCCACAAAACAACCAACTGCGTTAGCTGAATCAATCGTTTAAAAAATGAAATGGTTGGTTGGGGACCTGAGCCGATCAGTTCTCTCCTGAACTAATCGGTTGGGACACCTGAGCCAATCGGTTCAAGCATGAGCCGATAGGATCGTGGTCCTAATTAGTTCCCGATTGACTTTTCCACTTTTGTTTCGAATTGATCCAAATACCAATCCTTGTTCTAATCAAATTGGACAAGTGAAACGAAAGGAAATTTCTTGCCGACCTGACTTTCCCAACTCGCTCAGTTGGACCAATTGAGCCGATAAGTTCAACCCTTAAAATGGTTAGTTTATCCTGTCCTGAGCCGATTGGTTCATCTCATGAGCCGATCAATTCACCAAGATGAGACGATCGGTTGGTAGTGCAAACTGTGCAAAATCAGTTACTTGTAGTTTCAATCAATTCGATACTCTATTCAATCGGTCTAACACCTTGAACACTATGATATTGAGCTATCAATTGATTGAGTATTTAATTGAACTACTAAATTACTTTAGTAATCAATCTAAATGTCTTTTGTGGATAAACGCCTCTTCCAGGTTAAATCCTATGTGTGTGACCCTACAAATCCATTTCACATTGGCAGTGAAAGTCCATAACACTTATGACTTCACAAGCAAAGAGCGGTGCCTAGTCACACATATGTGCTACCCAAGTGAAAAGGAAAGTTCGAGAACAACTTTCAATCCTACAATCTGTGAATGGTGTTACACTGAATGTATAATTCCTTTGTCATTGATATCTCGAATGAACTCAAGGCATGAAACAGTCATCCTATCAACGTTCATTCACTTTCTTGATCTTAGAGTAGACTGGAGGAGATATGTATGACATCAATATCACATACTGATTCACACATGTGTGCGCACACCTATCTCAATCCTACTCATCAAGTGGCCATGGATATCAAACTCCCTCAGGAGGGACAAATCCCATATCTATCACTCACCCCTCAAAAGCCCCATGTGTCAAAGCCACCCAATCATCACCTTTATAACAACCCATGTTTTAGGACTGCGTTTGATGATGTCAAAGTGTACCCAACGACATGTGTTGAGTATAGTGATTTTAGGTCAAAGAATCACACTCACCACCATCACTGTGAGAACTGACTGTGACTACCATGTTATGGTTCCATGTGTCAAACTCACGGTGGGTCTGTTTGGTACACTTGTTCTCTAACAACTACCTATGTGTTTGGTTTGATATCTCCATATCATGACTAATGAGATTTTGTCATCAACCACCACCACAATCTAGTCTTGTGTGTCATTGCTGTCTATGTACCTTCCACAATGACATCTGACTAGGGACACAATAAGAATGTTCAAACTCTTAGTATATGTATGATCTCATCGTTCAGGTCCTAAACCTAAAAGCATACATCATTGAGTACTGTCATTCTCTAGACATTCAATATGTTCTATCATTATCTCATATGACTGAACCAGAAGGAATTGGAAGCTTGCCTTTTTTGCTTATCAAATCAATCTTAATGTATCCCACCAATCATCCCATAATTGGCTCTCAGGGCATACATACCAACATACTGCCACTTGCACTGTGAGCCAATCACCCTTGAATCATATTCTTAGTGATCTTCAAACATTTCCCACATGTTACTGTGCTCTAGTGCTAACATAGTGAGTTATGGCAACACCTTTCCAAAGTCGGTATTAACTGCATGTCTCTTATCTCTTTGATGTACTTCATACGTATGAGATGGAGTTGCTGTAATATGCGATCTAGTATTCCTTTGCTAACCTTTAGCCACATTGCATGATCAAGTACTCCTTACTTGTCATCAACGATCGGAATATCTATAAGTTTATCCCATGAACTTCGAGATCCATAAAGCATCCACTAATGTTCTCTTAACACATGGATACTCAGATTTTCCTTTTAAACGACTTTATTGGAACGTTTCCATTTATCAACAAACATTCACTTTTATATATCCCATTATATTGCGATTAATTTTCTGTCCTCTTTGGAAGTTCACATCAGTGTAACTCTTTACATTGAACCCTTCCTTATCTCCATATATCTAGTATTTATCAAGTTCTTATGGTATTCCAGTAACCCTTACCGGAACTAGACAGACATCCACTCGTCATGTCCCACATACAAGTTACCAAGATGAGCACATCATATTGTCATGTCCTACATACAAGATGATGAATGTATTTTATTCTTGCTATGTCCTATACATGCAAGATAATGGGATGATTACATACATGATAGATCCATATGTATTCTTAGTGTTCCCATTCTTTATAAGAATTAGACACTTAGCCTTGGGATACTAACTCCATGTAACATGGATAAGTTTTCTCCCACTGGATTTGTGTACACTGAACCCTTTAGTATAGATTGCCAATGTATGCTCTCTCTTTTCAGGTCAAGAGGTTTTTGAGAACTACCTCTATAGATCTCTATTACTATCACATAGGAAACATCTCTTTCTTCCCTAAAGATAATTTCCACTTTGGATTTCCATTCTAGAACATTTCCATTTCACATCAACATGTGGAATGTGAATATGCTCCCATTAAATCATATATCCCTTCTTTATCTTTGACATATCAGTCAAACCCTTTGACTATATTATCAAAGTAAAGATCACAATTCTGAGTTGCTTGTACTCAATCAATCACATTGATTAGTCCATTGTAACTTATAGACTTCATTTGCATTAATGGATTCATAAACGTTCTAGGTTGTGTCACATACATATCCTTGTTATATTCCTCATATGAATGCAGTTTTAGTATCTGTATGCCAAATCTCTTAGTCATTAAGTTGCAATCAACAAGCATCATCCTTCTCAAAATGTCATCCATGTGTCTTAACACTTAAGACTCATTCACACTTATGGATTTCGTCCCAATGGGTGCTACCATCAAAGTCATACCTCATGGTTCACATGGAAGTCATTTAGGATGTAATGGCCATAAACCATAACTCAGAATCTAGTTCCTCATATTCATCCAGATAGTTGATTCATCACATGACCAACTCATCACATAGATAATTGAGGCGTATCTATCAAGGATATAAGAACTCACAACTCCTTATGACTCTTAATGTCCTTTATTAGTGTGGGGTATTCTTTATTTAAGAAGAAATTAGTTATTTGATAATCATCCTCTAACTCCTTAGAGTATGAATCCTTTTGATTTAGACATCACCGTGCCTTAATCACGAGCTCACTATGATACACTATCATAATCACTCATAAGGATCTCAAACATTTGGTCCAAGTATTTCATTCATTGATTTCATCAAGAATTAGCACTTTACCAAATTCGTACTTCATCTATGATATTCTTGAACACTTCAAGATATTCATATTGGTATTTCTCTAAAGACTGCTTGAAGTATTAGCATTAACTCTAATAGGTATGTAAATACATCACATGTATTTTACCTAATAGGATAGTCATTCTCCCACTACCTTAGTGAAGATTGATTAATCATGTCCAAGAGATTCATGTCTCTTACTGGTTATTTAACCAAAAAGAGTCTGGACTTATCCATCATATGGAATCTAGAAATGAATTTCTCATGATTTATGCTAATTTGATCATTTGAGTTATCAATAGCTTTTAGGTATCACTTTATCTTATGCATACCAAGTACCACAAGATAAACAAGGCATTTCCACAAAGATTGAAACATCAACTTTATTAATTGCCATCATAGTCATACAATATGCAAAAATTAAGGTGTTTCTATCCATTGGCAAATAGCAGTTCATAACTCTATTACATACCTTCAAGGATGAAAATAAACTAAAGTACTCCTATCTATGGCGACAACACTTGCCCCATGTATTGGGTGCTTTACACTTTATATCTTGGTATCATATACCATAAAAGTGTTATAAGTTTATTTCATGACACCTTCAGGTGGAGACATCTGTCACCTCCTTCTTCTTTAGTTCTTCCAGATAGAGTGGACAATTCCTTTTCCAATGTCCTGGCTTTTAACAATGGAGGCAATTGCCTCTCTTGGTCATGCCTCCCTTAGCCTTGAGAGTTGAAGACAACTTGGGATGTTGGCTAGCATCAGAACCTTTATTAGCCTTGCCCTTGCCCTTGCACTTGGACTTGCCTTTCTTGTTGTTGATCATCATCATAGATTCAGGCTTGTCCTTCTTCATCTATGTCTTGGCTGTCCTCAACATGCACAACAACTCTATCAACGGCTTGTCAAAGTTGTTCATTGTGTAGTTCATCACAAACTGACTGTAGGATTCTGGCAACGATTGTAGTATCACGTCAGTAGCCAACTCTTGGCTCAGGGGAACTCCTAGTCTTTTTAGGTTCTCCACATACCCAATCATTTTGAGCGTGTGAGGACCAACTGGATCTCCTTTTGTCATGACACTCTTGAACAATGCCCTGGAGACATCATATCTCTCTTTCCGTGCTTGATCTTCATACATGTTCTTGAGATGCTGAATCATCTCAATGACACCCATGTTCTCATGTTGTCTCTGCAAATCGTGGTTCATGGAGCACAGCATCAAGCACTTTGCATCAATGGCATCTTCAGAATGCTTCTTATAAGCATCCTTTTTTGCCTTTGGTGTGGTAGGAGCAGGTTCCTTTGGAGCTGGAGTATCCAGGACATAGAGCTTTCACTCTTGAGTGAGAACAATTCTCAATGTCCTAAACCAGTCATGAAACTTTGTTCCATTCAGCTTGTCCTTTTCAAGGACCGATCGTAATGAAAAGTGATTGTTGTTTGTTGTCATTTGTACTACAAAAGGAAATATATGCAATTTAGTCCAAAACTCAATTTTGACTTATTTGATTGATTTGAAAGGTTGAAGATATAATTAGGAATTTAATTAATTATCTCTCCCACTATTTTCGTTCAAATTGATAACCATCATCATCAATTCAGAAGATTGCAGCGTACAATCTTCTAGTCGGTCAAGATCCTGAAATCCTCTGAGTCATGGACCAATTAGGGATGTAACCCACAACTTAGATCTTCCAGGTAGGAAACTTTTGCCAAATGCATCATATGCAACTCTTGAAAGATGTCATATGCAACTCCTTACCATGATCACCTCCATGCCTCAAGGTGCTAGATCCTATCTAGGTCACCTTGTTATGTATAACCCAAAGCCAACACGATGAATATGCACCCTGCTAGGGTAGACCCACATATCCATCCTTCATGCTTCCACGAGATAGACGGTGCACCACGCTAGGGCATGCCCACACTTGGCCGATCATGCTTTTCACATGTGTCGCATTTGGAAGGCATCTAAAACTTTAATATTTAACGAGGGATTTGGTTTTATAGGTACATATACATATCCAATAACCACAATACATAGTACGTATCATATACATGCTATATCCCACAAAAACATGTGAAATGATAAAAGCGATGATTATGGCCATCCTAATGTGATTCCTTGAGCCAAGAGGAATTACGGTCATCTAGATCTACATCACATGCAACCTGTCCATGATGAAGTGCTATAGCCGTCTGAGTTGATCAACTCATCATATGAATGACCTGCTCGCCCTAGTTGGTCGTCTGGGTGCCACCAGTGAATCAGTTGGCTCCTCCAACTGATCAGTTCACCTGGTCATTATGCATCTCCTCATGGCCGCCACCCGATCGTCTCGCTCCATGAACCGGTCATCTGGATCGCCAACTAATTGGTTCACGCCTTTAATTGATCGTCTCAATTGTTGTCAGATAGTCCTCTGTTCTTTGACATAATAGGAAATATAAAAAGATCTATCCTATTTATATTTAAATTAGGAAACCCCGAGTTACATTCGGGGGGAGAAAATGTAGGAAAGAAATCTCGAGTTATCTCGTTACATCAGGAATAAGGAGGTAGGGAATCGATGCGCAGACTGAGATGCAAGTAGCCATAAACAACCAAGCACACATATATAAGGTTTATTGGCCATAACCACACTATACATTCACCACAAAACTCATTTAAGGGTGACACGTATCGAGTGCATTCATATTACATATCATATATGTATATTGGGATTTGTGGATTTAGGATTGGACATGCTTAAAGCCAATTTTATTCGCATCGTATGTAATAAATAAAGGTGACAAACCAAAATCGATCCCATCGATAATCCTAAAGTATAGAGCAGTTGAGGCGACTCTAATACCACTATTGGGTTTTAAGGGAGATAGAGAAGGCAGCGGAAACAAAACTTTTCTTCTCCCAAACCCAGAATAAAGGAATCACGTCAATGTCTATACAATAGGAAGGATGGTTTGTGGAGATATACCTTGTCCTGAGGCTTGCTCGATGATGTTACCTCGCAGCTTGCGCGGTCTTCACCTCCAGTCTTGGATGGTGTCTGTGCAACTCCTGGTCTCACCGGGACTATCAGGATTGACAACTATCCTCCGAGCGGAAGAAGTCTCCCGCCTCTACAGTAGTCCACACGGACCACCTGGAACTCCGATCTCCTTGTCCCACAAGGAATTGGAAGGAGTCACACCCTCCTGTTGGTGTACTAGTCACCAACACACTCTCCTGCAACTAGTTGCCTTTCTGTAGTTGTCTTTCCCTTACTGTACCTCCCTTATCGGGTAGCATTTTCTCAGGCTCTCTCAGTTACCACAACCAGAGAGAACGACAACTTTGCAAAGCAACTGGTATTCTGAGTTGTTGTACCTGAGAAGCCCCCAATACCCCTATATATAGGAGGGTCATGGGACATGGTTCTCTACCCCGGGAAATGCGGGATTAAAGTAGGAGTAGAAGGGTTCGAGATTTTCCAAAAAACAATCAACTGCGTCAGCAGAACCGACCGTTTCAAACATGAAACAGTCGACTGGGGACCAGAGCCGATCGGTTCTCTCCTGAACCGATCGGTTGGGACAACTGAGTCGATCGGTTCAAGCATGAGCCGATCGGTTCGTGGTCCTGATCAGTTCCCGATTGACTTTTCCTCTTTTGTTTCAAATTAATCCAAATACCAATCCCTGTTCCAATCAAATTGGACAAGTGAAACGAAAGGAAATTTCTTGTCGACCTGACTTTCCCAACTTGCTCGGTTGGACCAGTTGAGCCGACCAGTTCAACCCTTGAATCGGTCAGTTCAGCCTGTCCTGAGCCGATCGGTTCATCTCATGAGCCAATCAGTTCACCAAGATGAGCCGATCGGTTCATCATATGATCCGATCGGTTGGGAGTGCAGACTGTGCAAAATCAGTTACTTGCAGTTTCAATCAATCTGAAACTCTATTCAATTAGTCCAACACCTTGAACACTATGATATTGAGCTATCAATTGATTGAGTGTTTAGTTGAACTACTAAACTCCTTTAGTAATCAATCTAAACATCATTTGTGGATAAACTCCTCTTCCAGGTTAAATCCTATGTGTGTGACCCTGTAGGTCCATTTCACGTTGGCAGTGAAAGTCCATAACACTTATGACTTCACAAGAAAAGAGCGGTGCCTAGTCACACATCAGTGCTACCCAAGTGAAAAGGAAAGTTACAGAACAACTTTCAATCCTACAATCCGTGAATGGTGTTACAGTGAATGTATAATTCCTTTATCACTGATATCCCGAATGAACTCAAGGCATGGAACAGTCATCCTGTCAACGTTCATTCACTTTCTTGATCTCAGAGTAGACTGGAGGAGATATGTATGACATCAATATCACATAATGATTCACACATGCATGTGCATGCCTATCTCAATCCTACTCATCAAGTGGCCATGGATATCAAACTCCCTTAGGAGGGATAAATCCCATATCTATCACTCACTCCTCAAAAGCCCCATGTTTCAAAGCCACCCAATCATCACCTTTATAACAACCCATGTTTCAGGACTGCGTTTGATGATGTCAAAGTGTACCGAAGGACATGTGTTGAGTGTAGTGATTTTAGGTCAAAGTATCACACTCACCACCATCACTATGAGAACTGACTGTGACTACCATGTCATGGTTCCATGTGTTAAACTCACGATGGGTCTGTCCGGTACACTTGTTCTCTAACAAGTACCTATGTGTTTGGTTTGATATCTCCATATCATAACTAATGAGATTTTGTCATCAACTAACACCACAATATAGTGTTGTGTGTCATTACTGTCTATCTACCTTCTACAATGACATCTGACTAGGGACATAATAAGAATGTTCAAACTCTTAGCATCTGTATGATCTCATCGTTTAGGTCCTGAACCTGAAAGCATACATCATTGAGTACTATCATTCTCTAGACATTCAATATGTTCTATCATTATCTCATATGACTGAACTAGAAGGAATTGAAAGCTTTCCTTTGATGTTTATCAAATCAATCTTAATGTATCCCACCAATCATCCCATGATTGTCTCTCAGGGCATACATACCAAAAAAACCTATCAAAGAAAGTATGTGAGTACATGGCATGTTATTGACTGAAGAATTCTAGATCATTCATCTGTTTCTCTCCTTGATATATATATATATATACATCAAATTTATCATCTTCTATTCCATTGAAACTCACTTATGCCTTTTCCAAAAAGTATTTGAGATGAACAAAATTTTCCCTTTTAAATTTTATAAAAATAGTGACCACTATCTCATGGAATATCTTTTTCTCTTTCTTTATTTTATATTTCCTTTATTTTATCTATTCTTCCTATTAGAAACCATGTATAAATGAAAATGAATTAGTAATGGACATCTTTGCCACTTTCTAGAGAATTATACACAATTCTCTCATATATGCTCACAATTATCTTCTATTTCTTTTTCCTTTATTTATTATGGGATTTATTTTATCCTTTTACCCTTTTATCTGTCAATGGATTTATTAAAACAGTATAAACCATGAAATCACGCATCTAAGGGAAATTTGCAAAGGAATCCATTCTTTGAAAATAAAGCATACAATTTTTCATTCAAATTCCTTTTTGCAAAATTGCATTTCAATCAATACAAGAAAAAATTGAGGTTATAACATGAATCTCCTTTCTTCCATGGAGAGTCATCTGACTCTAAGAACCCTATGGTTTGTGTGCAGTGTCCTTATAGAGATAAGGAGACCAACCCAAAGATGAAATGGGTTCCCAAGCTAACACTAGATCCCAAGGTTTGAATTGGGCACCGACATTTTTTGTTTCTTATAGGTAAAAGGAAAATGGATTGTTGATAGTGGTTGCTCAGAGCACATGATAGGTGAAATTAGCCAATTCAACCAATTCTCAAAGAAGAAAGGAGGATCAGTGACATTTGGTGACAAAAAAGGTAAAGCGATAGGTGAGGGTAATGTAAGTGATTCACTATGCATCAAGAATGTTCTTCTTGTGGATAGCCTACATCACAATTTAATTAGTGTCAGTCAATTATGTGATAAAGGCTATCTTGTTCTTTTTACCTCACTAGAATGCTTGCTTCTAGATTCCATCTCCTACAATGTTATATATAAGGGGACTAGAAATGGTAATCTTTATGTTATTGTTCTTGACTCCTGTAAACCTATTTTTGGTGGATGCCTTGTTGTTAATTCAAATGATATATCTTAGTGGCACCATAGGTTTTGTCATGTAAATATGCATCAGTTGAAGAAGTTGAGCAAAAAGGAATTGGTCAAAGGACTTGCAAACTGGATTTTAAGTAGGATGAGGAATGCCAAATTTGTACCCAAGGAAATCAAACCAAATCTTCCTTTAAATAAAAAGGAGTCCTTAGTACCGAGAGAGCTCTTGAACTTCTTCACATTTATCTATTTGGACCACTGAAAACTCAATTTCTTCATGGTAGCAAGTATTGCTTTGTGATTGCCAATGATTTTTCTCGCTTTACTTGGACCTTCTTTCTTGTTTCAAAAAGTGATATTCTCAATGTTTTCTCAAATTTTTGTAAATGAGTTGAAAATGAATCTTCTTTCTGGGTCGTCTCTATCTATAGTGACCATGGGGGAGAATTTGAAAATTATTTGTTAGAAGATTTCTGTGAGGAATCCGAATATGCACATAATTTTTCTTCACTTTGAACACTTCAATAAAATGGGGATGTGGAGAGAAAGAATAGGTCGCTTCAAGAAATGTCTAGGACCATTCTTCTAGAGTATGATACTCCAAAGACATTTTAGGCCAAAGTTGTTAGCACATCATGCTTTGTGAAATAAACCGCCTATGACTTATGGTGTGGTAGAATGCCTTCTATTGATTACTTTCATGTTTTCAGTTGTCCTTGTTTTGTTTTAAACACTAAGGATCCCTCGACAAGTTTGATGCAAAATCATACAAGGCTTTCTTTCTTGTCTATAGCACTACCAGAAGATCTTATAAAGTATCTTACATTGAATTGTCTAAGGTTGAAGAATCTATCAATGTTAAATTTGTTGAAACTAACCCCTCTATTTCCAAGAATATTGTGAATGATGATGCGGTAGATGAGGTGATGCCTCACTTGAAAGAGATCCACATCATTGACAAAGGAAAAGAGGTGATAGTTGATGAAGAAGAGAAAGAAGAACAAAAGAACCAGCTCCCCGCTTTATAAAACATCATCCTAAAGAGCTCATCATAGGTGATCCTTTTGAAAGGGTGAAGATGCAGGTTGAATACAACAAAGAAAAAGATGACAATGCCTTCATCTCACAACTTGAGCCCAAGAATGTGTAATAAGCTCTTAAATATGATGAATGGATCCTACCCATGCAAGAAGAGTTAGAACAGTTTGACAAGAACAAAGTGTGGACCTTAGTGCTAGGACCAAATAATACAAAGATCATCGGCACCAAGTGTGTTTATTGCAATAATATAGATGAAGGCGATAAAGTGGTAAGAAATAAGGAAAGGTTATTTTCTCAAGGCTACAATCAATAGGAAGGTATTGGTTTTAGTGAAACTTATGCTCCTATTGCTAGACTTGAATCTATTAGAATGCCACTTGCCTTTTCTAGCTATCAAAATTTCTTAATTTATGAAATGGATGGTAAGAGTGCATTTTTTGAATGGTACAATTGAGGAGGAAGTCTTTGTGGCTCAACCTCCCATCTTTGAACATGATAAATTGCCTAACCATGTTTATTTGTTACAAAAAGTTCTCTATGGACTCAAACAAGCCCCTAGATCTTGGTATGAGAAAATAAAGAGCTTTTTGCTAGACAATGGCTATATCATGAGAAAAGTTGATTCTACTCTATTTCTTAAACACACTTCTAGCAACATATTCATCATTCAATTAATTTTTGATGATATTATATATGGTGGAATTGATCTTGATCTTTGCAAGGAGTTTAGTTCTCTTATGAAAGTGAGTTTGAGATGAGCATGATGGGGGAGCTTACATTCTTCCTCAGTTTCCAAATCAAGAAAACCAAGCAAGGTAACTTCATCAACCAAAGAAAGTACACAAGTTAACTCTTGAAGTGCTTTGTGAAGGAGAACACCAAGATTATGGACACCCAAATGTCAAACACTGGCAAGCTTGACAAAGACAAAGAAGATGAGGAAGGGGATGAGAAGCTCTATAGAGGTATGATTTGAAGTTTATTATATTTAACTACCTCTAGACCTGACATAATTTTTATTGGCTTGTGTGCTAAATTTCAAGCAAGCCCTAGAAAATCACATCTCATAGTTGTTAAGAGGATTTTGAGGTATCTAACCAAAACTCAACATTTTGGACTATGGTATCCCAAGTCAAGGGACTTTACTCTTACCGCCTATAGTGATGTTGATTATGTAGGGTGCTTGATTCATAAAAAGTGAATAAGTGGAACTTTCTTATCCTAGGACCATGCTTGGTTTTTTGGTTCTCCAAAAAATAAAGCACAGAGGCTCTTTCAACTACTAAGGCTGAATACATTGCAGTTCGGAGTTGTTGTGCCCAAGTCCTTTGGATGAAGAAAATTATCCAAGACTTTAACATTCATTTTGATGCTTATCCTATATACTATGATCATATTAGTGCAATTAATATCTCTTATAATCCTATATTGCATAGTAGAGCTAAACATATAGAGGTCAGTTACCACTTCCTTCGTGAGCACATTGTCAAAAAGGATGTTTATATCACACATGTGGGAACGAAGAATCAGCTTATAGACATTTCCACTAAACCTCTAACTAGAGAGAAATTTACTTTTATTAGATCAAAACTGCTTATAACTGCTCTTGAGGATGTTGATATGCCTTCTATCTAGTTGCTCATACATCTATATGTTCTTGCTCACCTTATGCTTTCTAAGTGCAAAATTTGCCTAGTTTTAATACATTTTTCTCTTATTTTGGCTATTATTCGCAAGTGCATGCTTTATCAAATAATAGTGGCCAATGATGAGGGGAAAGTGCCTAAATATGTTCAAAATGGATGAAAATTTAGAAAAATAAATTTATATAGAACTCTAGAGACTTAGAGTTAAATTTCTTATCTTTTGGATAGATTGACTAATCAGTCAAGTTTGACCTGGTAGAAACTCAACCAAACCCAGGATGAGGATTGAACTGAAATGTAGTATCAGTCAAGTTTTCGAAACACAGAACTCGACTAACACCATTGTTGGGCTGATTTTATGATGGGCATCAACCTACGTTTCTCCCTCTCAACTATAGAAAGTCGACTGATAGCCACTCTCCAACATTCATCCTCCAACCCTAGGTCTAGACCAACCCTCCTCCTACCCTCCTTAGCCCCGGATCAACTTCCTTGCCTCTCCCAACCTTCACCTAGGTGGTTAGGCGACCTTCTTCTTGCATTTTTCTCTTCGTTTGGTGGTCGTCTGCTCTCAATTCGAGCTCAGGGTCTCCAACCAGCTGGAGTTCCATCCTCCTCCGCTGCTCCTCGGCATGTCTCCTTTGATGGCACCTCCTTCATCTCCTCCCAAGCCAAAATAGGTACAAGGAACTCCTTCCTAGGAATCCCTTTCCTTTTTGTGCTTTGTGTGAACCTCATTTTGTAACAAGTGAGGTGATCAAAGAGGTCTCTAAGGTGTTCAAAGGACACCATCTTAGTGCTTTATGTGTAGAGTGTTTGTGCTTCTCTAATTCCATGTCTAGCACAAATAAGACAATCCATGAATTTTATCCTAACCTCACGTTGAACTACACTACCAACGTGCCACCACCTTAAACCCAAGTCATCCTGAATTCCATGATGGCTAGTACTAAGATTACAATCTCAAAGGATTCCTTAAATTCATGCTTCAATGGTACTGATAGTTCCGATACATGGTTGGCTTTGTATCCCAACTACCTAGACCTGCTTGACCTCGAGACTGACTACAAAATATTTGAACCCAAGCTCACCCTTCCTAATATACACACATATTTTTGAAGAAACTAGATGTACGCTTTAGGAAGAAATTCAACCTTCCCTCTTCTTCCCTCGACATCAAGAATTGTCTCATTGCCTTATTAGTAAACTGTAATGTCCATCCTAAGAAACATCAAACACATATTATAGAGAATACTGCTATGATGATGTACTATCTTTTAAGTGTTGTTGGGGTCAAATGGTCTCATTATATCCTTCACCATATGACCTGTTTCGACTCAGGGAAGAACACCACCGACATCCATCCCCCTATTCCAACTTGATATGTTGTTTGTTTGCTCAGTTTTCTAAGAAATCACAATTCCATGAACTTGACTACAAGCCTAGCCGAAAATGGGTTTGCATTAGTGAGACCACAATAAAGAAGTCTTTTAACCCTACATTCTCTACCACACCAGGTGCTTCCTCCTCCAACCAGGCTCCTCCTCCACCTCCTAGACCTAATCATGCCTCATTTTCGATGTCCAATGAAGCCCTTATGAGGTATATGATGTTGGATCTAGGGTTCTATAGGGGGGTGAATAAATCTTCAAAATTCTCAAGATAAGTTAGACCTTCAAATTATATCAATTAAAACCAATAGATAAAGTGAAATTTGAAGTCCTAACTAAACAAGCATAGTAAGGATGAGAGAAATTGAAATAAGCACTTGGATAAGGTGGTTTAGATTGGTTCCACTCTCCAAACTATAAGAGAGTCAATCGACTACATACAGAGGTCAACCTCTAGGACTTTGCAATCTGTTTATACTTATATTCCATTCATAAGAGATACAAGGAGACCACCATACATCCAAGGACTTACCTATTCAAGACAAGAGTCTTCCACCTACACAAGGACTTACTTACTTGATTAAGACGTCTTCATCCTTCAACAAGGACTTAGCCACACTTGCACCAAGTCTTTGTCCTGGAAGTAATTTTTCCACTCTTCTTAAATATTGTCCTTGCCCTTCTTCTTCACCTGGAGAAGATCTTCACCTCTTCTTCAACCTTGAAGAAGAATATCAACAACTTCACCTTCACTCGGAGTAGCTTGCTTCACCTTTGATTCTTTGAGAAAAGGGGTAGGGAAGATGGAATGGAATGAGAGCTTTACAAGAATAAGGAAGTAGATCTCTTAAAATTGTCCTAACTCACTCATAATAATGAAATGATATGTAAATGAGAGAGATAAAGGGCTCAAGGAGTTGCAACACACTCAACTATAGCAAGGACTTAGAATAGCATGAACAAGCAAACTTGAAATGAACTCCAAGGGGTCCTATTATAGATGGATGTGTTTCCGTGGGCGTGGGATCTTTTAAGGGAGAAATATAGACATTTCCCAAGTTACAACAAATCTATTCTTGCTCAAAATATCTCACCAATAGTTATAATCACTTTTTCTGCATTTTCTGTACAATACATTCGATCGAGTTTCAATAAAGATAACTCGACCGATCTACTAAGTTACAAAGTCAATTTTCAAACTATCAGTCGAGTTTGTCCTGGGAAACTCGATCAATGAGTCAAAATTAGTTTTTCTTGGTTGATCGATCGATCGAGTTCTGTGAGTGTGCAACTCAACCGATTGGTCTCTCTAGAAAATCCATCACTGGATCGATCAATTTTCCAACTCGAGCGATAAACAACTTGTGACAAATTTTCTAAATTGACATTTGAGTGATCAAATGTTGGAATTAAGTGTCCTTGATTTTTTCTCATCTTAGTTACAAGTCATATCACCAATACACATGATTATAAAAATCATGTAAGGTCATTTGGAGTGATTTCCCGAATTGTACACTTGCATTACTTTTGTCTTGAACTTGAGCAAGCTAGGGCTTGTGTCATTTGATCCTTTTCATGTACCTAAAGCCTGAAATCAATCTTGATCAAACATATTAGATACATAGGAATGGAATGGTTAAGTCATTATCAAAATACAGGCAATACATAACTCTCAAGTCAACATTCTACCCCTTTTTGACAATGACAAACCATTCCTCAATCATATTGAAAAGGATATGTAAAGTCATACCTTTGCCTTGTGATTTGCAAGGGGATTCATGATTTGATCAATGTGAATTGCTCCCCCTCAGTCTATGCTTACTCTTACCTGTATAGTTATTCTATCTACACAAAGCAACATGACATATATATACTATATGGTCCTTTAGCAAGTCACATGATAAAGCATATAATGAACAAGTAAAGGATGGTTGAGCTTCAAAACATTGAAATTCTCTCCCCCTTTTGACATTATCAAAAAATGAAGGGGGTATAAGAGCACAAAAATGGGTCTTCTCCAAGCACAACCAAACATACATCCACAACATGCAATCTCAAAGCATACACCAAACATAGACGAGAGAAAGAAACAATCTAAGTCATAATGAAAATATGGTAAGCATGGCACCAACTCATGAGATATAGTAAATCAAAGAGTAAGTGTACGAAGGATTAAGATTACAACTCAGAGAGCATGTCCTCAGAAACAACTAAAAGCCAACACGATGAAAACATGATGATTCAATAAATGTGACTAGATGTTTTTAATACAAAGTAGCCTAGAAAGATATACGTGATCAACATCTAGACTAAAAACTAGAAAATCTAAATATCTACGTCATCTATGTCCACATCATCAACATCGTCATCAGAAGCATTTGGCTTGTAGTCATCATCTCCCTCTGAAGGTACAACACCGACAACAACATCAATTTCATCACCAGAGGTACCAACAAAGCCATCAGAGCCATCATCATCCTCATCATGCTCAGAAGCCTTCTCATCAGTAGCAACAACCTCCTCATTAGCTTGGTCTGGCATCTCCTCATCAGTAAGAGAACCAAACCACAAACGGGCCAATGAGCATTCTACTCAGCTTAAGACATGCCAAGAGCATGAAGCTCATTGTCTTGTGGGAAGTAAGGAGTAGAAGTTCCAAGATTTGCAAGCAGTGTGGACAAGGGGCCAGTAGGTAGAGGAAACACTCTAGGGGTAGATCCACCAACAACAAAGGGTGTAGCAACGAAAGAAGCAGTTGGATGGGATGGGTAAAAGTGATCATATGCATAGAATGCATAGTCCCTTCCTAGGTAGGGCTGGTAGGTAGGATAAGGTTGTGCACATGATTTCGTTCGACATGATGGCACATAGGTCTTGATGGATGTGCTCCTGAACCTGAAGGTTATATGCATGTTGATGCATCATGTAAGCCCATAAGGGTTTCATTGGATACATGGAACGAGGCGTGAGCTGGTTGACTAGGCTGAGGAGGTGGAGGTGTATGGGTGGAGGTAGAAGTAGATGCTTTGGGTTGTAGTAGAGGATGGAATAGGCACAAACTTCTGAAGTGTGGTCTCACTAATTCAAACTCCTTTGTGGACATGATTGTAGTGAAGGTCATGGAAAAGAGATTTGTGAGTGGCAAGTTGAAAAAGACCACATATCAGGGCTGGGTAGGGAGGGTGGGTTCCACGAGTGTTCTTTCTTGAGTCAAAGAAGGTCATATGGTGGAGAACATATCTTGCCCACTTGACTCCCATGTTCTTCAAAAGACAAAACATAATTACCATAGTATTTTGTGTAATTTCAGTCTGATTTTTCTTGGGATGAATATTGTACTTAACAACTAAGGCAAGTATGGGGTTCTTGAGGTCTAAGGAGGATGAGGGAAGGGTACACTTCTTCCTATATAGGAATTGAGGATTTTTTAAGAATTTATGAATATTAGGTAGAGTAAGATTATATTGTTTGTAGAAGGCCTCATGATCGACTAGGTCAAAATACTTGGGATAGTCCTCCCGCCAGGTATCAATCAACTTAGTACCCAAAAAGAAGATGTTTAGGGTATCCTCATAGACTTGGAATTTCTTCCCGATGATCATGGAAGTGAGGACTACTTGAGTATTGGGTGGTGGTACAGGTGTGTCATAATTCCATTGCAAGTTTTCATAGAATTCATGGATGGCTTTTGTGCTAGTTATGGAATTTTTGTAGGACAAGCATTCGACACACAAAGCAAAGAGATGGTGATTGTATAGAAACTTGGCCACTTGATCAATGACCCTTTGTCTACGTGGGGTTGGCTCAAAAAGGGCATAGAAAGGAAAAGGATTCCTAGGAAGGATCTCCTTGTACCTATGGAGATCCTCATTGGAGACAAAGAAGGTGTCATCAATGGGTATGTAATGCAAGTTGGAAGACGAAGATCATAATCCGACTGGGTCGCCCTCCTTCTCCTTTTAGATGCCATTGAGATGTAGTGGAGAGGATGGAAAGAGTAAAAGTGATAGAAACACCACCAAAACCTATCCACACACCTACGATAGACATGAAAGAGGTCAAGGGAGGTCGATCTAGGCCAAACTAGGGCTAAGGAGAGGACGATCGGGGCTAGGGTTGAGAACTTGAGGGAGCTAGAGGTTGGATCAGTCGATTTTTTTGTAGTTGAGAGGGAGAAACGTCAGTCAAACCTAACTTATGTTTGTTCTAGCCCGAGCATCGGTTGAGTTCTGTGACTCAGAAACTCAGCCGATAGGCTCTTTTAAAAAAGCTATCAGCCTCTGATCGGTCGAGTTGGCAACTCGACCGATGGTCTAACTGAACCAACATTAGAAAATCTAATTTCTATCCATTAGAGTGCTAATTAAATTTATTTTTGAAGTTCAATTTTTATTTTAAACATACGTAGGAACATATCACTCATCATTGGGTACTATTTTGCAATAAAAAAAGCATTTGCAGAAAATACCCAAAAACAAGAGAAAAACAAGGCACAAAGAACATGTAAACTGATTTTTAGGATATTAGAAAGAAAAGATGATCAAAACATATGCAAAGCATATAGGATTGATGAAAACTATCTAGAACTCATATCAGATTCATTCAAAATAGTTATGAGTGATTTATATCTAATAAAGTTAAATTGCTCTCTAGCTATAGGTTTAGTGAAACTGTCAGCCAACTGATTTTACATATCCACATGTGTGATATAGACATCCTTTTTGGCAATGTGATCACAAAGTACATTATGATGAACCTCTGTATGCTTATCTCTACTATGAAAGATAGGGTTATATGACAAGTTAATTGCACTAGTATTATCACACTAGACAGGAGAAGCATCAAAATCAATGTGAAAGTCTTGGAGCATTTGCTTCATCCATAGGACCTGGGCACAACAACTCCCGACTGCAAAGTATTCAGCCTTAGTAGTTAATAGTTCCACTGTGTCTATTTCTTGGAAAACTAAGACACCAAGCATGGTCCTAGGAGAAAGTAACTGCCACTTGTGCACTTTCTATCAACCAAGCATCCTTCATAATCTGCATCACTATAAGACGTAAGAGTACATTCCCTTGACTTGGGATACCATAGACCAAAATTTGAGGTTTTGGCTAAGTACCTTAAAATCCTCTTAATAGATATAAGATGTGATTTCTTAGGATTTGATTGAAAGTGAGCATACAAGCCAACACAAAACATTATATCAGGTCTAGAGGCAGTTAAGTAAATTAAACTTCTGATCATACCTCTATAGATCTTCTCATCTACCTTCTCACCTTCTTCATCTTTGTCAAGTTTGGCAGTGTTTGACATGGGTGTGTCCATCGGCTTAGTGTTCTACATCCCAAAACACTTGAGTAGCTCACTTGTGTACTTGCCTTGGTTGATGAAGTTCCCATCTTTAGTTTGCCTGATTTGAAAATTGAGGAAGAATGTGAGCTCACCATCATACTCATCTCAAATTCACTCTACATAAGATCATTATATTATTTGCAAAGATCAAGGTTAGATCCACCAAAAATGACATCATCAATATATATTTGAATGATAAGAAAATTGTTAGAAGTGTGCTTTAGAAATAAGGTAGAATCTACTTTTTCCATGATATACGCATGATCTAACAAAAGGTTCTTTACTTTCTCATACCAAGATCGAGGTGCTTGTTTGAGTCCATAGAGAGCTTTTTGCAACAAATAAACATGGTTAGGAAAACTATCATGTTCAAAGCCCGGGGGTTGTGCAACATACACTTCCTCCTCAATCATACCATTCAAAAATGCAATTTTAACATCCATTTGATAAAGAAGAAAGTGTTTATAACTATCAAAACAAGGCAACATATGAATGGACTCAAGTCTAGCTACAGTTCCAAATGTTTTATCGAAGTCTGTACCTTCCTATTGATTGTAGCCTTGAGCCACTAACCTTGCTTTATTCCTTACCACTTTGCCGCTTTCATCTAGCTTGTTGCGGTAGACCCACTTGGTGCCAATGATATTTGTATCCCTTAGTCTTGGCACTAGGGACCATACTTTGTTCTTTTCAAATTGCTCCAACTCTTCTTGCATAGCTAGGATCCATTCATTATCCCTAAGAGCTTCCTTGACATTCTTTGGCTCGAGTTCTGAGATGAAGGTGTTGTTGGCTTGTTCTTTGTTGAATGCGGCCCGCGTCTTCACTCTTTCAAATAGATAACCTAAAATCATCTCTTTTGGATGATTCTTTGCAAATTGGGGAGTTGGATCCTTCTTTTCTTCATCTTTCTCTTCTTTTTGAGTGACCACCTCTTTTCCCTTTTGGGTGATGTTGAGTTCTTTTAGAATAGGAATTACCTCACCTGCAACATCATCATTTGGAACAATATCTTTGGGAATAGAGGGGTTATTCTCAATAAACTTAACATTTATAGATTCTTCTACTTTGGCAAGATCAACATTAAACACTCTATAAGCCTTGCTAGTAGTGATATAGGCAAAAAGAAAGCCTTGTAAGATTTCAGATCAAACTTGTTGAGATAATATTTCATATTCAAAACAAAATAAGGACATCCGAAAACATGCAAGTACTCGATAGAAGGATTCCTACTACGACATAGCTCATAGGGGTCTTTCTTTAAAGAAGGATGTGTAAAAACTCGATTTTGCATAAAACATGAGGTAATGACGGCTTCAGCCCAAAATTTCTTTGGAGTGTCATACTCTAAAAGCATGGTCCTAGCCATCTCTTGCAGTGACCTATTCTTCCTCTCTGCAACCCATTTTTTTGAGGTGTTTGAGGTGAAGAGAAGTTATGTGCATAGCCAAATTCTTGACAAAAACGTTCAAAAAGATCATTTTCAAACTCTCGCCCATGATCACACAAGATGGAAACAATCTTGCAAGAGGCTTCATTCTCATTTCTAGAAACTCGAGAAAACATTAAGTGTATCACTTTTGGAAATGAGAAAGAATGTTCAAGTATATCTATAGAAATCATCGGAAATAATAAGGAAATACTTGGAACCACAAATCAATTGAGCTCTCATTGGTCCAAATAGATCAATGTGAAGAAGTTCAAGAGCTCTCTTGGTACTAAGGAATCCTTTGGATTTGAAGGAGGACTTGGTTTGCTTTCCTTGGGTACAAGGTTGACATTCCTTATCCTTTTCAAAATCCAATTTGGCAAGTCCCTTGACCAAGTCCTTTTTGCTCAACTTCTTCAACTGATGCATATTTACATGACCAAGCCGATGATGTAAAAGAGAAATATCATTCTAATTGAATACAAGGCATCTACCAACAACAAGCTTAATAGATTCGAGCACAATTGCATAAATATTACCACTTCTAGTTCCCTTATATATGACTTGATAGATGAGGGAATCTAGAATCAAGCATTCAAAAGAAGTAAATGGCACAAGGTAACCATTACCACATAATTGACTTACATTAATTAAATTTTGATGTCCCATCCACAAAAAGAACATTCTTTATACATAAGGATTCACCTACATCACCCTCACCTTTGACCTTACCTTTCTTTTTGTCCCCAAAGGTAACCAAACCTCCTTACTTTTTGGTAAAGTTGTTGAAATGGCTTATATCACCTATCATATGCTTATTTCAGCCACTATCAACAATCCATCTACTTTTTCCTCACCAATTTCTTCACTGGTAGAGGCCATCAATGCAAGGTGGCACTCTCTATCTTCTTTGGATCAACATCCACTTGAGGATGATTCCTCCCAAGTTGCATGAGCTACATTCTTGTGTCTTTTCTCCTTCTTTTCCTTCCTCTTGTACTTGCTCTCCATCTTGTACTCTTCCTCCTTCTTAGAGCAACCCTTGTGGTGTGATTTTTTTTTAATTGGGACATTAACTCTTGTAGTGTCCCTTTTGTCCACACTTGTAGCAACTAGGAGTATAGGAGGAGGACTACTTTCCCTTGAAGTGCTTGCCCTTGGTGTAGTTGGGTTCATGCTCACTAGGGCCATCATCTTTGCTAGAGGAGGAGGGATATGTCTGGCAAGCATGTTGTTGTTGAAGCATGACTGCCTCTACTTGTGCTTTGAAAGGACTATCTTTGATCTTCTCTGCTTCCTTCTCTTTTTGCTTGTCAAGCCTTAGCTCATGAGCTTGGAGGTTGCCAATGAGCTCTTCAGTTGGGATACCACCAAGGCTCCTCACTTCTTTAATAGAGGTTACCTTTGACTCCCATCCCTTTGGTAGAGTCCTCAAGATTTTGAAGTTGATTACACCTCTATTCAAAGTGTTGGCCAAAGTATCTAGGCCATTAATGATCACATTAAGCCTAAAGTACATATCCGCAATCCCTTCTTTCTTTCCCATCTTGAAGTTCTCTAGAAGGTTGTTCAACATGTATATCTTAGACTCCTTGACTTGTTTTGTGCCCTCATAGGTAATGCACAATTTATCCCAAATCTCATAGGCGGTGTCCCAAGATGAGATGTGGTTGAACTCTGTTGGGGTAAGGGCTGCATATAGGATGCTTATGGATTTGGTATTGAGCTGGGATTCTTTTAGTGCAACTTCATTCCAAGTTGAAACAACTCTGGTTGACTCCTTGTATGGTGTGACCATCACCTTCTACATATCAAAGTTCATGCCTTGAATGTAGAATTGCATACGCCTTGGTGCCGTCAAAGACCGAAGGAGGCATGGAGAAGCCTCCTTCTAAGTCGAGTGAACCAAGTAGGTTATCTCCCATCTTCTCATCTCGCGGGAGATTGTTGGAGAAGATCCTCTAGCTCAAATACCACTTGTTGGATCTAGGTCTCTAGGGGGGGTGAATAGAGATTCAAAATTCTCACAAGATAAGTTAGACCTTCAAATTATATCAATCAAAACCAATAGATAAAGTGCAATTTGAAGTACTAACTAAACCAACATAAAAAGGATGATATAAATAGAAACAAGCACTTGGACAAGGTGGTTTAGAGTGGTTCCACTCTCCAGACAAGGATAGAGTCAATCCACTACCTAGAGAAGTCAACCTCTATGACTTTTCAATCTATGTATACTTATATTCCATTTATAAAATATACAAGGAGACCACCATACATCCAAGGACTTACATATTCAAGACAAGAGTCTTCCACCTACATAAGGACTTACCCACTTGATCAAAATGTCTTCAGCCTTCAACAATGACTTACCCACACTTGCATCAAGTCTTTGGCCTTGAAGGAATTTGCCCACTCTTTTTGAATCTTGGCCTTGCCCTTTTCCTTCACTTAGAGAAGTTCTTCACCTCTTCTTCAACCTTGAAGAAGAACAATAACAACTTCACCTTCACTCAGAGTATCTTGCTTCACCTTTGCTTCTTTGAGAAAAGGGGTAGGGAATATGGAATGGAATGAGACCTTTACAAGCACAAGGAAGTATCTCTCTAAAAATTGGCCTAAATCACTCATAATCACAAAATGCAATGTAAATGAGAGAGAGAAAGGGGCTCAAGGAGGTGCAACACACTCAACTATAGCAAGGACTTAGAATAACACAAATGATCAAACTTGGAATGAACTCCAAGGGGTCATATTTATAACTGGAGGTGTTACCTTGAGTGTGGGATCACTAAAGGGCAAAATATAGACATTTTCCAAGTTACAACAGATCTATTCTCTCTCAAAACAACTCACCAATGGTTATAATCACTTTTTCTACATTTCCTGTACAAAACATTCAGTCGAGTTTCAATAAAGATAACTCGACCTATCCACTAAGTGACAAAGCCAATTTTCAAACTATCACTCAAGTTTGTCCTGGAAACTCGACCAATGAGTCAAAATCAATTTTTCTTAATTGATTGATTGGTTGAGTTCTGTGAGTGTGCAACTCGACCGATTGGTCTCTCTAGAAAATCCATCACTGGATCGGTCGAGTTTCCAACTCGATTGATAAGTAGTTTATGAAAAATTTTCTAGATTGGCATTTGAGTGATCAAATGTTGGAATTAAGTGTCCCTGATTTTTTCTCATCTTAGTTACAAGTCATATCATCAATACACGTGATTACAAAAATCATCTAAGGTCATTTGGAGTGATTTTCCAAATTGCACACTTGCATTAATTTTGACTTGAACTTGAACAAGCTAGGGTTTGTGGAATTTGATCCTTTTCATGTACCGAAAGCCTAAAAACAATCTTGAACAAACATATTAGATACATGGGAATGGAATGGTTAAGTCATTATCAAAATATGGGAAATTTATAACTCTCAAGTCAACATACGATACACCAACATGCATTTAACCTTCAGGTTCATGACCACATCCACCAGGACTTAGTTCACATCATGTCTCACATGAACCTATCCTGTAGCCATCCCTACCCAGGTGATGAGTATGCTTCTTATGCATATAGTTAGTTCTACCCGACCCCTCCACCTACTGCTTCTATTGTACCCCCTACTTCTAATGGTGGACCTGCCCCTACTGTTCCCCAGCCAAGTGACACCCCTCAACTTCTTGCTATCCTTATTGGCCCTGTTGCCACTCTTTTTTCTGAGCATGATGGGGTTTCTCAATCCACCTTTGTGTAAGCAAATGCACCTGCTACATGTGGCATGTCTTACCCTAAGTAGAATGCCAAGTGGCTTGCCACTTGCTCTTTTAGACCTCTAGAGGATGAGGAGATGGTTGACCAGGATGCTGAGGATGATGGTGAGGATGAGGATGATGGTGATGGTGTTGTTGATGATGAGTAAGATGATGGCTCTGATTCTAATGGTAATGGAAATGAAGCTACACCTGCTACACCAGATGGCCTTTCAGATGGAGACATGGATTACCCGCTAGAGAAAGACAAAGAGGAAGACCCATTTGACATAGATGCCATAGTTGTTTAGTTCTTGGTCTAAAAGCGTGCTTATCTAGATATATTTATGTAGACTTCTTATGTATTGAACATCTGGGCACTATAACTAAGGCTTACTATTTTTCACTTCTTGTTGTTTTCTTTGCTTCTTTGTCATTTTTATCTTGAGCGGACATATATTTTGTTGTAATCTCATCATATGTACCTTGACTCTATGTTTGGTTATATCCTATGAGTTCTTGGTATGTGTTACCATATTTTGGTTATGACACTAGTATGTTTGTTCAATCTGCTATGTTGTTTGCTGCTTGCTTTGGTGGTTGTGTGTAGTTTGTGTCTGTGGATAAGAATTGTGTTTCTGAGCTCTTATAACCCCTTGTCTTTTTGAAATGACAAAGGGTGAGAGAAAATGAGAGCTCATGTACTACACACACTACAAGGGAGATTAGACCTCAAGTACATATTGAACTATGATCCTTTTAGTCTATTATCTAAAATATCACGTGACTTGCAAGAGGACTCAATATATATATCGGTGTGCTATGGTTGTGATTTTTTTGTAAAACTAACCATACAAGTGAAAGAAAAGAGAAATTAAGGTAAGCACGAACTCAAGAGGAGCAGTTGTAATTATTCAATCATGTATCCCTTTACAATTCACAATGTAGAGGTTTTACTTTCTAAATCCTTTTCAATATGTTGAAAAATGGTTTTTCATCTTCAAAAAGGGGGAGAATGTTGACCTAAGTGTTATACATTATACATATTTTGATGATGACTTTACCATTCCATTCATATGCATCTAATATGTCTGTTTGAGATTGATTTCAGGTATTAGGTACTGAAAAGGATCATTTCCATCAAGCCCTAGCTTGATCTAGTTTAAATCAAAAGCTATGAAAATGCACTTTCTTGGAAAATGCCCTAAAACCCTTAGGACAATTTTTTTAACCATTTGTATTGATGCTGACTTGTAACTAAGATGAAGAAAACCAAGAGAGCTTAATTCGAACATTTAATCATTCTAATGATATTTTCCAAAATTGATCATCAAATGTATGATCGGTCGAGTTTCCTTCCTAGAAACTCGACCGATGCCTTTGATTAATCTTGGAAAATGCCCATGATCGTCCGAGTTTGCCTAGAAAAAACCCAACTGAATCCATGAACTGGCAAATTAGATTAAAGTGATAGGTTGAGTTTCATCTAGGATAAACTCGACCGATGCTTGAAATATGCTTTGTCATATAATACAATCTCTCGAGTTACCTTTATTGAAACTCGACCGACTGCACTGTACATAGTGTGAAAAAAAAGTGATTCTAATAGATAGAGTGTTGCAAAACTCGAAATTATATCTGTTACAACATCCCAAATGGATAGAAAACATGCCTTAGTGCTCCTAGACTCTACTGGACTCCCCCAACTATAAATAGGACCTCTCAGAGTTCATTTCAAGGTTGGTCCTTCATGCTATTCAATCTCTTAGCTATACTTGAGTGGATCTAGTTTACTTGATCCCCTTTCTCTCTCTTGTTTACAAATCAAAATGTCTATATGAGTGAGATAGGATTGGTGTGAGAGAACTACTCCGTTGTTGCCTTGTAAAGCTCTCAAAGCTTCCCTTTCCCCATCCCCTTTCTTGAGATCAAGTTGGTGAAAGCTTCTCCAAGTGAAGGAGAAGGAGAAAAGCTTCTCCAAGTGGAAGTTGAAGGTGCAAAAGCTTCTCCAAGGTGAAGGAGAAGGTCAAGGCTAAAGATTCAGGAGTACATTGGGTAAATCCTTCAAGGCAAAAGATTTAGTGCAAGAAGGGAATCTCCTTGGAGAAGGTGTCCAACTGCTTACAACAGTTGGTAAGACCTTGTAGATGTAGCAGACTCTATCTCAAAGGATAGGTAAGTCCTTGGTTGGTTTATTAGATCCTTTTGGTCCTTAAATAGGAGGTTGGGTATCCTTTTCCCAGAAAAGGAAGGCCATCTTGTATGCCTTATAATGGAATATAAGTGTACATGAGTTGAAAAATCCTAGAACTTGACCTCTCTAGGTAGTGGACTGAGTTTCTCCTTGTTTGTAGATTGGAACCACTATACATAGATTGTTCTTGTGTTTGTTCAATCTCTCTCATCCTTGATGTGTGTGATTCGTTTCACTACAAATTCAATATTTGCAATCTCATATGGTGAAGTAACTTGAAGGTCTAACGAATCTTGTTTAAGTGATTTTTAGCTCTATTCACCCCCCATTGTGCCCATTGATCTGACACCATGATGTATAGATGAGTTGGCGGTGAGTGGATTTAATCAACACACATCTAAAAAATTGACAGCCACAAACATATGACTTGCAATCTACTTCCACTATGGACCAATATAGTAGTTGAATGTGTTCATTAAGTGTGACATTTCCCATGTTGTTGCCACAAACCATGATGGACTTTTAGTATGACTTCCTTGGCTACTATTTTGTCAAGGAAACATAATAGTGTTCAATTGGTTAAGTGTCTCTATTGTGTACCAAAACACGTGACATGGTTTCCACACACCTTATTGCTTGTTTATCCCACATGTGTATGCCTTAGAAGAAGGTATGACCATCTAGGAATCGCTTCATGTAGCTTTCTACATCCTAGAGAGCAAACCAAAAATCTAGGGTTTCTATTGTGTTGTCATAAGTGATCATGTACCTCTTGTAGTAAATTCTTTGATTACATCAAACTCTTCAACTAGTTTGGAAAGGAAATCCTAATATGTGATAAGACTTTCTTTGTCTTCCACTCATAATTGATTTGTGACATGGTTAGCATGGATTCAGTAATGCATAATGCTTGTAAAAGGTCTTTGTACTCAAATTAGTTGTTTTTGGCATCAAACTATAAGTGAAATTCAAGCAGGATGTGTTGGCTAAATGGACATCATAAAAATTCCTTTGTTTTGAAAATGACAAACATTTCATTCTTGTGGATCTAACATTCTACTTGAGTATTTCAGGAACAAGGTGGATGACAAAGTTTTGGAATATCTACATGCTTAAATTGCTTTATTTTCATGATTGTAATCAAATATAAAATTGGACAAATATATAATGTACAAGTACTTAGATATCATGTAAATCAAGTATTTAGATCTTCCCCATCCACACACAACACATAGATAGGTCATCCCTAAGTGAGCATCACAATTGCACATTCATTTCTTACACTTAGCATATGAGTTAAAGTTTTGAAACCGAGTTTGTCTCGGTCGACACACTTCTCGAACGAGATACTCTCAGTCTAACATTTTCTCGACCGAGAAACTCCCAAGTCTAAAGCACAAACATCTTTGCATAACCTGCTAAAAGCCATCACAGAGAAAGGCTCGGTCGAACTTTACTTCGACCGAGACTATGTCTCGAGCAGGTTATATAGCCGTTAGACTTAGTTCTATAGCCATTAGACTTAGTGGGAAAAAGGTGGTTGGGAGTTGAGTTGAACGTTGCTCCAAACTTGCCCTCGGTCAACAAAGTTCTCGACCGAGAGACACTCAGTTGACAAACTTCTTGATCGAGAAAGTACTGTCTGCACTTTTAAGAATTAATTAATTAGTCATTACTAATGCAATTAGTGGATACCTAACAGCTAGTTGAGCACTAAGAACCCCCTAGATAGTGTCTACAAATGTCCCTAAGCACTAGTAGGCCATTCCTATAAATAGGACATGCCTTAGGACACCTAAACTCACTTGAGTACACATACTTGCAATTGAGAATCAGTTCTTATGAGCAATTGAGCAACTTCAACACTTGCTAATCATTTCCATTGCTGGCATTTCGTATCCTATAGGCTAGAATCCCCTACCCACTATACTTCCACTTTCATACACATTGGACAGGAGATCAAAATTCTTGATATAGGATTCAAGCCTTGTGCTTAAGTGGTAATTGTAATTCCCTTTTTCCTTTCTTATTCTTTCTTATTGCATTGTACTCTCCTTGCTACTCCTAGGTTGGAGGCTATGGAGTGGATAGGGTGAAATCTTCTCAGGTGGAGAAGGATGACTTTAGACTACTTCTAGAAGATCTCAACGGGAAGCTACTTCAAGGAGGAAGGCTACTTCAAGGGGGAGATTGAAGTTACTTCAAGTGAAGGCTGCTTCAAAGTTGGTGAGACGACTTCGGGTGAAGGTTGTCCAAAGGGTTTGGGAAGGTATTTGTAATTTTGTGTAATATCCTTGAGAAGGTAATAAAATTCAAATACTTTCAAAATACCATTTGGAAACAATCGGGTAGTGGATTGACTCCCTTAGTTTTTGCTAAGGGTGTAACCACTCTAAACCCTTATCTCATTCTTCAACATCCTTGTGGTTGTTTGTTGGTTGAATTATTTTAAAAATTATTATAAAACCTGATTCACCCCCCTAGTGTTTTTCATTTGGTATCAGAGCAGGCTTCAAGGAACTTTAACAAAGTCTTGAAGAAAATGGGTGATGGGGTACTAAACAACCTCAACTTGGAAGGAACACTTGTGGCTCGGCCTCCACCATTTGATGGAACCTACTACACCTATTGTTACAACCCCAACTTTTGGGTTCGTTGGTGATAAATGTAATTTCTCATATTAAAGATATTGGAACGGATAATGATATAATTTGTTTTGAATAAATGGATTTCGTTTAAAATAGCCTTGATGATTGTGTTGTGGGCTTTATTGGCTATTGGGCCCAATAAAAAGGAAATTCAATTAGCAAATGAATAACTGAGTTTTTGAGAAAAGAAAGGTGTGGAAACCTCTAGAAGGCAAAAGAACTTAATCCAAAAGTGGATTTCGTGCCACATGGGTTACTTGGGTTCCAAGGAGTCCAAAGTTGCAAAAAGAAAGCAATAAGAAAAGAAAAGATCAATTAAGTATTTGCTTATTAAAAAAGAAATTGAAAATAATGGTAAAATGTGGAAACTAAGTGAAAAGAGGTATAATTGAGTAATCCTTAGTGGAATTTCATATCCCAATGATTCCTAATGATAAAAGGAATACTAATGAGGAAAATAAAAGAGAAATAAAGAGAAATTCTCAAAAAGAGATATTTTTAATAAGAAATAAACATGATAATGAGAAATAATGCATTTAGATGCATCTAGAAGGATAATGAGTATCCAATAAAAAGGATTTCGAAATAACATAGTTTCTTGGGATCCAAGGAGTCCCAATAAAGAGGAAAGAAAGAGAAAATACCAAAATTGCAAAATAAAGAGACAATGGGAATACATAATTAATGAATTATGTGGTTTTGTTACGAAGAAAATATTTTCTACTTAAGGAAAATATATTTTCGTGGTCAATAAATTAAAATGCATGAATAAAGATATTAAGAGAGGGAATTTTCATATTTCTAATTACCCATGCAATCAAGAATATTAAGAAGGTAAATAGGAGAGAGAATAATTTCTTCTCCATAAAGGAATTTGATTCCTATTGGAAAAGGAATTAGTTGACCCATAGATGGTCGTCTTAGGGTGTGGATCCTCACCCTATATAGAGGGGTAAAGCCCTAGTTCGAGCCCAAGAGAGAGAGAGAGAAAGATCCCATGTTCTCGTCCTTGTTCCTTATGTGAAAACCCTAGTCGAGGGTGGAGTTCTATCCCTGGAACGTTTAAGGGTTATGGTTTGATCATGTTCGAGGCTCGATGCACCCACGAAGCTAGAGGGAAGTCTGGCGGTCGTTTATTTTCCCTAACCTTGACACAGCTGCCCCTGGACGACTGCAAGGGTCATCCGCAAAGGCAAGCTTGGCCAGTGTGGGCCAACAGCTTTGGCCGCATGAACTTGGTATCCATGGGAGCGCTGAGGAATGTCGGAGGTGGAGGCACCACCTTCGGTGGTCGCTAGGACCCAGGGGAGAGAGGAGAAGCCCTGTAATTTGCGTCTAGGGTCGCTGGATGCACCGTTGCAGGGAAGAAGACGACCTGTGGTTCGTTTGGATGAGTTTGCCCCTCCGCGGGCAGAAGACTCATCTAACTTATCAAGGGAAAAACGGTCAATCACCTCTATTTGCAAACCAACGCGCATTGCATGGAAAATGAGTCACGTGGTGGCTTCCGGTTGGTCTAAAAAGGTATTTCTTGTGAAAATCATAACTCTTTAATAGTAGCTCGGATGACAAAAGTTTATACATGAATTTTACTCATAAAAATGAGAGGAATGCAATAAAAATATATTTGGAGCCTGATTATGCTTGAAATTCGAATAAGTAAGGGAAGTTATTAACTTTAATGTAATGATGATTAAGAAACCCTATTTTAATATGATTAATGTGATTAGTATGGTCTAATTGATGATTAAAGTTGATATTAACATGTTAATCATAAAGAGCTACATTAAGGTCAAAAAGGATGAATTTTTTCACGTAATTAGTTTAATTGAGAGTTCATGTGCATAAATATGCTTTAATGGGCCTTGAAACCCTAATGTTGGTAAAAATGACTCTTAATGGCTTTAATTATTCAAAGTAGTGAATAAAGATAAGATATAATGATTCTAAGTTATTTCGAGCATTAAAGTTCCTAATTTGTGGATAAATAACCTTAATATAGAAATTAGGGGTTTTGAATGAATCAAGGTAGAATTAATAATAAATAATCTTCATATGAGTATTAGAGCATAATGAACTACAAATTGATGATAAACGAGCATAATGACTTTGTCATGGGTTAAAGAGGATAAAAATGGTAGCTTTAATGAAAAGAGGCTTAACAGACTTATTTAATGGTTAATTATGCCTTAAATCCGAAACTGAGGTTTAGATGTTGAGAGAATTAGGGTTTGTAATCAATTGTGTTAAATTAGGGTTTAAAGTAGTAAAAGATGAAGGGAAACCCTAATTGCAATAGAAACCCTAAAAGTGGACTAGAAACCCTAGGAAGTGAGCTAGATTTAATAGATCTTAATGACATGAGTAATAAAAGGAAATTGTATAATTGTTTCAGGATCTTATTAACTTCTTGCTTGCCTATTGATTGATTGGACTATTTCTATCTCACATCAACTTGACAGGTATGTGGTTAATTATGGTTAATTGCATTAGTTTCTCGAGGGTTTTCTGAATGTTTCCTCATATTGAATGTAATCTAAACAGTTGGATGTTCATACTTGCAAAATTATAAAGTCACTATGGTTATCACAATTATAAAGAAATGTGTATTCTCGCACCTACATGCCACCCTGATGGAAGAGGCCATAAAGGTCAGGCCCAAGAGGGTAGACCCATGGGTACCATGAGAGGTGATCCCAGACACCAATCTCGGGAATGAGAAGGTGGTCTATGATGCATGACTATGGAGCACCATGAGAGGTGATTCCCAGGCACCAAGCTCGAGATTGAGACGGTGGCCTTAAGTCAATGGCAAAAGAGAAACCCTAGAGGGGTATGCCATGTTTAGGGAAAAAGCAGTGGAGAATGACACATTGAAAATGTAAATTGTCTTGCTAAATAATTTGATTGTGATTATTAATTTGTTAGCCATATCTGTGAAATTTTGGATGTCCCCACATACCGGCATATTCCGATATGCTGACCGACGTTTTGTTTGTCGGCGTTTTAGGTACAAGCTTGAAAGGCACAAACAGTAAAGTGACACATCGTGAAAATAAGAAGTAAAGTACAAGGAGGGTTAGATAGAATAATTCAAGTTGTGGATAGATAGTTTTCCAAAGTTTTCAAAAGGTATGCAAAGTTTTATTTTAATACCAAATTTCAGTTTAGTTAGTAGAATTTCATAATTATTATTGATTATGTGTTGAACCTTTGATCCTGTTAATTGAATAATGGATCTGTCCTTCAGGTCTCCCTTAATTGGGGGTTATCGGGAGGCAGGGTCGTTACAATTGGTATCAGAGCATATGTTCCTCACTTAATCTTTAATAATTATTAAATTTTACAAATTCCATAGAACCCAAGGGAGTTATTAGAGGATTATCCGAAAGACAGAGGTGTCTAGAAAAGGATCACAAATGGGGGCTGATAATATTTTCCTCCGCACCGCTAGTCGGAATATGAGGACTCCCGGATCCGTGTGACTACTTGGCCAAAGTCGTAGGGTATGAATTGAAATAAGATATCTTTAGGACTCTCTCATCTTGTTCATCCCTTCTCAACTCAAATTCTGTTAAGGACCTTAAGGATTAGGGTTTCCTCTCTTATACTCAACCTCTTGAGGTATGGGTAAGGTTAATAAGGTCTAAGGAATCCTCCACCAAATTAATGCAAAACATGTAAATAAGATGTCATGGACATAAGCTTAATAGAGTAAGCATAAAAGAATAGATACATGCTTAGGTCATATGACACGAGTTGTCATTGCCCTCAGGAGAGACTTGAGGAGAGACCTCCTTGTTAGGATGATGAGTAGAGAGAGTTAGTCTTGGAGGTAGAGACCTCCATTAAAAGTGGAGACCTAACACATCCTTTGACGATGATGTTAACCCTAACCCTAAGTGAAGGTTAGAGAGAGAGATGACATGATGAGTTAGATTTCATGGTTAACCGAGTGTTTGGTTGGACATTTCTTGGATGCCATACGAGCCATGAGAGGTTGGATGACCTAGTACCTTTGATGACGCAACCCTGGAAAGGGTCGTGCATGTTAGAGTGAAGAATAGCTCCTTCATTGATGAGGTTAGTGAAGAACCTATAGAAACCCTATGGGCTTATGCAAGTAAGGGATAGTATGCACCCAGAGTACGTCAGTGGTACAGTAGTAGGTTGAAACCCTGACCAAAAGGGCACGATGGATGGCTTATGAGATAAGAATAAAGAGATATGGATAATCATGAGCAAACATAAGTTTGAGCATAGGCTTCACCTACGTAGAGGTATGCCTGTGAGCTTGATCCTTCATGGAGAGATGACCTCTAGTAGTATGACTGTATGTGGAGTTAGTGTTAGAAAGAAGGAACCAAGCAAGAAGGTTGGAAACCTAAAACCCCGAGATGTGAGGAACAATGGGGAGTCAAGAATGATGTGACCTAAGTGGATGATAGTGGTTTCCTCATGCATCATCCCTGGAGGCCAATGATATCTTAGTTATCTTTAGTGGAACCAAACCCTAGAGAGAGGATGATGCTTCGGGTACCTATGGTATAACCGATTACCTGCTGGATGAGATAAAGAGAGATTTAGACCCTGAGGAGGTTTAAGTAACCAGTTGTGAGATCGTATACCTAGTTAGTTTTCCTTGAGGAGGACTCAACTCTGAGGTGTTGCTCATACAAAGGGATCATGGGAGTACATGACATACTTTGGACGTGATTTATTCGTGGTTAAGAGATCGAGCATGCAGTGGACACCCGAAGGTGAACCTAGGATTCCAAGGCCTAAGAGGGGAAGCAGTGTATCCGATGCTCATGATGAGATTTGAGTCTCTATAGTTTCGAGCATGGTATTCCTCATGTGTAGAGGTAAAGGAAACCCCTTAAGTTAAGGGTATGTTTGATGAACCCCTCACGACTAAGTTGATCTAATGTTGAGGAAAGAGAGAAAGTATGACTAGCATGGCTTAATAGGTGGTCTGCTGGTGCTTTAGTAGCTGCTGGGTTAAGCATACTCATATGGATGTAAACCCTAAGGATGTTTGTGACCTTGTTGTCAAGAGTTGTACTTTCCTTCCATCCTGGAAGAGGGACCCTTTGGTAGGGTGTTTTCCAGTTTTGTGGGTTTTGAGGAAACCTAATGAGGTCCCATAGGATATTGAGAGACTAAATGAAAAGTACATGGCCTGAGAAAGAACCTGTAGACCCACAGATAACCATCTCTACGTGCATGTGGATGTCTTACCATGTAGGTAACCAGTATGGGGCCTGACCAAGGTAGGCAGGTCACCATGACCCCTATGAAAGGATGAAAGAAAGCCCAAGAATGCAGAGAGAGATGATGATGGATTGGGTCAGGTTCTAGGTTGGATATGTACTATAATGGAATCCTAAGTCTATCCTAGGGTCAGGTAGGGATAAGACCGATGGAAGTAGGAGTTTCCTAATTCCCTAGTTGCACATGACCATAGGGTCGGGTGGTAACAACTATCATTGTCTGAGGGCCATGGGTTAGGATATTGATCACCTTCATGAACTCATGGGACTCAACAGATAGATGAGTAGGGCACTCTCTGGATGCATAAGGGAAGAGGGATGACCACAAAAGTGCCGACACCCTATAGACCTAGAGGAGACGACCAAGGATTGTGTTTGGACCAAGTAGGTTTGAGACTAGTTTTCCATGGAAGAAATGTTTATATCATGATGTTTGTGATGTAGAGACATAAGTTGCATGTTCAACTCAGATTTAAAGGTGTACTGGCAAGGTGAGATATACCGTCTCTACTCTTGGAATAGGAAGAACTTTGTATTTGGACTGCAGCCAAATGCTTATTTCCTCTTGTTATGGGAGTGAGAGATAGGACAATACGTGTGCCATACACCAAGGATAAGGATGGTGTGAGTTGAGGTGTTGCTACAAAGAGGATAATATACCCTGGTGGAGTGAATGATACATGGATGGTTCACAAACACTAAGAGAAGTAGTGTGTTCAGCTTATGAGGATGTTGTATTAGGAGCTATGTGGAATTTGCAAGTTAACCAAGGTTCAGTTTGATCACAATGAGGATGAGCTCAGAGCTTCTTGATGAAGGTAGACTTAGAGTTTGAGATGAGATGATAAGTATAATACATGGAGGTGTATGTTACCTAACACCTAAGGATAATAAGTGGTAATGAATGCTCTGGTTGAGATCTAGCTGTCTAGTTTAGCTAGAGGCTAGAAGAAGTTGAGGTTGTTTGGGTAACCCTAAGTTTGGAAAGAATATGTGTTTTGGCTAACAATCAAATGTAACAAGATATGTTGAACAAGTTAATGGTTGTTTGGTTAGCCAGTTTAGTCCTTGATGTAGTGAAAGGATTGTGATAGAACCTCAGATACACTTCTTTGTATAAGAAGGTAATAAAACCCTGATGAGAGTGGTTTAGGGTTTCCAAGGAATCGATCTTGAGGAATCGTGACATACATGAGATCATCATTTTAAGATCACCATACACCGTGATACTACAAAGATAGTAAGTGACAGTACCACTTTGGGTGCTTAAGATGAAATTGCATGTAGTATGTTGCCATGCATGATAGTAGGTGAAGGATGAACACTACTAACCCAGTGCTTTGACGTAGAGGATAAAGAATCCTCGAGAGGGAATGGGAATTCATCACTACAGATGTGGTGGTAAGCCTTCCCTAGACCAAGGAAGGTCAAGATGCAATATGGGTTGTGGTAGATCGCCTTACCTTGATAACATGAGAAAGAAGGAGTACTGCCAAGGGACAGATTCAGTTGAACTACTTAAGAGAGGAAGATGGTTCAACCACACCATGAGGCAAGTTCAAAAGTTCTTGAGTATGACCTAAAGGTTCACTTCCATAAGGTGGAAGTAGGTACATGAAGAACTCAGTATCAGTACCGCTTATCACCCCTAACTGATGGTTAGTATGATCCAGACTAGAGGGTCTGATGAGAGCATGTGTGCTCATTTAGGGTAATACATAGATATAGTTCTTGTCCTTTGTAAAATGTGATGATAACCAACATAGCCTTTATCGGGATGAAAGAAGTGCTAGAAGGAGGTAGTGTCGGTCACCACTTCATTAAGATGATATTGGTGATGGAGGACTTGTGAAGGTCAGAAAAGAACCACAGTGTGTGCATATGAATTCGCTTTGATCGTGCAATGACTGAGAGAGATAGCCCAGTGGTGACATGAGTCACGAGCTGATGCAAAGCAGACTAACATGCTGTTTACTGTGGGAGAATATGTGATGTGAAAATCCGACCACTCTAAGCTACAACTGAGAAAGCTGAGTCCCCGATATATGGGTCCATTTGAGATGGATTGGTGGAGATGGTTGTGTTTAGCCTTTCCCCTTAGGATAACATGATGAATAATGTGTTCCATGAGTCCGATTGAGAGCACTATGTGAGGTACACAAGCCATGTGCTGATCCTTGAACCTATTCAGCTTTTGAGAGGCTGAAATGTCATTAGTCACCTATGAGGGCACGATATACCAAGGTAAGAAAGAACTCAGATGGAAGAATATGAGATGATGAAGGTTCTTGGGAAGCACCATGGAAAGGGTGAAGCCGCATGGTAGCCCTGATGGACGTATGAAAGGCTTATCCTGAACTATTTGTTTGCTTGATGGAATTTTGAGGACAAAATTCTTATAAGAGGGGAAGGATGTTACAACCCCAACTTTTGGGTTCATTGGTTAGAAATGTAATTTCTCATATTAAAGACATTGGAACGAATAATGATATAATTTATTTTGAATAAATGGATTTCGTTTACAATAGCCTTGATGATTGTGTTGTGGGCTTTATTGGCTATTGGGCCCAATAAAAAGGAAATTCAATTAGCAAATGAATAACTGAGTTTTTGATAAAAGAAAGGTGTGGAAACCTCTAGAAGGGTAGAGAACTTAATCCAAAAGTGGATTTCGTGCCACATGGGTTCCTTGGGTTCCAAGGAGTCCAAATTTGCAAAATGAAACACTACTACAGAACAACTGTGACGTCCCCCAATTTCTATATACTTTCCATAGTGACATTCATAGATATGCGTGCACTCATATCTATAGATGTCAAAAGGGAAAATATAAGAGATTAAGGTAGTCAACTAAAATAGAGATTGAGCCAAGATCAAGTCCACATCATCATATAATGCCACACAAACATTCATTCATAAAGATAATAAAGTCATTACATATGGAGAGAAAATATTGTTCTAGACAAAGTTAACTTCATTACATAGGATCTCAATCATCCTCAATATCAACTAAGAAAATAATTAAACTAACATCTAGCAAGAAATGAGATAAGAGGAAAATATCTATCTATTACATCCTCCAAGTTTATTATTTTATGCCTTCAGGTACTTTGAGCATGCATTTCACTTTGTTGTCAATTGTTCCTTGCACCTAGAAAATATGAGAAACAAAACATCAACAAAGCCGGTACCTGGTAAAAATTACTCTAATAAGGTTGCATAAAGGAAAAATATTTGAACAAGAAGAAAAGAGAGATAAAACCATTTCTTAAGATGAAAATCAGGTAAACATCCTTTTTATCACAATCATTTTTGATGTGGTTGTACTACACCTATTGCACTTGACTTACATCTAGTGTGGGAAATATAATATCATCATACATCTAACATGGGCCAAGGAAACATACATCCATGTTAGGCAACATACATCCACACCAGGCTATGTGCTCTAGTAGCTACAACCCATCATAACCATTTATGTTTCATTAGGTTTGGCGAAGTATAACTCATACTAGTCAACCAAGAAATCATATTCAAATACGAGCATTCAAGGTATACATATCATAGGAAACCAAAAATCTAGTCTTATACTTATAAGTCCACGTACCTGCTTGTTCAAATCAGATGTCCAAAGATTTAGAATCAATCAGGAAATTAGTCACCATGCAAAGAAAGCAAGGGTACAACATTACTATTGGTCCATGTGACCAAGACTAAGATATGTCCTTAGTTATCATTCCTTTTTATGTTATCTTAATCCAGATTAGGGATTTCCCATATTTTAATTGAGTTTAGAAATATTATCAGATCTGATCCATCATTAATTAGTTTGCCTAAAAGATAGCATTTAATTAATCAATTAGAAGATTTCCATAAACTAGGGTTTATAAGACGGTTGGATAAAAAGGGAAAAGAAACCCTATACATATTAACCATTCATAACATCAGGGTTCGTTTTAAAGATTTAGACCAATCATAATCACTAATCATCATCTAGTGATATTAATTTTTATTATAAAGATATATCTTTAATTCCATGTAGAAAGAGAAACTAGTTCTAGGGTTTCTCATAATCCTTTGATCATTTGTCATCTTAGAAAAGGATTTCGAGTTATTTAGAAACATGGTTCTATCTAGGGTTAATTACAGCTTAGAAGGTCAGATATCATCAAGGAAAACTATTATCAAAAACTAATTATAATTAAGGGGTCATTAAGGATTTAAGCAACTATTTTTGGAAAAGACAACGAATCTAGGTCCTGGTAGCATTTTAGTTGGATAGAGAATACTTTTATGATCAAAATGGTATATAGGTTCGATATATTCTGATATTCATAGCATTTTCTAGGATTTTTCTAAGAAAATCAATTTTCTATAGATTAAGATAAAAAAAGGAAAGGAAATCACCTTGATCAATGGTCGGATCCGACTGGATCTACGGCTCAGATTGATCCAAGGATTTGCAGATGATTGGTGGATTGCTGAGATGACGATCAAAGCCTGGTCCGAGCCACTTCAGGCTGCTCTTGGCTTCTGTTGTTTGCTCCGAGCAGGGGGATCTGGTCCTTGTTTGCGCCAAAGGTGATGTGAGCAAGAGAGGTTGTACGGGAAGAAGGAGATGGTATGCGCAAGCTGCGAGTGAGGGTACAGATCGTGACTCTGTGAAGAATAGGTTCAAACCAATGGAGGTGCAGAGTATGAGCTACCAAAGTGCAAAAGATGAATCAGTTTGGGCTTGTACCTCGAGTACTGATTAGCTGAGAGTCGAGAGAAGATCCGCGGTCCTTCCTGGAGTCCCGCGCAGGTGCTCGAGCTCAAAGCTGCAACAAAAAGGGGGCCGTGGAGGTGGTTGGAGTCTGGTCAGAGATGCCGCAGGCTGCCCCAGTCGATATCAGCCTCTACACCAACACCCCCCTTCCGTGAGTGTTGGGATGCCTCCGCCTCAATGCAAGGATGGTGCAGACGGAACCAATTGGAGGGAGGAGCTCTGAGGTGCGAGTAGGTTGCAGTGGTTCAGGCCGAGGAAGATGTAGTTGGGTGGAGAATAGGGGGAGTGATGACAAGAAATTGAGGGGTCTTTGCAGCTAAAGGAAGGGCTGCGAAGCTACTAAGTTCCTTAAATAGGCACTGCAAGACCTAGGGTTGCCTCCCCTTCAAGTGGCCAACGGCTCCAAGGCACCGCCATTAGGCATTTTCGAATCCCTGATCGTTAGGGATATTTCTTGGGTTCGTTCAAAAGACGAGGAGAAACCGGACCTGAGGAGCTAACTTTGACGAGATATGATCGAGAGGTGAGAGAGAGATGAGGGTTTGAAGGATGGCACTACTGAGTAGGCCGAGCTCCGCAAGAAATGGGTGAGGAGGACGACTCAGTCATCTCTTCCACGGATTCGGATCCGGATCCGGGCCAGGGTCCATCAAGTTCTAAAGGCTATTAAATACATTGATTTCAATTTCTTATATCTCCTAATTGGATGGTCCAATTGCAATAAAATTTTAGGGGTAGATCAATAATGTCAATATGCGACTATGGTATAAATTTGGTGTCCAAAATCGAATATTTGATGTGTTCATTTACTAAATACATTAACATATGTATTTTATCATAATAGCATACTAGGGTCTGCATATTTTTTGTAATTTGTGACTCATATTTGTCCAATTAAGTGAGGGAAGTATAAGAGGGTAATTTGGTCAACAAATTTGATAATAAACTTTTAAGAGAGAGAAATATAATAAAAACTCACTTTGTCACATTCTCCCCTCCTTTTAAGAATTTTGCCCTCAAAATTCAAGCAGCCTGAAAGAGATGTGGATATTTCTGCTCGACTTCGGACTTGAGCTCCCATGTGGCATCAGTTTGATCATGGTGGCTCCAGAGGACTTTCACCATATCTATATGCTGATTAATGTGAAGCTCCTTTGTCTTGAAATCAAGAATTCTGACTGGTGACTCAGCATACGTCAGATCATCTTTCAGCTTAAGAGGCTCATGATTCAGAATGTGACTGGGGTCTTTGACATAAGGCTTCAGGTTAGATACATGAAAGACATTATGCATAGCACTATACTGAGGTGGCAAGGCAAGCCGATAGGCACATTCTCCAACCCTTTCAAGGATCTCGAAAGGTCCCACATAACGAGGACTGAGCTTTCCCTTATTTTTGCCCAAATCTCGAATCGGTCAGATCTTCAGAAATACATGATCACCTTCCTTAAATTGACGCTCCTGCCGGTGAGCATCTGCATAAGATTTCTGCCTATCCTGTGCTGGCTTCATTCTCTACCTGATCAGTGCTACTTTATCTGCATACAACTGCATCTCCTCAAATTCCATTAAGGTGTGTTCTCCGACATCGTCCCAATGTAATGGAGATCTGCACGGTCAGCCATAGAGAGCTTCGTATGGTGGCATCCCAATGCTTTCCTGATAACTATTATTATAAGCGAACACAGCTAAAGGCAGGTAATGGTCCCACGAGCCTTCCCAGTCAAGCACACAAGCTCATAGAAGATCCTCCAGAATATGCATTGTTCATTCTGACTATCCATCTTTCTACGGATGATACACTGTACTGAAGTTCAACTTGGTGCCCAATTCTTATTGAACATGTTTCCATAGCTTTGAAGTGAACTTTGGGTCCCGGTCCAATACAATGGACGCTGGAACTCCATGCAGACATACAATCTCCCGTATATAAAGGTCGGCCAACTTAGAAACTTTTGCAGTAGTCTTCACGGGTAGAAAATGAGCTGACTTGGTGAGACGATCCACAATGACCCATGCAACATCGTACCCCTTCCTATCCTGGGTAATCCCACTACGAAATCCATAGTGATATGTTCCCATTTCCATTCCGGAATCTCGAGGGGTTGTAGTAGACTACCTGGTCTTTGCAGCTCGGCCTTGATTGTTTGGCATGTCAGACACCTGAATACAAAATTGACAATGTCGTGCTTCATGCCTCTCCACCAGAACTGACGTTATAGGTCTTTGTACATCTTTGTCGTGCCGGGATGAACTGTGTACTTGGACCCATGTGCCTCACCAAGAATGGTTGTCTTTACAGCTGACTTCTCAGGGACCCACATACGGTTCTTGTATCGAAGACCACCATCAAGACCCACAGACAGATGTGTATGAGGTTTAGCTAGGAGAGAGGAGAGCTCTGCAAGCTCGGGACTAGCTTTTTGTGCCTCCAGAAGTTTAGAATGCAGGTTGGAAGTGATAGAGATGTTGTTGACATGCATAAGATCAACCAGGAATTGTGGTCTCTAGCTTTCTAGATCCTCCATGTTCCTCCATTCGGGTACAGATAGGGATGCGCAAATAGCTCTTTTCCTATAAGAGCATCTGCAACCACATTGGCCTTACCTGGATGGTAGCCAATGGTGAAGTCGTAGTCCTTCAAGTACTCAATCCACCGTCGTTGTCGCAGATTCAAATCCTTTTGCATCAGAATGTACTTGAGGCTTTTATGGTCGGTGAAGATATCAAATGTTGCCCCGTACAAGTAGTGCCTGCATATTTTGAGAGCATGGATGATAGCAGCTAACTCCAAATCATGTGTAGGGTAATTCAACTCATTGGGTTTCAGCTGTCTGGAAGTGAAGGCCAGTACTTTCCCGTTCTGGTTTAGGACACACCCTAGACCATGTCGGGAAGCATCAGTGAATATCACAAATCCTTCATTGCCAGAGGGTAAAACAAGGATAGGTGCTGACATCAACTTTTGTTTAAGCTCATGGAAGCTAGACTCACAAGTAGCTAACCAGATGAAGTGCTCATCCTTTTGAGTAAGCTTAGTGAGAGGAAGTGCCACTTTGGAGAAATTCGGAATAAAACGACGATAATATCTGGCCAGACCTAAGAAACTTTGGATTTAAGAAGGATTACGAGGAGGTTGCCAATCAAGTACAGCAGATACTTTAGCAGGATCAACAGATATGTTACCCCCAGAAATGACATGACCAAGAAACATAACTTTGTCAATCCAGAATTCACATTTAGAAAGCTTACCATAGAATTTCTGGGCTCGAAGAATCTCAAGGACGGACTTCAAATGCTCTCGATGTTTCTCTATAGAATCAGAATAGATTAGAATATCATCAATGAAGACAACCACAAACTCATCCAGATAAGGTTGGAAGACTTTGTTCATCAAGTTCATGAATACACCAGGTGCGTTGGTTAACACGAACGACATCACTAGAAATTCGTAGTGCCCGTAACGAGTTCGAAAAGCAGTCTTAGATATGTCTGAATCCTTTACCTTAAGTTGATGGTAGCCAGAACGAATATTAATTTTTTAGAAGACTTTAGCAGTACGAAGTTGATAAAAAAGGTCATCAATACGAGGGAGAGGATACTTGTTTTTAATGGTAGCTTGGTTCAACATGCGATAGTCAATACACATTCACATTGAACCATCTTTCTTTTTAACAAAAAGGACAGGTGCACCCCAGGGGAAACGCTAGGGCAGATAAAACCCTTATCAAGAAGTTCTTGTAATTGTTTCTTCAGCTCCATAAGCTCAGCAGGTGCCATCCTATACGGTGCCCTAGAAATCGGAGTGGTTCCAGGAAGAATATCTATGGAGAACTCAATGTCTCTGTTTGGAGGCAACCTAGGAAGCTCCTCCAGAAATACGTCAAGGAAATCACGTACCACCTCCAGTCTTTCTACATGCCCATTATCAGGACTGGTCTGTAAGACAAATGCGAGGAAGACTTTACATCCTTTAGATATGAGCTTTTTAGCTTTAAGAGAGGAAATTATTATATTATTACAGAATTCGCTTCCCCGAGGGATCACTACAAGAGAGGAATGAGGTTGAGAGAGGACTACCATCTTGTTTCTATAGTCAATGTAAGCATGATATGTGTATAGCCAATCCATGCCAAGAATAACATCAAAGTCTTCCATGGTTAAGAGAATGAATTCAAAGGGCATGTCATGATTTTCAAATTTTAGAGGGAGGACATCAGTTTTCTGTAACGTAGTGAATATTTTGCCACTAGGAGTTGACACATCCAGAATGTATCCCAAGTCCCTTATATGTAAGTGCAAGATTGAGGCCAGATTTCAAGAGATAAACATATTTGTGGATCCAGAATCAAACAATGCTTTAACAAGATGTCCATTCAAGAAAACAATGCCTACACAATATAATTACACTTTAAATAATTGAAGGCGTTGAACAAGATATTAGATATATGAAAAGATTTAAGGTTACCTTCGACAAGCTGGTTCGGATTTGCCCTAGCCTCCTCTGCTGTTATTGCGAACACCCTGGCATTGCGGTGTCCCTGAGGGGGTGGAGCACCCACTGGAGGTTTGCCAAGGATAGATGCATTGGGGAACTTGGTAAGGAAATGTCCCTCCTTCTTGCAGTTGTAGCAGACCGGCTTGGTGTAGCGACAAGGCCGGTCATGTCCTCATCCACAAGTCTTACATTTGTTGCGGTAATCCAACAACTTTCTATTCTTCGGTTCTTTCTTCCATGAACCTCCTCCTTTCCGTGATCCTTTATTATGGCCGGGGTGGAACTTCTTGAACTTCTCTTCCTCGGTGGTGGTCAACCCTAAATATCCCATGCTAGAAGGCTTCTGCAATCCCTGCTCCCTTTTCTACTTAAGGGCCATGTCTAGGGCTTCATCAATGCTTCAGGGACGAGAGGCTATAACTAGGGTTTTCAGGTGTGCGGAGAGACAGTCTACATAGTGCTCAGTGAGGCGGTGCTCAGTCTGGATAGGGGCATAGCGTTCCAGAAGCCTAAACTTCTGGGTATAATCGGCCACTGAGAGACTGCCCTGCCTAAGTTCCATGTACATCTTCTCTTTCCTCTTCCTCTCAGCTATGGGCATGAAACGGTCGGTGAAGAGGGTCTTGAAGGCTTCCCATCCCAAGTTGTCTACTTCCTCTCCCCGATTCCCATCATAGTTCTCCCACCAGATTTTCACCCCTCCCTTAAGCAAATGGGTGGCAAATTTAACCTTCTTTTCTTCAGGTACTTTAGGGTACGGAAGGCATTCTATATGGAAAGGACCCAGACCTCAGCCTTGTCCTTGACTTCGGGTTGGTCTTCCCCCCAAAAGCTGTCAGGGTTGAGCTTAATGAAGTCTATCACTGTCACCTCCTTTTTCTTAGAGGGGCTAGGTTTAGGGGTTCCTTTTGTGGCAAGGGTCTCCATGAAGTCTAGTAGGATTTTCTTTTGTTCCTCCCACCTTTCTTTGGCCATAGTTTCAGGATCAGGTACTTCATAGGTTTTAGGTTCTTTTCTCTTCTTAGAGGACAATTCCTCCGAGGCCTTTGAGTTTCGAGTTTTAGGAGGCATCCTGTAATTAATATGAACATATTAGATCCATTACTTCAACAAATTTTCTCATCATTATCTTTATTATCGTCACATGATATTTCATTGTTCTCATTTATTAATAATTAATGTTCTTAATGTTATGATTTATGGAGGATATCCTAAAATCCTTATCAGTCGATCCTTAGGACTTTACTAAATAGAGCGACTCCTTCCTAACCTTATAATAGAGGTAAGAGGGAAAATTTATTTAAAATCATAGATAAAAGGGAAATTTTTGTTTTTCCTATAGAGGAGGTGAGAGGGGAAAATCTATAGATGAGAAGGTTCCTAAATTAAGGTACACCCAAGAATAGGGGACACTTAGGATATCGGCCAGGTAGACTTATACTGCCATAAAGGTAGCCTCATGATTGCCAAGCTAAGTGGCTCGAAGACTTTAGTTAGACCCATGGAAGTTGCTATCCTAGACACCACAACCCTTCACATCCCAAACTCAAGGACTACCCTAGACTCAAAATAGGGTGAATGAAGTTCATGTGACTTGATGTGTGAACATTGGCTCTGATACCAATTGTGACGTCCCCCAATTTCTATATACTTTCCATAGTGACATTCATAGATATGCGTGCACTCATATCTATAGATGTCAAAAGGGAAAATATAAGAGATTAAGGTAGTCAACTAAAACAGAGATTGAGCCAAGATCAAGTCCACATCATCATATAATGCCACACAAACATTCATTCATAAAGATAATAAAGTCATTACATATGGAGAGAAAATATTGTTCTAGAGAAAGTTAACTTCATTACATAGGATCTCAATCATCCTCAATATCAACTAAGAAAAGAATTAAACTAACATCTAGCAAGAAATGAGATAAGAGGAAAAGATCTATCTATTATATCCTCCAAGTTTATTATTTTATGCCTTCAGGTACTTTGAGCATGCATTTCACTTTGTTGTCAATTGTTCCTTGCACCTAGAAAATACGAGAAACAAAACATCAGCAAAGCTGGTATGTGGTAAAACTTACTCTAATAAGGTTGCATAAAGGAAAAATATTTGAACAAGAAGAAAAGAGAGATAAAACCATTTCTTAAGACGAAAATCAGGTAAACATCCTTTTTATCACAATCATTTTTGATGCGGTTGTACTACACCTATTGCACTTGACTTACATCTAGTGTGGGCAATATAATATCATCATACATCTAATATGGGCCAAGGAAACATACATCCATGTTAGGCAACATACATCCACACCAGGCTATGTGCTCTAGTAGCTACAACCCATCATAACCATTTATGTTTCATTAGGTTTGGTGAAGTATAACTCATACTAGTCAACCAAGAAATCATATTCAAATATGAGCATTCAAGGTATACATATCATAGGCATCCAAAAATCTAGTCTTATACTTATAAGTCCACGTACTTGCTTGTTCAAATCAGATGTCCAAAGATTTAGAATCAATCAGGAAATTAGTCACCCTGCAAAGAAAGCAAGGGTACAACATTACTATTGCTCCATGTGACCAAGACTAAGATATGTCCTTAGTTATCATTCCTTTTTATGTTATCTTAATCCAGATCAGGGATTTCCCATATTTTAATTGAGTTTAGAAATATTATCAGATTTGATCCATCATTAATTAGTTTTCCTAAAAGATAGCATTTAATTAATCAATTAGAAGATTTACATAAACTAGGGTTTATAAGACGGTTGGATAAAAGGGAAAAGAAACCCTATACATATTAACCATTCATAACATCAGGGTTCGTTTTAAAGATTCAGACCAATCATAATCACTAATCATCATCTAGTGATATTAATTTTTATTATAAAGATATATCTTTAATTCCATGTAGAAAGAGAAACTAGTTCTAGGGTTTCTCCTAATCCTTTGATCATTTGTCATATTAGAAAAGGATTTTGAGTTATTTAGAAACAGAGTTCTATCTAGGGTTAATTACACCTTAGAAGGCCATATATCATCAAGGAAAACTATTATCAAAAATTAATTATAATTAAGGGGTCATTAAGGCTTTAAGAAACTATTTTTTGGACAAGGCAATGAATCTAGGTCCTGGTAGCATTTTATTTGGATAGAGAATAATTTGTTGATCAAAATTGTATATAGGTTCGATATATTCGTATATTCATAGCATTTTCTAGGATTTTTCTAAGAAAATCAATTTTCTATAGATTAAGATAAAAAAAAGGAAAGGAAATCACCTTGATCAATGGCCGGATCCGATTGGATCTATGGATCAGATTGATCCAAGGATTTGCAGATGATTGGTGGATTGCTGAGATGACGATCAAAGCCTGGTCTGAGCCACTTCAGGCTGCTCTTGGCTTCTATTTTTTGCTTCGAGCAGGGGGGTCTGGTCCTTGTTTGCGCCAAAGGTGCCGTGAGCAAGAGAGGTTGTACGGGAAGAAGGAGAGGGTGTGCGCAAGCTGCGAGTGAGGGTACAGATCGTGACTCTGTGAAGCACAGGTTCAAACCGATGGAGGTACAGAGTATGAGATACCAAAGTGCAAAGGATGAATCAGTTTGGGCTTGTACCTTGAGTACTGATTAGCTGAGAGTCGAGAGAAGATCCACAGTCCTTCCTAGAGTCCCGCGCAGGTGCCCGAGCACAAAGATGCAGCAAAAAGGGGGGCTGTGGATGTGGTTGGAGTCTGGTCAGAGAAGCCGCAGGCTGCCCCAGTCGATATCAGCCTCTGCACCAACACCCCCTTCCTCGAGTGTTGGGATGCCTCCGCCTCAGCGCAAGGATGGTGCGGATGGAACCAATTAGAGGGAGGAGCTATGAGGTGCGAGCAGGTTGCAGTGGTTCAGGCCAAGGAAGATGGAGTTGGGTGGAGAATAGGGGGAGTGATGACGAGAAATTGAGGGGTCTTTGCAGCTAAATGAAGGGTTGCGGAGCTACTAAGTTCTTTAAATAGGCAATGCAAGACCTAGGGTTGCCTCCCCTTCAAGTGGCCAACGGCTCCAAGGCGCCGCCATTGGGCATTTTCAAATCCCTGATCGTTAGGGATATTTCTTGGGTTCGTTCAAAAGACGAGGAGAAATCGGACCTGAGGAGCTAACTTTCACGAGATATGATTGAGAGGTGAGAGAGAGACGAGGGTTTGAAGGATGGCACTACTGAGTAGGCCGAGCTCCGCAAGAAATGGGTGAGGAGGACGACTCAGTCATCTCTTCCACGGATTCGGATCTGGATCTGGGCCAGGGTCCATCAAGTTCTAAAGGCTATTAAATACATTGATTTCAATTTCTTATATCTCCTAATTTGATGGTCCAATTGCAATAAAATTTAAGGGGTAGCTCAATAATGTCAATATGCGACTATGGTATAAATTTGGGGTCCAAAATTGAATATTTGATGTGTTCATTTACTAAATACATTAACATATGTATTTTATCATAATAGAATACTAGGGTCCGCATATTTTTTGCAATTTGTTACACATATTTGTCCAATTAAGTGAGGGAAGTATAAGAGGGTAATTTGGTTAAAAATTTTGATAATAAACTTTTAAGAGAGAGAAATATAATAAAAACTCACTTTGTCACAACAACCCTTTGGCGTTGGTTGTTTATGCCCTTTTAGCGACGGTTCTATAGTGACGCATATGTGGGCACCGCTAAAGGTCAAACTCTTCGGCGTCAGTTTTATCACCGACGCCAAAAGGCTTCGCGCCACCGAAAATGAGCCAGCAGGGCACCGATAGGTGTCGGTTATTTATAGTAAGCCAATGCCATAAGGCTTCGTGCCAAAAAAGGGTGGCATCTTGGACACTATGTGCGTCGGTTTGCAACTAAAACACCGACACCATATTCCCAGATGCCACGGCCGTGCTTCCCTGCACGACCATGTTTAGAACTATAGGCGTCGTTGTTATACTAATAACCGACACTTTTTCCACCACGACCGTGCTTTCCTGCACGGTCGGGTTGTTTGTCACATTAGGCGGCGATTTTTATCCAATAACCGACGCGGTAAGCCTTTGATGACGGGTTTCTATAAACAACCGACACCTATGTTTTAAATTTTTTTTCTTATCAGTTTGCAGGCCTGCTATGGCTGGTCAGCAGGATGAGAACCTACAGTTCAGTTTTGAACTGCAGGTTTATAACATCCATTGATATCAGCCAACAAACAGGCCACAAACCTGCAAAATCAACAAATATACTTTTCACACAAGTAGATACATTCAGACATCAATTCAATTCTCACATTCACACATGTAGAAACATTCAAATACATGTAGAAACATTGGGACATGTATAAACATTCAGAAACATTCATTTACAAAATATCATTCAACATAGCTATCAACATCCCAATTATATCTTACAGTCCCCACTGTTTGTATGGCTCTTGCCCATTCTTCTCTTACTTTATTTAATACTTCCATCGTATATGGAGCATGTACATCTTTTAAGTGTTTACCTATAGTGTGGTCAGTTTTAAACACCTACAAAGAGAATGATGTATATATATATAAGTAATAATATAAAAATAAGATTGATATATTTCATACCAACTAATGAGACTATATATAATACCTCAAGTATGGTATCGATGTCCAATGCGGCATATTAGATAATAATCTGCATAAATCACATCACATAGTATGTGCATGACCAGCCGTTGTCTTGTGTAGCACACTATAAATTGAAATATACAAAATATTAAAAAATACAACTAAGCACAGTCCACATAAATAATATATACATTAGAGTCGGGAACTTACTTTTACGTTCATCCAAATTATTGGCTGGTTCCTTTTCCTGGGATCCTTTCCTCCAGCCTTTTTGAATGCATCTAAACCCCTACAAGTTAATGTAACACAGTAAATTGCATAATTAAATAGTAATGTAATAACATATGTTAACGAATATAAAAATGAAATATTTCTCACCAGAATAATGACAATCTCATTACGTGTCCAATTTTAGTATTCAATGTACTCCCTGCAGGATCTAGATAATAAACAGTGAACGTCCTGGGGAGAATAACTAGTAACTCCCAATGCCTACCGCTAGAGGTAAAAAAGTTAAAAATTAATAACTCAAAATCCACAATAAAAATGTAATTCTCTTAAGTCCAAATTATAAGTAAAGTAAACTTACTTGACATTGAATGGAGCTATTATTATCGTCTTCTTTTGCTGACCGAAAATTGTAAAAGCATCTATACAGTATTGTTGAACACTATGAGGGTCTTTAGCTACCATACTAATCAATGATGGAATAAAAAATCCCACATGGTCAAATGCAAATTGTTTACATTGATTTTCGACTAAGTAGCTGCAAAACATGTATTATGTATGCATTAATATATAAGAAACCAGATCATTGGATCTTACACAAGGTATATGGATGTATAAACAAGATTTCACCTTATCTATGTCTCTATCATTGATGTATTCAGCCAATCATATATAAATAGCTCAATAATATCTTGTATAAATAAAGAGCTTTTGTATGATTGACCTGCATAATTCGCTTCTAAAGAAACAATTATAGGGCAATGTATATTATGTGCCCGTAGCCAACATGCCATTCCCCTACAAGCAGGACCTAACAGGTATTTTAGGTCAGTTGGAACCCAACTTGGTAATGCAGGAAGTGGTGGTGGAGGCCTAGATGCTCCAGGTGTCTTCTTTTTAACCTGTATATATAACTGCAGATCAATTGACCTTATATATATACATTAACAATCTAAAGTAATGTAAATTTATCTTACAATTTTAGTAGTATAGATGGCATTTGCTTTGGGACACAATATCACCCTGCCTTCTACCTCAGCAAGTGTATCAATATCCGGGTGGGCATATGGCAATGTAGCTTCCTTCCAATCGGGGAATACACGTATCAGGCTCACACGAATGTAGCCATGTGGCATTGGAGTCCCATGAAACGTTGCCCCATGAAGGGACGGGTAAGCCTGCGCCTCTGCAACAACATAGTCTTGCATTCTTAAGCGGCATGGCTTCAATGCCTACAAATTTACGTAAAGAATGTTATACACATATACATATCATCTTGAAAAGATTAGCTGCAATGTAATAAACAATACTTACAACAGACGTGTTAGGCGGTGGGTCTATAGGATTACTCTCAGTCTGTGCATCAGGAGAAGAGTGGGTCACCATAGGCTGATTGGAAGCCTGAGATGCCTACCACTGCAACAATTCTTCCTTGACCTTCTTAGCAACTACATCCTTGACTCTTTTATTCTCCTATACATGGATAAAAGAAAAATTAGCTTCTTATTATTGAATTCCCTTTTGTAGTAACATTCTAAAAAAAGAATAGGTTACCTCTTCTTGTGAAAGTCCCGCTCTGGGTTTGCGTTGGGATGGCCCAAAGAATGCTTTGATGCCCACACCAGCGCCTGCACCCCTAACACGTCCAGGATGCTCTGGGTTACCCAGAGCAATTGTTAATTCATCCCTTGTGCCCTGAGGGATGAACGTGCCTTGTTTCCTCTGCTCGTCCAGCTCCCGCTAATCACCATCAACAGAAATTGGTAAGTTAACACCACAAATAATCAATACTCAAATGATTGCTCTAAGAGCTGTATTTTACCATTTTCGCAGCCGCCTCAGCAGTTATGGGCTTCTTTATTTCACCCTTCTTGTTTTGCCTCCCAGCTATCCAGACATCATGGCAAGGCATGGGTGTGGCACATGTATTAGAGGACTCATGAGTAGTAGTAGACTCTACCTGTAGTATTTGGTGAATGCTTGCATAGCCCTTTGGACCCATAGTGTGGTCATGCACATTTATTGCACGCCTTGCTTTTTGCGCCTCACTGAGGGCCTAGTTAGTATGCACATTAATGATTTGGTTAGTAGCACTCATTGTTAATCTTGAATAGGTGAATACAACGTATATTAATTAAATTGGGAGTGACGCCTAATACCTTGAATTCTTCAGATTTTCTTGAAGCAACAAACGTGTGCCAATCTTCTTTGTCCAAGAAGTTCCACTGTTCAAGGGCTGACTTCTTCTTCTTATCACCATCTTTTATGTATTCTCTGTTAAGATTTGTCCTATAGTTCCTTAGCATCTTTCCAGCACGTTGCATCACGCTTTTACGATGCAACTTCTCATCCAATGCAAACATATTCTGTATAATAGAATTTCTATTAACTAGTATCCAAAAATAGAATTGCAAATAATAGAATTTGTAATCTACAAAATAGAATTGCAAATAATAATAACTCATGCATAAATCCTTCCATATCATGTCTTTCCTCACCTGAGGAACTTTTTGTCAATTATCATACTTAACACCACAATGGCTTCGAGTGACAACCCCAAGATAGTTTACAAAATTATTGTGATTCACTCCAATTACATTTCCTCCATTATCAAACTCCACAGCCAATCAGGATCCACTGCCACTTAGCGCTATTAACTTCTTCAACTGAGTGATGCCCCTTTTCTTGTTAAGTGTTTGGTGATGTGCATCAAGTTCCTCCAGTGCTTCAGTGGGTACATGTCCATCATCAAGATTAGGGTCTACGGTTAACCCAATACACATTATACACTTACATCCTAAGTGAGATTAGGTGTTCAAGAACAGTCCAAAACCGGGACTATCCAAGATTTACTCCTATTATCTAGACCCATCCGGTTTTCTATTTTTTGGCTTATTTGCAATTAGGGGTAGACACTAGATTCTGATGGTAATTGTCCCAGCCATGCTATCTGTATATTATCTAGACCCATCCGATGTTGAAGTAGACAATGCGAGACATGAAATGAAAGTTCCTTTATTAACCATTTCTATGGTGGTAACATTTGATAGTGTCCAATACAAAATAATGATTGGGCCTGCGGCTACAATGTGATGCGCTACAAGGAAAATATTGTCAGATTAGGAGGTACAATGAAGCCGGACTCCATACAAACAGTATATAATTTAGTGATTGTTCATTCTAGTTTATACCAATGTACAAGTAATATAAAGAACAATGATTGTTCACTTTCTAGGCCAACAATCACATGTGATGTCATTCTTATATTTAATAAATGTGTACCACCTATCCCATCCTTGAACACCTAATCTCACTAGTAAGTGTATAATGTGTATTGGGTTTTCAAGAAAATTTTGGTAGCATTTCCCCGCTGTTCTCTAAGTACATATGTACTTAGAGAACAAATGGGGAAATGCTACTGAAATTTTCTCAAAAACCCAATACACATTATACATTTACATCCTAAGTGAGATTAGGTGTTCAAGAACAGTCCCAAACTGAGGACTATCCAAGATGTACTCCTAATGAGTAAATCTTGGACGAGTTTCTAGGCCAACAAACACAATAATAAATATGTACATGTTAGGGTTTCATCACAATTGATGTTAGGGTTTCATCAATGTTAGGGTTTAATCAAATCAAATTAGGATGCTAGAATGGACAAGTTTAAATCTTATTTCAACATGCATCGAAATTTATTGAATTCGGTCAAGCATTAGGATTAGAAGAAAAAATATATGCAAGAAACAGATTTGTTCGTATCCTAGAATTTACATAAAGCATTACATAAAGATTTGTTCATATCCTTACCAACACCAAACACGGTCATGGCTGTGTTTGCTATTGGTAAGGAGCTAGGGAGAAGGATGAAAAGAGGCTAGGGCTACCTGGAGCTAGCATGGAGAAGAGCGACGACGGCAGTGTGAGAGCAACGAGAAGAGAAGGAGGCGACGAGTGGCGAGCAGAACGACACCAGGGCGAGCGGCGAGCAGAACGACACCAGGAGAAGAGCAGAACATCGAGCAGCAGTGGCGGTGAGCGGCGGTGATAGCAGGACAAAGAGGATGCGGCGGTGGCGGCGGCGAGTAGAGGTGCCCCAGCAGCAGCGGCGACGAGCAGCAGCGGGGTCGTCGAGCGATTTTAGGCGAGCGGCGAATAGTAGAGAAAATTATCTCAATGAAACAGAAGAAAGGGGAAGACGATCGGGTGATATGGGTCTATTAAGTTTGTAAACGACGTCGGTTATCTACAACACCAACAACTTTTACTCTTCAGCATCGGTTGATATTAAAAAACTGACGTCCAATTAGACAATCTTTGCCCTAAATTATTTGGCGGGAACCATTATCAGCGTCGGTTATCAAAGGATAACCGACACCATAATTGGAACTTTTTGCGCAAATTTTCATCTTATATAGGTGTCGATTAACATTTAAAACACCGACGCTGTATGTGACACTTTGGGGCCATTTTTTTTCACTGAAAAATTGGATTTCATGGGCGATTTTAGGCGTCAGTTTTGTGTTACCCAGCCGACGCTGCATACAAAGCGGTACCCGTGTCTGGCTGGCCTTTGAATATAGACGTCGGATTTCCTATATCACCGACGTTGAATGTTATAGGCATTGAATGTTGTTTCTATAGTAGTGAAAGCAATAAGAAAAGAAACGATCAATTAAGTATTTCTTTATTAAGAAAGAAATTGAAAACAATGGTAAAATGTCGAAAACAAGTGAAAAGAGGTATAATTGAGTAATCCTTAGTGGAATTTCGTATCCCAAGGATTCCTAATGATAAAAGGAATACCAATGAGGAAAATAAAAGAGAAATAAAGAGAAATTCTCAAAAAGAGATATTTTAATAAGAAATAAACATGATAATGAGAAATAATGCATTTAGATGCATCTAGAAGGATAATGAGTATCCAATAAAAAGGATTTCGAAATAATAGAGTTTCTTGGGATCCAAGGAGTCCCAATAAAGAGGAAAGAAAAAAAAATACCAAAATTGCAAAATAAAGAGATAATGGGAATACATAATTAATGAATTATGTGGTTTTGTTAAGAAGAAAGTATTTTCTACTTAAGGAAAATATATTTTCGTGGCCAATAAATTAAAAGGCATGAATAAAGAGATTAAGAGAGGGAATTTTCATATTTATAATTATCCATGCAATAAAGAATATCAAGAAGTTAAATAGGAGAGAGAAAAATTTCTTCTCCATAAAGGAATTTGATTCCTATTGGAAAAGGAATTAGTTAACCCATAGATGGTCGTCTTAGGGCGTGGATCCTCACCCTATATAGAGGGGTAAAGCCCTAGTTCGAGTCCAAGAGAGAGAGAGAGGAAGATCCCACATTCTCCTCCTTGTTCCTTACGTGAAAACCCTAGTCGAGGGTGTATTTCTATCCCTGGAACGTTTGAGGGTTCTGGTTTGATCCTGTTTGAGGCTCGATGCACCCACAAAGCTAGAGGGAAGTCTGGCGGTCGTTTCTTTGCCCTATCCTTGACGCAGTAGCCCCTAGACGGCTACAAGGGTCAGCCGCAAAGGCAGGCTTGGCCAGCGCGGGCCAACAACTTTGGCCACATGAACTTGGTATCCATGGGAGCGCCGAGGAACGTCAGAGGTGGAGGCACCACCGCCGGTGGTCGCTAGGACCCAGGGGAGAGAGGAGAAGCCCTGCAACTTGCGTCTAGGGTGGCTGGATGTGCCGTTGCAGGGAAGAAGATGACATGTGGTTCGTTTGGACGAGTTTGCCCCTCCGCGGGAAGAAGACTCATCTAACTTGTCAAGGGCAAAATGGTCAATCATCTCTATTTGCAAACCAACACGCATTGCATGAAAAATGAGCGACGTGGCGGCTTCCGGTTGGTCTAAAAAGGTATTTCTTGCGAAAATCATAACTCTTTAATAGTAGCTCGGATGACAAAAGTTTATACATGAATTTTACTCAGAAAAATGAGAGGAATGCAATAAAAATATAATTGGAGCCTAATTCTTCTTGCAATTCGAAAAGTAATGGAAGTTATTAACTTTAATGTAATGATGATTAAGAAACCCTATTTTGATATGATTAATGTGATTAGTAGGGTCTAATTGATGATTAAAGTTGATATTAACATGTTAATAATAAAGAGATACATTAAGGTCGAAAAAGATGAATTTTGCATGTAATTAGTGTAATTGAGAGTTCATGTGCATAAATATGCTTTAATGGGCCTTGAAACCCTAATGTTGGTAAAAACGACTCTTAATGGCTTTAATTATTCAAAGTAGTGAATAAAGATAAGATATAATGATTCTAAGTTATTTCGAGCATTGAAGTTCCTAATTTTTGGATAAATAACCTTAATATAGAAATTAGGGTTTTGAATGAATCAAGGTAGAATTAATAATAAATAACATTCATATGAGTATTAGAGCATAATGAACTACAAATTGATGATAAACGAGCATAATGAATTTGTCATGGGTTAAAGAGGATAAAAATGATAGCTTTAATGAAAAGAGGCTTAATGGACTTATTTAATGGTTAATTATGCCTTAAATCCAAAACTGAGGTTTAGATGTTGAGATAATTAGGGTTTGTAATCAATTACGTTAAATTAGGGTTTAAAGTAGTAAAAGATGAAGGGAAACCCTAATTGCAATAGAAACCCTAAAAGTGGACTAGAAACCCTAGGAAGCGAGCTAGATTTAATAGATCTTAATGACATGAGTAATAAAAGGAAATTGTATAATTGTTTCAGGATCTTATTGACTGCTTGCTTGCCTATTGATTGATTGGACTATTTCTGTCTCACATCAACTTGACAGGTATGTGGTTAATTATGGTTAATCACATTCGTTTCCCGAGGGTTTTCCGAATGTTTCCTCGTATTGAATGCAATCTAAATAGTTGGATGTTCATACTTGCAAAATTATAAAGTCACTATGGTTATCACAATTATAAAGAAATGTGTATTCTCACACCTACATGCCACCCTGATGGAAGAGGCCATAAAGGTCAGGCCCAAGAGGGTAGACCCATGGGCACCATGAGAGGTGACCCTAGACACCAAGATCGGAAATGAGAAGGTGGTCTATGATGCATGACTATGGAGTACCATGAGAGGTGACTCCCATGCACCAAGTTCAGGATTGAGAAGGTGGCCTTAAGTCAATGGCAAAAGAGAAACCCTAGAGGGGTATGCCAGGGTTAGGGAAAAAGCATTGGAGAATGACACATTGAAAATGTAAATTGTCTTGCTAAATAATTTGATTGTGATTATTAAGTTGTTAGCAATATCTGTGAAATTTTGGATGTCCCCACATACCGGCATATTCTGATATGCTGACTGATGTTTTGTTTGTCGGCGTTTTAGGTACAAGCTTGAAAGGCACAAACAGTAAAGTGACACATCATGAAAATAAGAAGTAAAGTACAAGGAGGGTTAGATAGAATAATTCAAGTTGTGGATAGATAGTTTTCCAAAGTTTTCAAAAGGTATGCAAAGTTTTATTTTAATACCAGATTTCTGTTTAGTTAGTAGAATTTCATAATTATTATTGATTATTTGTTGAACCTTTGATCTTGTTAATTGAATGACGACTCTGTCCTTTGGGTCTCCCTTAATTGGGGGTTACCGGCAGGCGGGGTCGTTACACCTATTGGAAAAGGAGGATGCAATTCTACTTTCAAGGAATCAACTGGGATTTATGGAGAATGGTGTCAAATGCCTATGATCTTCCTCAAATTGAATTTGCTACATGGGATGCAAACACTGTGAGATTAGCTCAATTAAATGCAAAAGCTGTAAGTATCCTTTATTGTTCAATTTCCATAGGTGAGTACAATAGAATTTCAAATTGTGAAACTACATATGAGATATGTCATAGACTCTCTATTACTTATGAAGGAACTGTTCAAGTAAAAAATTCCAAAATTGGCATGCTTAAACAAAAATTTGAACAGTTTTGTATGGAACCAAATGAGTCTATTAGTGAAATGTATGCAAAGTTTTCTTCTATTGTTAATGGTTTGAATGCATCAGGTAAAGCCATTAGTGAATAAGATCAAGTGTCAAAAATTCTTAGGTCGCTTCCTCCTAAGTACAAGCCTAAGGTGACCGCAATTGAAGAAGCCAATGACCTCACCCGAATAAGGATGAAGCAACTCATTGGCAACTTAGAAGAACATGAGGCAACCTTAGAGGAGGAAGAAAGATGAGAGAGTGAACTTCAACAAGGAAGAAAGAAGGACATGGCTTTCAAGGCTACAAAGGTCATCACTCAAGAAAGTGATGAGACAAGCGATGGAGATGAGGGAGAAGAAGCTCTAATTGTAAATGGTAAGAAATATAGAAGATTTAAATCTAACAAAGTTTTTGGTTCTTCTTCTTCTTCTTCCTCTCCTAGGTGTTTTGATTGTGGAAAGAAGGGACATCTTAAGAATGAATGTCCTAAAGCAAAGAAAGGGAAGAAAAGATCATCCAAGAAGAAGGGAGAAAAAGCATACAAAGCTTCATGGGATGAGTCAAGTGATAGTGAGAGTGGAGAAGAGAATGTGGAGTGTCTCATGGCCAAAGAAGATGATAGTGATGATTCTCAAGAGGTAAGCCTTCTTGATTTGCCAAAAGAAGATCTAATTTATAGTCTTCAAGATACTCATGACAAATATGTTGATTACAAAAAGAAATTAAAGAAATTTACTAGAACTAATGAGGATTTATATGCTAAAGTTAATAATCTTTCTTTTGAAAAGGACAAAATTATTTCTGAAAGCTTTTTTTTTGGTCAGCGAAAAAACTCTATTGCTATTAAAATTTCCAAAACTATAGGTACATGAAGACGCACCCCCTAATCCTTAGCAGGGTTACAGAAAGAAAGCAAAAGACTAGATTAACATCGGTCTTGAACATAGGAACTCTAATCAGAAAAAACTACAAAATAGAGAGAACAGTCCTAGAAAAATACACAAACAAAGACTGACTATCCGTCAGTCTACACAACTGAGGAGCTACACTAACAATAAAGACCACCCACAAATTGTGCAGGCACAGAAGGAAGACGAAGGACATCCAGCTTCAATCTATGCATCAAGTAAGGCTGCACTTCTATATTGAAATTCATCTGTCACAAATAGCTACAAAACGCAATGTCTATCCTGTCATACCATCTTCTCGTAGAAGACTCCAAACATAGACTGATCAGACTGGATCAATGATCAATTCAACCATCATATCTCTCCTTTGTACATAAAAATAAGATCATCCTCTGAATTTAGTAGTCGGAAGAAAAAACAAGGGTTGAATCAAGCCACCGAGCATCACTGATTAGTGTTTGGTGAAATCAACAAACTGATAGAAGCAAAATACCGGATAAACAATCCCAAAGAAAGTGAAGGGGAAGCTAGCAACCTTTCTTCAACTCCCTTGGTGACCTATCTACTATTGTCCTATAAAAGAACACCAGAAATGAGAATATGGAAAGACACCACCATCCTTAACCTGATGCCTTTATATGAAAAGGACATATCGCCGAACACCTAGAGGGTGCTCCATCTCACATCCGCAAGGATAAGCCTTGAATGATCAGGATTCCTCTTCCGTAGACTTCGGTGAGCAGTAGGAACCTGCCGCCAAAACCGGAGCGCACATGTCGTGGAAGGCAACATCAGGAGAGTGAGCCAATCCCCATGAAGCAGCAGGACTCATCGCCGACACAACACCTAGTGGAAACTAAGGCCACGCTTGTCGATACCATGCTCCCTCACACAGCCTAACCTACTTCCATGTCTCAGCAGCATATCATCGGGCACCTATGAGGTGTTCCAGCATCCTGCAGCACCACAAGTAGCAAGACCGTCAGGGAAAGAGCTCTGATGCTAGAAGTAGAAGATCCTTGCTGAAGAGTAGCGAACGCCACCAGAACAGAGAACCCATCAAGGACCACCTCATCTTGGACCTCAACCCACGCAAGTCATAGATGAATGATGTCGATGCAGATTAGGAGGAGCACCAAACCAGTCGAGGATGAAAGCTGAGCGAGTGACCCCTTTCCGCCACCAAAGTGTCATAGCAAGATCCAAATGATCCCAAGAAGTGTCAACATCTCGTAACCGGGATTCACTCTACACTGGACGAGCAGGAGCGAGTGAACATGAACCAACAGGAAGCTCGCTACCGGCATACATCTATTGGTGGTGAAGGTAGCATAGTTGGCAAACCTAGGTAAATAGACCGCCAAGAAATGCACCCAACCCCGCCTTCCCGCCGCAGTAGGTCCAAGTTGATGACGAGGGGCTATCGAAGCCCTGGATACCCAAGACCCATCTTGAGAAGAGGCAAATCAGGTGCCTGTGAAAGAATGGCGAGAATACCCTTCCTTAAGCTGCGTCGATGATTTGGCAGCACAAAGAGCCAGATCCATTGGAACGATCCTCTCCATCCGTCACGCTTGAATGGGATGGAGTCAATGAGGTTGATATGTCGAACCACATGGTAGATCTGGATTCCGCACGGCCAAGCTCATCTCCTGAACCACCCAACCGCCGAGATTCACCCCACCGCTAGCACCATGGAGCACTGCAACCCAAAACCCTTCTCCTAAGCTTCGCTGGTATCTTCAATCAAGGGGGATCGCATCATGGTAGTTGGGGCCAGGGGGAGGACGGCGCTGATGACACATCCTTCCCCCAGCAACAGCCGTCGGGGAAGACCTAGAGAGAATACGGAGTGGAAGACGACCCTATTTCTCAAGAAAAGGTTGAATTGTTTGCAAAACTAAATAATTTTTAGACTCAACCTATCCTATGTACTCATTTAGATTATGATGTTGTTGTTAAAGAAAGAGATGCTTTATCATCTGATCTAGATCAAGCAAAGTTAGATATCAAAAAGAAAATGGATGAGATTGCCAAGTTACAAAAAGAAGTTAGTAGCTTGAGAAATAATGGTACTCTTGATAAGATCCTAAAGAACTCTTCTGGTTATAGTGGAAGAAGAGGTTTTGGATATGTTCCAAAAGAAAACTCTTATCAACCCAAACCTAGGATAACTCAAACACCCAAGACCAAGATCATGTTTGTACCCAAGAGCATAACTCAAAATCCTAGAAAGAGAAATGAAATTGATTCTATTTGTTGTCACTATTGCATGCGTCTTGGACATTATTCCTTCTCATATCCTTAGAAGAAAAAGGATGTTGAGTTAGTATGGGTTCTAAGACCCCAAACTTAGCAAATTTAATATGATTAAGTTGAGATTTGACCTAACACTTCATTTGAATATCTTAATGTCTCATCTCATACAACTCTATGCAATATGTAGTTGGAAAATGTTTACTTGCACAAGATAATTCTCTCCAATTATGGCGTAGAAAATTAGGTCATGCTAGTTCACATGTTATAAAAAAGCTAGTTAAATATGATCTTGTTCGTGGTTTGCCTAAGCTATCTTTTCATCAATCTGAAAATTGTGAACCATGTACTTTGGGTAAACAAACTAAAACTTCTTTTAAACCCAAAAACATGCTTAGCACCAGTAGATCACTAGAGCTTATTCATATGGATTATTTGGACCTATGAGGACACAATCTATTGGTGGAAAAAGATATTGATTTGTTATTGTTGATGATTACAGTAGATATACATGGGTTCATTTCCTTGCAAATAAAGATGATACCATTCAAGTGTTCATACAATTTTGCTCAAAGATTGAAAATCAATTAAAAAATAAAATATGCACAATTAGAAGTGATCATGGTGGAGAATTTGAGAATCATATATTTGAAGAATTCTACACATCTCAAGGCTACACTCACAATTTTTCAGCTCCACGTACTCCACAACAAAATGGCATAGTAGAAAGAAAGAATAGGTCCTTACAAGAAATGGCTAGGACTATGATGCTTGAACATAATACATCTAAAACGTTTTGGGCTGAAGCAGTAAACACAACTTGCTATGTGCTAAATAGAGTATTCGTACACCCTTATTTGACGAAAACACCATATGAACTCATTTACAATAAGAAACCAAGGGTTGATTATTTTCATACTTTTGGATCAACTTGCTATATCTTAAACACAAAAGATGATAGAGAAAAGTTTGACTCTAAATCACAAAAACCCTTTTTCTTAGGATATTCAACTTCTAGAAAAGCATTTAGAGTTTACAATACCATCTCTAGAAAAGTTGAAGAATCCATTCACATTACTTTTCATGAAGGACTTAAACAAAGTGATGACATAGTTGATATTACTCATCAAATTGAAGATCTAACCATATAAACTAAATATGATCAAAATGCTAAAAATGATCAACAAATTGAGACACAACAACCCATCCCTAGACTCATTAAGGATCATCCTCAAGAACTAATCATTGGAAATCCTAAAGATAAAGTAAAACCCCGATCATCTTTTAGAGATGTTGCAAATATGGCATTTGTATCTATAATTGAACCTAAGAAAGTGACTGAAGCTCTAAAAGATGATTATTGGATAATGGAAATGCAATAAGAATTAAACCAATTCACTAAGAATGATATATGGGACTTAGTTCCTATACCTCAAGATAAAACCATTATTGGAACGAAATGGGTTTTTTGAAATAAGTTAAATGAAGCCGGGGAAGTAGTAAGAAATAAAGATAGGTTGGTAGCACAAGGGTATAATCAACAAGAAGGAATAGACTTTGATGAAATTTATGCACCGGTGGCAAGACTTGAAGCCATTAGAATGTTACTAGCTATAGCTGCCCACAAAAACATCAAACTATTCCAAATGGATGTGAAAAGTGCATTTCTAAATGGAATAATACAAGAGGAAGTATATGTTTCCCAACCACTTGGTTTTGAAATTCTTGATAAAGATGATCATGTTTACAAACTTAAGAAAGCACTTTATGGTTTAAAACAAGCACCTAGAAATTGGTATGAAATGCTAAAAAATTATCTCTTTGATAACAATTTTTCAATTAAAAATTCAGATTCTACTTTATTTTTCAAAATATATGAATCCGAAATTCTAGTTGTTCAAATTTATGTTGATGATATTATCTTTGGTGCATCAAATGAATCTTTATGTAAACAATTTAGTGATATTATGCAATAGGAATTTAAAATGAGTCTCATGGGAGAATTGACTTTCTTTCTTGGTTTTCAAATAAAGCAAACGCCCACTTGGATTTTTATAAGCCAAGAGAAGTATACAAATGAACTTTTAAAACATTTTAGAATGGAACATTGCAAACATGCTACCACACCAATGGCTACTTCTACTAAAATTGGCAAGGATGAAAATGGGGAACCCATTGATGATTTGTTATATAGGGCCATGATTTGTAGTTTGCTTTACTTAACCGCTTCTAGACCGGATATTATGTTTTCTGTTGGACTTTGTGCTAGATTTCAATAAAATACCCATGCAAACTCATTTTCAAGATGTCAAAAGGATTCTAAGATACTTAGTCGGCACCGCAAACTATGGTTTATGGTATCCTAAAAGACAATCTTTGGATTTGAAAGCTTATACCGATGTCGATTATGTTGGTTGTCGTCTTGACCAAAAAAGCACAAGCGGAAGTTGTTTCTTATTAGGAAGAGCCTTAGTATCATGGTTTAGCAAGAAACAAAACACGATTGCCCTTTCTACCACTGAAGCTGAATATATGGCAGCCATGTCTTGTTGTGCTCAAGTGCTTTATATGCAACAAGTTTTAAATGATTATGGTTTTATATTTTCATCTACGCCTATCTTTTGTGACAATACAAGCACTATAAACTTGACACATGATCCTATCTTACACAGTCATGCCAAACACATTGAAATCCGTCATCATTTTCTAAGGGATCGTATTTATAAAAAACATATATCCCTTCATCATGTTGATACGGAAGATCAAGATATTTTCACAAAACCACTTCCATTAGATCAATTTAATAACATAAGGAAGAAATTACTTATCACTCCCTTAGAAGATGTTTTCTTTAACATTTGTGCTTCTTAAAAATCATTTGGTTTCTCCGATCCTTACATTTTGGCTGTAAATGGACATCTTTTAGCATGTTTTAACTGTTATCTTTTTGAAAGAGGAGAACCAATTAAGGGGGAGTCTTAAAAAATGTTTTTAATGGTTATCTTTTTGAAATGACAAAGGGGGAGAAATAATATAAATCTTAAATACTCAATCAATGAGTTTCATACATACTCTCTTGGCTTCACATCAAATGTTTCTATATTCCTTAAAGAGTTGGATTTTATGTTCCACACCTCTTTGGGAATAATAAACACACATTCCATAAACAAGAGAAGGTATACACAAGGTAAATTTTAGGTATGAAACTCAACTCAATATTATTCAAGCTTATTTGAGTTATAATTAGAAGTGTTTGTATCTTCAAAAAGGGGGAGATTGTTGGATAAACGAACATCATCAAAATCCCATTGTTTTGAAAATGAAAAACATTTCATTCTTGTGGATCTAACGCGCTACTTGAGTATTTCAGGAACAAGGTGGATGACAAAGTTTTGGAAGATCTACATGCTTAAATTGCTTTATTTTCATGATTGTAATCAAATGTAAACTTGTACAAATATATAATGTACAAGTACTTAGATATCATGTAAATCAAGCATTTAGATCTTTCCTATCGACACACAACACTTAGATAGGTCATCCCTAAGTGAGCATTAAAATTGCACATTCATTTCTTACATTTAGCATATGAGTTAAAGTTTTGAAACATAGTTTGTCTCGGTCGACACACTTCTTGACCGAGATACTCTCGGTTGAACATTTTCTCGACCGAGAAACTCCCAAGTATAAAGCAAGAACATCTTTACATAACCTACTAAAAGCCATCACAGAGAAAGGCTCTGTCGAACTTAACTTCGACTGAGACTGTGTCTCGAGCAGGTTCTATAGTTGTTAGACTTAGTTCTATAGTCGTTAGACTTAGTGGGAAAAAGGTGGTTGGGAGTTGAGTTGAACGTTGCTCCAGACTTACCCTCGATCGACAAAGTAATCGACTGAGAGACACTTGGTCGACAAACTTCTCGACAAAGAAAGTTTCTGTCTGCACTTTTTATAATTAATTAACTAGCCATTCAATTAGTGGATACCTAATCGCTAGTTGAGAACTAAGAACCCCCTAGAAAGTGTCTAGAACGTCCCTAAGAACTAGTAGGCTATTCCTATAAATAGGACATGCCTTAGGACACCTAAACTCACTTGAGTACACATACTTGCATTTGAGAATCAATTCTCGTCAGCAATTGAGAAACTTCAACACTTGCTAATCATTTCCATTGCTGTAATTTCATGTCCTATAGGCTAGAATCTCATACCCACTATACTTCCACTTTCATACACATTGGATAGGAGATCAAAATGCTTGATATAGGATTCAAGCCTTGTGCTTAAGTGGTAATTATAATTTCCTTTTTCCTTTCTTATTCTTTCTTACTACATTGTACTCTCCTTGCTACTCCTAGGTTGGAGGCTGTGGAGTGGAGAGGGTGAAATCTTATCAGGTGGAGAAGGGGGACTTTGGACTACTTCTAGAAGGTTTCAACAGGAAGCTACTTCAAGGAGGAAGGCTACTTCAAGGGGGAGCTTGAAGTTACTTCAAGTGAAAGTTGCTTCAAAGTTGGTGAGACGACTTTGGGTAAAGGCTGTCCAAAGGGTTTAGGAAGGTATTTGTAATTTTGTGTAACATCCTTGAGAAGGTAATAAAATTCAAATACTTTCAAAATCCCAATTAGAAACAATTGGGTAGTGGACTGACACCCTTAGTTTTTGCTAAGGGTGGAACCACTCTAAACCCTTGTCTCCTTCTTCAACATCCTTGTGGTTGTTTGTTGGTTGAATTATTTAAAAATTATTATAAAACCCTATTCACCCCCTCTACTATTTTTTAGGATGTATTCTACTTCTAAGTTGATGGGAACCACACACATACCATTTCTATGATAGTTTGAATAACTATTTAATAAAATTATCCATGCGTTAGTGGTAGTATATATCACAAATTCCAATGCAATGATCATTTAAATATCTCCCCATCTATAAAGTTAAAGTATTCTTCTATAGAGAAGCATTTGGATTCTCTATCAATTGATCAACGAGTGTTTGAGCTTTTACTACATTCTTCAGGATGTGTATGACTAATATAATAGTACATCATATAGCCAAAGTCAGACTACCGTAGAGGTAATGTAGTGGGTAATGGTGTGCCTCCAGGATCACTACGTACAAAATTAGGTAATTCATAGTTTCCTAGTGCTATGATCTAGAGTGAGGTAATACTATTTGACAATAACATATCTACATTCAATTTATGTGAACTTCTTGGACATTAAGTATCTAAAATACTCATTAGAATTTTCTTGTTGAGTAAGGAATATTCCCATGGATTCATTGGCAATGAACAAATGCAAGATCAAGGGATGACCTTGTATTGGTGGATTAAGAACCAGTTGGTTAGATTTGACTGCTTTAATTTTTTGAATGCAATTTGAAACTGATCATTCCAGCTGTTGAAAAAAATTGCATGCATCATTTTGAAGATTGGTTTGACAATAGGTGCGAGCTTTTCTATGAACCGATTAATTTATGAGTCACCCCAACATTCATTAAACCTCTTTCTTCACACAATTAGAAAGTAAGTCAATGGTTTCTGAAGATTTTCCTAGATTGATCTCTATACCTCCTTAACTAATGATGTAGCCCAATACATTGTTGGAACTGTTGCAAAATACATATTTATGGTTTTATTTAAAGTTGGAAACATTACAGTCTTTGGAAGAACTTTTACAATTAGGCCATGTGATCTTCTACATGATTTTACTTGGTGATCTATCATGTACATAAAATGTTATTTCATTATGTGTGAGGTTTTGGAAGAGATCCTTCACGGCTCAATATAGGTGAGACTTGTGTTCTTGATTCTAAGTGGAATAACTTTATGATAGAAAATACCTTATTAATTGGTGAAGGTTTTCTTTCCATGACAAAGAATGCCATCTTGATCTAGTTGTCTCTTGGAAACCCATTTATGGAGCTAAGAAGTTCATGCCTAGATGTATTATCCATCGAAAGTCAAATGTTTCATAGTGGGAAATTGTCCTTTGGGATGGATTTCTTGAGTTCCCCTTTATTCAAAGAACATGCAAACATGGTATTATTCCTTATAAGTGGATACAACATTGTCGAACCTAGTAGGGTAAGACACAACACATATAACACTTGTGTGAAGTTGTTTTTGGACTTCTTCATGAATGTTCTCATATATTAGGTCCGTCTTCTGCATGGTGAATATACTTGACAAAGTTAGGAGTTGTTGTACTACAATTGACTTATCAAACCTTATAATTGAGACTTATCTCTAGATGAGGACTTCATTAAATTGATATAAAAGTTTGATTCAGACTAGTTTTACTAACACAATCAATGCAACACCAATTTTTATATGATGACTGAGTGAGCTCATGCCAAAGTCAATTGTTTTAGTCTCATCTACAATCTGATATTGCTTGAAAAATAGTGGTGAAAATGGGTAGGGTTGAGTGGTTACCACGATCATGTTGTGGTGCCACAACCATGGTGGGGGTTGCATGGCATGGTCGTGGGATATGGAATGGGTGAGGTAGGAAGTGGAGTGGAAATGGTAAGTATGTTTGGTGGCCACAGCCATGGCGGGGTTCCACGGTCGTGGTGGGTAGGGGGTACCATGGTTGTGTGGGGTACCATGACCGTGTTGGAGGAGGAGACCACGGGTGAGGCAGCTTGGAGGTCATTGTGTCTTCAGTTAGCCATGGGTGTGAGGATAACCGTTGGTGAGGTGGTCTTCATGGGCCAAGGCCGTGGTGGTGGCCACGACTATGGTCATTCATGTGTCAAATGGACCAATTCCCTAATGATTTTGGGGATCTTCGTGCATAAATTGCCACGGGTGAGGTGATGGCAACGGGCAAGTTGGAGTGTGCTGGCCACAGCCGTTCTGGGGGCCACAACCATGGGTCTTCAGTGACCACGACTGTGGTCATTCATATGCAAATGGAGCACATTCCCTGTTGATTTTGGAGCATAATTACCATGACTGTGGTGATGTACTAGGACCGTTTTGGGGCTTTTGGGTGCTGATCTTTACTTCATCTTCTTCATCTAGCCTCCTTTAGCTTTGAATTGCTCTTTTGCATCCAAGGAAAGCTTGGGGAAGAGGTAGGTACATTCTTGGGGTGTAAGACCCCATAGACTTTCTTCATCTCTCTCCCATGCATCAATGCATGCATAAGTGCCCTGAAATACACACAAAAAGAGACATAAGTGTATTTATCATAAAAGATCACATTGAGGGGAATAACTTGTAAACTTAACTGTTTAGATGTGATTATCATGCAAAAAGGCACATGATGAAGCCCTAAAATAGGGCTGCATCACCACCCTAAACTGAAAACATACTTGTCTGCAAGTATGCTCCAACTTAATCTCTCTCTTCAATTTCTTTCAATAAACAAGAATGACAAATGCATAGAAAAAGATGATTATTGATTAAATGGTCTTGCGAATGACTAAGTGCATGCGTTCCACCTCTCTCCTCTCCTCTATCATATACCAATCACAAAATGAGCACTAAGCATACAAACTTCAAATATAGAGCATATAATACACAAGCTTTCAATATGTCCTTCATGCAATTTTGGGTGAACCGTTTCATGTTGGCGTTAATCAATATGACTAGGAGTGTTGTTTCACTTTCATACATTCTATCTCATGCCTCAAACCACACCAAATGACCCACATGGCTTTAGAAATGGTAAAGTGAGCTAGATTTGATGTTTACTAGCTCAATGGGTATGAAAATGGAAGAAAGGTTTGCGAAAAAATTTTGGAGTGCTTTACACAATCATCTTTTCTTTATTTAGATGCTCTTAAACATGAGCAACTTTTTATTTTCTTTTTGCTTTTTATTTTATTTTCTTCTTTTCTTTTCTTTCTCCCTTGGTGTAGATAGGGCATATGGTTGATAGAGTGAAGTAGGGGGATGTAGATATGGCCACCCCAAATGTTTGGAGGTGGCCAAGGCTGAATATGTGCTTTAAGGCATCCTTTCATGAGGCAGAGAGGTATGAAGATGGTGAGAGAAGGGTCGGGTCAAAGAGGGGTCATTAGTATAGTTCTTTTTTTCTTTGGAAAATAACCACTACTAGAGATGGATCACATTTGATTAGACCAGACTAAAGGAAAGGATAGGAATCGAGTTCATTAAGATACAGAGATGCTAAAAAATCTAGGCAGCAATCCCAGCTCCTCTCGCGTTTAGGCTGCTTGAGGTGTCGTTTGGCAAGCTGGTCTGCCAATTTGTTTTGGTCCCTTTGAAGGTAGATGATCTCTGAGGTACTCTGATGAAGCATACACTGGATGGACAGGACTTGGAGTCAAAATTTGATGGGGGTCAGCCGCCTTCCTGTGATCGAATGGATAGAGTTACTAGAGTCACTAACCACCAATATGTTAGAGAGATTTCTGGTCTTGGCAAAACGATGGCCTTCAACTCCCCTTCCAAAGGATCCTTACCTGGATGTTTATGTGCTTGCCCCGCTATCCACTGCCCAGCTGCATCCCATAAGACCATACTGGTGGCTTTGAGATTCCTGGGATTATTTACCGCAATGTCGACCTGCATGATAGCTGAAGGGGTGTGCTGTGTTGAGTGGTTGGCAACAGGACTGGGTTGGCCGTTCTTGCATGTTGTCGGCTTGTTGAAGGAAGATTTGGCCGTGACTAGGCTTGCCCTAGAGTTTGACTCAATGATTGTGGGCACAACTCCATGACCCTCAAAGAGTGATCTGTTGTGGTTCCTCCATAACCACCAACATGTGATGGTAAAGAGGGTCGCCAAGCCTCCATCTGACGCATATGTAAAAGGTTATACTCCAGCCATGCCTTGGTAGATTCAGACAGAAAGAAATTAGAAGCGGCATTGGGAATCATTCCCAGCCACATCCGCTTGGATTCCAAGAAGTCTCTCAAAGCATGCAATACCAATTCCTCTCCCCGTTAGCATCTGGAGCACATCGGGTCCTCAATTTGTTTTCATTTGAACCTCAGGGTATTTGTGAGAAGCCTATTGTGAAAGATTAGCCAGAGCATTGTTTTCATCCTTTGTTGGATTTTGATTTTCCATAACATGGATAAAATTTTGGACTGGTCTCCATTGTGCAGATCTGTGATATGAGCATAGGCTAATCAGGATGTGAATTCTCCATCGGATGAATGTAGCCAAACTTTATCGTCATTGCCAAACTCTGGTCTAGGCATTGGCAAACTGAGGATTTCTCTTGTAGAGTCTTCTGTAAACCAAGCTTGCAGGAAGCCCTCATCCCATGACCCATCATCTAGGACCAAGTAGGATACCTGAAGGTCTTTGATGTCATCGGGGATCAATAGCCCAGTTTTAATAGAGGGTGTTAGACCTTCACCCACCCATGCGTCTGACCAGACTGATGTCTGGGACCCTGACACAGGAGTCGTGTGGGAGTTCTCCATGATGAAAGGGAGTGTTGATCTAATACTTCTCCATGTGTGAGAGCCGGATGCTTTGCCGTTGTGGGGTTTGGGATATTTGGCCTTCAAAAACTTCATCCAAGGGGCTTGTCTTCACCTAACAAAGTCTCAAGCTAACTTCGTGATGAGAGATAGATTAAACTCTTTTGCTTTCTTGATCACTAACCCGTCGTGGGTTAGAGGCTTTGTGACATGTTTCCATGTGACCAGGTTTTTTACTTTCATCATTGTGGAGCCTGACCATATGAAATTCCTTGTTAACTGGTCGATTCGATCAGTGACTGAGCTTGGCAAGTGAACCGTCTACATAGTGTAGTAGGCTTGTGAAAGGAGAACGGAGTTGTCCAGCATGACTCTTCCTGTAAGGGATAGGAATCTATTTTGCCAGTTAGTGATTTGTTGATGCATCTTGTCGATGAGTTATTGAAAATGAGATTTTCTCTTCCATTTGTGGAGAATCAGAACACCCAGGTGACACCCTAATTTGTTTGTTTCCTTGATTTTTAGACGACGACAGACTTGATCACTAACGGCTCGCAGGGTGTTATGTTAGAAGAAAACTGATGATTTCTCATGAGATAAGAATTGTCTAGATGCCTAACTGAATTACTCAAGACAACGATTAATGATGGAAGCATGCCGACAGGTTGCCTCCCCAAAGAGAACTATGTCATTGGCAAAGTTGACATGGGAGAAAGGCATCATCTGCCTAGTTAACCACACCGGCTTCCAAGAACCCTTGCCAATTTCTTCGTGGATAAGATGACTAAATCTCTTGAGGAAAAGCACAAAGAGGTAAGGCGAGAGAGGATCCCCTTGCTTGACGCCGCAAGAAGGCTTAAAGGAGCCAATCGACTCACCATTCCAGAGGATCGAGGTTCTACCTGACCGGATAAGGTTCATGATGATGTTGATGATGTTCTAGGGGATGGCAGTTATATTGAGGGTGTCCTCGATAATTGACCAACTAAGCTTATAAAAAGCTTTCATGAGGTCCAACCTAATCGCCATATAGTGTTTCCTAGCTTGCTTGGACTCCATTGAGTGCACGATTTCCTAAACAAGAAGTATGTTATTGCCTATCCTTTGTCCTAGGATGAAACTTGATTAGAAAGGTGATACCCAACTATCCATGTAAGGTTTGATTCTTGAAGCAATGATTTTCTATAAAAGCTTAGTACAAACATTGTTGAGGGAAATTGGCCTGAGTTGGGAGCATGTTTCTGGTGCGACCACCTTGGGGATGAGGATGAGATTGGAATCTGCATTGCCTTGGGCAAGAGAGGAACCCGAGAAAGAATCAATGATGAAATCACACACTTGGTTTTTAAGTAAGGCCCAATTTCTTTGTAGAAATAAAGCATCGATGTCGTCTGGGCCAGGTGCCTTCAAAGGTGCCATGGATTGAAGGTTCGTCCATATCTCATCAGGCATGGGCACCTGGTATAGCAGTTCTAGAGCAGAAGCATTAAGCGGTGGGAAGGAGCCCGTGAAGGTTTTGTTGGCCTGTTGACGTGCAGAGAAATCTGACTCTTGGTAGACAGATGAGAAGAAAGAAATAACAAGGGTTCACAGTTGGTCTTCATTGTCCACCCAACATCCATCAACATATTTTAACCTCGTGATTTTATTCATCCATCATCTAGACTTGACAATAGATTGAAAGTATTTGATATTGACATCTCCTTGTATAACCCATTCACAACGTGCCATCTGCTGCCAGTCGATCTCCTCCTGTCTCAAGATGTCATCGAGCTCAACTTGTAGGGAGATTGCCTCATTTGCCAGAAACCTACTGAAGTCTGAGGCTAACTGAAATTGATTCCATTTGATTTTATTGCTTATCTACTCCTTCCTGATGTGGCGTTTCCTTAGCTCGTGCTTGTCCCAAGTGGACGCCTTGACTAAGAAACCAAAACTGGCTTGATTGAGGGGGGCTTGGGGTGTCCCAATTAGTAGAGACGAATTTTTTTGAAGCCAATGTTCTCCTCCGATCTCACAAAGGCCTTACTGTGTGGTATACCTCTACATTTGTAAGTATTATCAGAGAGTAGAAGAGGTGCATGGTCAGAATTGTTTTGCTCCAGTATTTGGACTGGATTGGTGTGCGATTTCTCCAACCAAGGCTCGTTGCCTATGGCTCTATCAAGCCTTTGATGTAGCAGGCCGCGTATGAAAGTTGTGCATGCACCATTGAACCCAAGGTCAGAGACTGAACATTGGGTCATGGCGTCGATGAACTCCTTACTGCTTGCCTTGTCGAAGTAGGAGTTGTTGAACTTCTCAGATTGGTACATGATTGCATTGAAGTCACCAATTACCGCCTAAGGGAAAGTAATGGTGGAGGACATATCCTAGAGTTGATGCCATAAGAAACGCATTTTGTTCCTCGTGGTGCCTCTGTAGACGAAAGTGCAGAGGAACTAATGCTCAACCATACAATGGATGAATTGTTTGTGGTAAGCAATGACCTCAAGGTTGATGCCTGCCTTCCAAAGTACCCAAATACCACCAGCAAACCCTACTTCTTTGACTCAGTGTGAATGAGGGAATCTGATTCATTTGATGATAGCAGTTCCTTTAGATCCACTGCATCGAGTTTCATACAAACTGATGATCGGAACGCTATATCTTCTGATGAGTTCCTTTATTGAGTTCTGGGTATCATCGTCCCAGATACCTTGAACATTCCAACTTATGATGTTCATTTATCACTTTCGTCAAGGGTGGATGACCCCATAGCCTGCGCCTCCTTCTTGAGATCCTGGAGCAGAGATGTTTTTTCATGCTTCCTCATTGTGGCTCTCCCCAGGTCTCCCGTGTGTGTTATCTTGCAGTTTCTCAAATGGATGCCCGGTGGTCCTTTGGCCAGGCTTCTATATTTGGTATACTTAACAGATGGGATGTCGTTGGGCCTGACATTAAAGGATGTCGGCAGAAATGGGTGTTCCTGGGTGTCTCATCCGATTAGGACTTCGTCTCCAGAAGGTTTCACAATCGTATGATCAGGGTCTGTCTAGGCGGCATGTGTGGGGACTGTAGGAGGCGTTGTTTGCTTTGGCAGAGGTACTACCCCCTGGTTGTTGGGGAGTTTGTTGTGCTTACTTTGCTTCTTTCTTTGGCTCCAGTCGATACCAGCAACACGCTCGGACACCTTGTCCACCTTGAGGATCTCAGCAATGTCATCTCCATCTTCAGTGTCTTACAATCCCTAGAAATGATTGCCAGCTTGGAAGGTCTACTTTGGAGCCCCTCTTGCATTAGGTTTCTTCTGCTTGCTCGGGATATGTTGCACATGGATAGCCTCGGTGAACCCTCACAGTACTGAGGGTTGTCCGAGACAATGTTGCCCACTTCTACATTTGCTCTACGCATGGCGTTCACTTCCTCTATCCTCTTCGTACATTCCTTTTCAAGGTGGCCCGCCCTGCCACAATGAAGGTAGATAAACAAAATGTTCTCGTATTCAACTCTGTACTTGAGACCATCGATCCATATAAATGGGACCAGGGATGCATGCATGTCCAGTTCGACATCCAGATGCATGAAGTGACCTCTTCTCTGTTGGGTTGTGTTCATATCCACCTTAATCGTCTTCCCCAGACGATTGTCGATCTATTTGAGAAGGGTTTCTTGATAGAGATGAATTGACAGATTATGGATTATGACCCAAGCCACCAATCTTGGCGGCGTGGCCCCATCTGGTGAGAAGCAAGGGGTCCATCGTTGGACTGTCAGATATGAACCAAAGATGGGCCAAGGTCCTCCTGCTAGGCCAATCATGTAATAGTCTATGAGGTGGACGAGGAAGAAATTGTTAGCCACATCGATGAGGTCAAAACCTCCTACCAGCTTCCAAAGCTCGGTGATGCGATCTCATAGCGTGAGGTACCCAATTTCTCTAGAAAGGAGTTTGATGATGACCATGTATTTCCATGGCCGAAGCAGCTCCTCCATGGCCTCGTTCTGGACTCAGAACATAGGATATCCTTGCTCGGATGACACCTCGATGTCTGTTGGTTGTAGATTAACTCTGGTCATCTCAATGTCAATCATTATGAAGTTGTGGGGGTTGTTGGAAGAGACTTTCCCCAGGGAATCCCAGTAGGACTTGCCAGATGTACTATGTTGCACGATCCTGTCATGTCTGGAGGAGTGAAGCGGTGGAAAGGAGGGCATGTGCTCTATGGTGTTGACCTCCATTGAGGCCTGAGATTGCACTAGGGCCTGACCATTTGAGCATCGACTTGCATAGGTGAACCTCAGGCTAGAGGTACCGATGGGGATGGAGTTCGCCGGACACCCAAGTTCTCCTTCGCTTTCTTCTTTGGGATCGCCCCCTTTAGCCACTATCGAAGCCCTAGCCGCCATACCCGATCAATTTGTCATTAGTGTAGTTCTCAACATAAGATTTCTTGCATGAAAACTAACCCAACACTTCATCAAATGATATCACACCACATGATTGAATGACATGAGATTCACATTTATATCAAGTGATTCCATAGGCTCTAAGCATTCAGAGCTTGCTCAATTCACAATTCAACCAAAATATTCACTTGAGAGAAGTGATGCACATGTAAAAACTCAACAATCAAGACCATATAGCAATAAACTCTAAGAAAATGACATGTATCTGTCTAAGATAAAAAAATTCAGCTCAATAATTGGAGACTAAGTTAAAACATGCTTTTAGCCAAGAATATCTACATTTGGGCAAAATTGACCAAAATGATGCCAATTTGTGATCAATCACATCTAAACCAACATTTAGGAAATTTAAAGCATAAAATAGAAAATCCTACTTGAAACACACAAAAATTACCAAAAACTACATGAGAATGCAATGCATGACATGGAAGAGCAAAAAGAGCAAAATTTTTGACAAAATACACAAACATGAATAAAATTAAACTACATGTATGCATGAATTCTAACAAGAAGAAATCTACATGAACAAGAGTGAAAACAAGCAATTCCCAAAATTAGGTAAGACAGGTGCAAACAAAATAAGAGATTTAGATAGGGTGGTGCATATCACCCTACCACCCCAAAATTTTGAATCATGTTGTCCTCACCATGAAACTCAAGTTTAGGGATAGTAGGGTGAAGATCACAGCTGGTGTTGTGAATCAAAGGGTAGTTTTCCCTACAGTGGCTGATTAGGATGGTCTGGTTGGTTCTACTAAGGAGGTGGAGGTCCTGGACGGGATGGAGGGAACTAGTAGTAATGGCCACAATATGCACCATGAGGAGGAGTGTAGGTATCCTGGTATCCCAAAATACCACCCCAAAACTCTTCAATCCATTCAAGGTTTCTCTGTGCCTACACATGGTGGTAGTGGTACAAGTGGTTGACCTATTAATACATTTGTTGTTGGTCCTTCCACATGTACTGTTGTATGAGGTTCATGTCTGGTTGTGTCTTTTGGATGTATTCAACCTGTGCATGGATGGATGACATATCATCTGCATTCATTGAAGTCTCCTACAGCTGGGATGTTGCCTCATCATTAGGGGATTTCTTCTTTGTTCTCCTCACTCTTCTTCTTACTAATGTGCATTTGATTCTGTTATTTCTTCTTCTTGTGAAGCAATGGGGTTGAAGTTTTCTCGGGGGTTGACTTTCTCCCATCTCCAAACCTCTTTGTGGAATAAGTCGACTGGCCCCACATGAGAGAGGAGTAGGCTAGCATGATAAGGTAGCTCAAAAGTTGTTGATTCCATGGATTTCACATTGTAAATCAGATTTTTGTTTTTTAGTGTAATCATCTGAGAGAGAACAAGATACTTCAGATCCACAAAGTGAGCTCAATCTACCTCTTTAAGACCAGTAACATCAAAACCTAGGGCAATGTCTATTGAGGTCACAATCCCTCCCATGACAAATGGAGATTTTCTTTTGAAGGGTATTGTCCTCACGTGATCAATCAAAAGTGACCCTAGGTCAATGTATAGCCTCTTATGTACTCCATGTAAAAATAAGAGGTCTTTCTATGAAATGTTGCCTTGATTATCATACCTCCCCACAATTGTGTTGGCAAGGACCTTCTATACATATCTAAACAAGGGGTGTTGATCAACATTGTCTTTGATTTCCCGACTGTGTACTCTAGTGTCCCTGTGAAATTGTACCTGAATTTGCTGTAATCCAAGTCAACCTCTCTCTCAATCAAGCCATCACTCATCTTGTTAGCTTCTTTGGGATCCTTTGCAAAGATGCAGTTTAGTTCAGAAGTAGTCAATGTGTGTATTTTGTTGAACATTGTGAACTTGATTACTTCCTCCCCTTTGACCTTGATCTTCTCTATGTGGTGAAAAATTGTTGAGTCAACTCCATGTATGTGGATTGTGCTGTGAAGATCACCTTCCACAAACTAACTTTCTTCAGCTTCCTTTCCACCTTTGTTTTGATCCCAAGATCTTCAATTACCATTTCACACCCATATTTAGTGGAGATCACTCTCCTAGACATGCACTCCGGGTAGATGGGTGTGATCTACATCTTTCTCTATCCTCTGCCATAAGTCATTACCTCAGGAGCTTTGCCAAACCCCTTCAACCTATCCACCTCCAAGTATGCCAAAGTGTCCTCTGCCTCAGAATCCATTTCCTCCTCAACAATATCATCATCCTCTTCTTCAACCTGGTAGGATCTTAACCCCAAGTTTGTGTCAAGATTCAGTAGTACCCGTTGCTCGATGTATTGTCATGGTTGATCCTCCTCCTCTATAATCAATTGCCACCTTGCTTGTGGCTACTGCTGTAGTCTCTCCCCCAATGAGGTGGTAGAGTGGTGTGCTGGCGTGGTCCTTGGAGGCAGCCTTAATGAAGATGGGGGTGTAGGACCCTTGCCCCACTTTTGGCGGGTTGTCACCTCTGAGTCATCCTCATCAATCATATCATCGATGTTATCCTTGGATGCTTTCTCCTCCTCCTCTTCCCTATAAGTCGCATTTGTGATGTGGTGGTTGTCAGATGACCGGGTGTGGGACACACTCACAGACATCGAGCGGGGGAGTGATTGGGTAATGGAATTTGGTGGTGAGGGGGTGAAGGAAGGCATGGAGACTTAGGAAGAGGCTCTCTTGGTGTGCACCTTGCCTCCAGTGATCACCTCAAGGATCATTGTTTTGGGGTAAGGTGGTGGTGGTATGGCTGTGAATTTTGGATTTTTTTGGAGAAGGTGAAATGGAGGTTGATTTATGAGTGGAAATGGCTAAGATGATTGATTGGATGACAGAGGATGGATTGGTTGGAGGTTTTGGGAGATAATGGGTGGATTTTGGTGAGTTTTTGTGTGAGGAGGATGTAGGTGAGGTGGAGAATGAAAATGGATATTGAGGCTCGATCAGTGGAGGTTTTCAGGTGGAAACGATAGAGGGAGAGGTGGTGGTGGTGTAGAAAGTGATTGAAGGTCGATTTATTGGAAGATTTGGGATGGAGAAGCAAGATTGGGAGTGTTGGGGGTGGAGCACATCACCATGGCTATTCAGGAGTCGAGTAAATGAGTTTTCTAGTGATGGGGGTCGTGGTGTTTTGTGGGGTTTAAGTGAAAAATGGTGTGGGGTCGAGTCCCACCACGGTCATGATGGGTCACCACGGTTGTGGTGGGGGTTTGGTAGCACAGACGTGGTAGGTGCCACAGTCATGGTGGGGGTGGATATGGCTATAGATCTTTCCTCACCATGGTCATTGTGGGTGGCACAACAGTGGTGTTCTCCTCTCACATCGACGTGGTGGGTCACCACAGTCGTTCCCATTCACATACAAAATATCCTTCATCCATGTAACACCTTTGAATTTTTGTACTTAATTCACCATGGGCGTGGTGGTCACCACGGTCATCTTTTCTTCATGGCACCATGACCGTGGAGGTGGCCACAGGCGTGTTGTTCACCAAGTGCCATAGTCATTTTGATCTCCAAGATCATGGCCATTCCTTCACAAATTTGGTGATGTTGTTATAACGTTCTTGACATTTTGCACTTAAATCACCATGGACATTTTGAGGCGCCATGGCCGTGGTGGTTCTTCATGCAGTGCTTTGTCAACTAAAATTCAAAATTTTTGATATCTTTGCAAAAAAAATTATCCTTGGCCACATTTCAACTTCAATAACCATGTCTTTCCCTCCCTATCTGTCTCTTCCATCTATTACCTACATCTGATCAAAACTCAAACAAAAAATATCAAGCACAAGTGTGCGTGTGTGTATTTCGTGGAAAAGAAAACAAAAGTATCAAAAAGTGAAGGTTGTGTTAAAAAGTTCCCAAACCTAGGTGGCTTGCTTCCCACTAGCGCTAAATTTTATGCCTTCAGCCAAGCTTATTGACTCTTGACTTCATTCATTCTAATGGGATTCCTAAAGCATCTTTGAAGTAAATGTCTCTCTCATGTGCATTCAAGCACATCTCATCATCAACATGATGTTCATCCACTAGTATCATGATATCAAAACTTCGATTATCTTTGTCCATACCTACTTCCACAACTGATTTCAACATTTGACCATTCACGGTGAGTTCTTTAGCTCCTTTTTTCTCACAAATCAACACAGACCTAGATGGATACACCTTTTTATTAGATAAGGCCCATCTCATCTAGACCAGATTTTTCTGGGAAAGAACTTCATCCTTGAGTTATATAGACATACCCATTTTTCGGGCTCAAAGTCTTTCTTCTTGTTCATCCTATCATGTAGAAACTTTGTTCTCTCTTTGTAAGCACTTGGTAATTTCATAAGATTCATGTCGCATCTCCTCTAATTCATTCAACTAAAACTTCCTCTTCATCCCGACATTCTAATCATCAAAGTCCATGGCCTTCAAAGCCCACAATGCCTTATGTTGCATCTCAACTATTAGATGGTAGCTTTTGCCATAAACAAGCTTGAATGGTGTGGTGCCAATCAGGGCTTTGTACACAGTCCTATAAGCCCATAAAGCCTCATTGAGACATAATGACCAATCCTTGTGGTCGGATCTCACCGTCTTTTCTAGAATGAGCTTTATCTCCTGATTGGTTAACTTAACTTGACCACTTGTTTGGGGGTGGAAAGGAGTAGCCACACGATTATTTACTCTGTGCTTCTTAAACAAGTCTTCAAAAGTACAATGGATGAAGTGACTTCCCCCATCACTAATCATTTCTCTTGGAATATCCAACCGGTTAAAGATATTTGATTTCACGAAGTCACACACCACTTTGTGATCATTTGTTCTAGTTGCTACAGCCTCAATACACTTTGACATGCAATCCACGATACCCAAAATATAGACATATCTAAAAGAGGGAGGAAAAGGACCCTAAAGTCAATCCCCCAAACATCAAATACCTCTACCACAAGAATGGGTGATAAAGGCATCATGTCCCTCTTTGAGATGGTTCCCACCTTTTGCCACTTCAAGAAGCACTTGCAAAACTCATGAGAGTCTTTAAAAAAGGAGGGCCAATAGAATCCACTTTGGAGAACTTTGGCAGCCGTGTGTTTTCCACCAAAATGACCTCCACAAACTCTGGAATGACACATAGATAGAATATCTTGCTGCTCCATCTCTGGAACACATCTCTGAATAAGTTGGTTGGAGTAATATTTGAAAAGATGAGGATCATCCCAAACATAATTTTTGACCATAGCAAACAACCTTTTCTTTCTTCCCTTATCCATGTTCTTGGTATCCTTCCACTAGCTAAGAAGTTAGCTATGTGTTTATACCATGAACTTTGAGTATATGAGAGTAGGAAGAGTTGCTCATGTGGTATTGTTTCTTTGATTCTACTTGCATCAAGAAATGATGCTTCAATTCAGGAGAGATGGTCAACAACAGAATTTTCTAGTCCCTTCTTATCCACAATCTCAATATAAAACTCTTAAAGTACCAAAATCCAATGGATCAACCTTGGCTTTGAGTATTTCTTCTCCATGAGATACTTCAATGTGGCATGGGCCGTGTATATCACCACCTTATTTTACAAAAGATATGATCAAAACTTGTCAAGAGAAAAGATAACAACAAGAAACTCTTTTTCTGTAGCCCTATAGTTCCTTTGTGCTTTGTCTAGAGTCTTGCTAGCATAATAGATGGTGTGCAAAATCCGACCAACTCTTTGGCCCAGAATAGCCCCCAGTGCCATGTCAGGTGCATCAGACGTGATCTCAAATGGCACAAAGAAGTCTGACGGCTTCATTATAGGAGCAAAAATGAGATTTTCCTTCAAGTGGTTGAAGGCTTCAACACACTTGTCATCAAAGTGAAATTCAACATCTTTCTCCAACAAATGACAGAGAGGTTTTGAGATCTTGCTAAAATCATTGATGAAGCGATGATAGAAATATGCATGTCCCAAGAAAGACCTGACATGTCTTACAGTAGAAGGAATGGTAAGAGTAGAAATGAGGCCCACCTTGGCCCTATAAACCTCAATACCGTCTTTTGAAACCCGGTGGCCTAGTACGATGCCTTCGTGCATCATGAAATGGCTCTTTTCCCAATATAGCATAAGTCAAACCTTGACACATCTCTCAAGAATGACAGACAAGTGGAGAAAACACTCATCAAATGTTTTACCAAAAATTGAGAAATCATCCATGAACACTTCAAGTGACGAATCAAGCATGTTGGCAAAGATCAAGGTCACACATCTCTAAAAAGTGGAATGGAAATTACACAACCCAAATGGCATTCTTTGGTAGGCAAAAGTACCACTAGGGCAAGTGAATGTTGTCTTTTCTTGGTTCGTAGGATGCACAACAATATGGAAGTACTCAGAGTATCCATCAAGAAAGCAATACAAACTTTGCCATGCCAACCTCTCTAGAATTTAATCAAGAAATGGAAGAGGGTAGTGGTCCTTCTTAGTCTTCTCAATGAGCTTTTGACAGTCTACACACATTCTCCATTTGGATTGTTCTCTAATTGGAATCATCTCACCATCATTCTTCTCTCCCACTATGATCCCACCCTTCTTTGATACAACTGGGATGGGACTCACCCATGTGCTATCAGAAATTGGATAAATAATTCCAACATCTAACAATTTCACGACCTCTTGGGTCACAACTTCCTTCAAATCTTTGGTTCAACTGCCTTTGCATTTGGTGGGTTGGCCTTGCATCATCCTCCAAATAGATCCTATGCACACAAATGGAGAGGTCGATACCCCTCAAAACAGCAATGGACCATCCAATTACCCAAATGGACTTTCATCAATGTCTCTTCTTGTTCCAGAGAGAGAATAGAAGAAATGATCATCGGGAGGGTGTCATTGGATCCTAGAAATGCTACTTCAATCCTTTGGGGAGTGACTTGAGTTCAAGAGTTGGAGGTTCTTTGAGAGAGTTCTTAAATGGCTCAGAAATTGATGGGGGGTCCTTACTTGCATCCACCAAGACTAGATCATTCACTTCATCCTCTTCATCATCATCATCTGGGAACTCAACAATGGGCTCTAAACCTCTACCTTGAGTGGCAGTATGAATCCACACACGTAGGTACTCCTCCAAAATCTCATCAAGGCATTCAACAAGATAACAATCTTCTTATGTGGCGCCTATCACCTCAGCAGTAGCTGAAGATTTGAAGATGTTCAACTGGATCTTCATGTGCATGAATGTCACATATATGGTACCAGTTCTCACGTGGGTCACTGTGTCAGCTTTAGCTAAGAAGGGCCTCCCCATTATGATAAGATCTCTTCTTGTGTCTTTTTCCATATCTAGCACAATGAAGTCAGTGGGGAAGAATGTAGAAGTGTCATCTACAAGTCTAACTAGCACATCATCAACACACCCTCTAGGCATCTTCAACAATTGGTCAGCCAACTGCAAAGTGCAATGAGCTAGACCTAATTGTCCCATTTGGAGCTTGGAAAACACATCATATGGCAGCAAGTCACGCTAGAACCCAAGTCTAGAAGGGATTGGTCTATGTGGTGTGCCCCAATGTAACATGAAATTATGGGAGCACCAGGGTCTTTCATCTTTCTCAGCATGGTGTGCTGTAGAATTGAGCTCACTTACTTGGTGAGATTAACTTTCTTTGGAATTCTCCCCATTGTTTTCCTTTTAAAAGTGCACAAATCATTAAGAAATTTGGCATAGGAAGGAATTTGCTTGTCTACATCAAGCAAAGGAATGTTTATCTTCACTTGTTTGAAAGTTTCCATGATATCTTCAGTATGTTTCTTCTTTCTTCTCTCAAGAGAGGCCTCCTTAAGAGGATCAGGAAACAAGGGGATTTGGGATCCCAAATGGCCCGGATCAACAATATCACCAATTGGAATCACGGAAATCATGGTATCATTACTGAGTGTCATAGTATCAACATTAGTTCCTATCACAATATCATCAAGATGGATCTCAATATCAACCTGTCTGATCACGGTATCACCTCTATCCTCACCGGTTACACTATCAACAATAGTATCACATGGCTGCTCCAAAGTCTAACCACTTCTCAAAACTATCACTGCCTTCACATGCTCATGGGTAGAGGAGGAGTAAACTTGTAGGTTTTCATGTGATTGTTGAGGTGGTGGTGGTCTTTGGTGGGTTGAGTTGGGATTTTGAAGGATGAACTGTGGCTGTGGTTGTTGTTGTGGTTGTGGTTGCTGTGGATGGGGGTGATGTTGCAGAGGGGGTTGTTGGTATGAGTGAGGTGGAGGTGGAGCATATTAGTTGAGAGGAGCTTGAGGATTTGGTGTAGCATAGGGGTTTGGTGATGCTTGATATGAAGGTGGAGCATATGAACCTTGAGCATTTGCCATGAAAGTGCCATCATTGTTTAGATTTGGCATGGGTTGGGATGGAAGTCTTCCTTCCTCCCTCCTAGGAAATGAAAGTGATATTTAGTCCAATCTTTTCTCAAGATAGTTAATGGACTACCCATGAAGGGACACATCTTTCTTTACCTAGTTCACACTTCTCAGTCTTCCAAGCACTTCATATTCAAATTTTGAGCTATACCTTGGCCTTGGCTGCCCTTGTCCTTGACCATCTTCATTTTTTTGTTTCCATGAGAAGTTAGGAAGGTACCTCCACTTGAGAGTGTAAGTGTTGGACATAGGACCTTGGTTGTTTTGGTTGCCAAAAGAGTACAATGCATGAAATTCCTCTTCTTCAGCTTCAAATTCCATGGTGGATTGACTAGAAGAACCACCAACTTGGCTCTTCATCATGTCGGGGTTTGCAACAGTCTGGGCTGGAGCTACAGGAAGAGGTGGAGGGTTGTAGTTCCAGCCACACTATTCCCCGATAGTAGAAACCTGATGGTGAGAATTTTCAGCGAGGTGTTCAAACAATGGCCATGACTCTTCAGGTGGTTTTTCCGTGAATGTGCCTCCACATGATGAGTCAACATTAATCTGGCTTAAATCTTCAAGCCCGGTGTAGAAAGCTTGGACTAAGTGTCACATGGGTACCTTGTGATGAGGGTAGTCATGTAGGAGCTTTTGGAACCTTTCCCATGCCTCGTGGAAAGGTTCATTTTCCTTTTGGGAGAAGGCGGTGATACACCTTCGCATTTGGGTCAGCTTGGCAATTGGAAAGAACTTTTTGAGAAACTTGTTTTTGACCACATTCCAAGTCACCAACTCCGCCTTTGAAATGTACCATTCTTTGACCTTTTCCTTTATAGGAAAAGGTAAGATATTCCTCTGGATGGAGTCATCGGTGGCAGTAGGGGTACGTAAGGTGGAACAAGTCTCAAGTAAGGCATCGATATGATGGTAGGGATTTTCATTCTCCATCCCATAGTAGGCAGGGAGGATTCCAAGAAGTGGGGTGGAATGGAGAATTGTTGACCCGACATTTGGTCAATAAGGGTGGCAATGGGGGAATTGTAGTTCCCCAGGGTGAAATACTCAAGGAGGGGGTGGTTGGGTTGTGGTTGAGCATTTCCATGAGGTTTGTTTTCTGCCATGTCAGTTGCTTGGTGTTGCTTGCGGTGGCTTTGGCATATCCTCCTACCTATCTTGGGGTCATACAACACCAAGTCAATACAAGTAGAATGTGTATGACGCATGCACATATGTCACCTGCACAATACACAAACAAGCAACAAGAAACCAAGTTAGAATGACAATCTGCAAAAGTGAACAAAGAATAAAGAATAGCAATGATGAGGGTAGTAGGAAAGGTTAAGCCACACTAACTAGCTAGAATGAGCATCTCTATCCCCGACAACGGCGCCCCGAACTTGGTGTTGTTTTGCATGCACATATGGTCTTTCAATATTTATAGGTTTCCCAAAACTAAGTTCACTCACAATGCTAAAATATGCTCCTGCAAGCGCACAGGGTGATGTTATAGCATAGATGAGCGGAAAGCAAAGGGGGGTCAAACCATAGGGATAGAGGGGGCACTAGAGCTTAGTTGATGTTGTCTACATTCCTAAGGTGGAGAATAGGGTTGAAGGGTTTAAATGGGGTTTTGGTTTGATTACACTAAGCAAGCAGGAAATTAAAGACAATATGAACACTAGATTACCAAAAACTAGGTTGTCCTAGGCAAGTTAGGTCTAAGCAACTAGATTAAGCAATCAACTAAACAAGAGCAAGATTATCTACACTACTCTATCAAGGAAATTAGCAACTAAAAATTAAGCTAAACACCACAGCAAGCAAGAATCTAGGTTAACCCTAACTAGAAACACTAAGTAATTAACTAAAGGAAATGAAGGCAAATAAGCTAAATTAGCATTAACAAGCAAGAAGATTAAGGTGGGTTTTGAGCAATGGATTGGATAGGTGGGTCATTTGGGAATGTGATTTGATAATAGTTGCGAGGTGTCAACATGGCATGCAAATGTCATAATTCAATCTAGATTACCAAACCAAACAACAAGGCAACTGCTATTAGAATGTACCCTATACTACTAATTGGAGAACTAGGGTTAGGTGTAATTCTAGTAGGACTTGTCAAGTCTAGGTTTCTAGGGTAAGTGGTATTAGGGAAATTGAGAGCCAAAGGTAGGGATGGGAGTAGAGATGAGGGTTTTTTCACCTCATGTTACTTTCCATCTAGCCTTTAGGAAGCTCTAGGCAATTGCACTAATCACACTTACACTAGCTACTTAGATCTCACACTCACTTGTAAAAGAAGGGAGATGTATGTGGGAACAAATGGGGCTAGCTAGGGATCCACTAATTGGACCTAGGAGCCATTCCTAAGATTGCTACATACATTCCAATTCTTCCTAGAAGCTAAGTGTCATCAAGCATCACAAAGTAAGCAATTTATGTTTAAGAGCAAAAACCACATGCAAGATAATGGAAAATGAGTAGAAGAAAAAGCAATCATCATAGAATGAAATTATGTTCATTACCAATTATTCTCTCCCAACATGGTATCAAAGTCACATTTTAACCGACCACTAGGGGCTTAGCTAGAAATAATCAAAGAAAAGGCAAAAGAAATGAGAAGAAGGGGATAGGACTTCATGAAGCTCGAAGTAGATCCTCCTTCTTCACCTCTTATCTATTGTAGGGCGACCTCCTTCCTCCAAGGTGGATGATGGACATGGAAATGAAGGGGGTTATGGTAGAAAACTAGGTTTCTATGGTGGAAATGAGGTGGAAATGGTCGATGGAGATCATAAATGCAAGTGGAATGCAATGAATGCTCAAGACAGGGTGAGGAGGAGTAATGGCAGCTAGGGGAGTCTAACCTTCATAGTGCAGACACCACCTATCTATATATAGGTGGTGGGGAAGCACTAGGGAAAGTAGGGGCAAAGTAGGAAAAATAGTGGTGAAAATGTGTAGGGTTAGGTGGTTACCACAGCCGTGTTGAGATGCCACAACTGTGGTGGGGGTTACATAGCACAGTTTTGGGCTATGGAATGGCTGAGATGGGAAGTGGAGTGGAAATGGTAAGTATGGATGGTGGCCACAACTGTGGCAGGGTGCCACAGTCATGGTGGGTAGGGGTACCGTGATCGTGTGGGGTACCATGATCGTGTTGGAGGAGGAGGCCCCAGATGAGGAAACTTGGAGGTCGTTGTGTCTTCTGTTCACCACAGGCACGGGGAGCACCACAGGTGAGGTGGTCTTCAAGGGCCACGGCCGTGGTGGTGGCCACGACTGTGGTCATTCATGTATAAAATGGACCAATTCCCTGTTGATTTTGGGGATCTTCGTGCATAAATCACCACGAGCGAGGTGATGTCCACGGGCGAGTTGGAGTGTGCTGGCCACAACCATTCTGGGGGCCATAGCCGTGGGGTTGGCGTGGCTTTTACTGCACTAACAAAATCACTTGGGGCTGAATCCCTAAGTTATTACCAAAACCTTGTGCAATAGTACCACCCAAAAGCATACAGGTCTTATCTTAGTATAGTTAAGGATCGAATCCCAAGGGACAAAGTTTTTAAAAATCTTACTAGTAAAATATGGATCAACTAAGACTAATATTTAGAACAAGAGTTTATTTGGGTTTAGTTAAACTAATAGCAAGGAAAGTAAAAAGTGTGGGATTAAAATTGAGTTTAGATTAATGATGAGAATCACTGGGATGGAATCAGGTTTCACCACCACTACACATGCAAACACATCCAAAACACATCCATACAAGTTACAACTATCCAAATGGAGTAAGCAAAACATCCATCAGGAAATTGAGTTTGTGTAAGCATCTCCATGGACACGATGTCTCATTACCCACGGGTCACACACTTACTACTCCAGAGGTATCCATTCAGAAGTTCTCGTCCCAACATCAACCATGATAATCGATATTCAAATCCTAGGTATTGAAGTTCTCACAACAAAGGAATACAATAGATCATGCAAGGTAGGTGATCAATCCACGAAGCATGTGTTAAGCGATTAACAGCAAAATGGAAAGTTATATACAAGCCATGAAATATTATAAGATGAACATGTAAGCATGGGAAGAAGAGCTATTCCTCGCACCCCAGTGAAATAGACTACTCACTCCTCATGATAGAAACAAAAAGAACAAGGGAGAGGGAAGATTCTTCCATGCTCATGGTGAAGAAGATGGTCGCGGATCAGTGGAGAAATGGTCTTCTATACGATGGTGGGGTAAATCTGCACAAGGAGGGGAAGAACACCAAGACAGATGAGGATGATCTTCTCTCTCCTTCTTCCTTCTCTTCTCATGATCTTTCTTACAGGAGATGGAGTGGTAGATGGTTGAGGGATGAAGGTACTTTAGATCTAAAATCCCACCACTTTCGTAGCTAGGAGATAGATCTTGATGGAGCGGAGATGGCAGAGTAGCAAAGACACCACAAAGGTAGTTTTTGGTGGAGGAGATCGTCTTCCTTGGCTGGGCACAAAGCGGAAGCCTAGCAGCATGGATGGAGTAGAAGCGATTCCTCAAATAAAGGAGGGGGTTTTCTATTTATAGGAGAGGACTGACTTAGCTACCACGGTCATGGCCTTTGGTAGCGGTCGAGGTACTCTTCGGCACGACCATGTTGGTTGTGTGCTTGACTGTGCTGAGGTGTCGCGGTCACGGTCATGTTACGAGGTCGAGGTGTCTATCGCGGTCGAGCTAGGGTGTTCTGGTCACAGTCGTGTTATGAGGTCAAGGCGTCTATCACACTAGAGCTGGGGTGTCGTGGTCGCGGTGGGGTATCAGTATCGGTACCTTGGCCTCAGCCCGAATGTGCCAAGGTGGGCCTGGTCATGTCGAGTGTCGGTTGACACTACATCTTATCTGCGATCATGACATTGTCTTCTTGACCACTGTCGAGGCATCATGGAACAAACCCACTCCCACGGGGGGGAGGGGGCGGAGATTTTGCTATGGGTCATTGAGCCTACATCATTGTATCCTATGACTGATGAGGATGCTTTTTGATGAAGGAATTGGCCATAAAAAAAGGATCCAAATTATCGAAAGTTTCTTGGGCCCGGTAGTCATTCAGCAGGACCGTCGTCTCCTACACTGGTGCACATAGTGCAATGCTTAATACTACAACGGAGACGAATGGATTTGATCAACACTCTAAATAATCACCTGAAACTGAGGAAAATTATATATGAGCAAATTCAGGGGGTATATGAGAACTTTCAGTGCAAAATTGGGCCAAGAATGGCAACTAAAATGAAGATGAATATGCATTCATAAGGGGTCTTCAGTGACCAAGGTCATGTTCATTCATGTGTAAATTGAGCACATTCCCTATTGATTTTGGAGCATAATTGCTACAGTCGTGGTGATGTACCATGGCCATTTTTGGGCTTTTTGGTGCTGATATTTACTTCATCTTCTTCATCTCGTCTCCTTTAGCTTTGAATTGCTCTTGTGCATCCTATGAAATCTCAGGGAAGAGATAGGTCCATTCTTAGGGTGTAGACCCCATAGACATTCTTCATCTCTCTCCCATGCATCAATGCATGAACAAGTGCCCTAAAATACACACAAAAGGAGACATACGTGCATTTATCAAAACAGATCACATTGAGGGGAATAACTTGTATCTAAATTGTTTAGATGTGATTATCATGCAAAAAGGCACACGATGAAGCCCTAAAATAGGGATGCATCATATATACATACATATATATATGTGTGTGCATGTGTGTGTTTGTGTGCAATTATGCCTTAACAGTGAGATAATAGATAAGGACAGACACCATAGAAATAAAGAAAATAATTATAATATATGGATGTTACAAAATAATTTGTACAGTGAAAAGTTAGTAGAATGATGATTAAGAATTAGAAATCGCCGTTATTATATGATTTGATGGTGATAATTTTTTGACATACCAATTTACTTCTTTGACATATATAGTATAAACTACTTATCCTATGACATATGTAGTATGGTTTAATTGCCTTGTCATGGTTGAAAATCGAAATGGTTTAATTAGTGATTCATCATATGCAAACACTTTGGATCTCAGATGAGGTTCCTTTTTAAGGAATTAATTTTTCAAGCCTCCATATTTTTTGAGACATAATGTGACACGTCAAATTCATTTTTATCTAAGGACCACTTTTATGAGTGATGCTTAGGTCAAATTTGAGACTAAGAATCCACTTTTAATTGAATTGGGGAGAAACATATAGCAACTATTTTTACCTTAGAACATTAAAGAACGCATTGTACCTTATTCCTCAAAGAGAATTAAGGCTTATTCAATATTTTTCTCTCACCCTTTGTTGTTCAAAGTTTAAATTTAATAGTAATGACATGATACCAATTTTTTTATGGTTTCTGCTCCTTAACAAATTTGGAAACTGTAAGAGTATTTTGAAATGCATTGAAATTCTTTAATATTTCAAACTTGTATGGGATTGAGATGTTACCGTAGAAGTCAAAATTTTGGCACCTTCTTAGGTTATAAAAAAACTAGGTTGACCAAAATCAAACCTTATGTATGTCTGATGTAGTTTGAGTACCAAAAGATATTTCACTAAAAGGTTGAAATATTGAGAATTTAGACTTTTTTGGGTTTCAAAAATATTGTTAACCAAAAATCAAAATATCAACAAAAGTTGACACCAATTCATGTTTAGAAAAAATAATTTTCTTAAATAAAATCCTTGTGTCAGTTTGATGTGTTTTTGTATTTTGAGAATATTTTCACCAAAAGAATGAACTTTCTAAAATTTCAACCTATTGGGATTGGAAAAAATATTGTTCCCAAAATTTAAAAATTTAGCAACAGTTCAATGTAATTTTGGGTTTTGAAAAGATAGGTCTTACCTGACGCAAATGCTAATGTGGGTTTTTTTTACTTTAGGCTTTGAAAAAAGCCTCACCAGAAGGTTGAACTATTTTGAATTTGAAACCTAATTTGTTTTAAAATAGATTGTTACCAAAAGTTTGAAATGTTGTAAGCTCTTCAAAGTCATTTCAAGATTTTAAAAAAATATTTATTCTATTAGTTTGATGTGATTTCTTCTTTGAAATAGGTTTCACCAAAACTTTAAATTGTTTTGATTTTTGAGCATATTGGGATTTGAGAAAGATTGTTACCAAAAGTTCAAAATTTTGAGCTGCAAAATTAGAAACTAGATGAGGCACACTCTTCCAATGTATGAAATACGTCCAGGCAGTTCCAAGATGCACCTAAATTGTATGTAATTGTTCAAGTTGCCAGAGATGAAGAAGGATGTGGCAGTACATGTAGACAAGTGTGACATGAACTAGCATGTCTGAGTTGAACATCCAAAGCTAGCAGAGACTTTTCAACCACTCCCTATTCCTGTGTGGAAGTGGTAATATTGGAATGGACTTTGTGTTACGTTTACTTAGTTCATTACATGATTATAACTCAATATAGGTGATTGGGGATTGACATACAAAATATGCTCACTATTTCCCTGTCAAGTCAACATTAAATTCACCCAAGCCAGCCAAAGTCTATAAGTTATTCAAGTTGTATGGAATCAAATTACCATCATTTCAAACAAATATCTAGAGTTCACATTTAGATACCAAGAATAGTTATATCATTGTTTGATAATATGTTTAAAGGATACCAAACATTTGCCTAATCATATAGATGGAAAATTATATAAAACAATTCACACTGTGGAGGAAATTTTAAGATATTGTTAGTAGAATTTAGTATCAGTCATTACAATGATTCAAGTCTTTTGGAGTTTTTATACAAAAATATCCACTATACTAGTTTGTGTATGGCTTCATACAAAACACCATACGGGAGTAATTTTAGATCTCCCATCTTATATTTAGAAGTTGGTGGGAGATAGATTATATGCCTAGAGTTTGTTGAATAGACAAAAAAGAAAGTTATTAGTGATTAGTAAGTATTTGAAAATATCATAAGACATGTAGAGAAGTTATCTAGAGAAAATATGTAGAATGCATGGGTCTGATGTAAGAGATCAAATAAATATAAAAGTGTAACATAGAATGGAGTCCCAAGATTTTAAAAGTGAGTGAAGCTAAATTTAGATATAAGGATCCTTACCTAAAAACACAGAGGATTGGGAAAAAGGCATATAAGCTTAAGTTGCCATAAAATTTAGCAAATCTACATGATCTATTTGATGTCCATCTACAAAAGAAATATCATCAAGGTAAAAACAAGATCATATACTCAAATCTATTGCAATTGAGAGAATTTGTTTCCTATGTTGACATCTCAATAAAATTTTTAGATCACATGATTCAAGAACTCAAGAAAAGAGAAATAATCTAGTACATATCTAGTGGTGGAATTATCATGTTGAGGTAGATACAAGGGAGTTAGAGTATGAGATGTATAGAAAGTATCCTTTCTTCTTTTAAGCCTTTTGGATGGAATTTGTATTAGACGATGATGTTATAATAGTCATGTTTTTGCTATTCTCATAGTTCTAGTGTTGTGGAAACCCTAAACTTGGCATACAACATTACTTGTTCCTTTCCATAGTTTTAAATTGTTTGAGTAATCATATATTAAAATGCAATTTGTCCAAGTAAAAATTATGCTTTTTGTATGTATTGAATTTAATCTAAACAAAGAGGAAAAAATGATATACACATATTTCGCACATGCTACTTTGAAATAATTTCTAAAATTTAAATAATGCATGCATTGATCAATCATGAGTGGTATCTATCATAGGGTGATTTTCCCCCTAAAAGGGATCACTAGTAGATCACTTAAACCAGATGTGGGTTGAGTCAATTGGACACTTTGAGTAGGGCATAACATAATCTATTAGGCACATCATTCGATGAAGGTGCTTTGGAATTGTCATAGAGATCAATGTAGGATGATATATGGTAGAAATTTTATCCATCCATATATTCTTCCGACATGATATCCACACATTAATCATCACAAATCCATTATTCACAACCCCAAACCCACAATCTTGGTAGACAGTGTTAAATGGACTCAACATTTTTGCTCCTACAGTCCCAATGATTCATATAACATATGCAATAAATGGGTGATTCAATTCTTTATTAAATGAATCAAAATTCTTATATAGGGTGCTGTAGGTATGAGAACCCACCATGCTATATGAGATTACTCAAATCAAATGGTGATTAAACACTTATTAGAAACATTACCAGAAAAGTACAAAGTTAAAACCAAATAAAAATTCCCAAACATATCAAAATTTATTTAGACAAAGGGACAACTTCACATACATATAAGTATTACAAGTAACATTACATGAGTTTAGTGGCCTCATCCACAACCTGTTACAAAATATGTTGTCAACATATTTTTGAACTTTGCATTGTGCATGATATACAACCAAAAACTTGAGTCGATAGACACGATATACAAAATTCCCTGCTCAAACATGAGAGTACGGGGAAAACTCTAGGACTCTAGACAACCCAACCAACTTCTCTACCTCTATAGATCTTTAAACTGTGCCTCCTCACCGCCCTACATCTGACCACATTGTTGATCATATAAAAAGGGTGTACAAACCCACAAGGTGAGACCCATGTCTGAGAAATATGATATAACCTATAATTATATTTATTGCTTACCAAGGTTACATACTTAAACAATTAAAGCATGTAGTTATATAGATTAGAAAAATTATGCAACTTATACAAAATATCATGTATACCTAAAGTTTTAAATACAATTGCTTTCTCTTCCCATATTATAATTCACATATACTACTAAAAGGAGGCACAGAAAGGGTCATCTTCCAATGTGATTTGCCAAGTAACCCTAATAGTTATAATACATGACTAAATTACATATTTTATGAAGCCTAAGTAGTTTGAGGCGTACCATTCAAAATACTAGTTGACTACTGTGAAGTCAGAATCCAACCCATTTAAGATCAAGGATGATCATAATCCTAAACATCTCATGCCCTCAGTCAATACGAGTAACAACAGTAGTGGTACATCGACCCAACTACTAAACAACCTAGTCCGCCCTAGGTACACATGCCACAATGTTGAAACCAAGGTATAAACCATCAAATCTAAGTTACAAATGTAATCACTCTCAATCACTACCACACTTGATACATGACCTCAACCACTTCCAAAACCCTTGAGTTCAGGATGACAATGATATGCCATCCATGTACCTGCATATACTCAATAGTTTATGACTCAGAGTTTCTTTCATATTACTAGTTTCACTATGTAGCAAGTTCTAACACTGGAATAGTTCTACTATCACAGGGCACTACATGATTAAGGTTACACTTTATTACTTAGTCAGTGAAATATTTTTTACTGCATCAATCAAGTTACATACAAACACCCTAAAGATTGTACAAATGATTTGGAGTTTGCAATCTTAGAAGATATAAAATGTATAAAATGGTTTCATGTCACTTTAGTCATAGGTGGACAGACACTCAAAATTTATAATAGATGAGATGCTTTCAAAACTAGGGTTTTGTCTAACCATTATTACAACATGATAATATTAATTATATGTCCAAAAATTACATAATTTTCCCAATAAACTATAAGGCATAGTACATGAGTCAAATTGGCGAACTCTTTGGGTACCAGAACATCACATATATGTCATTTTAGGATTTCAAGAACTTATATTCTGAATTTTAGGCCTTTCATACTCGAAGAAGAGCTCTACATACATCTATTAATTTTCATAAAAATATGAAGTAAATCATATGAACTTGTATCATCATCTTGTTATGTAACACAATACCTAAAAATTCTATCTTTTAGCATTCTAAGAGTTTCTACAGAAAAATTAATGACATGCATGTAGGAAGTAGGCAAGAAATGCATTTATGGTTATACCACTCGGCTTGATAGAGAAAAAATCAAAATATCATATTAAAATCTCCTAAATCAACGGAAAGGCCCTAACCTTGGTCCCCTAAAGCTCCAAGAATGCCTCCCAACTCCACAAGTAGGGTGATTGTAAATCAAGGAAGGAAGAAATGAGATTTCTTAAACCTTATGTGTTGGTTTTCCAGCAAGAGCCACCATGAAACTCGGTCACAGGAGAGACGAGGGTGAAGAACAACAAGGAAAATGATTAAGAGGTAAGGATCGATCTTAGATAAATGGATTACGAAACATGATCAACTACCTTAGATCAGTCTAAACAAATTTGAACTCTAGCATGCATCTGTGAAATCCCACAATCGTCGACCACTAGGGTTCTCGTCAGTCTTTGGATAGCACCACCAATCTTGTAAAAGATGAAAGGAGAGAGAGAGAATGGGGTATTTATAGATGGGGTGGAAGTGAGTATGAATCAGTTAGGTCACCGAGTAAGGGAAGCTCATCGAACAAAACTCATTAATCAAACTTTGTCGATCAAAGTTGTGTCATCAGTCAGATACACACACACACACAAAGTTTCATCAATTGATGAAATCCTTCAGTTGGCTAGACAACAACCTCATCGGGTGTTAAAGACTCATCGACCAATAAGCTGGAAGGCTCTTCATCGACAATAAGACTCATCAATCACTAAAAATTGGTCAGCCTAAAGATCAAGCTAGCTTTCATCGACCGATGAAAGGACTACACTTTTACTACTAAACAAATTATACAAGTATAAATCCCAAAAAAATTCTAAAGCATACAAAGGAGATAAAATTGTAAGATTCCTAAGATAATCATAAAACATTTCAAGCAACTGTTAAATTATATTTACACCCCCAGAAGAGGATAATTTTCATTCAAGTCCACATATTGCAAAGATTATATATATAGAACGATCAGGGTCTGATTGATTTTGAAACTAAACATCCAATCAAGCCAAACAATTGTGTGTATAAATTAATAAAGGTTAAGGGGCCTTATAGTAGGAAATTGTAAATAAATAGCATATATAATAAAGGGAAAATCTCATTAGATGCTACAACATCCATTTTTATTGGTTAAATACTCCATCAAGTTCTCATTTGATGCACCTTGCTCAATTCCTGACCAATGTTGTGAATATAAAAAGTAAGGCAAGTATAACAACCTTCATCATCATCTTCCATTTTCTAAATTGCTAAAATGAAGACATGTCATTGTGAATGCATTCTAGCATTAAGACAACATAGTCTTTTGTTCAAGAAATATGTTGTTCTTCATGTCAATTATATTAGAGAGGAAAATCCTTTAATAATAAAAAGGTTCTTTCTCATATTTTATTGATATTCCTTTCATTTTTTTAAAAATAGTCAAATCATCTTAAACAATTCTTATCAAAGAAGGGCATCCATAAAATGCAACAAAGGCTGGCAACTTTTAGTTGAAAAAGAGCACCACAAAATGCCTCAAAGATTAGCCACTTTTAGCTATAAAAAGGGCATCAAAAAATGCCTCACTTGCCACTACTAGTTAAAGAATGGCATCCAAAAAATGATAATAAAATAGAAGTTGTTCTTATATATGTGAAGGTCTATTCACATTTTATATAAACTCAAATACTACCCATAGGAAACATCTAGTTCAAACAAATACTTTGCCAAAAAACCATATAAATATTACATAGAAAATGTGTATCCTCTATATCACAGTTGTAGTCAATAGGTGTAAGTGTACAATTAGAGTTACTAAGTGTAGCAAGTATATGTTGAGGTTCCAAAACACAACATCATGTAGATTTATGGAAAAATAGATTAATTAAAATAAAAACCTTATGTAAATTTGGGTATTGAGAAGTTTCTAATTGAGAGGTTAAAATGTTTTGTGTGCCAAACCTATTTCAGTTTTTTTAGTAAAGTCAGGAGGTTGTCTTATTCATCCTGCCCTCCTGATGCGAGCCATTTTCAAAAAGTTACAATCACTAATGAAACGGGTAATAGGAAACATGGTAGTACTACTACCATTACAAAATTCAAATCCTACTAATTGTTGGACCTCACTAGGAGGAGTTCCATACATTGAGTATGCAAGGTCATTTTAGAGGCTAACTTTAGCCAACTTGTCTACTACTTTGTTCCTCTCCCTGGACACATGTTCCACACTCCAGTTATGCTTAAATAATCTTTGGATCCTCCCTACTTGCTTAGCATATCTGGGTTCTTATCGCACTGCTAATAGATCATGGTCTTAGCCAACAACGAGTCACTTTCCACTTGGATTGAAGCACACCTGTGGTCGTGGGATACTTCCATTGCAAGTAGGATGATTTCAAGTTCAGAATCTATAACATCTGAGGTGAGCACCTTCCTCGCAACTCCTCCCATCCATCTCCCCAAGTGATCCCTCACCATTACTGCGCAATTTTCCTTGCCATTTTTTACTGCAGCATCAATATTTAGCTTGGGGACACCACACACGGAGGGGGGGTCTAGAAGGGCTCTTCCAACCCCTCTCCTTCTCTGGCCCTGGGTTCTCTCATGAACGCCTCCCTATTGAGTCTGATTTTCTCTCTAATCATTCTAGTCTATTGTGTGACAGCCATGGTTTTGTTACTGAACACATAGCTATTCCTTGCATTCCATATGTGCCAGCATGTGATTAAGCAGCTGCATCCATGTTCCTCATTAGCTTCCAGTTGTGTATTGATCCATTGTCAGGCATCGTGAGTATTTGATGACTCCATAGACCACGGGCTCGACAACATGGCTTCCCAGACTTCCTTGGCATGTTTGCAGTCCCTAAGTACATGCAACATAGATTCCTCATCCTCCTCACACCTGGGACATAGACTGGAAGTAGACATGTTCCTCTGGACTCTATTCTTGTTAGTGAGTAATGCATTTTGCATCATGATCCATGCAAACGTCCTAATTCAGTCCGAGACTTTGAGTCTCCAGATGCTCTCCCACTTTCCCTCCACTCTAGTCCCTTTTCCTTCACACAGCCTCCTATAGGCAGGTCTGGTGGTGTAGATCTCATTCTTAGTGTGAGCCCATACTCTCACATCATCACCATACTCCATGGAAGGGGTTCTTATGCTTTTCACTTTCTGGACTATGTGAGAAGGTAGCCATTATTCCAAGAATTTGATGTCCCACGCTCCGTCGACATCCACCATGCTTCAAACTTTCAGATCCATCATGTCCTCATGAATGGGTTTGAGGGTGTGATCTTTCAGGATCGACCCTTCCATCCACCATCAGTCTATCCACATCTTGGTATTTAGTCCATTCATGGGGATGATGTATGGATTGTCCTCGATAAACTTTGTTCTAGCAAGAACGGTATTCCCTAATCTCGAGCAGTTAAGCATGTTCTTATCCTTATAGGTCTAGACTCTCATCTTCATGATGTTCACCCAAGTGACCTGCCTCCCGCTAAGGATGTCCCAAGAGTATTTATAGTTCAGAGCTAGATTCCAATCTCATAGGTTCTTGAGGCCCATACCGCCTTCGTTCTTGTGGCATGTGACCTTGTCCCGAGCAACTAAGGCAAGAGGGTGTGCCTTGTAGTTTCCGCCCCAAATGAATCTGCATATGATGCCTTCAATTCTGTCACACAGTTCGAGGGGGAGAATGATAGTTTGCATCACGTATGTCATAATAGCTTCGAGTGTGGTTTTTTCTATATTGATTCTCCTAGCCAGGTACGGATCTCTCACTGCCAATGCTTGAATCCTTCCACTGACCGCATCCAAAACAATACAATAGGTGTTCTTGTTTACCTACTTGTGAATGAGAGGCACTCCCAGATACTTTCCCAGGTCATTTGTCTTTTGGAAACCACTCAACTCTGGGATGCGATTTCTGAGTCTATCTTCCAAGCTACAGGCAAAGAAAATTCTTGTCTTAGATGTGGATAGAGACTGTCTTGATGCCCTCTCGAACAGCTTAAAGCATTCCTTGATAGTTTTCATTTGTGTTGTGCTTTCCTAAGTAAACATGATTAAGTCATCTGCGAAATCGACATGGGAAATAGTTGGGCCTCGTGCACCCACCTTCACTGGTTTCCACGAACCCTCTTCCACCTTCTTGTGAATGAGTTGAGTAAGTCTTTCCAGACATAACACAAAGAGGTAAGGTGATAAAGGGTCGCCTTTTCGTAGACCACAAGACGCCCTGAACGTGGGTGTGGTTTTACCGTTCCATGCTATTCTAATACTTTTGAGTGTGATGGAGGACATAATATAATCATAGATGTTTTGGGGGATTTCAGTTCTTCTTATCGTATCTCTGATGAACTCCCAATACATTTGGTCATAAGCATTGGTTAAGTCAATCTTAATCTCCATCATTTCAGCTCCCTTCTAGTTCTTCATCATGTGCATAATTTCTTGGACAAATGTTATGTTGTTAGAGATACTCCTGTTGGGCACAAAGCTGCTTTGGCATCAGGAGATCCAAGATGACATGTGAGGTTTCAGCCTCTCCACTACAATTTTGGATATGATTTTGAGAATGATGTTTTTTAGAGAGATCGGTCGTAGGTTCTCACACCTCTCAGGTGACCGCACCTTAGGAATAAGCACAATGGTCAAATCCCACAGCTCCTCCGAGACCTCTCCTGAAACAATGGCTTCCTAAACTGACCTTACGACACTGGTTCCCACAATTTTCCAATTTTGCTGAATGAAAATGTCGTTGACGTCGTCGGGGTCAGCCATTTTGACAGGATCCATGGCCTTCACCACTGAGTTTATTTCCTCCTCAGACGGACATCTGCTGATATTCTCCTTCTACCATATAGAGACAACTATGAAGTCCCCCGAACATTCCTCCATTATCTAAGTATCAGGTTGTGCAGGGGTGGTCAGGACCTTCTCAAAGTGGTTAACCACCAGTTGCATGAGATCCACCTCCTCCATGATCCATTCCCCATTGCTATTCTTTAGAGAACAAATGGTGTTTCTTTGGCATCTCTGATTTATGAAATTTTGGTAGAACCTCGTATTGATATCATCCTCGGCAATCTAACTGATGTGGCTAGCATGCTTTAGGTCCTCCTCCTCTGCCTTGATAATGTCATCAAGCTCAGTTTGGAAAGAGATGCACAACTCGTCTGATATGGCATTGTATTCCTCCTCTAGTTCAGTTTGTAATTTGTTGATGTTGTTGATCAGGACATCCTTCCTTCTTCTAGCTGCTTTCCTAGTCTTCACATCCCATCTCGATATTGCATTTTGAGCCTATCTTAAAGCGTCAGGGAGGTTGATGCTCCTCTCCCAGTTGTCATCTAGCACAGCAGTGAAGCCATCCATCTTCTGCCAAGAAGCTTGAGAGATAAATCTTCTAGCACCTTGCCTCCTCGACCTGAAATGGATAAGGATGGGGCAATGGTCCGACCCCAATCTCGGGAGATGCTCAACGATAGCATTGGGGAAGACGTTGATGAACTCGCTATTAGCCATGGCTCTATCTAGCCTCTTTTGTAATATCCCATGTCTATAAGTATACCTCATGCGTGAGAATCCGAGGTCAGTCAGACCTGCTTCCATGAAGGTATTTTGTGCTAACGTAGCTTCTGAAATGTTAAAACACTCACTACCACATCTTTCATATGTGCTAACGATTGTATTAAGATCCCCTACCACTAGCCAGGATGAGTTGAATTGGTTGCCCATATTAATAATGTGCTTCCACAATAGTTTTCTAGTATAGACTTGAGGGCTCGCATATACAAATGTCACAACCAAACTGACATTGATCTTATAGGTTATGAACTACCTATGTGCAAGCATGATTTGGATCTTACATTGTTCTGCCCTCCAACAGATCCAGATGCCACTGGAATATCCCCTAGCCTCCACCCTGTAGGATTCTGTGAATCCCAACCTTTTAATGATTTTCACTGTGTTCTCTCCACTCATTCTCAGTTCGAGGATTGAAACCACCTTAGGATGATGGATAGAGATCAGTTCCTTCAAATTTCTCTATCGGTCGTCACTATCTATCCCTCTCATGTTCCCGCATAGAATATGAGACATAAAAGAGTTGTAAAGTGGGTGCTTATGTGGTTTTCTCTATCTCCTCCTTATCAACATTTTTGTCAACTCCTATAGTAGATGTGCCCTCAGCGTCCTCCCTTTTTGGATCCTGACTCATCTATCATGGGATTTTGCTTCTATGTTCATATGAGGGTTTCATTCGGTCTTTCTTCATCTTGGGTTTTCTACCTTTCACCTTCCTGCTTGGGCCTGAGATGTAGTCATCTTTCATGGCATTGGTGTCTTTATCATTACTCTGGCATCGTGGTCGATGGACACTTTTCTCCTGTGGTGTGCGTGTTGTGTTGTCATTTGCTGCCATCATGGTGTTCGATGCATTGTCTACGGGGCACTCTACTAGTGCTTCTTCTCCCATCTTTTCCCCTATGTTTTCCTATTCTCTCACTGCTTCCTTCATTGGGTTCTCTTCGTCCTCCTCCATAACCTGGATAATCTCATCAATCTCTAGGTGGACGGCCTTGTGTACCTGATCTGAGCTCGCCTTGGATCCGCCTTGATGCTTCACAGCCTCCTAGTTTGTCTTACTTATTTTCTCTAGAGCCTCCTTCTTAGTCTCCATAGTGTCGAATGTCTTCTTCGGTCTCCACTCTTTAGAGCTCTTATTCATGCTATTTCCTTGATCTTTAGTGACGTGTTGCTCGGTAGCAGCCTCGACATCACCGCTATTAATGTTCTCCTCTAGGATGACATTCTCAAGGCTAGAAAATGCATTGGTGGTGGTCGCATTCCACTCCTCACGTTCAGCTCACGTTCAACTCCCGTCTCCTTCATCTGATCATTAGCAGAGGCACTTTCTTCCCAAGGGGGTTTGTTCTCCTACACAGTGCGAAAGTTTTGTGCTCTGTGTCCCGCCTTTCCGCACGCTACGCATGGGTCCGATTCTACCTCATATTCCATGATAGATTCAATACCATTGATGTAAATCACAGGATGGAGGGTCTTTGTTGTGTCTATCTCAATGGCCAACCTGGCAAATTTACTCTGTATTTTGAAAGTTGTGTGGTTGTCCACTTTTATGAGTCATCCCATGGCCAACCCTATGTACTCAAATAGTGTGGAGATGTAAAGATGTAGTGGTAGATCCAGTATATGTGCCCATGTAACCACATATCTAGGCAGCATGTCCGTTGGCTTGAAGGATGGTGTCCAGTCCCAGACCGCCAAATAGCAGCCGAAGATTTTTTGTGGCCCTCCTATCATTGTTGTCTCGTAGTCATCTTCGCATGACAATTGGACGATGTAGTGCCCTAGGTCGAGCTCATACATATTGAATCGTCCCTTAGGGTTCCATAGAAGACTAATCAGGTCCCTCATAGTCATGAAGCCAACGTCAGCCCCCAGAAGTCTCAAAATAGTGGTGTACTTCCATGGTCGTGTGAGGTTCTCCTCCACCTCGGGTGCGATGAAGATAGTTGGCGCCCCTTCGATCGTGGATATCTCAATGGCCTAGTCCTCGAGCTTGTCCTCAAATAATCTCTCTAAGAAGAATTACTCTATACCATTTTGTGCTTAACCCAATGACCCCGCCCCCACCACTGAACTATAAGTTTGGTTTTCATGGTGGTTACTGGTTTCAGTGTCATGGAGTTGGTTTGTCAATGGCGGTGCTTGGATCCTCGAGATGTTGGTCTGGTCTTGTTCATTCCCGGCTGTCTCTCTTTCATTGTTACCCATTTCACCTCCACTCACCATGTTTCCTCTCATGCCGGTAAACTGGAACTCGATGCCGGCTAGTGGGACCGAAACCCTAACTCCGCTGCCAGCTGAGTAACCCTCGTTCAACGAGTTTTTATCTGATCCCTTCCTTCTTCCTGCCTCTCGATCTTCTTCCCCCTCATGGAATCCTTCCAAATAGATATTTTGACCATCGTCATGGCGGCCTCCTCCCTTGCGGCCACCGCCGGTGCTCCGTCCCCTACTCTCCCCCACCATCCTGTCTGACCCTTCTAAAACCTATTTCAGTTTAAAAAGTATATCATCCAAAAATTGAAATTTTGGCAACATTTTGACATCATTTTTTCCATTCCCCATCACACTAAATGAGATTACTCGAAAAAAAAAACACATGATCGAAAACTAATTAACCACATAACTAGAAAAGTGGTAAATTAAAACTGATTTAAAATTACCATCACATTTAGAAATATTTACATAAGGGTTCAATGACTTGCATATCAACACATGCCATATCAAGTATTTACGTGTATGTCCAATGGACTCAGCCACAACCTATATACCAAAGATATTGTTCCACATATACATGCCATAGAAAAACATTGGCACACTATCAAAAACTCGACTCAATGTACATATCATCTATAAAACATACCTTACCCAGACCTCAGAGTACATAGACTACTTTAGGAGACTACTAAATACTAGTCAACCTTATGCTGCTATTGGTCTCCAAGATGCTCTTCTCTACCTCCATGAACCTAACCATGATGCTGACAACCACCTAACAAGATGTGGTAACCCACGAGGTAAGACCAACATCCCAATAATAGATATAACTTTCAATAGGGTCGTTGATTACATCAGATTATATTATTAAATCGATTAAACCAATTAAGTAGATTAAGAAGGTTCAAAAGACTAAAAAACTAAAACATGTTAATCATGATTAGCACAATATACACAGGAACATATAAATATATCATCTTTAAATAGTTAAATTCTCTTACTGCATTATACATAAACTAAGCATTACAAGAAACAACGCAAAACTTATCATCCAATGTGAAGCACATTTAACCCTAGGTAGTTAAACACTACTACAGAAATGGCTTATAACGTCACTTTTAAGGGTGTCGGTGTTGGTATGTATGCCCTGAGAGCCAATCATGGGATGATTGGTGGGATACATTAAGATTGATTTGATAAACATCAAAGGCAAGCTTCCAATTCTTTCTGGTTCAGTCATATGAGATAGTGATAGAACAAATTGAATGTCTAGAGAATGATAGTACTCAATGACGTATGCTTTCAGGTTGAGGACCTGAACGATGAGATCATACGGATGCTAAGAGTTTGTACATTCTTGTTATGTCCCTAGTTGGATGTCATTGTGGAAGGTAGATAGACAGCAATGACACACAAGACTAGATTGTGGTGTTGGTTGATGACAAAATCTCATTAGTCATGATATAGAGATATCAAACCAAACACGTAGGTACTTGTTAGAGAACAAGTGTACCGGACAGACCCACCGTGAGTTTGACACATGGAACCATGACACGGTAGTCACAGTCAGTACTCACAGTGATGGTGGTGAGTGTGATTCTTTGACCTGAAATCATTACACTCAACACATGTTGTTGGGCACACTTTGACATCATCAAATGCAGTCCTGGAACATGGGTTGTTATAAAGTGATGATTGGGTGGCTTTGACACATGGGGATTTTGAGGGGTGAGTGATAGATATGGGATTTGTCCCTCCTAAGGGAGTTTAATATCCATGGCCACTTGATGAGTAGGATTGAGAAAGGTGTGCACGCATGTATGAATTAGTATGTGATATTGATGTCATACATATCTCTTCCAATCTACTCTGAGATCAAGAAAGTGAATGAACGTTGACAGGATGACTGTTCCATGCCTCGAGTTCATTCGGGATATCAGTGACAAAGGAATTATACATTCACTGTAACACCATTCACGGATTGTTGGATTGAAAGTTGTTCTCCAACTTTCTATTTCACTTGGGTAGCACTGATGTGTGACTAGGCACTGCTCTTTGCTTGTGAAGTCATAAGTGTTATGGACTTTCAATGCCAACGTGAAATGGACCTGCAGGGTCACACACATAGGATTTAACCTGGAAAAGGAGTTTTGTCCACAAACAATGTTTAGATTGATTACTAAAGGAGTTTAGTAGTTCAATTAAACACTCAATTAATTGATAGCTCATTATCATAATGTTCAAGGTGTTGGACACATTGATTGGAGTTTCGGATTGATTGAAACTGCAATTGACTGATTCTGCACAATCTGCACTCCCAACCGATCGGCTCATGTGATGAACCGATCGGCTCAGCTTGGTGATCCGGTCGGCTGAGGCGGTGAGTCGATCGGCTCATGGACAGCGTGAAATTATTGCTTCAAGTGTTGAAACGATCGATTCAACTGGTGGAACTGAGCAAGTTGGGAAAGTAGGATTGGTGAGAATTTTCTTTTCATTTCACTTGCCTAATTTGATTGGGAAAAAGGATTGGTATTTGATACCAATTAGAAATAAAAGAAGGAAAGTCAATCGGGAACTGACCAGGACCACGAACCGACCGGTTCAGAAGTGAACCGACCATTTCATGGGTCCCAACCGATCGGTTGAGGTGTCAACCGATTGGCTCAGGTTCCCAACTGACCGTTTCAGTTGTGAAACGATCGGTTCAGGTTGCGAGTTGGTTGTTTTTGTGGAAAATCTCGAACCCTTCTACTCCTGCTTTAGTCCCATATTGCCCGGGATAGAGAACCCTGTCCCATGACCCTCCTATATATAGGGGTATTGGGGGCTTATCAAAGTACAATTCAATGCAAACCAGTTGCTCTACAAAGTTTTCGTTCTCTCTGGTTTTGGTAACTGAGAGAGCCTGAGCAAGTGCTACTCGATAAGGGAGGCACAACAAAGGAAAGACAACTGCAGTTGCAACTGGTAGCAGGAGAGTGTGTTGGAGACTAGTACGCCAATAGGAGGGTGCGACTCCTTCCAATTCCTTGTGGGACAAGGATATTGGAGTTCCAGGTGGTCCATGTGGACTACTTCAGAGGCGGGAGGTTTCTACCGCTCAGAGGATAGCTGTCAATCCCGACAGTCCCGGTGAGACCAGGAGTCGTCAGTCCCGGTGCGACTAGGAGCTGCACAGACACCGTCCAAGAACGGAGGTGAAGATCGTGAAAGCCGTGAGGTATTGTCGCCAAGAAAGCCTCGGGACAAGGTATGATTTCACAAACCATCATTTCCTATTGTATAGACGTTGACGCGTTTCCTTGTTCGGGGTTTGGGGAGGAGAAAATTTTTTGTTTCCGCTGCCTTCTCTGCCTCCCCTAAAACCCAACAGTCGGTTAGAATAATACATCGACACCTAAACTATACAGTGTCAGTGTATAAAATAAGCTGACATCAATCTGTGAAGGGCGACCAGACACGAGTATCACTTTTATTCAGTGTCGGTTCCTTAATAAGAAACTGACACCTAAAAGTAACTGCCAAAACCAAAATTTCCAGCGAAAAAAATTACCTCCAAAAATTGACATACATCGTCGGTTTTTAAGAGAGAAACCGACAACCAAAGTTTTTCTGCGAGACAGAAATTTTCTCACTTTTTATCATCGGTTTTGTGACAATAACTGACGCCATTGTATTTTCACGTGAATAACTGTGAAAATTTTCACCTCCCTTTAGTGTCGGTGTTGTGTTGCAAACCGACACTTAAAGTTTTTATTGTCGGTTGTTGTTAGCAACCGACACCTATAGTTAACTTAACAGCACGAGGCAGACTCTTCCTCTTCTATTTCATTCATTTCTACTGATCAGGGTTTTTGCTCCAATGATCCGTTGCTCTGACGATTCTGTTGCTGCTCTGCCTCCGCCTCCGACACCGTCGCCACTCGCCACCTCTGCTTCCGCCAGCCACTGCCGGCGACCGCCCGACCAGAGCTCTCCGCTCGACGACTGCCCGACTAGCTCTCTACCCGGATCTCTCACTCTTCCGCGCTCCCGATCGTCATCACCATCCAAAAGGAGCTTTGGATGCCGCAAGAAGAAGCAGCGCCAGCAAGGAGCAGCAGTGCCACCCGCACAGAGCAGCAGCATCACTGCTTGAAGCAGCCAGCAGCGTCGCCACTTGAAGCAGCCAGCATGGCCGCCTCTTTGAGCTTCTAGAAGGGCCGCCAGTTGAAGCACGACCAGCGCTCCTACACGCCCATTATCAGGTTTTCCCCTGACCTACATTGTTCTATGACAAACTGCATTTTGTTCTACACAATATTACTCACGTTTACAACATACTCACATATCAATTCAGGGTTAATGTGGGGGATTTGGGGGCGGGATATTGCACTACAAGTTCTTCATGTGCTTATCTATGCATAACCTTTTATATTTATTTATCCTCTCTCGGTTCAAGTTTTAGAATTCTAGGTAGTTTTAAGCTACATCTTCACTACTTCAACCACTCAAAAGTTTTGATATGTAGATTCATCAAGTTGATGAATGCATTATTACATTGTTTAAAGCTTGATTAATTATGGTAATCTAATTATTATGTTTTAAAATTAATGAGAAGATTTAAACATTATTTGATTCACATAATTAGGGTTTGAGAATTGAAAATCCTAATTGACAAAAATTAGGGTTTTTGTAACCTATGAATACAAAATTTGATCAGTATAGTCATGTACTAAATGATTTTCAGCATTTTATATACAACTAGGATTTAGTTGAAATTTGTACATGGTTTGGAGAAATTAGATATTAGTTGGAAGAATTTTTTGACTTGTTTGGCGGCCGATTTTACCCAAGATAAACTCAATCGGCCATGTATTCAAACTGAAATATAGCAGTCTAGTATTTGAATTTTATCTTTTTATTGGTATATCCAATTGATCTAAAATTTTAATTATGTTTTGGAAACTCCATTTTGGACGTCTTGTTAAACTTTCCTAATTTTTTAATGATGTTTGAACTCTATAGAGAGGAGTGGCGGTTGAGTATTCCCTAGATTAACTCGACCAGCCATGTTGCATACTATATTGATTGACGATCCATGGGAAATTCTATGGATATATGACTATGCTATTTCATGTGAATATTGCCTAAAAATCAGGTCAGTGGTCAATATGCTTGGGAATTGAATTGACATTATAAAATCATATTTGAATTGTATTAGAATGAATTATACAAGTGTTTGTTGAGTCTTACTGAAATTGAATATGATATATACATAAGGATCAGTGTGAGGTGGCAATATTCCCTATTTAGGGTTGTGTTGATGGATTACTGAATTATGTAATTCTTATGACGTTGAACAAAGGATGACTTCTTGAAAACCCTAGAAGTTTAGTATTAAGACGAGTATGAGTGATAAAGCTAGAATTTGTATATAATGTTGCAAATGTGATGAATTGTTGAAGTGTAAGTATTAATACTTGTATCAGATGGCTGATCAGGACCGTACTGATGATCACTGTGAGGGTGAGGAAGTGCTTGCACCACTTGAAAATGTAAGTTTTAAGAATATATCCCTGCGGTTCTATCTATATGTTCATTTATAATTATATTATGTAAGTGTGTTTTTTATCAAATTTTAGGTTGGTGATGTACCCCCTGAAGAAATTACAGCACTTGATGAGCAGCAAAAGAAAATTGAGAAAGTGAGGGGTATCACAATGATGAACAAGTTAATACAGCAAAGGGGCAATGGACCCAAATTGGTTGTGGATTTCGATCAGGCAAGAAATCCATATGGAGTGAACTGCAACTCATTTGTTTCATATCTTGGGGTTCTTACTCGCAGCCATTGCAGTCTTATCCTATAATCATGGCATAGAGTTCCTAAGGAGAAGAAAGACCACATATGGAAGGAACTATGTGTGAGTTATTATTATTTGTAATTCTATTTGTGTAGATTACTAATTTTTAGGATACTAGTTAATAGCAATTCTATTTAATTTGCATAGCATATTTGATCTGGATGAAAAGTTGCATCGTAAATGTGTGATGCAACGTTGTGGGAGGGTCCTAAGGAACTATAGGACCAATATCACCCGAGATTACATACGCGATGCTGAGAATAGGTTCTTTATAGATTCCATTTCTAGACATTGATCAGTATTTCGCTAACTTTACACTAATATTTTTTTTTGTATTCTCTTTAAAAAATAAATATAGGAAGAAGGAAGCCACACAGCAATGGAACTACTTGGACCCCAGCGAATGGGAGGAGTTTGTTACCCAAAGAAAAATAGATGAATTCAAGGTATTAAGCGCCGCCACTCCCAATTTAATTAATATATGTTTATATGTATTCACCTATTCAAGATTAACCTTTAGTGTTACTAACCAAATCAATGTGCTAACTAACTAGGCTAATAGAGATTCTCAACGAGCAAGGCATGCACTGAATGTGCACAACCACACAATGGGTCCAAGAGGATATGCAGGCGTTCTCCAAAGAGACTGCAGAGTCCTCTACTGCTGCTCCCGCACCTCTGCCTCGTCATGTTATGTGGATAGTTGAGAGGCAAAACAAGAAGGGAGAGATACTGAAGCCCGCAACTGCTGAGGCGGCTGCAAAAATGGTAAAAATCAAACTCTTAGAGCAATCTATCGATATTGATTATTGTTATGTTTACTTATGAATTTGTGTTGATGGTGCTTAGCGGGAGCTGCACGAGTAGAGGAAGGAAGGAAAGTTCATCCCTCAGGGCACAAGGGATGAACTAACAGTAGCTCTGGGTAACCCAGAGCATCCTAGACATGTGAGGGGTGCAGGCGCTAGTGTTGGCATCAAAGCGTTCTTTGGGCCATCCCAGCATAAACTTGTCCCAAAAGCAGGACTTTCACAAACTGAGGTAACTTATTCTTATTTTAGAACATTATTCAATAATTAGAAACTAGCATTTCTTTTATCCATGTATAGGTAGACTCCTTAATTGATAGGAGAGTTGAGGAAGCAGTTGATAAAAGACTCCAGGAAGCATTTCACAAGTGGCAGGCGTCTCAGACCGCTACTCAGACAGTACCTATGGCGAACTTCTCTTCTCCTACTCGTACTGTAGAGATTGGGAGTAATCCTATAGACCCACCTCGAACGTCCTCTGTAAGTATTTTTATGACATATATAATAGCTAGTCTATTCAAGATGATATGTTTGTGTATATATGCATATAACATTCTTTAATTATGTAAATTTGTAGGGGTTGAATCCATGTCGACTACAAAGTGAAGGATATATCATTGCAGATGCATCGGCTTACCCACCCCTTAAAGGGTGCATGCTTCATGAGAGTCCAGTACCAGATGGCATGGTACGTGTGAGCCCCATACATATACTCACTGGCTGGACAGATCTTGCACTGCTTCATGCACACCCAGATGCTGAAACACTTGGTGAGGCAGTAGGAGGAGTGATACTGTGGCCCGAAGCGGATGTCCTCTATACTGATATTGTATGATAAATTTTCATTACTTTACTTTGTTAGTGTGTATATATATATATATGAGTCAATTGATATGAAATTATATATACAGGTCAAAAAGATGAGACCCGCTACATCTCGGCCTCCACCTCCTCGACTACCAAGTTGGCTTCCAAGGGACCTACATGCCTCGATAGGTCCTAATTGTAGGAGTGTGGCAGTATGGATCGGCGAACATAATCCAAATTACCCTATAAATGTTACTATTCCGGAGAATGTTGTAGGTAAATCATACAATAACAATCTATTTATACAAGTTTAGCATATGTATTAATGCATACGTAATTGAAGTTTTGGATACGTATTAATGCAGGTCAAACATTTGGAAACAACATATTTATACAAGATATTTTGGAGTTGTTTTAGTATGAATGGCTAAACACATCTATGAGAAAGCTGTGGATATGGTGAGATTAATGCATACGGAAATCTGGTTTATACATCCATATACCTTGTTTTATATACGGCAATCTGGTTTCTTATAAATTAATGCATACGTAATACATGTTTTGCAGCCACTTATACAAGACATGTAAAGATTTTGGGTTTTCCCATCTGGGATTTTTGGTTCCATGTTTGATTAGTCTTGTAGATACAGACCCTGGTTCAATTACTTCATACTGCTGTGATGCTTTTGAATATTTTGGTAAAAATAATAAGACGGTGATAATAGTTCCATTCAATGTCGAGTAAGTTTACTTTGCTTGTAATTTGGACTTAAGAAAATTACATTTTTATTGTGGATATTGAGTTATTAATTTTCTACTTTCTTACCTATAGTTCTAAGCATTGAGAGTTATTAGTTATTGTCCCCAAGACATTCACTGTCTATTATCTAGATCCTGCGGGGAGTGAGTTGGATGTATATGGACATGCAATTAAAAGGCCATTATTCTCGTGAGAAATATTTTATGTTTTTATATCTGTTAACATCTGTTACTGCATTACTATTTAATTATGCAATTTAATGTGTTACATTAACATATATAGGGCTTTACAAGAGTACAAAAAAGCTGGAGGAAAGGTCCCCAGGAAAAAAGTCTGACACTCATTTAGAAGAATGTGAAAGTAATTTCCTGACTCCAATGTATACATTATTTATGTGAAGTGTGCTTATTTGCATTTTTGAATATTTTGTATGTTTCAATTTATAGTGTGCTACACAAGACAATGGCTGGGCATGTTCCTACTATGTGATGCGATTTATGGACCTAATCATCAAACATGTTGTATTGGAAATCGATAACATACAACAGGTATTATACATAGTCTCGTTAGATAATATGAAATATATGAATCTTATTATATATTATTATAATTATGTATGTACATCATTTTCTTTGTAGGTCTTTAAAATTGAGGACTTCAACACAGGTGCAAAGCGTTTTGATGTACATGCTCCCTATACGAGATATGAATTAGATGCTGTAAGAGAAGATTGGGCAAAAGCCCTGCAAAGAGTGGGAATTTTTCAATATGATTTTGATGACAATGATGACAATGATGATGATGAATAAAATAACTTTGTTCTCATAATTAATTTTGTGTGAATGTGAATGAATTTTTATTAATTGTTATATGTGTGTGAAAATCATCAATACATGGATGTTTCTACATGTTTCTGAATGTGAAAAGAGATGAAATAAATGGAACTGCAGGTTGATACTGGTTTCTACATGTGTGTGATGAAAAAATAATATGAATTAAATTTCTTATACATGAGTGTGAATCACATATATAATAATTTGTCCATCATGTTAATTTTGCAGGTTTGTGGCCTGTTGTTGGCTGATATCAATGGATGTCGTAAAACCTGCAGTTCATAACTGAAATGTAGGTTTCTAATCTTGCGACCAGCCACAGTAGGTCTGTAGACTGATAGAAAAAAAAATCAAATCATAGGCGTCGGTTATTTGTATAAAACCTACGACATAAATTTACAGTGTCAGTTTCCATACTAGTACCGACGTTGATTTCCCTACACCACGACGTCCTGGCCAGCACGACCGTGGCAGCGGACCAGACAAAAATACGTGTCGGATATCTATATAAAACTGACGATATATGGTTACAATGTCAGTTGCCATACTAGTAACCGACATCGATTTCCCTAATGAGACCAGACACCACAGCCGTGCTGGCCAACACGGTCGTGTAAACGGGTGATTCAGTGTCAGTTTCAAAGTGGATAACCGACGCCTATACCCCCTATTGGCGCGTTTTCGGCGTATTTTCAGTGGTGCACGAAGGGTTGTGGCATCGGTTTGAGAACCGACACGTAAAGGTTGGGCTTTTAGCGCCGCCCACATAGGTGTCTCTTAGAAACCGACACTAAAGGCCTTAAATAACCGACACTAAAGGCCGGTTATGTACTAGTGAAATTACATGACTAGATTACACCTTTTATTAAGCCCTGGGGAGTTTGAGGTATACTACTTAGAATCCTAAGATCTTGCTCACCCTCAGTCAGTATGAGTCCACCACTGTGCCGTATATGGTTAAGCTACAAAACATCCTAGTGCACCCTTGGTATATATGTCACAGTACTAATAGCCACGGTATGCAAACCCTATCATCAGAGGAACAACCACATCTATCCTCAACAATATCACAAATATTGAACCATAATCATCTAAGATACAACCTCAACCATTCTCCTACTGAGGTATGACTGTAGCCATCCTCAAAAACATGCATATACTCAACAATATACAACTCTGAGCTTCCATTAGAGGAATATTAATTTGATGATTTCACCATCCAACAAATCCTGACACTGGAATGGATATATGATACATAGAAATACATGATTTGGGTTCCACTTGCTTAGATAATGACAATTGGGTGAGTTAAGGCTGTATCAATCAAGTTACATAAAAATCCTAAAAGAGTTCTATAAAAACATGGGTATGTTACAACTTCAGAAGATATGAAACAAATGAAATATAATTATTATCACATCATCATAGGATGCCAATCATTATCACATTATGAAGAGGATCACAAATCCATAAGGGCTCAACCATGCCCAAAGTTCATTAAGACCATCACATCATCCCTTGTAAGAACATCATCATCTTTTGCATGCCCAAAGGCTGATCAACCATCACCATACATGTGACATATAAATTCAACACAACATTGCCTTTAAGAGTTTATGATATTTATATGGAAAAAATTAGGGTTAAAGCAACATTGTGAGAGATTGTATTACTCATCATACCAATCATACAAGGAATCTAAGTATGATCAACCATTATCACCAATTTGAATTAAGGTTAGGTTCAACTAGATAAGTTGAATAAAAATTACAAAATAACACTCAAGGATAAACCCTAGCTTTTAGCATTCCCATCAGATCATGAAAGCATAAGGTCAAACATCACCATCTAATTCCTTACAACCAAAACTCTTGACCCATACTCATCGACTTCGAAAACTCATCAACCACTAGGGTTAGAAACCTCATCGACCAACAGGGTCAGAAAATCTCATCGACCATGAAGTCAGAACCCTTGGAGACGATAGAGTCCGAACTCTTGGCAACCACTAGGGTTAGTGAGTTTCGTGACCACTAGGGTTAGGTAAAATTGGAATGTATTAGTGTTAGGTAAAATTGGTGACCATTAGGGTTAGGTAATATTGGCGACTGTTACGATTATGTATCTCAACGACCACTAGGGTCAAAAGATCTTGGTGATAGCTAGCGTTAGAAAAGTTAGATGGCCATCAAGAGTCAGAAAAGTAAGCGACCACCAAAAACTCATCGAACAACATGGACTCCTACAAGAGATATAAAGCTTGATGACCAACATGAGTTTAAAACTTGGTGATCAATCATGGAAATCAAAAACCTCGTCAACCATCATAGCTTCAAAACTTGGAGACCACATGAGCTACAAAATCTTTGGCAACCATAGATAAAATACTCATGCAAGTATAGGGTATATTATCTTCAAAGAATAAACATGAACTAGGTTTATAGGTACAACAAGAAGAATTATCAATTCAAGATCTACCATCTAAGCTCAACACTAGGTAAGGGTAACATTTTTCAACTTGGAACAACATTTTGGGCAAGATCATGTATATCTAAGATAAGAGTAAGCAATAATCATGGAGAAAGTTATATAACTCACCTCTAGGATGAATATGAAGATCCAAATAGAAAGGTACTTGAAGAAAGAAGGAAGAAACCCTAGCTTGATCTCTCCACTCATCCAAGCTAGCTCCTTCTCCAATAAAGTAAGCAAACCCTAGGTTGAAAAGGCAAGAAAGAACGTGTCTTCAATCTCTAGATCAAGATTCACCATTGATCCAGCCAACAAGAAGAGAATGGAAGGTAGGGAAACAAGAAAAACAAAGGAAAAGAGGGATATTTCACTTACTAAGACAAACAAGCAAAGAAAGGAAACACCAAATGACCAGAATAAGGGTGGATCTGAACCCTAGGTGCACATGAAGCAAGTTCAGACAAGCTTCTCCTACCATGTCTCCTCCTTCTGCACCAAGCAAGAGGGACAAACTCCAAGCAGCAAGGAAGAAGAGAGGGAAGGTTAGGTGTGTAAAGAACTTGTTTGCATGCAAGGTTAGAGGCATATAAGGTTTGGGTTGGAGAGAGAGAAAGGGAGAGGTGTTTAACCATGCATGCCATGTGTTTAGCATGAAAACATCTCATACATCCAAGCATCTCATCCATGAAACTAGGTTGACCATAACAAGAAACCTTGGTGACCAAGATGATTTGAAAACTAATACACCACCATGGGTCAGAGAACTTAGCAACCACCAAGAAATCTTGGCGACCAAGATGTTAAGAAAACTCATCGACCACCAACCCTAGGGATCTTTGTGACCAAGATGAGTCAGAAGTCTCATCGATCACCAACCCTAGATGGCTCAAGAAAACTTTGCAATTGCCAACATGGGTGGCTCAACTCACAAGGTCAACCATTGAGTAAGGGCATCCAAAAGAGCAAACCCTAATCTCAACACAAGATGTCTCCACTCAAACCAAGGTGTGACAAGGCAGCCCAAATCACCACTATATCAAACATGACATGAAAACAAGTGAGTCACAACATCATGTGACTGATTACAAGAATAGCCTATATATGGTTAATTTTCATAAAAGCCCAATACAAGCCCATAAATTCATCACTTGCTCAAACGGTGTCCATACTGGACCAAACTTTGAACTTAAGCTTATTACATGATATCACAACACTGCTTAGGGTTTGATTAAGGTTTCAATCATCTAATTATGATAAGCAAGAATGTTTGGCCAAATAGCAAGGATAGGGGTCTTACAACCATAAACCCCTAACCAGGATTTCACGCTCGAAATCCTACACAAACAAAGATGGGTACTTCCTACACATCTCACCCCATAACTCCCATGTAGCCTCCTCCACACCACAATGATACCACAAAACCTTAACTAAGAATATATCCTTCTTCTTCAACTTCTTCACTCTCCTATCTAGGATCAACACAAGACCCTCAACATATGACACATCCTCCTCAAGCTCAACCTCCACTGTATGTAATGTCTACTCTATATCTGGGGGGCACTTCCTCCACATGGAGACATGGAAAACATTAAGCAACATGTGCAACTCTGGAGGTAACTCCAACTTATATGACACCTTCCCAACATGTGCCAAACATGGTATACTCCCATAAACCTAGGGGACAAATTACCCTTCTTACCAAACCTCATCACAGCTTTACAAGGGGAAACCTTAAGATACACCAGGTCTCTAACTTGGAACTCAAGTGGTCTATGATGGTTATCATCATAAGACATCTATATGTCCTGGACTGCCTTCAAATTCCATTACATCACCTCAATCTTCTATGTAGTCTGTTGGACTAACTTATGCCCAGAAGTTGATACTCACTTGTCTCATACCAATAAAGGGGTACTGACAATGCCTCCTATACAACACTTTGTATGGTGCCACGTCTGTTCTCCTATGATAACTATTGTTGTAGGAGAACTCTATCAAACTTAGATGTACATCCCAACTACCCAGAAATTGCAGAACAAATGCTCTCAATAGATCTTCCAACATTTGAATGGTCTTTTCAGACTAACCACCTGATTGTGGGTGAAAAGTGGTCCTAAATTTTAGTTGTGTCGCCATAGTTGTATGTAGACATTCCCAAAACCTACTTGTCAATTATGGGCCTTTGTTAGGTACTATGGTAACTAGAATACCATGTAAACAAATTATATCATCAACATATATTTTTGCTAACTTCTCTGATGTAAACGTCATCTGGACTGGAAGAAAGTGAGTTGACTAGGTCGACCTGTCAACTATCACCCAAATGAAATAATGACCTTTGGTTTTCCTAGGAAGAACAACCACAAAGTACATGGTAATATGATCCCATTTCCACTATGGTATTGGAAAATATTGTAATGTCCCTATAAGCTTATAATGTTCACCCTTGACCTACTGACAAACTAGACATCTAGCAACAATCTTTGTCACATCAAGTTTCAAACCTAGACACCAATAAAAATCTTTCTGATTATGGTACATCTTGGTACTTATAGGGTGCATCGCATACATCAAGGAATGAGCCTCCTTAAGTACCATCTTCCTCAGGCCCTCCGCGTCTAGAACCACTATCCAGTTATGAAAGAGAACAATGCCATCATCCGTCTCATGAAATACATCATGCTTCTTACCACCAAACTCTTCCCAGATGTTCTATATCATGATATCATTATATCATACATCTCCAATCTTCTATATTAGGGTAGGTTTTACCTTCAACTGTGCCAACAATCCAGCTAACAAGGAAACCTCCAACTGTACATTCATTTGGAGAAGAGATATCAACATGTCTTGCTTATGAAACACCATAGAATTTGAATGTGCCTTGTATATAGATGATGATGAAGATGATTTACTACTCAACACATTTACCACCAAATTTGCCTTCCCAAGATGGTAGTCTATCTTGCAGTCATAGCCATGATCAGCTCTGTTCATCTTCTCTGTCGCATGTTCAATTCCTACTTTGAGAAGATATGTTGAAGGTTCTTGTGGTCGTTGAAGATCTGGCACTCTCTCCATACAGATAGTGCCCCCAAATATTTAGGGCATGAACCATAGATGCTAGATCCATATCATGGGCCAAGTATTTCTCCTTGTGTTTCTTAAGTTGTTGTGAAGCAAAAGAAGTCACATTCTTGTCCTGCATCAACACACATCCCAAGCCATTCTCGAAGAATCACAGGAGATGATGTAACCTTTCCCATGTTCTGGTAGGACTAAGATTGGATTATTAGTCAAATTCTCCTTCAACAAATGGAAAGAACACTAACACTTGTCATCCCAGACAAAGGGAATAATTTTCCTAGTCAACTTGGTTAGGGGTAACGCTATAATGCTGAAGTTCTTCCTGAATCTCCTGTAGTAACCAGCTAAACCTAGAAAGCTTCAAACTTTTGTCAGTGTGGTGGGATGTTCCTATTCCATTACAGACTATACCTTTTCTGGATCTACACAAACACCTTTATAAAATATGACATGGACCAGAAAAGACACCTCAGACAACCTGAACTCATACTTGCTAAACTTAGCATACAACTTGTGTTTTCTCAACAATGTCAATGCATGGTGAAGGTGTTGTGCATGTTACTGATTTTCCTTGGAGTATATTAAGATATCATTGATAAATACGACCACAAACTAATATAGATACTATCTAAACACTCTTTTCAAAAGATCCTCAAAAGTGTTCAGTGCGTTGATTAACCCAAACGACATAACCATGAACTCGTTGTGACCATACCTAGTCATAAAAGAAGTATTAGGTATGTCATATACCTTGATCCTCAGATGGTAATATCCATACCTTAGATCTATCTTTAAGAGCATTATATCACCTATCAATTAATCAAATAGATCATCAATCTCATGCAATGGGTACTTGTTTTTCACTATAACTTTGTTCAACTGTCGGTAATCTATACAAAGCCTCATGGAACCATCCTTCTTCTTCAGAAACAACATCAGATCACCCCAAAGGGAAGTGCTCAGTTTGATGAAACCTTACTCTCGCAACTCCTACAACTATTTATTCAACTCCTACAACTCTACTGGTGCCATCCTGTAGGGTGACTGTGCTATGGGTTGTGTTCCAAGAACAAGATCGATTTCAAAATCAATCTCTCTAATAGGGGGAACACCAGGAAACTCCTCTGGAAAGACATCCTCAAACTCACACGCTACGGGTACCACCTAGATACTAGGACCTCTCTTCTTGGTATCCAAAACATGTTCCAAGGAGGCCTCACATGCTTTTCTCATTAACCTCTCAACTGTCATACTCGGCACCAAACATGTAGCAAGAATCTTCATATCTACTTTGAAAACCCACAAAACATCTCCATCATAGAACGTTGCCACCTTAGAACTACAGTCCAAAACATCCTTTGTAAGGTATCCATTCCTAGGATCACATTGAATCCTTGCATGTCAAGTGGTATAAGATCCACTTGAATGTTGCATCCCAAAAATTAAAGAAACCAAGATGGACATAATTCCCACATCTCCACAAAACAAACTAAAGTAGTTTCAAGCAAAAGGCTATCAGATCTATTACAAATTGGTAGATAACAACTAGTTATCACTTCTCTGGTGATAAAAGAGTGCATTGCACTCGAGTTTACCAAAATAGATATGAAAGAAGAAGTAGATAAGTTAGAATGAAAGTGTTCCATCTGACCTATCATGACCCATGGATGGACAACTCCTTTTGGCTGACTGATAGCATAGAATATAGCCGTCTCTAGTTGTTGTCCACGTCCTCTGCCAGCTGGTCTAGATGACCCCACCTACGACACTTGACCACATCCTCTACCACCACCACTACAATGCATGTCTTTGTTGGGAACCTCACTGGCTCTGCCTCGGCTACTGTGTCACTTCCTCATCCTCTATAGGGAACTTCCACCTCAAATTCCCTACTTGTCACACTTGTGACAGTTTGTCAAATCATATTGCGGCCTAAACAATCATATCATTGATATAGACGCTGCACTGTGTGCTCCTACTGGCGGAAAGCGACGACCTCAACACTTACTCAGGGACCACTATGACAGAACTCCTAATATTGGCTCAGAGAAAGTTGACCTTTTTATGACTATGGTGAAGAAAACCTTAGCTTCTTAAAGCCACCAGATGACTATGCTTGAAACTGAGTCGGCCTCTTCTTAGCATTGGATTCATGCTTCTCAATAGCATACCTCTCAATCCTCCTCATGGACTTCCCAAAGGTAGAGAACCTCCGTATTTTTTCCAAAGAAGGCATTGTCTTAGATAACTCGATGCTCAGACCCTTCTCAAACCTCCACCTCTCCTTCTCTGTCACTTCCATATGGGGATAGAGCCTTAAAATCTCCATAAACTTCACCTCATACTCGTTGATGGACATCAAACCTTGATGTAACATCTCAAACTGTGTTGTCTTATCGTCTAGATATGTCTTAGGGAAGTAACATCATAAAATCTCACACCAAAACTCTTCCCAACCTACCACAACTCTTGGTCTCTTCTCTTCTTGTATGGCCCACCAGTGACTAGAACTTCCCTTCAATAAGTAAACAACATGTTTCACCTTATCCTCTTCCTAGATGTTCAAGATCTTAAATGCATTCTCAAGCTCTACAAACCACATATCGACATCGGTCAGGTCTGTTGTACCCACATAGTTGATAGCTCCAACACGTCTCAACCTCTCAAACATCTTCCTAGAAACTAGGGATTCCACATTAGGGACAACTGTCCTAGCTTGGGATATGGGTGACCTATCCGCTAAGTGTGTAATTGTTGTCATGAGCAGTCCCAACATGGACTAAAAAGCATGGTTTGTCATGGTTGCAGGGTCAAACTAAGGCATTGTGAGCTATTTTGTCCCCATCTTAGGCACTCTCCCATCATGTTCCAACATGCTACCACCACCTCCTAGCATAGCATATCTATTCTCTACATGTCCTTCATATTCTATAGACATATCTGCATAAGGATAAGCTATGATCAAATATGTTGGATTGCGTAAGAATAGACACAAACCTAAGTCATATGTCCATGTAGACTCAGCAAACCTAAAGTTCTCATACCAACCACATGGTGATGCTCTCTCACACTGAATGAGAATACTCAAAACAAAACACATGATCAATGACTAATTAACCACATAACAAAAAAAGTGGGTAAATTAAAACCGATTTAACTTTACTATCACGTTCAAAAGTATTTACATAAAGGTCCAACAACTTGCATATCAACATACCATATCAGGTATTTACATGTATGTCTAGTGGTCTCAACCACAGCTTGTATACAAAAGATATTGTTTCACATATACATGCCATATAAAAACATTGGCACACTGTCAAAACCTCAAGTCAATGTACATATCATCTACAAAACATCCCTTTCCAAGACCTAGGAGAAAAGGGATGACTCTAGGATACTACTAACTACGGGCCAACCTTCTACTCCTATTGCTATCCAAGCTACTCTTTTCCACCTCCACGAACTTGATCGCGTCACTGACGACCACCTAAAAAGGTGGTGACCCACGAGGTGAGACCAACATCCTAGTGAGACATATAACTCTAAAAAAAGGTTATTGATTAGAACATGTTATATTTATTATTAACAGGTTAAACCAATTAAGATGATTAAGTAGGTATAACTAACTAAACAATTGAAACAAGTTTAGCATGATTAGCATAATATATAGAGGAATAGATAAGTATATCCTCTTTTAACAATTAATTTCTCTTACTGCATTATACTCAAATAAACATTATAAGAAACAAGGAAAGGATTATCGATCAATGTGAAGTGTATTTAACCCTAGGTAGATAAGATACACATATAGATTATGCCTTTTATTAGGCCCTGGGGAGTTTGAGATATACCACTCAAACTCCAACTGACCAGTTCTAAGTCAAAATCAGTTCCGTACAAGATCTATGAGAGCCAAAATCCTAAGATCTTATCCACCATCAGTCAGTATGATTCATCCACAATGACATATATGGTCAACCTACAAAATAGCCTAGTCTACCCTTGGTATATAACTCATGATACTAGTAACTAAGGCATGCAAACCCTATCATCCAAGGCACAACCACAACTATCCTCAACAACATCATGGATATTGAATCATAATCATCTAAGATACAGCCTCGACTATTCTCCTACTGAAGTATGATTGTAGCCATCCTAAAAAACATGCATATACTCAATAGTATAAGACTTTGAGCTTCCATTAGAGGAATACTCATTTCACCATATAGAAAATCCTAACACTAGAATGGATCTACGACACATAGTACTACATGATTAGGGTTTCACTTGAATAGTTAATTCCAATAGAGTGAGTTAAGGTTGCATCAATCAAGTTACATACAAACCCTACAAAATACATGGGCATGTTAGAACTCCAGAAGATATAAAACATATGAAATATAATTCTTATCACATCATCACATGATACCAATTCTTATCACATCATGAAGAGGATCACACCTCCATAAGGGCTCAACCATGCCCAAAGGTCATTAATACCATAACATTATCCCATGTAAGAACATCATTATCTTTATATGCCTTATCAAAGGCTCATCAACCATCACCATACATGTGACATATAAATTCAACACAACATTGCATTTACGATTTTATGATGTTTATATGATAACAAATTAGGGTTACAAAAACATTGACAGAGAGTATTACTCATCATACCAATCATACAAGGAACCTGAGTATGATTAACCATCATCACCAATTTGAATTAGGATTAGGTTCAAAAAGATAAGTTGAATGAAAGTTACAAAATAGTACTCAAGGATAAACCTAAGCTATTAGAATTCCCATTGGATCATGAAAGTATAAGGTCAAACATCACCATCAGATTCCATACAACCAAAACAGTTGAGTCATATTCATAAGATCTGAAAACTCATTGACCACTAGGTTTAGAAGCCACATCGACCATGAAGTCGAGACCTTGGTGACCATAGAGTCAGAACTCTTGGCAACCACTAGGATTAGGAGACTTTGGCAACTGTAAGAATTACATAACGTTGGTGAATGTTAGGGTAATTGGTGACTGTTAGGGTTAGGTAACACTGGTGGTCGTTAGGGTTAGGTACCTCAATGACCACTAGGGTCAGAAGATCTTTGGTGACTGCTAGGGTTAGGAAAGTTAGGCTACCATCAAGAGTCATAAAAATTGGCGACCACCAAAAACTCATCAACCAACATTGTCACACCCCAAATTTTGTAACTAACATGGATGATTGGTTCTATCAAGGAGGGCCTTTTTTGGTGAGATTGATACAAATGGTCCTAGTTACATAAACCTCAATTTGTATTGGGTCCATTTATGAAATTATACGATCAAAGGACTTCTAGTGAATGGACCACCATCCCATTTTTTTGCTAAGTAATATTTTCATCTACCAATAATTTATGATTTGATTGATATGATGAGTCTATGGTTCTTCTAGATTTTATAAACAATCTGATAATTAGAAGACAAGTGATGTTGGGAAAGTGATTTTTTTATTTTTGCTAAAATTAGGATCGCATATGTATATAGTAACAGAACTAGGACTGGTATTATGTTATTTACTATTTGCATAAGAGGTGGTATTATTATTTTGAGGAAGTTTAGAGTTGATTTGATGATTCAATTTGTTGATTTAATTTGTGGTACAAGTGAAATCACAAACACTATTCAAGAGTTTAAGTAATGAACTAGGTCATGAGAATTTTATACAAAAAGATAGTACGTGTATGATGTGTTGGTCAAATTCTAGGACCAAGTGGTCCCAAGGGGTAGCCTATAGAAAATTTAAAAGAAATTAGAAAAAATGTATTGTGTCAGTGCCCTTTTTATCATTGAACCAAGGAAATAGAAGGACCAATTGTTAGTTCATGGCCAACCCAATGGTTCATATGAGAAGAAATCGGTGGGTGCCACTTTAATAGAAAGACAATTAATGTCTCAAGACTCAGTCAGGGTCCAAAGGGGAATTTGATATCATCTCGATTTTTTTTTATAAAGGTCATTTCATTACTACCATAGAAGTTTGCTGAAAAAATGCAAGCTATCGCCTACAATGTCCAGTTTACACAACTGATGTAACTAGAAAGTAAAATGCAGCTTGGTCTACATAAAAAGGTGTTTGAGGGGGAAACACCCCTTAACAAGCCCCAACATACCAGATTTAAATAAAAGGTTATGGTAAATTCATGGCAGCGCCATGAAGGAGTCCAGTTCTCGTTTCTTCATCAAGCATTTCCTTGAGCTAGCAAAGATATTCTGCCTCCGATTGACCTGCATTAGTTTCTACTATTTCCTCAGCTGCTTATTGACCTGCAGTGATGGATAACATTTAGATCCGAATCTATTGAATTTATGATGATATTCTTGGGTTTCTTATTATTATTGAATCTTATGTTGTTCCTTTCTTGCCATAAATTCCAGAAGATGGTAACTAGGAAATCATTAGCAAGAAGCTGGTGATTGTTCCTAATCGGCTTGCGGGCTGATGGAAATTTCATGAGGTTATGATCATGATGTTCTATTTTTAAGAAATGTTTGATAATGTTAAACAAAAAAATGCAGTGGTTGAAGATGTGCTCCACAGTCTCCACTTAAAGCCCCATATTGGACTAGTGGGGATTCAAGAGTCATTTAGGGTTTTCCTAAAAAAAATACTGAGAAGGAGAATATGGATACAAGGAAGAAGGGCCTGATGACAATGGTTTCAAGATAGATCAACCATCAATGTTTCTTGGTCCCTGAACACCGACCACAAGGCATCGAGGCACTGTAGGGATTAACAAACTGGGATTTGTCAAAGAGAACCAAGTGATGGCTGCTCTACTCCTTCCATAGGAAATAGTGTAATTAGCGATTGCAAGGGGGATGGTGACTCCTTGTGTGAGATCTACAATGAGGTGAGGATCCATGCTCCAAGTGAGTTGTGATGTCCAGGAAGGAGGTGGATAGCTAGACCTCTTGGGCGGTTGCTCTGTTCTTGGCACAAGATACAGGGGCGGTGAGGCTCCTAGTCAGAACCCAGATGTGTCGAGCTAGTGGACCAATGTTCTATGTGCCTTAGTGCCAAGAGGAGTTATAGAAGCAACATGTCCCATTCTTGTCTCTGGATGGATCGTGGTTGCTGGACTGTTCTAGAGAGGAGGCAGAGAGTTGGTGCCTTGTTTCATTGCAAAATAGGGGCACAAAATCCCTGAATCACGTCTCTACATGCGAAGGAGAGGGAGGGGTCTGGGTCCCTTCTTGTTGAGCCGCCATCTTGAGGCCCAATTAGACTAAAATGAACATGAAAACAAGGTAAAAGTATGATTCAAATTTAATTCGTTATAAACTTTGGGGATTTATAGAGATTGATCTGGATGTTAGAATAGGGTCTTTAAGGGCTCCTTGGAAAGCTTGAGATACAAAGAATATCTTGAAGGATTTTCTATAATCTAATAAGATATAGGTAAGATAATTATGTTGATGGAAAGATATATATGAATGTATGTGTTGATGCTTTGTTAAATCAATGTGATAGGTGTCAACCTCGTCATGGAACTTCAAGGAAGTGTTATACCACCCATTTTAAAGGTATGATGCAATGAGAACTAATGGTTTTGAGATTAGATTGTTCTTATATGACATTTTTGGTATACTTGTATACATGCGATAAGATTATGTAGGGGGTGATTAAGGGATAAATATGACTCTAGAAGATTATTTGAGTATATAAGAATACATTAAGGAGAAACCCTATAAGTTAACTACTTTGTAGAGTTGGGAATTATGAGTAATCATAAATTGATTTAGATGGGTTTTAATGATAGGGAATGTATTTTTAGGATTTAGACCTGACTAGAGGAATCCAAGATGAAGATTTTATTCTCTCTGATGCAAGTAAGTGGTTCATGCCCATGAGTATTCATATTTATCAAACTCAGCATATTTTCATAAGACTTCATGCTTTATGTGATCTAGTACTCTAAGATTTTATGTCAAGATATGAAAGTAAAATTGTCATACTTCTAGTAATATGCTATTTACATTTCTTATATAGATTGGGATGTGAGAAATAAAAATTTATTTAGATTTCTTAGAATGATTAATATCTAAGAGTTAAGAACCATACACAAATATTAGTTGTGAACATATTCAGACATGATCAAGTTTTCAAGATAAAGATTCTATTAAGATTGTAATGTATTGAGAGTTGATTCATTATAGTATTATAAAATTAGGATGTACTAAGTAATGAATATTTCCAAGATAGGATTTAATTAAGATTCATGATTCGATTCATAAGAGTAAGATTATGAGAACAAAATGCTTTAAGCTCGTATGAATATGTTAATGTTCATGTTGAGATCATATTTAGTGAGACTCTAAAGAGATTGTGTCATTTTTTTAGATATCATATTTTAGATATTTACTACATAAGTTACTTTTATATACTAAGTATTCCTATATTCAGTTCATATTATTTTCCTAAGCCTTTTGTGAGACCCCTAACCTTGCTTAAAGTGTTGAACAAGCTTAATTATCATAATTTAATTCTTATAAACCTAATCTAACCTTTTAACATGCTTTTAAATCATAATACAAGGTTAAGTTTCACATTTGGTCCAATTTTGACACTATTTGAGCAAGTTATGCAATTTTATGTACATTTTGGACTTTTCTAAAATTTACCCAATCGAGGGGTTTTACTTGAACTTTATCACACAAATTATGTTTTTAGATGTTATCTTATAATTCTTGATCTTTTGTATCAATGGTTCTCCTGGTTAAACCTTAGTTTGAATGTGTTTTCTCCAAGGGTATTTTAGGGTTTACCCCTTTATGGATGAGCTACCTTTAGGAGCTATCAGCTAATGAATTATTTGTTTTGCTTTGAAATTCAAGAAATTAGGGATAAATAGGTCTCTATGATATGTGGGGCAGTTGATTGTGTGTGTGCTTGTATATTCTTAATAGATTAAGGCCATGGACACTTGGAAAGATACTAGAACTTCAACTTTTTCTTTTCTTTTTCTTTTTCTTTTTCTTTTTCTTAAAGTTTTATATACTTATCCCTAAGCACCCAAACGAACCATTTACTCTCAACCACTTCCCTCCTCATATGAACCTCATTCTCCCTCTGTGCTTCTGCAAAGTTCCTGTCCAAGTAAGATGAAAGTGGGGATCTTCTTGGGGAAAAAGCATCTAGGGTTGCAATTAACTTCCTTTTAGGGTTTAAAAAGCTTCCTTCTAGTGATCTTGACCTAAAAGAGTAAGAATCCCCTTCTTTCCTCTATTTATTTCTTTTTTATCCTTCCTCCTACTTTTCTCTAGGTTAGAACCTTGTTGTTCCATGGTAGAAATTGCTCTAAAGCTCTAAAACCTTACCTTTCTTGCTCCTTATGCTTAGGGTTTGCTCATTTGATGAAGAAAGGTGCTAGATGGACGAGTTCATAGCTTATGCTTGGATTTTCTATCCTAACTACTCCTTTTTTCTTATATTTGGGAGTTTATCGACTAATTAGATGTTATTTTTATAACTTTCTCCACGTTTATTGCTTACCATAAGCTTGCTAGCTCATGTTCTTGCTTATAAATGATGATGCATGCACTAAAAAGCTATCCTTGACTTGGATTTTGATTTTTATAATGTTCAATATTCTGATTTTAGTTCTAGATGAACTTGTGATTATGTGTACATTATTCCTAAGGTATAATATGACTTAGATCAGATTGGTTTGATAACCGATGGTGCAAATACCTATCAATCAATGGTCAATTTTAGGGTTTAAAGCTGATTTCTTCTATAAACACATGACTCAATGGTGGTACCATTGCAACAACTGATGGTGTTGTCTTCATGACAATTGATGGTGGTGACCAAGGGTGTCTGCTGACGTTCACCCCTTAGGTCATGCCTAATTAGAAGCTTAGTGATTAACAACTAAGTACCCTAATGATGCTAGCAATCAATGGTGATATTAGTTTGATATTCGATAGTGATTAATGAATATAGTGCTGATCTAAAATCCTATGGTGACTTAATGGTCACTACTGATGGTGTATCAGGTCTCCACAACCTATGGTCAGTTAATCATGTATTTGTAGCATCAATTAAGCCTTAAAAATGGCTTCTTGGGTCATTTAATGGAATGGTCGAACTTATACTCCAATTGATGGTTTTAATATAAGAACTTGACCTAATGGTTAAGATCTAATGTTTCTTCATCCAATAAATTGGAATGATGCCTAAATGTAATATTTTGGTCCTAAATAAGTGATTTAAATGGTTTCCTTTATGAGATCAACTTAAGAATCTCATTTACTAAAAACTTGTTTTAAATAAACAATCACATGTGGGTTTTACCCTATTCTCAATGGAACTTTGTATGTTGTTAATCAAGGGATGTCTAGGGTTATATAGTGATTCTTTCTAGAGAACAAATCAATGACTTCATAGGTGGTTTGTTCAAGATGTTTACTTATGTAAATGACCAATGGCTTTACCTTTTCAACATTTAATGGTTAAAAGTTGATGCCTCAATATTCCCATTGTTTTGAGTGAAGCATGTAGTGTAATGCTATGATTTTGATGTAGATAAATTGATGGTTCAATGCCTTAAACATGTATTATTACCCTTTCCCTCATATGATTATGAATTATAATCACCATAATGAATTAATGGGTAACCCTAATGAGGTATATCTTGTTATACTTAGCTTTAATATAACTAAATGATGGTAATTGGGTATGAATAGTCCTTGAATTGTTAATACAATCATGGAGTACTCTCTTATTGTTGTTGAAACCCTAGTATGATATAACCCGATGGTTACACCTTGATTTATATGTGGGTTCATACTTGAGAATAGTATGGAATGTGATGGGGATGCTTCACCTTATGCATCCATGATCCAATGGGGATGTTGTGAGTTAGGGTTTGTGTATGAGAGTTGATTAGTAACATTAATATACTTTATCTTGTTAAACCTAACTCTAATGCAAATAGATAAACATGAGTATTCATGTTTAACCTTCTTATATGATGGCATGATGGTGAAATAACCTCCTTACTATGATCATAACGTTAATGTGTTAATTGGTGGTTATCATAGCCACATGGTTGATACTTTCTTATGCTGAACATGTGCATTATGAATATGATGAGGGTTAATCATATCTAGATTCCTTGCATGTTGATGTAATAAAGGAATATTCTTATTGTTAATATAACCCTTATATGATTGTTTATGAATATCTCCTAGCTCATTGATGTAATATTATTTTGATCTAGTGTATTATATGTAAGTGATGTTGGTGAGCCTTTCTATAAGGAATGGAATGATAATGATGATCTTGCAAGGAATAGTATGATGGTCTTAATGACCTTTGGGCATGGTTGAGCCCTGAATGAGGTGTAATCCTCTTGTGTTTATAAGGGTTGATACCCTATGATATTGTGAAAAGGATTTATATCTTATGATAGTATGATGACTCACTACTACAGAAATAGCATTCAGTGTCACTTTTCTGGGCGTCGGTTATTAAGGAAAACCGACGCCTAACATATAAGGCGTCGGTTGTTTAAGCAAACCGATGTCTATATTCGAAGACCAGCCAGACACGGGTACCACTTTGTATTAAGCGTCGGTTGTTTATAAAGAACCGACGCTTAAAGTCGCCCGCGAAATCCATATTTCGATCAAAAAAAATAGTGTCATTATCAGCGTCGGTTATATACGTAGAAAACCGACGCCTATGTGCGATGAAAATTTGCACGGAAAGTGTCACTTTCAGCGTCGGTTATACACGGATAACCGACGCTGAAGGTGGTTCCCGCCAAACATTTTCATGAAAATATCGTCGAATTGGACGTCGGTTGTTGCAAACAACCCATGCTAAATCTGTTTACGCGTCGGTTGTTTTAAACAACCGACGCTATTTTGGAACTTTATAACCCACGATGCCCGACTCTTCCCCTTTCTTCTATTTCATTGCGAGCCCGTTTTTCTTCTGTCGCCGTCAATTTCCCTTTTTCTCTGCTCCTTCCTCTCCACGACAGCGCCGCCGTGCTGCCACTGCTACTCTGGCGCCCCCTTCTCCGCCGCACCCCCTTCTCCTGTGTTGCTGCTCCTTCTCCTGCGCCTACCTACCCACCGCCGCCTGCCACCGCCGCCTGCCTGCCTGCTGCCGCCTGGCCGCCTGCCTGCCTGCCGCCGCCTGGCCGCCTGCCTGCCTGCCGCCGCCTGGCCGCCTGCCTGCCTGCCGCCGCCTGACGCTCCCTGCTCGTCGGAGTCGCTGCCGCTGGTTCTGGAGCTCGCCGGCCGCCGCCCACGTACTCAACCTGCTCGACCTCGCCCTACTCTGCTTGCCCAGGTACCTGCCGACCTACCCAGGCGCAAAATTGGTTCTTTATGTGCCGACCTAATCTGCTTGCCTAATCTGCTTGCGTGAAATTGGCTCCCTACTCTGCTTGCTTAATGTGCCTAATCTGCTTTAAGTGGTCCTAATATCATAACATGATAGTTTTATAATCATGGCTAAACATAATATGAACTAGATCTTTTTATGTCATTAAATCAATGAACTTAGGAATTGGGGGTTCAAGAATAATCCTAATGATAACAGGATAATAAGGAAACCTAAATTGTAGATTAGGACTTGAGTAGCGTTTAATGTTATTATATGATTTGTGGCACTTTAGGATGTATATACGTGCAACAAAAGTTAATTGCTTGGTTTTCTTATTTTCTTGGATAATATACTCAGTGAATTAATGTATGATTTGCATGGATCACCATCAAGGTACGTGGTTGTACTTATGATTACATGTATTTACTTCCTATGTTTGTCAAGGTTTCTTGAAGATTGAATAAGTGATAGATGCTGGATGTTTATTTATTTCATGCAAATTATAAAGTCCTTATGATTATCACATTAAGTAAATCATGATATTCTGAACCCTAGGTTACACAGATTGAAAGGTAACACACTTTGTCCTAAGTTGCTAATTTTTATTCTAATATGAACTCTAGTCTCATCTATCCATGTTGCCTATAGTTTATAACATTGCATTGTGAATTATTGCATGTTTGAAACTATTAAATTCTTGATTTATTATTTAATAATGCTCTATAGATTAGGTACTTATCATGTCTATTAAAATCCTACCATTATAATTATGTGATCCCAACATATTAGGATTAACCATGTTGTTGGCCTAGAAACCCGTCCAAGATTGACTCATTAGGAGTAAATCTTGGATAGTCCCCGGTTTGGGACTGTTCTTGAACACCTAATCTCACTTAGGATGTAAGTGTATAATGTGTATTGGGTTTTCGAGAAAATTTTGGTAGCATTTCCCCGTTTGTTCTCTAAGTACATATGTACTTAGAGAACAGCGGGGAAATGCTGCCGAAATTTTCTTGAAAACCCAATACACATTATACACTTACTAGTGAGATTAGGTGTTCAAGGATGGGATAGGTGGTACACATTTATTATATATAAGAATGACATCACATGTGTTTGTTGGCCTAGAATGTGAACAATCATTGTTCTTTATATTACTTGTACATTGGTATAAATTAGAATGAACAATCACTAAATTATATACTGTTTGTATGGAGTCCGGCTTCATTGTAGATATCTATTATTGTGTTTGTTGGCCTAGAAACCCGTCCAATATTGACTCATTAGGAGTAAATCTTGGATAGTCCCCGGTTTGGGACTGTTCTTGAACACCTAATCTCACTTAGGATGTAAGTGTATAATGTGTATTGGGTTTTCGAGAAAATTTTGGTAGCATTTCCCCATTTGTTCTCTAAGTACATATGTACTTAGAGAACAGCGGGGAAATGCTGCCGAAATTTTCTTGAAAACCCAATACACATTATACACTTACTAGTGAGATTAGGTGTTCAAGGATGGGATAGGTGGTACACATTTATTATATATAAGAATGACATCACATGTGTTTGTTGGCCTAGAATGTGAACAATCATTGTTCTTTATATTACTTGTACATTGGTATAAATTAGAATGAACAATCACTAAATTATATACTATTTGTATGGAGTCCGACTTCATTGTAGATATCTATTATTGTGTTTTTTGGCCTAGAAACCCGTCCAAGATTTACTCATTAGGAGTAAATCTTGGATAGTCCCCAGTTTGGGACTGTTATTGAACACCTAATCTCACTTAGGATGTAAGTGTATAATGTGTATTGGGTTTTTGAGAAAATTTTGGTAGAATTTCCCCGTTTGTTCTCTAAGTACATATGTACTTAGAGAACAGCGGGGAAATGCTGCCGAAATTTTCTTGAAAACCCAATACACATTATACACTTACTAGTGAGATTAGGTGTTCAAGGATGGGATAGGTGGTACACATTTATTATATATAAGAATGACATCACATGTGTTTGTTGGCCTAGAATGTGAACAATCATTGTTCTTTATATTACTTGTACATTGGTATAAATTAGAATGAACAATCACTAGATTATATACTGTTTGTATGGAGTCCGGCTTCATTGTAGATATCTATTATTGTGTTTGTTGGCCTAGAAACCCATCCAAGATTTACTCATTAGGAGTAAATCTTGGATAGTCCCTGGTTTGGGACTGTTCTTGAACACCTAATCTCACTTAGGATGTAAGTGTATAATGTGTATTGGGTTTTCGAGAAAATTTCGGTAGCATTTCCCCGTTTGTTCTCTAAGTACATATGTACTTAGAGAACAGTAGGGAAATGCTGCCGAAATTTTCTTGAAAATCAAATACACATTATACACTTACTAGTGAGATTAGGTGTTCAAGGATGGGATAGGTGGTACACATTTATTATATATAAGAATGACATCAAATGTGTTTGTTGGCATTTCCCCGTTTGTTCTCTAAGTACATATGTACTTAGAGAACAGCGGGGAAATGCTGCCTAATCTTTTCCTAATATATACTTGTTTTCTCTGATCATAGAATGGATAGATCATGGATGTCCATTCGTAATCGTTGCACCCCAGAGTTTACATCTGGTCTTGATCAGTTTATTAGATTTGCCGAGGAACATAGGAAAAAACCTACAGATAGGTTCTACTGTCCATGTAGGCATTGCGGTAACAACTTGAAAGTCAACACTGGTGAGGAAATCAAAAGTCATGTCATGTGCAACGGGATTGTACAAGGCTATAAAGAATGGCACTGGCATGGAGAGATTTCAAAATCGAAACCAGTAGATGTCGATAGCAGTGCTTGGGTGGAAGAAGAAATTGCCTCCGATGACGTAAATGTGAACGAACCAGTTCCAGCAGACATCATTGATGCGATGCTGGATAGTTGTAGGGTAGAGCACACCGATCCACCTCCTATCTTTACAAACATTGTGCATGATGCTGAGATACCGTTATACACAAGCTGTGCTAAGTTTACGAAGCTTAGCGCTGTGTTGAGATTGTATAAGTTGAAAGCTAACAATAGATGGAGCGACAAAAGTTTCACTTCGTTGTTGACTTTGTTGAAAGAAATGCTTCCTGAAGGAAACGAGCTTCCAATCTCAACATACCAGGTAAAGAAAATGTTGTGCCCAATGGGAATGGAGGCCAAGAAGATACACGCATGCCCGAATGATTGTGTATTATTTCAAAAGGTCTATGTAGATTTGAAAGATTTTCCAAAATGTGGTGCGTCACGGTATAAATTGACGACTTCGGGGGAGTCCAAAACTGGTTCTCCTGCCAAGGTGTTGTGGTATCTACCTATAATATCACGGTTTCAATGCTTGTTTGCAAATCTGAAAGATGCGAAGAATTTGAGGTGGCATGCAGATGTTAAGAAAAATAATGATGGGATCCTACGACATGCGTCTGATTCCCCACAGTGGAAGAAGATTGATCTATTGTACCCTAAATTTGGTGAAGAAGATAGGAATCTAAGACTTGGGCTTTGTACAGATGGGATGAATCCGTACGAGACATTGAGCAGCCAACATAGCACTTGGCCAGTCATGCTTGTTATATACAATCTTCCTCCCTGGATGTGTATGAAAAATAAGTACGTTATGTTGTCATTGTTGATATCGGGCCCTAAACAACCCGGAATTGATATCGATGTTTATCTTGAACCTTTGATTGATGACTTAAAGAAACTTTGGGCTGAAGGTGTGATGACCTATGATGCTTCAGCAAGAGAGACATTTCGTTTGCACGCTATGTTGTTTTGCACTATTAATGACTTTCCAGCATATGGGAATTTGTCTGGATATAGTGTCAAAGGAGCTAAAGCGTGTCCTATATGTGAAGAAAACACTGATTCAATAAGACTAAAACATGGCGGCAAGACTGTATATCTTGGTCATCGAAGGTTTCTTTCAAAATTCCATCTGTATCGTAGGAAGCGCAAAGCATTCAATGGATGGAATGATGAACGAAGTGCACCTAAACCTATACCAGGGGATGTTGTTTATGAAAGAGTAAAAGACATTATCAATGAATTTGGTAAGAAATCACAATGTAGTATGGCCACACGGAGTGACAATTCTTCATTCAAGAAGAAGTCAATATTTTGGGATCTTCCTTATTGGAGTTCTTTGACAGTCAGGCATTGTATCGATGTAATGCACGTTGAGAAAAATGTCTGTGATAGCATCATTGGTACTCTATTAAATATACCAAGTAAGACTAAAGATGGGATAAAATCCAGACTGGACCTACGTGAAATGGGAATAAGGTCAGAATTAACAGAATTATGTGAAATGGGTAATAAAAGAACATACTTACCTCTCGCTTGTTACACGTTGTCTAGAAAGGAGAAGAAAACTTTTTGTGAATGCTTGGTAAATGTTAAGGTGCCACATGGTTACTCATCCAACATCCGTAGATTGGTATCAATGAAAGATCTAAAGTTGATAGGTCTTAAATCTCATGATTGTCACACTCTAATGCAACAAATATTACCCATGGCAATTCGATCTATATTGCTGAAGCATGTAAGGTTTGTAATTACCAGACTTTGTTTCTTTTTCAACAGTCTATGCAGCAAAGTTATTGACCCTGATACTCTCGATAATTTGCAAAGAGAAGTGGTTGTTACCCTATGTCAGCTTGAGATGTATTTCCCTCCTTCGTTCTTTGATATCATGGTACATCTTGTTGTCCACTTGACTAGGGAAGTGAAAATGTTGGGACCAGTTTTCTTGCATTGGATGTATCCCTTTGAACGATACATGAGCGTTTTTAAAGGTGATGTTCGAAACCGTTATCAGCCTGAAGGGAGTATTATTGAAGGTTATGTGGCGAGAGAGGTTATGGATTTTTGCAATGACTTTCTCAGTGGTAATGACACTCCTGATAATGACAAGAATATTGAGGAGGGCAAAGGAATTTTGGGATCACGGGTGAAAGTAATCAGCCGTGAGCAGTTGGAACAAGCTCACTTGTATATTTTACACAATATGGACGAAGTGAGTGTTTATATCGAGGAACATACCAATTTCATAAAGAGACAACATCCTTGAGCAAGTTCAATGTGGCTTGCTAGAGAGCATAATAAGACTTTTACTAAGTGGTTTGAAGATAAAGTCTTACATCAACTATCTCAAACACCAAATGATATTACAGAAACTATCAAATGCCTCGCCTTTAAACCAAAACCGAATGTTATGTCTTATGAAGGGTTTGACATTAATGGATTCACATATTACACAAAGCGCCAAGATGATAAGAGTGTCGTCCAAAATAGTGGGGTCACTCTTCAAGCGTCGACTATGTACTTTGCAAGTGCAAAGGATAAGAGTCCACGTGAAGCTAAAATGTCATATTATGGTGTCATTGAGGACATTTGGGAGTTTGACTACATAGATTTCAAAATTCCACTCTTTAAATGTAATTGGGTTGATAACACCAAAGGAGTTATAGTGGATGAATTGGGTTTCACTTTGGTGAACTTTGAAAAGATTGGCGAGAAGGGTGAACCATTCATATTGGCATCACAGGCGAAACAAATATTCTATATCGATGATCCTGCGAATGATAAATGGTCAGTTGTTCTTCATGGTAAAAGACAGTTCATTGAAGATCCTATAGATGAAGAAGAGTACTATGATAAGTATGATGACTCCAGTCCATTCTCAGTTCGGTTGCCCACTCCAAAAAATATTGAAGCTAATGATGACTTATATGTGCGCGGAGATCACAATGAAGGATTGTTAATTGATAAAAGATCACAATTTTAGAGACATGTATGTTTATACAAATGCTAAATGTTTGCCTTTTTCTAGTTAATACAAATGCTAAATGTTTGCCTTTTTCTAGTTAATACAAATGCTAAATGTTTACCTTTTTCTAGTTAATACAAATGCTAAATGTTTGCCTTTTAAATGACATTTTCAGATGGCTGACCATGATGAGCATGATGTCCATGATGAGCATGAAGTCCATGATGAGCATGATGTCCATGACGAGCATGGCGAGGATACTAATGTAAGTTCTAAAAACATATCCTGTATTTCTATAAAATTCATTATCTTCTAGTTATGTCATATATCCTATATTTCTATATTGGGCTAATTTAGTGTGTTTATTTTTGTCAAATTTTAGGTTGATGATGCACCTGTACCCATTGAAGCACTGGAGCAACTTGATGCGCAGCACCAAACACTTAACAAGAAAAGGGGCATCACTCTGTTGAAGAAGTTATTAGCGCTAAGTGGTAGTGGATCCAAATTGGTGGTGGAGTTTGATAATGGAGGAAATCCAATTGGAGTGAACCGCAATAATTTTGTAAACTATCTTGGGTGTACCACTCGGAGCCATTGTGGTGTTAAGTATGATAATTGGCATAAAGTTCCTCAAGGGAAAAAAGACTTGATATGGAAGGATTTATGCGTGAGTTATTATTATTTGCAATTCTATTTTGTAGATTACAAATTCTATTATTTGCAATTCTATTTTGGATACTAGTTAATGACATTTCTATTTTACAGAATTTGTTTGCATTGGATGAGAAGTTGCATCGTAAAAATGTGATGCAACACGCTGGAAAGATGCTTAGGAATTATAGGACAAATCTGAACAGAGAATACATAAAAGAGGGTGATAAGAAGAAGAAGTCAGCCCTTGAACAATGGAACTTCTTGGACAAAGAAGATTGGGACAATTTTGTTGCTTCAAGAAAATCTGAAGAATTCAAGGTATTAGGCGTCACTCCAAATTTAATTAATATACATTGTATTCACCTATTCAAGATTAACATTTAGTGCTACTAACCAAATCATTAATGTGCATACTAACTAGGCCCTCAGTGACGCACAAAAAGCAAGGCGTGCACTGAATGTGCATGACCACACTATGGGTCCAAAAGGCTATGTAAGCGTTCGCCAAAGACTACAGGCAGAGTCTGCGGCTACTCAGCAGTCTGCTCAGGAGTCTTCTCCTACTCAGGAGTCTGCCACACCCATGCCTCGCCATGATATCTGGATAGCTGGCAGGCAAAACAAGAAGGGTGAAATAAAGAAGCCTGTAACTGCTGAGGCGGCTGCAAAAATGGTAAAATACAACTCTTAGAGAAATCGTTTGAATATTGATTATTTGTGGTGTTAACTTACCAATTTTTGTTTATGGTGATTAGCGGGAGCTGCACGAGTAGAGGAAACAAGGCACATTCATCCCTCAGGGCACAAGGGATGAATTGACAATTGCTCTGGGTAACCTAGAGCATCCTGGACGTGTTAGAGGTGTCGGCGCTGGTGTTGGCATCAAAGCATTCTTTGGGCCATCCCAGCGCAAACCCAGAGCGGGACTTTCTCAAGAAGAGGTAACCTATTCTTTTTTTAGAATGTTACGGCAAAAGGAAATTCATTAATAAGAAGCTAATGTTTCTTTTATCCATGTATAGGAGAATAAGAGAGTTGAGGATTTAGTTTCTAAGAAGGTCAACGATGTAGTTGCTGAGAAGGTCAAGGAAGAATTGCTACGGTGGCAGGCATCTCAGGCTTCCAATACACCTATGGCGACCCACTCTTCTCCTGATGCACAGACTGCGAGTAATCCTGGAGACCCATCGCCTAGCACGTCTGCTGTAAGTATTGTTTATGACATTGTAGCTAGTCTTTTCAAGATGATATGTTTTCAAGATGATATGTATATATGTATAATATTATTTATGTAAATTTGTAGGCGTTGAAGCCATGCCGCTTAAGAATGCAAGACTACGTTCTTGCATAGGCGCAGGCTTACCCGTCCCTTCCTGGGGCAATGTTTCACATGACTCCAATGCCACAGGGCTACGTTCGTGTCATCCTGATACGTGTGTTACCCGATTGGAGGGAAGTTGCGTTGCCATATGCCCACCCAGATATTGATACACTTGGTGAGGCAGAAGGCGGGGTCATATTGTGGCCCAAAGCAGATGTCGTCTACACGACTGAAATTGTAAGATAAATTTACATTGATTTAGACTGTTAATGTGTATATATGATGTCAACTGATCTGAAATTATATGTACAGGTTAAAAAGAAGACACCAGGAGCACCTAGGCCTCCACCTCCAATTCCCGCATTACCCGATTGGGTTCCAACTGACCTAACATACCCGTTAGGTCCTACTTGTAGGGGAATGGCATGTTGGCTACGGGCACACAATATACATTGCCCTATAATTATTTCTTTAGATGCAGATTATGTAGGTCAATCATACGATAGCTCTTTATTTATACAAGATATTATTGAGCTGTTTATGTATGATTGGCTGAATACATCAATGATAGAGACATGGATAAGGTGAGATCTTGTTTATACATCCATATACCTTGTGTAAGATCCGGTGATCTGGTTTCTTATATATTAATGCATACGCCTATATGTTTTGCAGCTACTTAGTCAAAGATCATTGCAAACAATTTGCATTTGATCATGTGGGATTTTTGATTCCATCATTGATTAGTTTGGTAGCTAAAGACCCTGATAATGTTCAACAATACTGTATAGATGCTTTTACAATTTTTGGTCAGCAAAAGAAGACGATAATAATAGCTCCATTCAATGTCAAGTAAGTTTACTTTATTTATAATTTGGACTTAAGAAAATTCCATTTTTATTTTGCATTTTGAGTTATTAATTGTTAACTTCTTACCTCTAGCGGTAGACATTGGGAGTTACTAGTTATTGTCCCAGAGACATTCACTGTTTATTATCTAGATCCTGCGGGGAGTACATTGAACCCTAAAATTGGACACGTAATGAGAATGCCATTATTCTGGTGAGAAATCTTTCATTTTTATATCCGTTAACATCTTTTATTACATTACTATTTACTTATGCAATTTACTGTGTTATATTAACATGTAGGGGTTTAGATGCATTCAAAAAGGCTGGAGGAAAGGTCCCAAGGAAAAAGAACCAGCCAATAAATTGGGAGAACGTACAAGTAAGTTCCCGACTCCCCGACTCCAATGTATATATCATTGATGTGAATTGTGCTTAGTTGTATTATTTTGTATGTTTCAATTTATAGTGTGCTACACAAGACAATGGCTGGTCATGCACATACTATGTGATGTAATTTATGCAGATGATTATCAAACATGCCGCATTGGACATTGATAGCATACATGAGGTATTATATATAGTCTCATTAGTTAGTATGAAATATATCAATCTTATTTTTATATTATTACTTATATATATACATCATTCTCTTTGCAGGTGTTTAAAACTGACCACACTATAGGTAAATGCTTAAAAAATATACATGCTCCATATACGATGGAAGCATTAAATGAAGTAAGAGAAGAATGGGCAAAAGCCATACAAACAGTGGCAACTGTAAGATATAATTGGGATGTTGATAGCGATAATGAATGATACTTTGTAAATGAATATTTCTGAATGTTAATACATGTATTTGAATGTTTCTATATGTGTGAATGTGAGAATTGAATTGATGTCTGAATGTATGTACTTGTGTGAAATTTTCCTTGTGACTTTTGCAGGTTTGCGGCATGTTTGTAGGCTGATATCAATGGATGTCGTAAACCTGCAGTTCAGAAAACTGAACTGCAGGTTCTCATCCTGCTGACCAGCCACAGCAGGCCTGCAAACTGATATGAAAAAAATACATATATAAATAGGCGTCGGTTATTTATAGAAAACCGTCAGCAAAGACATACAGTGTCGGTTATTTGATAAAAACTGACGCCTAATAGTACAAACAACCCGACCGTGCAGGATAGCACGGCCGTGGTGGAAAAGGCGTCGGTTATTCATATAAACCGACGCCTATAGTACTAAACACGGTCGTGCAGGGAAGCACGGCCGTGTCGTCTTGAAGTATAGGCGTCGGTATTTTAGTATATAACCGACGCCAAAAGTGTTCGCGCCACAGAAAATGGCGTCATCTAGGGAACTTTATGTATCGGTTATTTACTAAAAGACCGACGCTACATTCTATATAGGCGTCGGTTGTTTAGTAAATAACTGATGCAAAAAGTGCCCTAGATGACGCCATTTTCTGTGGCGCGAACACTTTTGGCGTCGGTTATATACTAAATGACCGACGCCTATAGAATAAATAGGCGTCGGTTAAAAAACCGACGCCGAAGTGTTCGACCTTTAGCGGCGCCCACATAGGTGTCGGTCGGAATCCGACGCCAAATGGGGTTAAACGACCGACGCTAAAGGCCGTTTCTGTAGTAGTGACTAGTGTAGTCTCATGAATGGCAAGTGAATAGTACCATGTGCTGATGAGATGAGAAATTGTGTTTTACACATCTTATAGCTTTTGAAGTTGTGACACTTATATGCTTGCTAGATGTGAATTAGGATTTGTATATCCATTTGTTTGATGCAGCCTTAATTCAACCAATTGGCATAACTAATCAAGTGGAACTCTAATCGTGTAGTGCCATGTGCCATAGATCCATTTGAGTGTCAGAACTTGCTAGATGGTGCAATGAGTATTCTTAAGGGAACTTAGAGCACATACTGATGAGTATGTTGGGTGCTTGTCATCCTGAATTAAAGTGTTTAGGGAGGATGTCTGCATTCATACCTAGCCCTCAGTTTGAGAACGGCTACGGTCGTTTCTCGGTGATTATATATGTGATGAGATTGGAGGACAACTGAGGTTGTACCTCAGATGGTAGGGTATGTGTACCCACCTCCTTTCACTAGTGTCATGACCTATGCCAAGGACGGACTAGGCCATAGTAGCTTGACCTTATGGGTCGTTGTGGCAGACCCATATTGACAGGGGGCGGAGAAGATCTTAGGAGTCTGACTCTTCCTAGATCTTGTATGGCATTGATTGTGACCAAGCGGTGGTCAGTTGGAACTTGAGAGGTATCCCCAAATTCCTCATGGTTTAATAAAAGATGTAATATAGTCATGTAGAATATTTGTTTAGGGTTATACATGATGTTTCACATTGGATGATAACCCTTGTTTGTTATCTTTACATAAAGATGATGCCTAGTGCCATTAATAGATAGTAGATATACTTAGGTTTTGGATATGCTTAAGATTGTAGATGCGTACATACAGTAGCTATACTTATGTTGATAATTATACTACTACTGCTGATTATAATCATGATGCGAGGTATCTCATGTGGTTAGTTATGTTTAGCATGCTAGCCATGCCTTTGTAACTATAGATGCATATACTGCTAATCATGCTTATCCAGATAGTTGTGCTTATGTTGTTAGCTCTTCTTATGATGTTGATATGTTTAACCTATTAGACTTGTTGATGTTGTTAGCTATGCATACGATACTAGACTAATTCATGATGTTGGAGATGTTCATGCTGCTAGACTCCTTATACTGTTAATAGGGATATGAGAATAGTCTGGCTAATGAAGATAGTTATTATTTTCTCCTTTATGTATTTTGTTAATCATCAGTGTTGTTGATCTTATTTGTTATATATGATTAAAATTCTTAAATTGCCTCATTACCTAAAAATGTTGCAATCAATAAATGTTGTTGGAGGTTATATCTCTTGTTGGAACATGTGTCTCACCCGTTTGGTTCGCCACATCTTTTTAGGTAATCGGATGTGACAAAAACAAACATGTGGAAGCAAAGAGGAGCTATAGTTGTGAATCTTTGAGAAAGTTGATTAGATGTCTAATGTGTCCTAGATTTATCGTTGTACTCTTAGGTCCAGGCAGGAAACATTTGTATATGGTGTTTCAAACGAATTAGAATTTTGTAAGCATGTTAATGCTTGTTTGTGTGGCACATACAAATATTGTTATCTTGTGTATATATGTTGTGGCTAAGGTGATAGAACAATTTGTATCAAATTCTTGTCATAGTATGGATACAAGAAAGATATTGGGATCTTATGCAAATGTTTCTGAGTGGGTCTTGATGTTGAAATCGATTTGAATTTACCCATATTTTTGGGTATGCGGTTAATTGGTGATTGATTGTGTTTTATGTTTTGAGTAATCTCATTCAGTGTAAAGGGTTCTCACACCTTTAGACAAACAAGAGTTTCAAATTAAGATTTATCCAAATAATAGGAATATCAAATTTTGATTCAAATTTAGATGACTCAATATTGGTTAGCTAGATATTTGATATACATGATAAGGGTTTTAGATCCAATCTCAGTTTTGGAATTGAGATTATTCATAATCATATGTAGATTTAGATTCACAAGTTCAGTACATGTTCAGTACTCAGTATTCAGTTTCAGATAAGTCCAAATTCAGAATTTAGTAAGCTTAGACTTAAGGTAACTAATTCAAAATTTTCACATAATACATTATATGATAAGTCCTCATTAAGAGAGTCCTGTGATGATTTAGAGGCATTTGTTGCCAATTTCATAGGAGTATCTACTCCTTTTAAGAGGGCATGTTGTGCCAACAGTGGGTGTGTTGAAACATAGAGGACACTTTGGTGTCAACAGAGAGCATGTCGTGCCAATAGAGGGTGTACTTCACCATAGACTACACTTTAGTGTCAGCAGAGAAGGACTTATTGTATAATGGTGGCCACAATTAGATAAAAATCATAAATAAAAGATACCTTAGTTAAGAACATGCACATAATGTCAGTTATTACTATAATGAAAGATATTTAGATAATAGAGACATGACTCAGGCCCTTTGTGCAAGTCAAGTGGCACAAGCACTAGAGTGCAGACCCATTCAGATACATAACTCATGCCCAGAGTGTAGGTTATGTGACCCAGGCACCTTAGTGTAGGTCATGAGACCTAGGTACCAGAGTACAGGTCTCCAGAGAAAGATAAGTAATAAGATAAGAACTATGTTAAAGTAAGAAGAGATATTTATGTTTCAACTTTTGTAAAATTTTGATGTTAGTTCTCAGTGTATAATGTTTAAGAATATCTTATTTCATGAAGTAATGTATATGCTAGAATATTCATGCCACTTACTCTAACAACCATTTTTCCAATGCATGGCTGGGGATGAGTGTCTGCTTGCAGAAGGAGCAGAGTAGATTCTAGAGAATCAAGTACAAGAATAGAACATGACTCAAACTGGTGGGGTTCCAACTATAAGATGATCCACATGTTTATGGACTTAGTTATATGTTTTAAATGTTTATAACTTTAGAGTAGAGACTCAAAAAATTAAATGAATTTTCTCATGTAATAACATTTATGTTACTTTTTTAAGAATAATCATGAGAATGTTTTAATACGCCAGTTTGTGTGATTGATTATATTGTTGTTATGAATGATAGTTTTATGTATTGCCCCCTAGAGTATATACATGTGTGTACTTAGGGAGGGTGCTACAAACATGGAGTCCAAATCTTGGCTACCAACAGGAGATACAAATCTTGGCGACCAACATGAGTTTAAAACTTGGCAACCAATCATGGAAATCAAAAACCTCATCAACCATCATAGATTCAAAACATGATGACCACATGGGATACAAAATCTTTGGTGACCACATAGATCAAAAACTCATGCAAGGTCTAGGGTATAATATCTTTGAAGAAGAAACATGCACCAGGTTTATAGGTGCAACAAGAAGAATTATCTACTCAAGATCTACCATCTAAGCTCAACCCTAGGCAAGGGTAACATCTTCCTACTTGGAACAACATTTTGGGGCAAGATCATGTACATGCAAGAAAAGAGTAAAAAATAATCTTAGAGAAAGTTATATAACTCACCTCTAGGATGAAGACGAGCTCCAAAAATCAAGGTAGCTTGAAGAAAGAAGGAAGAAACCCTAGCTTGATCACTCACTCGTCCAAGTTAGCTCCTTCGTCAAGAAAGGAAGCAAACCCTAGGTTGAAAAGGAAAGAAAGAAGGTGTCTTCAACCTCTATCTCAAGATCCATTGTGAATCAGACCAAGAAGAAGAGATAGGAAGGTAGATCAATAAGAAAAATGAAGGAAAAGAGGGAGATCTCACTTACCAAGACCAAGAATCAAAGCAAGGAAGCACCAAACGACCTCAATAAGGGTGGATCCAAACCCTAGGTGCACATGCAAGAAGGATCAGCCAAGCTTCTTCTACCTTGGATCCTCCTTCCCCATAAAGCAAGGGGGACTAGATGCAAGCAACAAGGAAGAAGATATGTAGGGCTAGGTGTGTAAAGAACTTGTTTGCATGTAAGGAGAGAGGTATATAAGGCTTAGGGTCAGAGAGAGATATTGGGAGATGTGTCTAATCATGCATGCCATGTGTCCAAGGTTAAACTATCTCATCGTCCTTGCAAGCATCTCATCCATGCAACCACATCAACTACAAAAAGAAAACTTCATGACCAGGATGATTAGAAAACCAATCGACCACCAAGGGTCAGAGAACTTGGCAACCACCAAGAGATCTTGGCGACCAAGATGGTCAGAAAATTCATTGAACGCCTAGAGACCAATATGAGTCATAAGTATCATCGATTAACAACCCTAGATCTCTCAAGAAAACTTGATGATTGCCAACATTGGTAGATCAGCACTCAAGGTCAACCATTTAGTTAGGGCATCGAAGAGAGCATACCCTAATCTCAACATAAGATGTCACCACTCAAACCAAGGTGTGCCAAGGCACCCCAAAGCACAACTATATCAAACATGATATGAAAATATGTGAGAAATAAAAATCATTTGACAAATTGCAAGAAAAACCCTAGATATGGGTAATTTTCATAAAAGCCCAAAACAAGCACATAAATGAATAACTTGCTCAAACGGTGTCCAAACTGGACCAAACTTAGAACTTAAGTGTACTACATGATATAAAAGCACATATTAGGTTTGATTAGAGTTTCAAGAATCTAATTATTATAATAAAGCATGTTCATCCAAAAAGCAAGGTTAGGGGTCTTATAATTTTAGGTTTTAAAAATTGATCTCACTAATGCCTTGAAATTTTGGTAGCATTTTCACATTTTTTATTTGAGAATTTAATATGTTTTTTGAAAACAAGTGTACCTCTCCTTTTGAGGCCTTATGAGTTCAACAGATATATCATCAATATCATTACACTTGTACCTACAACTGATATAAATAGGGATGATTATCTTCACTTGGTGTACAATTTTCTTCATCCTACATAAGTATCCAGGTTAGGTACTACCAATTACTATACATTATGAGCATGGTGTTCGTAATTGATCATAGGTAAAAGGGAGTGGTCACTTCTAGGACTAAGGATTAGCCTCATGCATATGGTCCCTATTATTATTGTTGCCAAGATACCTTCCACGCTAGGTAGTGTGAGTGCTACTCTTCCCTACTTAATACCTTAGGAGAATCATGGTGCATGGTGACAATTTTTGAATTTTAATCACAAAACATCCATGACATGCACTATATAACAAAAGTATGAAGTACATACAAACACAAAAGAGTTGAATTAGAAAGGAAAATAAAAAGTTGAATAAATTTAAGGTTGATATCATTGACTAAGTATATGTTCCCTATTTAATCAATGTATAACGACATTAAAATATTAGTGAATTGTGGGCGAATTCTATTAGGATATCCACTTATATTAAAGAAAACATTTACTAAAATCATTTTATCATGAAATTAAGAGTATATATAGGGGGCACACATTGTAGGAGCAAGATAGGTATTTTCCTTTTTGAATTTTTGGGAAAATCCACCAGTGTGATAAAGAAAAAGAGAAGTAGAGAGGGTGAATGCCCTAGATGCAAATCTTACTTAATATTCTTTTAGATTCAAAGTGCATAAAAAAGGAAGCTTGATGAAAATGAGATGGTTGTGGTTCCATAAAAGGAGGGAATGAAATGAAGGCATGCCTACTTTAAGACTCGATTAATGGGGGATCAACATGGAGTCCATGCTTGGTTTCCTAAAGAGTATGCCCCCTTTATACTGGATTCTAATCATCCTTGACTACTTAGATTTTACAAAAAAATTGATTAAAAGTGGGTGTGGATCACCCCATTGCATGTGCATGTTGTTGATCATACTTGGAAGTCTACCTGACAGTAACCATGACATGTAGGTGAGCATGCCATATATGAATGCCCTTCCATTAGTTTGATTTATGACCTTAGGTTTATGTCTTCATCTCATGACAAGAGGCAGTGGGTGTAGTGTCAAAAGGTGGAACAAAGTAAAAAGGATGCATCATTTGACTTGAGAGGATAAATATCCTAATACCATGATTTGATGATGAGTAAATGGTATTGTGTCTAATTCTTTTACTTGAATGATTTATTTTAAAGAGACACTCTATAAGTGACCTAACTTTAAAAACCTAGTTTGGATAACTAAGTCATACATGCACAAAGACTGATTAACGAATGGATACATTTCTTGTTGGATCTTTGTTATAAATCACTTGTTTGGATTCTATGAGTTGTAATTCATCTCACAAGTGTAATTGTCTTAAATAGAATGAATTAATGTTACACTTCAAGGTTAATTGAAAACATGAATTATGTATTTCCATCAATTGAGTTTGCTTGGTGAATCTTGGTCTACAGAATTGTGCACATTCCAATTTAATTGTCTTTGAATGACATTGTAATGACTCACAACTTGACACTCTAGAAAAAACCAAAGCATGACATGTCCATTGGCTAAGAATTTGGACGCAAAATGTGGCCAAAAAACCTATATGGGTCTTGACTGCTAGTGCTACTAACCAATTTTAGGCACCATAATCTCGACCGTCAACATTTTAGTTATAGAATTTTGCAAAGTGATTAATACCCATTATAAGAATAAAAAAAGTGAAATAGATCCATTGGTGATCCCCAACCTATCCCAATAATGTCTACAATTCTCCTAAAACTCTTCTAGCTAGGAGGCATACCTACTTATAAGTAGGATTCATTCGGCTTCATCCTAAGGTCTATATTCCATGATCTTATTATGTAGTTGAGAGATTGTGCCTCAAAGAAACCCTATCCATTCTCATGAGCCTAACCGCACTTTTAAATCTATAAGGTTGGACATGATATTTTTTGGTTTTATGTCCTGAGATCCAATCATATTATTTGATTGTACTTGATTTGATTAATATTAATGACAATTACATTTTTTATGTTTACTTCAATATAAGATAATGATAAACATAATTATGTCCAAAGAATGCAATAATCAATAACATGTGATTTTGGGTTGAGGACATGAACATGATATCATGTATATGATAAGAGTATTCATTCTTGTCTAACCCCCAAGTTGGATATTATTGTGGAAATTAAGATGACAATAACAAAGACTAGTATGTGTGATGATTGATGACCACTTATTACTAGTCATGATATCTCATATCAGGTCAAACACATAGGTAGTTATTATGAACAAGTATATGTCACATACCCACTTTTTCATATGATACATGGAATCTAGAAATATAAATCAGAATAATATCTCAATATGATAGTGGTGATTGTAGTCCTTATAATTATAGTCACTAAAATATCACATGTTATTCATTGTACATTAACATTGTTCAATGTGACCATGAATAAGGGTTTCCATACAAGTAGTGTGTGGTCACACTATGGCACATGTAGATTACTGTGAGTGACATAGATGTATTTGACCCTCTTATTAGAGTGATATACATGACACTTGGTGATTGATACTATGAAATATGTGAGCAAATATTTTATATTGGGATTACATGTATCTTAGTTAGTCCACTCTCGATCAAGCAACAAACTTTGAACATTATAAGGGTGATGGTTCCATGCCTTGTATTTTATATGGATATCCATGGCAAAGGGATTATACAATCACTATAAAATTAGTAATAACACTAGGTTGAATTTGTTCTCCAACTTATCCAATTTATTACTTGGGTGTCAATAATGTGTTTCTACATGTCATTCATTTCTTATGTAGTCCATAATATGATTACATTACATCACTGCCAACCTAATATGGAGCCTATGGGTTACAATTTGAGAAACATTATACTATCTGAAAGCCCAATCAATTGTATGGAAATTCCAATTGATCTATTGGATAAAGATTAGAGCAGTTAATCGGTTGGAGAGTCTAGTTGATTCTCTAGAAAAGATTAGCCCAATTAATCGATTGAAATATCTAGTCAGTTGATTGGACAATATCAACTGGTTTCTTTCACAAACCTTTCTTCCTACCTCCCCTATTTAAGGAGGCATGATAGTGACATTTTTTGTTAGATACATTTTGACATGTGAAACCTATCCTCTATTACACTCAAAGGAAGAATAGAGAGAGAAATGCTATGACATTGCCAATGATAGGTTGTTCCTTGCACACCGGCTCAAGCATCTCCACATTAAGTTTTTAGTATTCCATAAGGATTAGTGGAGAAACACACATTGTATGATGGTGATGGAAGGACATTGTCAAATGTAATTTTCATGACGATGTGAGCAAAGCACAATGTTGTGTGAGGAAATTCATTAGAATTATCTAAGACACTGTATATCCCTCACAACTTCCTTCCTTGTATACCATTGTTGACGAGATCTACTTGTGGGAGCTGGACACATTTTTATGCTTTCGTTGTGCTTGTCGCAATCATTATCTAATATATTTTGTAGATATCTATCCCTACCATGTATGTCATATGAGTCTGTCACTTAGTTACTTACCAATCTCTCTATATCAACCTGAAGATGGATTCTTTCTCTTGGATAAGAGAAGAAGAAGGGAAGGATACCCTTGTAAAAGGAAGGTGACAAAGAGGTGTTGAAGGACATGCACCCTACAACAAAGGAAGTCATCCTTGAGTGATTAATTCTTCTACTTCATGAGGTTGAAGGTAAGGGCACAAGATATTTTGTAAGAATAGCTAAGTTTATTGTAATATTTTTAGATCCATTGCTCCAAAAACATATTCAATTTACTCTTGACATAAAAAGAGGGGTCACTTGGTGTAACTTTTATAAAGGAATATACTGAGTGACTCGAGTTTGTAAATCCTGGGATGCACATGCATATCACTCAACTGTTCTATTTTTTTATTATGTAGTACATGAATGTACATTAGCTTAGATAACTCATGTTTAATTGCATAAATGTTGAAAAATGACCAATCGATGTAGTAGAACTACATCTTTATAGATAAAACCACTATATATACAACCTTCTCTTTGTGGTTGTTTTGGCAATTCTCTCCCTTTCTTTGACTACTTTCTCTACATATATTCAGAAATTATTTTGAATGTCTCATAGATTTGATTTAAGTGTTTGTATCTCAATTTTCCCCTAATTTTGAGCCCACATAGATCAAACAAATGGTATTAGAGAAAGATATTCCCCAAGAAATACTCACTCGAGTAGAAAAATATAGGAGAAAAATCTACATGGCAATTTCATCATAGATGTGAGGTAGTCTATCAGATGCCACTCTTTGATGGAATTGGCCTTTATAGTGAGAGAAGAATCATGGGTTAAACCTTAAGATGTGGAAAATAGTGGATACTACATACAAGTAGTTGGGAAAAAATATAGAACAATGGGATGCACATACCTTGAGGAAAGAGTCCTTAAATGATGGATCCATCTGAATCCTCTGTACCACTCTTTTCCCACAAAGTTCAAATGGATTCGTATTCTTATGACACCCCTGTGACCTTTGGAGGTAGATTTCCATCACATATGAAGATACACAGGAAGCAAAGAGTCAAAGATCAACATGCTTGCACATCTTATAGAGATCTTGAATATGGATAACATAGAGTCCATTTGAGAGATATACTCACACTTGATTAACATCATCATTGTCCTTGGAGCTCTTGGGAAGCATATTGAATTGATAAACCAATCATCCAAAATACTACACTCCCTCCTTCTCTAGATTGATGAGTAAGTCACTGGATAGATTCATGAATATGTCAACTATCCTTATCGAAGATCTCAGAGGCAAATTTCAAACACATGAGGTAATCTAAGTGGTAGATAATTAAAGGACAAGGAAGAATAAAATTGGACCAAAATACCCATAACAATGAGAATAATAATAAAAGGGAAGAGAAGAATTATAAGAACAATAAGAAAGAGGTCATAAAGGCACTAAGGAATCCACCTAAACAAGTGAAAATTCTTGTAGAAGTGAAATCTATGATTCAATTCCCAGGGGGGAGTGAAGATCGTGAATGTCATTTTGCTCTTATGGAAAGTTCACATGAAGATTCAAATGATACAAACCCAAACTCATGGCCTAAAGAATATTGAGTTGAGATTATTAATGATTCTCGTTCCTCTCTTACATATTGTTAGTCAAAAAAGGAAAATCTTGCTAGAGAACTTCAATGAAGAAAATGATGATTTCGGACACGTTAACATTTTTATGAAAGATTGTATTGTCAATCTTAAGGAGCTTAATTAAAATCTTAAATTGAAATACAATGGTGTTGGTATAAATAACAATTATTATCATAATCTAATAAACACTTTTAAATTGAAAATTTGAAATTTCTTAATAAGTTAAATTCTTTAGAATATCAACCTATTATACCTAATAATGATTAAGAACTTTCTAAAATCGTTGATTCTCACCAATTTGATATTGGTGTTCTTAAGTGTGCCAATGAGAATCAAGACATAACTTTGCAAGGAATATAATTTGAAAATAAAGTTTCATTTTTAAAACAACCTCTTGAAAATGAAAATGCTTCCTTTCTTAGTAAAGTCAATGCTATATAATTTCATCTTTTTATTTATTTTATAGAGAAAAAATTATCACTCACAATAGGGAAAAGGTTCTTATATGAATAAAGTCCTTTTCTTAGATGATGGTATTTAGCATGCTATATGTGATATTTCTCAACTATCATCCACTTTTATTTATTGTATGCATGAAAATCAATTTTTATATTATCTTTGCAAATATTTCTATCTGGAAAAGATATCTAGATGAAATATGACACCATACTAAAAAATTTAGTAGACATGATATTAGGTATTAATATCTAAGGAGATAACAAAGAAAAAAGGGTCTCCATCATTTTGTGGAATGTCCTCTAGCTCCAAGGCTAAGGGTGTATGTAATCATTGCAAAATGGGTCATCATTATATATGTTTCCTTTTAAGGAATGATCCCAAAAGCAACAATATTTGAATAACCAATATAGCACCCTTAGACCTAAAAAAAATTGGGTACTATTTCATCTTTTATCTTGTAGGTTACTTGAAAAAGGATTGACAAAAGAAATCAATTTTATAGTTGACTTCTGAATCCACATAAAAGAAGAAATGTAGAGGTATATGGTTGGAATCAAGTAGAAACATATGTTAATAACAGAGGTAGTGATATTCTTGTTCATATCCAATTAATGCTTCATATTTCCAAGTTTGTAAACACTTCACATATCATTTTTTATTTTTTTCTAATGTTGTGATTATCATAATTTATCTTTATCAAAAATTGTGATATGTTTCTAAGTCCATTCATAACTTGTTTATACATGTTTACATGATTCTTACATTTTTCTTTCAATATAGATTTTTTCATGGATTTTTACATGTCGAGTTTTTCCTGAGGAAACTCGATGACTGTCATCCTTGTGAATTTTATGGCAACAATTATTGACTGAGATATAAACCCACAAACTTGACTGATCGCACTATATAGTGAGAATATAAACAAACTATTGGCTGAAAATTTACCTCTGAACTAGATTTATAAATCAATGCCTTATTATCTTGGTACATCTTTGGTACATTTTTATTTAAAAATGAATATTCTATGCTTAGAATCAAAAATCCTTTTCTTTCTTGAACTTCATGTATGAAACTCAATCTTTATGTTTTGCAACTACTTTTATTGAGTTGTTATGCATGTTCTAATTATAGTTTTTTTTTATAAAACTCTTGTTTGCACTTAACCTGTTACTTTGTTCTCCAAAGTTTCTATATCATTATAATTGTATATTTGTGACTTCTTCAATAGCATATTCTTCTACATTGATGTCTCTCTTTGTGTAGAATATATGGTACTAGTATCAACTTTTCTCTAAGATAGATCTTAGTACTAGTTTTCAATATGTGGTACTAGTAGTTTCCATCATGTGATATTCTACTTTTTCTATGCGTCTATCTTGCTTCATACATATTGAACCATGTTTTCTGGATGGAATATATGTTTAGTTTGAGTTACTTTTATTCATGGTTTTGAGGATCTTGCTAGAATTGAATCTCGAGATGTTCAAATACATATCTTAATCGGTGCTAATCATGTATCCCACAAAACATAGTTTCATAAATGTACAAACACAATTATATGTAGCTTGAGTTATTGTGAAATACAAACTAACTTGAGGTATAGCATAAACTGAGGGGGAGCCCATGTACTTAATTCTCTAAAACCCATAATATCTTTAAAGGTATGATATTACTTGAAAGATTTCAATCCATTTATGGAATGTCTTTTCATCTTCAAAAATGAAGAGAATGTTGATTTAAGATGTCTACATACCATACTCCCATGTTTAATTATGACTAAACCATTCCAATTTTTTGTCTCAAATGCTTCTATCTGAGTTATTCATAAATAGGCACTCTTCAAATGTCAAAACTTTCAAAGTGTAGTTTGAAGAACTCAAGTCACACATTCATAAAGATAGAGATTGAAGGAAAAATATATTTATCCTTATTTATTTGTTGTAACTTTTTTATATTGATCATTTTCCTTGTAATCAAGATCATAAGCATAATAGTCTTATTTAGAATGAATGTATATTACATTTAATAACTAATTGCAAATCTAAATCATCAATTGCCATCAATCAAATCTATCTTGGTGAATCATGGTTGATGACACTGTGTGGATTCCCAATTAATTTCCATTAACCAGTTTGTACTTACACATGTATCAGATGATGAGAAAATCTAAAGCTTGATATGTCTATTCTGTAGGGATTTAGACACAAAACTTAGTCGACTAACCTAAATGGGTATGGTTTGCTTGTATCATCGAATGATCTTAGGCACCATATCTTGGTGTACGATACTACATATGTGCTTATGTCAAAATGCAATATATATATGTATATGTATATGTATATATATATATATATGAGGGAGAAAAAAGAAGTAAAAATATATCTCATGGTGACCCCCACTCTATCGATAATGAGAAGAATTTATCCTAATTGATTTTATTATCTATGAGAAATGCTCAGTTACAAATAGGACCCATTAAGTTTCATACCAATGTTGACCTTCCATAATCTTGTTCTATATTTGAGAGATTGTGTCTCAAATATCCCCTATCCTCTCTCATGACCTTAATCAATTGCTCACATCTATAGGAGTGAATATTCTATATTGTAAGAGATCTAGCCATAACATGTATGCCTTGGGAGGTTATCACTTCTCTACATCTAAACATCTCTTTCTAAACTTGAAGATGATTCTTTGTATTGTCTATGAGAAGAGGAAGGGAAAGCTCTTGAGGGAAGTGAAGTTGGTGGGATTGTGGCACGTAGAAAGGGAATACAACTTTGGTGGTTAAGGATTCTCCTATTATAAGATGAAGGTAAGGGAAAAAGTTACTTGGTAAGGATAGGTAAGTCCCTTTTGAGGTTGTTGTCTCCCTCTTCCAGAAAAGGGAAGCTAGTTACTATTGATGTAAAAAAAGGGGTCCCTTGGTGTAGTTTTTATAATGTAATTTAAGGAGTGAGTCAAGGTTTGAAAATCCTAGAGAATGAATTGTCTAATTAGTGGAACTACATCCTTGAGAGATGGAACCACAATAATGACATCATTCTCTTTGTGATTATTTTATTTTCTCCCCCTTGTGTTTCGTACTTGCACTACTTATATTGGGAAATATTTAAAAGGTCTACTGAACTTGTTATTAATATTTTAGTTAAATCCACCCTATCTTAAGCCCACATAGATTCAACAACATGTAGTGACTTTGAAAGTGCTTCAATTATTCCAGGAAAAATGAGAAGACCACTAGAAAAAACCCTAATAAAAGGGGAGCACACAACTTGAGGTCTGAAAAAACATGTGAATGGATGTATATTAAATGATAAGAACACCTACATGGAACCCATCATTTACTATCCTTGAAATGCATGAGCAGGAAGAAGCCATGAAATCACATGCACGACAAGGACTACATACATAGGGGGACACTTGAGGAGAAAGACTGTGATAAAAATCTAAAATATGTGAAAAGCTTGACCTCTCCGAAACTTTTAGCAATTTTAGTGTTCATTCCTTGCGGAGAAGCCACTCTATTTTTGGTGAATCTTGAAAATGAATGGACAATCATCCCAACTCATGTAAGAAGTGTGGAAAATATGTTTAAAGATGGAGTCACCACCATGGATCTAAGAGAAATGGGGATAATCATTTAAAAGCTTCAAAAAATAGATGGATAAGGCATAAATCAACATTTAGAGATATCAATAAGGAATTGATTTACATATGCCTAAATCTATTATAGCCAACCCTAACAAGGTAAAAAGAGATCTTTTATGCTATATGACTATGATAAGTGAAACAAACAATGTAAAAATGTATGTACACATTAGAAACTAAAAAAGGGCTACTATGGAAATAATATACAAGTGATCACCCACCTTCAGTGATCATATCATTGCACCATATAGGGGATAGAAAAATGGGGAAGGAAAGTGGCCCACATTATGGATATACCTTATCTACCTTTTTTTTAATATTGCAAGGATTGACAGAGCTTGTTCTCCTTCTTCCTTCATAAGAAAAGTGAGCAGGATACCTAGGGTGAGTTTTACCTTTTTTAACCCCGTAGGTCCCTAACATTAGGGGATGTTCTTTGGATATGGCTTGTGTTTCTCTATTCTCAAGATTTTGTGGTTGTAACCCATGTTAGCAGGTGTTGACCATTGTAAATGATGATAATGGGCCATTTCAATAGAGGTTGGGTGATTGCATTAGGGTTTTGGATGAGTCAAACCCTACTTCTCTCATGATTATCAAAATAATTCTTGAGAAAGAGTGGTTACCATCCATTGTGAGCCCCATTTCCATGGGCTTCTTGAACTGTAACTTTAAGGACTTTGTCCATGTTGGGATCATGGAACGAGTAAGGGGTGACACACCTATTATTAACCCCATTGATCTCGTAAATATGGTTATGTACCACATGAATAAAGGATAAAGTTTCACAATGGAGTTCATCCCTCCAAAGGGGGAGTACAACTTTTGCCTGCTACTTGACCTCAATCTCATGAATTTTCAGTGGGTTGATGTGGCAAGTGAATTGCATGAGAATTAGGGCAATCGCATAACTACCCTCTTGTTTTAGATGATGGTAGTGTAAATCATTTGTTTTGTTTAAGTAATTTGGATTGTATTTTAATGGAAATATCATGTAATCCCTAAGTTTGAGCTATGTTAGAAAGGCATCATGTAGCATTACATCAATTGATTGGATGTCCATTTCAGTTAGCAGCCTACCCATTGCATGAGTTGTGCTTGAAATTGTATGAATCTGATCTAGAATCATGGCAAATATTAGGATTGTTCTTCGTCAACGTGATTCATAACTATCAATCATCATAACTATTCAATCATATTTGATATTTGATCATTTATCTAATGAGAAATTTTGTGGTATGTTGCATAAGTTGAGCAGTGAGTTGACTTGCATTAGTTGATCGGACTATAAAAAGGTTGCTCGACCTTTGAGGGTCGACAGAGCAGATTAAAAAGGGTGTTTAGGTCTTATCTCCTATGCATATATGTCCTAAATTGCAACTACTACATCATTTCAGGTCTTAAGAATTTTAGAGGAAGGCTGAGTGAAAGGCCTGCTTAGAATTTTTTCTTTTGGAGAAATCAAGTTTCCGTGGAGCTGTTTGGAGATAATTTGTTATGTTTTGTAGTGAGTAAGGGGTTAGTCACAGTGTTCCTTGTTTGTTTCTTTTATTCTCATGTTTCTTACTATGTACAAAAACAAGTCGTCTTATTTTATGATCTTATTTACGAAAAATTATGGAACTGAATCATATCGCCATCTTCTCAACCCAGAATTTTTAATTGGGGTTCATTTTCTTGATGCCTGTCTCATGGGGGAGTTTGAAGTATCTATCATAGTCTAGTATAAATAAATGTCAAGTAAACAGTGAAATGAGAACTTTGTGTAGATAGGTGTTGCTTAGTTTCTTCGCTAGTGACCATAATGGCTCTATTTGTAACTCATTGGATTTTCATAAATTTAATATGCGTCTTCTACAGCATACCAAAGAACTGATTTTAATGCTATATGCTTCAAGGAGAGTGGAATATATCTTTTCGTTTTGTTATATAGCCTTCCCTCAGCCATGTTTGTTTCAGGGAACTTGGAAAGGATATGACCGTTATCCCGCTCATATATGAATCTCATGTTGTTGTCCACAATTTGCACAAGGGATATTAGCCCCGCGGTGAAAATAGTCTAATTGCAGCGGGACTTAAATGTATTGTTTATGAACATGGTATATTGGTATGTGCCCCGCGGTGAAAATATCCAAACAATTCTCGAGCTCTAAACTGATTCTTGTTTGAAATCCGCTGCCGTCATTCAACTTCAGTCAGCTGTTCACTTCCGTCCACTCCTCGGTACGGACCCAAACTCCAGTTTTCTCTCCTCGGCTCGGACTTCCCTGACCAGCAAGACAGCAACGACCTCTGCTCTTTGGGCACGTTTGGATCGATGGATGTGGCTGGATTATGTTAAACCCTGCACTCATGTGATCCCGCTGCTGCAAAATCGTTCGTTTCCAGTAACTCCGAAAGGGAGCAGCTTACGTTTGGTGTCAACCGGAAAAGTAGCGAAGCGGCAGCCTTTGGGACTGGGCGAGTCACACAATCTGCGCGGGAGGACGGCGCCCGGCGGTTTCGAACTGGATGCGGACATCCTGCATTCTTTAGTTAACCAAAAGTGCGGGATTCCCTAGATTTTCCAGCTACAGAAAACCAAACTTAAATTTCTGGCGGCTGGATCACAGAATACAATCCATTATGTCTAGATACCGAAAATCAAACATACTCTTTGTGGTTGAACCCCCACTGACCCAAACTCAGCTTCAGGCAGAGGCAAGGTAAAATGAGTTCCAAAGAAGGATGGAGATGAAGCAAATCCATCAATTCACTTGCCAAGCATATTTAACATTGACATTTCCACTTGCTTGCTCCTTTGTCTGCAGCCATTCGACTGGTGCACTCCTAGTCCAAGCTTCGAAGGCCTCGCTACATCTTCAACAAACGTCTAAATTTCTATTGATTTGGTTGTTGTATTATCTTTCTCCTTTTTTAATAAATGATTTTCGGTTGCGAGGGGTGCCCCGCCTTGTGCTTACAGTGACAGAGCTGCGGGGTGCTAGAGCACGGGCCAAATCTACCACAGGAGGCGTGAGCCTTCACCTCAAGTTACAAGGAACTGCTCCGAGAAGGCGAGAACACATCTCCTCCGTCACTTGTTGCAGTTCGGATCCAGTCCTCGAGGGATTCTTCTCAGGACATCTTTAGAGAAATCCTAGTCCTCCAAATCTAAAAAAAAATCTTAGAGATCCGTGTGTGTTTCACTGTCAACACAGATCTTTAGAAGGTATTTTTTAGATTTGGAGGGATGAGACTTTTCTCAAGATGTCCTGAGAAACCCCTCCCCCCCCCCTCAGGACCTGGTATTTTTTCCATTTTTGTTGCGTCCAAACAAAAGATGTAAACCGTCATCCTAGTCTGCACCCGCATCCCATCCCATCTTATCTTCTTTACCCATAGATCATCACATATCAAACGGTGGCCTTAAAAAGTCCTACATGTTGAAACTTGGAATACTCATCTCCGAACTTTCACGCCTTAGTACGGACTTAGGTTTTAGCATGTGTGAAACGCCCACTACTGTCTTATGGATTTTTTGCCAACATGTAGGATGTTCTAGTTTCCTATGTACAAGTAAGATGGTAACAAATGTGCATTTACATTATACATGATTCAGCTTATTTATCAATGAAATTAAACCACGTCTTCTATTTTGCTTTGGTCTTTTTTTTGCAGGAAAAATATATTATCCTACCACCTAAGAATTATGGGATTTTTCTCGACAAAAGGATTGGTCAGGCCGAACCAATACATATCTATTCAGTGGTCTCTCATCCCAAAATCTCAAACCAATGTGTAGTCTAAAAACACATATTCAATAGATACAATGATAAAAAAATGTTTGAGTTGATGCTCCAGATCAAATGAAAACTCACATCGACCTAGAATGATTTTTCTAAAGCCTCAATAATATACAAGAAAAGATATCCATGACTACTTGTCAAATCTCTAAATCTAATGATTTTCATAGGACATAGGGCATAGGGCATAGAATTAAATTTTTAATGTGAATCAAATAACATTTATCAAATAAATCACTAAGAAACTCAACAAGTTATACCAGAGATAGGGTGCACAAAGAACACATCAAAAGAAGATGTCACGGAACTATTATTGCCTCGATCCCAATCCCACTGTTTACACCATGATAGAGGGATTAAAATGTTTGTCATTGAGTGGCCTAAAGGAAATAACACACTGGCATATACAATAAAAAACAATAACTTAGAACATTAAAGATTTATAATAGGTATTATTTAAAAAAAAGATTTATAATAAGTAACCATATCAAATAACATTATGCATCATGATCCGGTGAACATGTTTAGTCTTTGTCATAAGAGTAGTATCATCTTCTTTTTCAAATTCTGAGACTTTCACATCTTATTAGCTAGGTATGATTGAGGAAAGTACCTACTCTCAAACTCTCTATGGAAACCCAATATATATTTTATCCTATACTCATCTCTTACTCAATGCCCTAACATTTCTAACACCTCCCTTGAAAAGGTAGATACCATACTTGATCTCATCTTCCTATAATATATCTAGGATCCATAAGGCCTTCTTTAGATCTACCAGCCATAGATCTAGATAATCTGATCTATAGTACTTGCATACTCCATAGTCCCAAATTCAGGCAACCTATCAAAGGTATTCCCTAAACTACAAAGACTTAGCATGTGGTAGTGGTTCTTGGGATGTTGGGATAGGCATCAATCCATCAAAAACACAAACATAGACACAATTTCTCAAACTTAGCTTGGATAATTGGGTCACCTGGTGCCATCAAGATCATGGGAGGTTATGGAGGTTGTGTAAGGGCCGCCTTGGGCCTTGTTGAGTTATATGTCCTCTTATACTCCTACACATAACATTCCTCAACTATTAGTAGAATGAAAGTACTCCCCATATGTTACCCAGTATTGTACCATGCCTACATCATGATAAATTGTAATTATATCTGGGGAATATGTAAGAATAGACATGGAATACTAAATCATGTAACTTAATTCAAGATAAGGATTTGAAACAATCGAATGTAGGGGTGAGAAAAAATTGGTGAATACTAAGCAATTAATTTTTTTAGACAATTTGTTTAATTTATTTTGGTTAGTTGATTAAATGGATAACTTGTCAGTTAAAAATATTTCTTATTTAGTTAATTGAGTTAACCAAATAGGCACAATTTTATTCAATAAAAATTATTCTACAGACATATTGTAACACCCATGACCTGGGTTATTGTGACAGAGTGAGTTTTTCTATATATATTATTTACCTTCTCTCTCCTACAATTTTAATTATTTCCAAATATGCCCTCAAACTTTTCCCTCACTAAATTGATTATCAATTTAATTTAAGACCATTCATAATATCACATAAAGTTAATAATACAAGCTTTACGACTTTAATCAATTGACATAATCTACAATCAAATTTTGACTCCAAATTGGTAGCTTAGCTACTTAATGATATCATTAAGCTACCCCTAAAATCTTATTATAATTGGACGTACCAATAAGGAGTTATTCACAATTAAATTTTATACATATTAATTCATCTATTAATCCCTATGACCTAAGTTTCCATTCTAATTGATATTAATGTGTCACACAACCTTTCTGTTGGCTTTTGAGCGCGGTTCAATTAAAGGGGGAAATCCCAACCATCTGATCGGTCGATCACAGAACGTGCAAGATCTGACGACTGTTAAGTTGTCTCTAACCTCCGAAAGACCCGGTCCCCGCCCGTAGCTGAACAACGATTCCTCCAACGGCCCTCGTGCCCGAACCACACCTTCTATTCGTGAGATATTTGGAGGATGACTTCGTCTCACCCAAGCAAGCCCAACGGTGGTGACCACGTCACCTAACTCCCACAGATCAGGGAGAACAATCCCCCACTTTTCCGCCCTTCTCACTGGTGGCGGCGCACAAATTAGGGCTTAGCTCTCTACTTCACCTCATGCCTATATAAAGCTCCTACAAGCTTCGTTGACCTCCCTTTTATCGTTCCTGACTCTCAATTCTGATGAAGCACGCTCCCGCCTCCCCGAACTCAAGCACCTCCAGCTCGCCTGACCTTGACTTCCCTCCTCACTCCGGTGGCACCCTCCATCCAATTGAGCGCCGCTACACCATCAGGGGACCTCGGCGAGATGATCACTACCCTCAGTGGGAACCACATAGCCCCTGATCCTTGGGTCGACAAGCCTCACAACTGAGCTCAAATAGCTTCACTGTCGGCGAGGTTGGAGCCATCTCAGAGCTGCGTGAATATCGCAATCTCATCAGTAAACCTCAGCAAAGCTTTCAACTCCCTCAATCCAACCCGAGGGCAGGTAATCCTCATTTCCACTCCTCGATCCATTTCCGCATGTTTTGATCAGAAATGGCACCCAGATCTCCCTAGTTGATGACCTTGACCTCCCCACCACCGACGTGACTCTGTGAACTCAACCCAACCATCAGCTTCGCCCAACTCTTCCTAGAACCCCCCCCCCAACATCGTGATCTTGCCTCCCCTGTCGTCCCCTCGCTCCAGCCATGGCGTGCGAGCAGGGAACAATCAAATTAGAGGTACGACCTCTCTGCCCATACTCGTCTAGGGGCTCTATTGGTACGCCTGGGGGCCTTTTGGTCCTTTCCTCACCTCGACCTCCCCTTCTTCAGACGAGCGCCTGCTCACAGGTCAATAGGAGGGTCTGATTAGTTGGATCCCTCACATGATGCGTGAAGCAGAGCTTGCAATCCTTTTCTTTTTATTTATTAATTTTCATTTATTCTTCAGGAATTTATCTGATTGGTCAGATCTTAGAGAAATCCTAGAAAATGATAGGAATATCAAAATATATCGAACCTATACATAATTTTCATCAAAGAAATGCCATACATTTAAATAAAATATTTCCAGGACCTAGATATGACCCCTTTTCAGAAAATATGGTCTACAAGTCCTAATGACCCCTTAATATTTATGTATTTTGTAATAATGGTCATAATTGATTTTAATTCGGCCATGGGAACAGATCAAACCCTAATTGGGGTCTTGATCATCATGATATATGAAACCCTAATCTATGAAGGATATCAGATTCAATAGTTAAGAAAAACCCTAATTTCTAGTTTTTCCCACCTTATTATGATTACTATATACAATTTATGTAAAATAACTTAAATGCCCTTGAATAACCTTGACGACCCTAACCTCAGAACCCAACTTTGAATCATAAGAATCTTAAAGTGATACCCCAAATAACCTAAACCCTAAATTTAATCCCTAATGTAGATTGATGAAAACCCACGGTGACCTTAGGGTTTTGTTATATTTCAGGGTGATCTACTATCTTTCTCATAATCTAGGATTGGTGGAATCCAGATCTGAAAGTTGAAGGTACGTGGATATAATTATATGACTAGATTTGCTGGATGTTAATATATGTGTACTTGCTTGTTTGTATTTGAAATACATCATTGGATGTAGATTTTGATGTACGTATACTGACAATTTCTGCCTTGAACAATTAAGAATATGAATAAACAAGAAAAATGAAATGTAGTTACTAGTGGTGCTCATTAATCTCCCTATTAGAGAGGGAAAGCATTAATGTTGACTAGCACCTCCCTAATGGTACAAGGTACGTAGGGAGATCCCTAATGGTACAAGGTACGCAGGCATAGGGCTCAATATTTACGTTTGTGCTAAGTCCACCATAGTAATGCATATTCATTATAAATGTCGATAATAACTTGGGATTACTTGATTTTCTACCCTTAAATAACATTTTCTTTCTGTTTCTTTGATATTGGTTATTTTATATGCTAGCATAGTATAGCTTTTAATTCCATGTACCAACTTTGTTGATGTTTTTGGTTTCTCGTATTTTCTAGGTACACGCAACTCATGAAGCACTTCAAAGTACCAGAAGTCACTAAATAACGAGCATGGGGGATGTTAGATAGATCTCCACTTCTCACCTTATTCATTGCAGCTAGATAGTTTCTATTCTTCTACATGATGTAATAGGATTCTATTGATCCTATGTAATAATCATATTTTCTTTCTCATAGGCTTATTCTTCTTCCTTTTTAATTATTAGTATGTAAGACTTTATCTTTTATCAATGAATGAAGTGTTGTGTGGCTATCTATTGATGATGTGAACGTGATCTTGGCTTATCTCTGATTTTAGTTGACTATCTTTATTTCTTATATTTTCCCTTTTGACATTTATAGATATGAGTGCACGCATATCTGTGTATGTCATTAAGGAAAGTATATAGAAATTGGGGTCGTCACAGTTGGTATCATAGCCTATGTTCACACATCATAGTCACATGACTTTCATTCACCCTATTATGAGTCTAGGGTAGTCCTTGAGTTAGGGACGTGAAGGGTTGAGGTGACTAGCATAGCATCTGCCTAAGGTCTGGGTAAAGTCTCCGAGCCACTTTGATTGGCAATCACGAGGCTACCTATAAGGCAGTGTGAGTCTACCTGGCCGATATCCTAAATGTCCCCTACTTTTTGGGAATACCATAAATTAGGATCATTCTCATCTATAGAAATTCCCTCTCATCTTTTCTATAGGAATATTTTCCCCCTTATCTCAAACTTTTGAAAAAATTTCTTCCCTTCATATTTATGATATAAGATTAGGAAAGAGTATATCTATTTAGAAAGTCTTAAGGACCGACTAATAAATACTTTTAGGGTATCCTCCACAAATTGTAACATTGAGAACATTAATAATGATATAGGAGAATAATGAAATATCATGTGATAATAATAATGATAATGACAAATATAATTGTTGAATAATAAATCTAATACGTCCAAATTAATTTCAAGATGCCTCCTAAGACTCGCAACTCAAAGGCCTCAAAGGAATCATCCTCTAAGAAGAGAAAAGAGCCTGAAACCTCTGAAGTACCTGATCCCAATGCGGCGGCCAAAGAAAAGTGGGAGGAACAGAAGAAACTCCTTCTAGATTTTAAGGAAACCCTCACCACAAAAGGAACCCCTAAACCTAGCTCCTCTAGGAAGAAAGAAGTAACCGTGATAGACTTTATTAAACTCAACCTTGATTCCATTTGGGGGGAGGATCAGCTTGAGGTCATGGACAAGGATGAGGCCTGGGTTTTATCCATGTAGAATGGTTTTCGTACCCTAGAAATACCCAATGAGAAGAAGGCCAAGTTCACCACCCATAAGCTTAAGGGAGGAGTAAAAATCTGGTGGGAGAACTATGGCGAGAATAGGGGTGAGGAAATAGACAACATGGAGTGGGAAGCCTTCAAAACCCTCTTCACTGATTATTTCATGCCCATAGACGAGAGGAAGAGGAAGGAGAAGATGTACATGGAGTTAAGGTAGGGTAGTCTTTCAGTAGCTGATTATACCTAGAAGTTTAGTCTTCTAGAGTGTTATGCACCCATAAGGACTGAAGACCACCTGACTGAGCACTATGTTGACTACCTTTCTGCCCACCTAAAAACCCTAGTCATAGCCTCTCATCCCAGAAGCATAGATGAAGCCCTAGACATGGCCCTCAAGTAGGAAACAGAGTAGGGCATGCAGAAACCTCCCAACATGGGGTACTTAGGGTTAACCACGACTGAAGAGGATAAGACTAGGAAGTTCAATCCTGGCCATAACAATAAGGGATCAGGGAAACGAGGAGGTTCAGGAAAGGGAGGATAGAAAAACCACCAGAACCAGCCAAGGATGAATCATCCCAAGTGCAAGACTTGTGGGCATTTCTATGGCGGGGTATGCCGCCACACCAATCCAGTCTGCTAAAACTGTAAGAAGGAGGGTCATTTCGTCGCCAATTGCCCCACTCCCTCCATCTTTGGCAATCCTGCGGCAGGTGCTCTGCAGCCTCAGGGACATCGCAATGGTAGGGTATTTGCAGTAAATGCAGAAGAGGCCAAGGCAAATCCAAACCAGCTCTGTGAAGGTAACTTAATTTCTTTATAAATATCTTGTTCAAGCCTGCAATTATTCATAATTTGATTTCCTTATGTAGGCATTGTATTATTAAATGGTCATCCTGTTAAGGCTTTATTTGACTCTGGATCTACAAATACATTTATTTCTCGAACCCTGGCATCTATATTACATCTACATATAAGGGACTTGGGATATATTCTGGATGTGTCTACTCCTAGTGGAAAAATACACACAACTCTATAGAAAACGGATGAACTCTCTCTTAAATATGAAAATCATGATATGCCCTTTGAATTCATTCTCTTAACTATGGATGATATTGATGTCATACTTGGTATGGACTGGATTTACACATACCATGCTCACATTGATTGTAGAAACAAGATGGTAGTCCTCTCTCAACCTCATTCTTATCCTGTGAAAATCCCTAGGGGAAGTGGATTCTATAATAATGTTATAATCTCCTCTCTCAAAGCTAAAAAGCTCATTTCCCAAGGATGTAAAGTCTTCCTCGCATTAGTCTCAGAGACCAGTCCTAGTAGTGGGTCTGTAGAAAGTCTGGAGGTGGTACGTGACTTCCCTGACATTTTTCTGGAGGAGCTTCCTGGGCTGCCTCCAAATAGAGACATTGAGTTCTCCATAGATCTTCTTCCTGGAACCACTCCGATTTCGAGGGCACCGTATAGGATGGCTCCTTCTGAGCTTATGGAATTGAAGAAATAGTTGCAAGAACTTCTCGACAAAGGTTTCATTCATCCTAGTATTTCCCCCTAAGGTTCTCATGTTCTCTTTGTTAAAAAGAAAGATGGTTCTATGCATATGTGTATTGATTACCGCATGTTGAACCAAGCTACTATTAAAAACAAGTATCCTCTCCCTCGTATTGATGATCTCTTTGATCATCTTCGTACTGCGAAAGTTTTCTCAAAGATTGATCTTCGTTCTGGCTACCATCAACTTAAAATCAAGGATTCTGATATTTCTAAAACCGTTTTTCAAACTCATTATGGGCATTACGAATTTCTAGTGATGCCATTCGGGTTGACCAACGCATCAGGCGTATTTATGAATCTGATGAACAAAGTCTTCCAACCCTATATTGATGAGTTTGTGGTCGTCTTCATCGATGATATCTTAATCTATTCTGATTCTATGGAAAACCATCGGGAACACTTGCGAGCAGTTCTTGACATTCTTCGAACTCAGAAATTTTATGGCAAGCTTTCTAAATGTGAATTCTGGATCGATAAAGTCATGTTTCTTGGACATGTCATTTCTAGAGGTAGTATATCTGTTGATCCCGCCAAAGTCTCCGCTGTACTTGATTGGCAACCTCCTCGTAATCCTTCTGAAATTCGAAGTTTCTTGGGATTAGCCGAATACTATCGTCGTTTTATTCCAAATTTCTCCAAAGTTGCACTTCATCTAACCAAGCTTACTCAGAAGGATGAGCACTTCATCTGGTCAGCTACTTGTGAGTCTAGTTTCTAGTAGTTAAAGTAGAAGTTGACGTCAGCTCCTGTTCTTGTTCTACCCTCTGGTAATGAAGGGTTTGTGATATTCACTGATGCTTCGAAGAATGGGTTAGGGTGTGTCCTGCAGTAGAATGGTAAGATAGTGGCCTTTGCATCTAGATAGCTAAAACCCAATGAACTTAATTATCCCACCCATGATTTGGAATTAGCTGCAATCATCCATGCCCTCAAAATCTGGAGGCACTACCTATATGGGGCAACATTCGATATTTTCACCAATGACAAAAGCCTAAAATACATCCTGACTCAGAAGGACCTAAATCTGCATCAACGCTGATGGATCGAATACCTAAAGGACTATGATTTCACTATTGCCTATCATCTGGGTAAGGAAAATGTAGTGGCCGATGCCCTTAGCAGAAAAAGGGTAGTGTGTGCATCTCTTTCTGTCCCTGAATGGAGGAATATGGAGGATCTAGTAGGTTGGAGGCCGTAGTTTTTGCCTGATCATTTGCATGTTAACAACATCTCCATTACGTCCAACTTGCAATTCGAACTTCTTGAAGCATAGAAGGCTAGTCCTGATCTTGTAGAGCTCTCTTCTCTCCTGTCAAAGTCGCAAACACATCTGTCTGTGGGTCTCGATGGTGGTCTTTATTACAAGAACCGTATGTGGGTTCCTGAGAAGTCAGCTATAAAGACAACCATTCTTAGTGAGGTACATGGGTCCAAATACACATTCCATCCAGGCACAACAAAGATGTATAAAGACCTGCAACGTCAGTTCTGGTGGAGAGGCATGAAGCATGATATTGCCAATTTCGTGTCCAGGTGTCTGACATGCCAAAGGATCAAGGTCGAACATCAGAGACCATGTGGTCTACTACAACCCCTTGAGATCCCAGAATGGAAATGGGAACACATCACCATGGATTTCGTGGTGGGACTACCCAGGACCAGGAAGGGATACGATGCTGCATGGGTCATAGTGGATCGTCTGACCAAGTCAGCTCATTTTCTTTCAGTAAAGACTACTGCAAAAGTTTTTGATTTGGCCAACCTCTACATATGGGAGATAGTACATCTGCATGGAGTTCCAGTGTCCATTGTCTCAGATAGGGACCCAAAGTTCACTTCAAAGCTATGGAAGCAGGTTCAAGAGGAATTGGGCACCAAATTGAACTTCAGTACAACCTACCATTCGTAGACAGACGGGCAGTCAGAGTGTACAGTGCAAATTCTGGAGGATCTTCTACGAGATTGTGTGCTTGACTGGGAAGGCTCGTGGGACCATTATCTACCTTTAGCTGAGTTCGCCTATAATAATAGCTATCAAGCGAGTATTGGGATGCCTCCCTATGAAGCTTTGTATGGCCGACCATGTAGATCGCCATTACACTGGGACAACGTCAGAGAACATATCCTGATGAAATCTAAGGACACGCAGTTGTATACTGATAAGGTTGCTCTAATCAGGTAGAGGATGAAGCGGGCATAGGATAGACAGAAGTCCTATGCAGATGTTCACTAACAGGAATGTCAGTTCAAAGAAGGTGACCATGTTTTTCTGAAGATCTGGCCTATTCGAGCTTTGGCCAAGAACAAAGGAAAGCTCAGTCCTCGTTATGTTGGACCCTTTGAGATTCTGGAAAGGGTTGGTGAATGTGCCTATCGTCTTGCTTTGCCACCTCAGTATAGTTCCATGCATAATGTCTTTCATGTATCTAATTTGAAGCCCTATGTCAAGGACCCCAGTCACATTCTGAATCATGAGCCTCTCGAATTGAAAGATGATATGTCATATGATGAGTCCCTAGTTAGAATTCTCGACTTCAAGTCAAAGGAGCTTCATAATAATCGTCATATTGAAATGGTGAAAGTTCTCTGGAATCACCATGATCAAACTGATGCCACATGGGAGCTCAAGTCAGAGGTTGAGAAGAAATATCCACATCTTTTTCATGCTGCTTGAATTTTGAGGACAAAATTTCTTAAAAGGAGGGGAGAATGTGATAGAGTGAGTTTTTCTATATATATTATTTACTTTCTCTCTCCTACAATTTTAATTATTTCCAAATATGCCCTCAAACTTTTCCCTCACTAAATTGATTATCAATTTAATTTAAGACCATTCATAATATCACATAAAGTCAATAATACAAGCTTTATGACTTTAATCAATTGACATAATCTACAATCGAATTTTGACTCCAAATTGGTAGCTTAGCTACTTAATGATATCATTAAGCTACCCCTAAAATCTTATTATAATTGGACGTACCAATCAGGAGTTATTCACAATTGAATTTTATGCCTATTAAGTCATCTATTAATCCCTATGACCTAAGTTTCCATTCAAATTGATATTAATGTGTCACACAACCTTTCTGTTGGCTTTTGGGCACGGTTCAATTAAAGGGAGTAACCCCCTCCATCTGATCGGTCGATCACAGAACGTGCAAGATCTGATGACTATTAAGTCATCTCTAACCTCCGAAAGACCCGGTCCCCGCCTGTAGCTGAACAGCGATTCCTCCAACGGCCCTCGCGCCCGAACCTCGCCTTCTATTCACGAGATATATGGAGGATGACTTCCTCTCACCCGAGCGAGCCCGAAAATGGTGACCACGTCACCTAACTCCCTCAGATCAGGGAGAACGATCCCCCGTTTTCCACCCTTATCACTGGTGGCGGTGCACAAATTAGGGCTTAGCTCTCTACTTCACCTTGTGCCTATATAAAGCTCGTGCAAACTTTGCCAACCTCCCTTTTATCGTTCCCGACTCTCAATTCAGACGAAGCACGCTCCTGCCTCCCCGACCTCAAGCACCTCCAGCTCGCCTGACCTTGACTACCCCCCTCACTCTGGTGGCACCCTCGATCCAATTGAGCGCCGCTACACCATTAGGGGACCTCGGCGAGACGATCACTACCCTTAGTGGGAACTGCAGAGGCCCTGATCCTTGGGTCGATGAGCCTCGCAACTAAGCTCAAAGAGCCTCACCACCGGCGAGGTTGGAGCCATCTTAGAGCTGCGGGAAGATCACAATCTCATCAGTAAACCTCAGTGAAGCTTTAAACTCCCTCAATCCAACCCGAGTGTAGGTAATCCTCATTTTCACTCCTCGATCCATTTTGTCCTGTTTGGATCGGAAATGGCGCCCAAATCTCCCTAGTTGATGACCTTGACCTCCCCGTCACCGCCGTGAGTCTGCGAACTCAACCCAACCATCAGCTTCGCCCAACGCTTCCTAGAACCCCCTCCCAGCATCGTGATCTTGCCTCCCCTATCGTCCCCCCGGCCAGCCATAGCGCACGATAGTGAACAATCAAGTTAGAGGTATGACCTCTCTGCCCATACTCGTGTAGGGGCTCTATTGGCACGCCTGGGGGCCTTTTGGTCCTTTCCTCGCCTTGACCTCCCCTTCTTCAGACGAGTGACTGCTCACGGGTCAATAGGAGGGTCTGATTAGTCAGATCCCTCACATGATCCATGAAGAAGAGCTTGCAATCCTTTTCTTTTTATTTATTTATTTTCAATTATTCTTCAGGAATTTATCTGATTGGTCAGATCTTAGATAAATCCTAGAAAATGATAGGAATATCGAAATATATCGAACCTATACATCTTTTTCATCAGAAAAATGCTAGACATTTAAATAAAATATTTCCAGGACCTAGATATGACCCCTTTTCAGAAAATATGGGCTACAAGTCATAATGACCCCTTAATATTTATATATTGTGTAATAATGGTCATAATTGATTTTAATTCTGCCATGGGAATAGATCAAACCCTAATTGGGGACTTGATCATCATGATATTCGAAACCCTAATCTATGAAGGATATCAGATTCAATAGTTAAGAAAACCCCTAATTTCTATTTTTTTCCCACGTTATTATGAATACTATATTCAATTTATGTAAAACCCTAATAACTTAAATGCCCTTGAATAACCTTGACGACCCTAACCTCAGAACCCAACTTTGAATCATAAGAATCTTAAAGTGATACCCCAAATAACCTAAACCCTAAATTTAATCCCTAATGTAGATTGATGAAAACCCATGGTGACCTTAGGGTTTTGTTATATTTCAGGGTGATCTACTATCTTTCTCATAATCTAGGATTTGGTGGAATCCAGATCTAAAAGTTGAAGGTACATGGATATAATTATATGACTAGATTTGCTGGATGTTAATATATGTGTACTTGTTTGTTTGTATTTGAAATACATTGCTGGATGTAGATGATGATGTATGTATATTGACAATTTCTACCTTGAACAATTAAGAATACGAATAAACAAGAAAAATGAAATGTAGTTACTAGTGGTACTCATTAATCTCCCTATTAGAGAGGGAAAGAATTAATGTTGACTAGCACCTCCCTAATGGTACAAGGTACGCAGGGAGATCCCTAATGGTACAAGGTACGCACTGATAGGGCCCAATATTTATGTTTGTGCTAAGTCCACCATAGTAATGCATATTCATTCTAAATGTGGCTAATAACTTGGGATTACTTGATTTTCTACACTTAAATAACGTTTTCTTTCTCTTTCTTTGATATCAATTATTTTATATGCCAGCGTAGTATAGCTTTTAATTCCACATACCGACTTTGTTGATGTTTTTGGTTTCTCACATTTTCTAGGTACAAGCAACTCATGAAGCACTTCAAAGTACCAGAAGTCACTAAATAATGAGCATGGGGGATGTGAGATAGATCTCCACTTCTCACCTTATTCATTGCAGCTAGATCGTTTCTATTCTTCTGGATGATGTAATAGGATACTATTGATCCTATGTAATAATCATATTTTCTTTCTCATAGACTTATTCTTCTTCCTTTTTAATTATTAGTATGTAAGACTTTATCTTTTATCAATGAATGAAGTGTTGTGTGGCTATCTATTGATGATGTGAACATGATCTTGGCTTATCTTTGATTTTAGTTGACTATCTTGATTTCTTATATTTTCCCTTTTGACATTTATAGATATGAGTGCACGCATATCTGTGTATGTCATTAAGGAAAGTATATAGAAATTGGGGTCGTCATAGTTATGGCTTAACCCTAGAAGTTTTACTTAAGAAAGTGTCTTAAAAAACTTATTCTAATCTTTTGATAGGTAATTCCGGCTTCTTGTAAAGTCTATTTTTGAGTTTGAGCTTAATTGCAAACTATATGTGCATTCTATGATAGTCTGAGTGAAATGTGCAATTTACCCAAGATGAGGGGTTACATTGCAAAATGTCACATGTTGAATGTGTTCTAAGTGTTTTAATATCATAAAAGAGAGAGAATGATGCTAAGTGGTGGCTTGTGGAAAGCCTAAATTCTAAATGAGATCTTGTTTGAATTATGCTAAGTGCTTTGTGTATCAAATTGGAAATTATCTAAAATGGAGGGTTGATATGTAAATTACCACTTCTAGTGTGTCCCTACTCCCTCAATATATCATTTAGAGGAGAGAGAAATAAGGGGGTGTCATGATTAAACCATCTTTGAATGATGGTACTCTTAGTGATGAAAAGACTAAGAAAGAATTAAAGGTGAAGCCCTTACTTGAGCTATATCGAGTTGTAGACTTAATGGGAGTCCTTATCGGCCAAGGGGCCATGGAGGGAGTCTCCTATCGGTTTTTTGAGCTTTAGCTTTGCCCATGACGGGAAAGATACTTTAATAAAGTGATATGTATAGGCTTGCAACTTGTCTTAGAAAAAGATGGAGTTGAATATAATAATAAAGTGAGTGGAAGAAGACTTGTCCTAGAAGATTACCAAAGGAGCCCGACCCTTATCCTTTGAATTATCATCAAGCTCTTATTTTTTCATGACAAGATAATGATGGGATGCATGTAAATAATATGTGTCGACCATGCATGGCTAGGTGGCATGTAGTAGCTTAAGATAATGACACCTCTTACACTCCTTTCCATAAAACTCAAGTATAAATACCTTGCCCTTCACTTGTTAGTAGAATTTTAAAAATCTTGTTAGCATCCTTCTCTTACATATTTTGCATACCCCTCTTTTATCGTGCATGAGAAAGAGGAGTTGAGTAGAAATCTTGGTATTATCCAAAGACAAAGGATATCAGCCAAATAGGTCATAGCAACCAAGTGAGGTGATATCGGCCTTTGGGATTGGAGGTATCGTGCAAAGTCAGGAGCTCAAGTCTTGGATCTTAGAGAAGCTCATCTTCAATATTGGAAACTTGAAGAGTTGGATTTTGATGCTTGTAAGTTGCTTTATAGGTGGGTTATATAACTTGAACCCATCTATATTATTATCTATTTTTTAGTATTGTTCCACTTGTTGATTTCTTTCAAATTTAGATTTTCTTTGATAAATTGATATATCCATGAGTTCCAATAAGTAGTTAGGACTATTTTCCATGGTTTAAAATAGTAATACAAGGATCTAAAGGTTGATGATGATGATATCATCATAAAACAACCCGATATGGGTTGAAGAAACTTGAAATCTGATATGGAACCCAAGATGGTGGCTTACCCGATATCAAAGTAGGTGATATCCCATACACGATATAAGACATGTCCAATGGATGATATGGATGAACCTATTTGTACCTGATACATGATACAAGGTTAAAGTTAGATCTCTTACACAATATGGGCAAAACCCTAGGTGGAAAAAGTGGAAACTCGATATGCTTTGAAATCTGATTGCTTTTGAAACCCGATATAACCTACTACCTTGTGATGATTTGATGAGTAACTAAGTGTCTATCTTGTCATATATTTATAGTGAAAGAACTGAACCTTGAAAGTATAAAAAGGGTTACGAGTTCCAAGGTTTATCTATTATACATAAACTGATATGATGCCCAAGATAAGGAAACTGATGTAATATCCAACACATAAACCGATATGATATCCAATATGGGATCACGATATAGCAAATCCAATATAGGAACACGATATGGTAATCCAAGACAAGAAACCCATATGGTGTTATTTGTATACATTTAAATAATACATATTAAGGCAACTCATACTATGCCCGATATGGCACATTCTTGTCCATGATATAAGAACACCCTATACCCAATATAAGGCTAATAGTCTCACTCATACACAATATCAGGATGACTTGAGATGATAAGAGCTAGGTGATAGTCAACCCGACATGGCTAAACGATATGGTGTTAGGAACTACACCTCACAAAATATAATGAAGTGGTTATACCACAAGTTTGATATGGATCCATAATAGGATATGAAGATTGTGTCTCAAACACAATATGATAGTACATATGTATACCATGATGCCTGATGTGGTAGATATGCTTAAATCCAATTTGACTAAGTGGTATATGTTGTGAGAGATGATAAATACTATATTAAGAAGTAATAAGTAGCCGGCGAGACATAGCTCAGGTGGTGCGGCTCGCAAGACCTCTGTGAGAGGTCACGGGTTCGACTCCTGGCTGTGATCTCGGAAGTGAATTAGCCCACGCGTCGGCCGGCCAACGATGCGACTGTATTGGGGCCCCGATATGGGCAGCAGGGGTCCCCGAGAGTTTACGCCTAATCGGGGGGGGGGGGGTCACTAAGTGGCGCTCCCACGGGGGTGGTTCTCTCACAAATTAAAAAAAAAGTAATAAGTATTAGTGCAATTTGATAATTGTGAGTTAATGTGCCTTCAAGAAGAGGATTAAGTTAAAACTTAATCAAGTAAGGTGTGGGCAATACCCTTGAGAGAGGTAAGGATGTACACCCATATATGGACAAGGTGATACACCATATGGTTGGTAAGATTAAATACCTTAATGATTAAGGGATGGGAGATATGATGATGCCTATCTTGATATACACCTAATATAATACATGTGTTCAACTTCAAGATACATGATTCAACCCAATACACTTTGTAAAGGTGAGGGAAAAACACTCTTAGGAGTGATGAGTGTAATACCAAGTAAGTGATATGGCTAATACTTGGTTAGTTGGAATGCCTAAAGTATTTGATAAGGTTCAACTCTATATCAATAATTCCTTAACTCGAGATGAGTTCATACCACATGATGATAGATGAGTAATTCAACTATGTGACTTATGACCAATACACTATAGGGAGAATGTGATGAGTTAGTGCATAAAGTATTAGGATGGGAAATACGCTAGTACAAGATAAGTTGATGAATTTAAGTAAGTTAAAAAGTGATGAGGGAAGTGATGAACCAAGGAATGTCAAATATCATATCCAGCACCTTAGGGTTAATACACCTTGGTGCACCTCAAATCCAATATACTTGGATAAGTAAAACATGAAGTGTGGCATGTCAATTGCTACATTAAGATGTAATAAGTTTAAAGCACTTTGATAAGTGTAGGCTAACCTACTGTGAAAAAAGTGTTTAAGCCAAGTTAATAAAATAGGATGAAATCAATATCATAGTAAGGATGTGAGAGAAACTCATACTTTGTGTTGACAATCATTTAATGATAAAAATATGAGAATAAATAAGTATGATTGAATACTTATAATATCAATGTATGCTCCTAGATGTGTGGAGCAATGAATTAGGGTTTGGACTAATAATATGAACTTGAAACACCTATTTGGCTATGAAGGAAGACCCTAACCCTAATAATAGGAAGGTTGTATGTCTTTTATTGCATAAGCTGTGTGAGCTAAGTGAATATTTGTTGCCTAGTGAGAAATGACAAGATGTTTAATAGGCCTTATGAGCTAAGTGAATAGTCGTTGCCTAATAAGAGGTGACAAGTTATTTAAATGGACTTTGTGAGCTATGAGAATTATTTATACAACATGTATAAAACGTCATATAATCTAATGTTTTGAAAGGTAGTTGTTGCTTAGTGAAAGGTTACTAGATATTCAATGAGCTATGTGAACTATGTGGATAAATACCTTGGTCTGATGACCTAGAGGTATTGTTTCTTTCTAAGTGGTGACCATACTCAGTTATGAATTAAGGGTTTGAATACCCAAGTATGATGATGATAAGATATTGAGATTCTAAGTGAAGTATGTGTTTCAGAGAACATGAAAGTACATGATAATACATTTATGCTTTTTTTTGTAGCTCTTGATATAATTCTTGTTTGTAACTTGATTGATGCTAAAAAGATACAGTAATGCATTTAATTAAGCAAGATAAATGTTATCATATAGTTGCCTAGACCATAGATCCATTCAGTGTCAGCATTTATTGAAGGGTGAAATGAGTTTTACTCGTAATGCATATTTTTGAATATGTGATAATTATATAAGGGTGCTCAGTGGACTCCCAAACTAAATAAGGGTGCTCAGTGGACTCCACAAATACACCAGGTTGCTCAGTGGACTTCCCGATGAAATTAAACTAGTATCTCTCAGTGGTCATCCTGATAATCCGAGAAAGCTTAGTGGTCTTCTCCGAAAGAGAGTACCCGCTACGGTTGTAACTCTATAGCAAAGATGCCACTATACCCCGGTATAGCTAATAAACAATAGACACAAGATGTCATGCTAAATCTAAGTGGTCTCGTACTGGCTGAGATATGGTGAGGTCTTGACAGTCGGCTCTGCCATTGACCTTGTATGGTACCGATTTCGACTTACTAGTGGTCGGTTGGAGTATGAGTGGTATATCTCATATCCTCTGGGTATAATTGTAAATGTAAACATGTAATCAGCCATGTAGTGTATTTGTTTAAGGATCCAATATGGGAAAACGTTGGTTGATACTTTAGTACTTTTATATATCTTAGTAGATAGATGTTATATATGTTCTTCATATTCCTTATAAAGAAAATATATGATTTATTGCTCTATCATTTATAGTTGCATTACTTTAAGAAGAGAGATTATTAGTTCTTCTTATAATAGTGATTAATCTTGCTTATTAATGTAAAAGAATCATCTGCTCAGTTTTATACTATTTATTTGTGATAATAATTTTGTTGGTGGAGAGTTATATCTCTCGTTGGGACAATTGTCTCACCCTGTGGGATCCGCATTTTTTAGGTGGATGTGCAAGAAGAGGTAGAGACCGTTCTGTAGAGGAAGGAAAATAAACAACAAGGTAGCAGTAATGGTATAGGATGAGGGTACTGTCTGTCACGTCTTGTAGATAGAAGTCCTATGTGTCTTCTTTGTACTCTCATGTCCTTAGAGTCAGTTCGTAATGGTTTCATGAATGATCTAAGATTTTGGCTTATATGACTCAAGATTTTATGTTGCGTTAATACATGGGTTGATAGAGCAATTGTTATATGTTATCCTCGAGATGAAATGAAATAGTGATTGTACAATGTAAATCATGTTATGTATAAGATTTGGATCTTTCAATAAGAGTTTTCTGGTAGAGGATCTCCTTGCAAAATGGGTTTTAATTTTTAGTGATTTTTTTGTTAATCCACTGATCATGGTAATTTTGTATAATTAGTAACAATTTGGCTGTCGGTTTGATGGCGGTCGCTACAAGTTTGGTATCAAAGCCTAAGGTTTGCTGAGTCTATAGAGTCATAGGACTAAGGTGTTGAGTCTGTTCTAGTGTCCTCTAGTATATCTTATAGTGACTTCTTCTTATGTAGAAGATAGAGTGAACTTTAAAAATGAATGGAGAACATGAGGAAGACATTGTTGAGAGCAATGTTGTTGCACCAGGAGAGGGTGCAAGGGATCATGCAAGAGGAGAACGAGTGCCTGAGAATTCCCATCTTGACCTAACTAGGATAGAAAATCCTACTTTTTATGCTCTTGTTGGGCAGGATAGGACAACAGTGATGCATAAAGTAGGCTGGATACTAGCAATACAATCTAGATTACCAGTCCTCAATGCAGAAACTTTGGGTTTTGAAAGGGTTCCTGAATGACATAGTCGTGTTGTAATAGTGGAAAATGTGGGAATGATTAACATATGGCAAGAAAATAGACTCTGCCATAAGTATAAATAGATAATACATCTGTGATGGCAGTGCCCAAGAAGGGGCAATAAGCTGAGAATTAAGGAGATGTCTCAACAATTCTAGAAACATTTGCCTAGTTGTTTCAAAAAGGAAAAGTTCTTGGTGCCACCAGTGCAATAAATTCCTAGTGTACCAGGGTAGTAGTCGCTAAGTAAAGGCAAAGGTCCTAACCTTTGACCTGTAAAAACTTCTAATTTAGCTTCTACATTGGTAATAAGACCAATAAGACCATGGTACGAGGACAATACATGTTATAAATACGGACATGCTGAGCATATTAAACTCTTTTGTTTAAATAGAAGGGAGGAAATGACCCAAAAATTGAGGTAGACTCGGCAGGGCTTACAAAAGTTACAGCCCAATAGAGTAAAAAGGCAAATGCAAGAACATGAAACAACTAGACTCTATGTGTTGAGTCAACCGGAAGCGGTAGATGACAGTGAGGGGTAACAATCAGATAGAGCTTTTCCATTTAGATATATCTTCTCTTGATTTTTATCTGATAATCATAATAAGGATTGCTATTATTGACTTCCCTATTGATTGCCCTATGGGAACATAGGGAAGAAATGATGAGAACTAGAATTTATATTCTGTTCACTATTCTTGTAAATACTACCTAATATCAGTACTTGTATACCCTGTCTAGGTATTCAATTATTGAAGATAAGGTAAGTATCGAACTCTTAGATTGTTATCTTTCTGATTACTCTAATCAAGTAGTCATTTTGAGACAATCTAGTGAACCTAACGAGACTGGAAATATGGCATGGGTATTTTTATCACATCCTAAGTACAATAGATTGGAATCTTAGATGATCTCAGATCAATCTATGTGTATGAGGAAGTAGAAAGTATAATCCTCACGATAAGAGAAAGAGAACGAGGGAGATGATCCCTATTTGATAAAGTCTGTGTGAATAGTATGGATCTTTTCCATAATTTGTAAATGGGAAATATGATAAAATAATAGAATGTTCATAAACATGTTAGACTATAACAAAGAAAGGAATGATGATATGAGGGTTTTCTAAGTGGACTTCCCCAACTAAATAGGGATTGCTAAGTGGACTTTCCCAATTAAATAGGGGTTGCTAAGTGGACTTCCCCAACTAAATAGGGATTTCTAAGTGGACTTTCCCAATTAAATAGGGGTTGCTAAGTGGACTTCCTCAACTAAATAGGGATTGCTAAGTGGACTTTCCCAATTAAATAGGGGTTTCTAAGTGGACTTCCCCAACTAAATAGGGATTGCTAAGTGGACTTTCCCAATTAAATAGGGGTTCCTAGGTGGACTTCCCCAACTAAATAGGGATTGCTAGGTGCACTTCCCCAATTAAATAGGGGTTTCTAAGTGGACTTCCCCAACTAAATACATGTATCCTCTTCGATGAAAAACCCTGGGTAATGATGGGGTGATAAAAGGAATATGTTCCTTTATGTTATTTCCTTTCAGGGACATAGCAATCAAGTGAGTCTTATGACTCTTGATGTGCATGAGTTAGAAATTTTCAATTGATGGATACTTAGAAAATTATCAGTTTGTCTGGGACTTTAGTTCCAAGATAAAGATATGTGTAATATATTATGTCCCAAGATGAAAAAGAAAGATCATTTTGTATGTTTGACTTTGGCATTAACAATAGAGAGATGGAAATGATGAGGATGCGATGGGTTTCCAACACATGTGAAGGATACCAAGGTAAGGAATTATGGTATCCAAGATATGCCAGGTGGTGTGGGAAAGTGAGAATATGACTCCTGATAAGATGAATTATGTTTGGTCACTTAGAAGGGCCAACCCTGAGATAACTATAGTATGAAGATCATATGTTAGGGGTTTATGCTCTGCATAAACATAACATCGATAATGAGGTTCTAATTGAAGGAACCATTATAGAATTGTTTTGAGAGGAAGCTTATCAAGATAAAAATAATTCTTTAGAGTATCCCTATCTAGATCTATTGAGGTAAATTATTCATAAACTCTAGAGATACCTCTAAGATAAGTTCTTCTTTAGTAAGTGACCTTTCCTTATGACAAGAGAATGTAAAATTAGGAAGATAGTTGATACAAGTCATAACAAAATTGTGTGTTGTGTCAACAGATTGGAGTAGTATTAAGGATGCATGATAAGACTTGTAGTCCCAAGTGGGTGACAGAACGTAACCCTGGTCCTTCCTTGGAAATGAAATGCCAAACTAAATAAGGAGTATGAAATACTCCCTATAATTTAAGAATCTTATCACATAAAAGATGTGAGTCAATAAGGTTTGACACATGAATTATTCAAAGTATGAATAGTACTTCTCTAACTTAGAAAGTGTTACTTGACACAGAGTTGACTCCGCAGTCAGTAATGGAAAGGACAACCGAGTATGTGTCATATGTGATAGATATTATGATGATATTTTATGGAATGACTTTGTGCTGGTCAAAGTTCTTTGACATCTCCATGACATCAAGATGTTATGTGGAGACTTGATGATATGTTGCATGAACAACAATTGGCTTCCTTCATCTGGGATTTTGGGGACAAAATCCGTGTTAGGGGTTTATAATTGTAACACCCTTTACCTGGGTTATAGCTTAACCCTAGAATATTTACTTAAGAAAGTTACTTACAAAACTTGTTCTAATCTTTTGATTAGTAATTAAGGCTTCTTATGAAGTCTATTTTTGAGTTTGAGCTTAATTGCAACCATTATGTGCATTATATGATAGTCTGAGTGAAATGTCCAATTTACCCAAGATGAGGGGTTGCATCGCAAAAGGTCACATTTTGAATGTGTTCTAAATGTTTTAATATAATAAAAGAGAGAGAATTATGCTAAGTGGTGACTTGTGGAAATCCTAAATTCTAAATGATAACTTGTTTGAATTATGCTAAGTGCTTTGTGTATCAAATTGGAAATTATCTAAAATGGAGGGTTGATATGTAAATTACCACTTCTAGTGTGTCCCTACTCCCTCTATGTATCATTTCGAGGAGAGATAAAGAAGGGGGCACCATGATTAAACCATCTTTGAAGGATGGTACTCTTAGTGATGAAAAGACTAAGAAAGAATTAAAGGTGAAGCCCTTACTTGAGCTATATCGAGTAGTAGACTTAGAATGGGAGTCCCTATCGGCCAAGGGGCTATGGAGGGAGTCTCCTATCGATTTGTTGAGCTTTATCTTTTCCCATGATGGGAAATATATTTTAATAAATTGATATGTATTGGCTTTCCAATTTTCTTAGAAAAAGATGGAGTTGAATATAATAATAAAGTGAGTGGAAGAAGACTTGTCCTAGAAGATAACCAAAGGAGCATGACCCTTATCCTTTGTATTATCCTCAAGCTCTTATTTTTGCATGACAAGATAATTATGGGATGCATGTAAATAATATGTGTCAACCATGCATGGCTAGGTGGCATGTAGTAGCTTAAGATAATGAAACCTCTTACACTCCTTTCCATAAAACCCAAGTATAAATACCTTGCCCTTCACTTGTTAGTAGAAGTTTCAAAATCTTGTTAGCATCCTTCTCTTACATATCGTGCATATCCCTCTTGTATCATGCATGAGCAAGAGGAGTTGAGTATAAATCTTGGTATCACCCAAAGACAAAGGATATCGGCCAAATAGGTCATAGAAACCAAGTAAGGTGATATTGACCTTTGGGATTGGAGGTATCGTGCAAAGTCAGGAGCTCAAGTCTTGGATCATGGAGAAGCTCATATTCAACCTTGGATACTTGATGAGTTGGATTTTGAAGCTTGGAAGTTGCTTTAGAGGTGGGTTATATAACTTGTACCCATCTATATTATTATCTATTTTTCAGTATTGTCCCACTTGTTGATTTCTTTCAAAATTGGATTTTCTTTGATCAATAGATATATCCATGAGTTACAATAAGTAGTTAGGACTATTTTCCACGGTTTAGAATAGTAAGACAAGGATCTTAAGGTTGATGATGATGACATCATCATGAAACAACTCGATATGGGTTGAAGAAACTTGAAATATGATGTGGAACCCAAGATGGTGGTTCACCCGATATCAAAGTAGGTGATGCCCCATACACAATATAAGACACGTCCTATCGATGATATGGAGGAACCTATCTATACCTAATACATGATATAAGGTTAAAGTTAGATCTCTTACACGATATGCGCAAAACCCTAGGTGGAAAAAGTGGAAACTCGATATGCTTTGAAATATGATTACTTTTGAAACCCAATATAACCTACTACCTTGTGATGAGTTGATGAGTAACTAAGTGTCTATCTTGTCATGTATTTATAGTGAAAGAACTGAACCTTCAAAGTATAAAAAGGGTTATGAATTCAAAGTTTTATCTATTATACATAAACTGATATGATACCCAAGATAAGGAAACTGTGACACACCGCTCACAAAAACATGATTTACTTAAGCGAAAGCGTTCGTTAGCAGAGGATTACCGAAAATCACTAAAATTTCAAACCATTTTACAGAGAGGTCCACACATAGTAAAACTCTTTCACAAAGATCTACAATAATTTAATTACATACTAGTTTACAAGTACATGTCCTGTATCATCTTCTTCTGAGAATTACAAGCATCAACTGCCCTGTTTAAACTAAACACATGCAGTATAAAATGTCGAGGCATTGAGCCAAAATCTCAAAAGAACTAACTACTACTCCGAGGACCTGAGAGTACAGAGATGGCACATAGGACTCTATGTACATCTATACAAGGCATATTAACCAGTGTCTCCACCTGAGAATTCACTGTTGTCCCTGCTGATGTTGTTACTGTCCTTCACCTACTGAAGGATTCCTATCTCCTCATCCGCGTCCACCTAAAAATGTGGTTCCCACGGGGGTGAGACAATTGTAAATTGCCCCAACGAGAGATATAACTCTCCACCAGAAACATTTTTATTGCAGTTTAATAAGATAAATCTGAATAGAGGAATCATAATTGTTTAACAGCAGTTAATTCATTATCTAACAGATTAGAACATTATTCTTATCTAAAGCATTGCATCTATAACCTGATAGAGCAGCATGCCACTTATCCAATAAGGAATATGAAGAACATGTATAACATGTATCTACTATACTAAGTAGGATAATCTCAACCAATGTTTGTCGTATTTCAACTTTATGAAAATACACTACACGACTGATTATATTTTACACATCATGTGTCAACTGCAATTAGCTTGCTAGGGTATATTGACATCTTCACTATAGAGTTATAGCCGCAGCATATACTCTCTTAAGGCTTAGATCACACAGCTAATGCCCGACATTGTTTCATGGAGTCATGGCATGTATCCATACTCTTTTAACAAAGTATTGGGATCTTAATCCCTCATCTCATCAAGTACATTTCCATTTCTTAACAAGTTCATCATCATGATTATAGAATATGGGTATTCAAACCCTTGGTTCATCATAGAATACTTGTTACCACTTAACATGTAACTTAATACCTTCAGGTCATCTAACCAATGTAATCATCATTCTTTCTACACAAGCATTCCACATAGTTCACAAGGTTCATATCACCTCTTGTTACCCCTTAATAGGCAACTAGGAATATTATGGCTTATGAAGCCCATAAAAATTTTCAATAATTAGAACATCATATGGCATACAGGGCTCATTAATTTCAGGTTACCTCTCACTAAGCAACAAATCATATGAAGGCTTATAAGGTCTATAAAACATTTTCAATATATAGAGCATCATAGCCCATACCTGGCTATGCTCATCATCTCAACATACCTGCATGATTAGTACTCATGATAACAATTATATATATTATATATCAGTACCATGCAATACAAGGGTTTTCATATTACATTCATAACTCATCACCCTATATTTGAGCTTCACATAGAATCACTCTGTGTACGGACTTCACATAGCATCACCATGTATTAGGGTTTTGTATCACATTCATCACCCTATATTAGGGATTTCCATAAATAACCATTTAGGTTCTCATGTTCATATTGTTGGATCCTAGATGGGTGATTAAATGCTCTAGAGGGGGTGAATAGAGCTGAAAGCACTTAAACAAAATTCATTAAACCTTCAAGATATATGATAAGATAAGGTTGCTAAATAGGTAATTTTGAGTGCAACTAAAAAATGCATAGCAAGGATGAGAGAGATTGAACATACACCAAGAGACAAACTATTTAGAGTGGTTCCACACTTCAAACTAGAAGTGTTTCAGTCCACTTTCCTCGAGAGATCAACCTCTAGGACTTCCAAACTATTGCACTCTTATATTCATTCATAAGACATACAATACATGACCAACCAAAGGACTTACCTATCCAATACAAAGAGTCTTCAACCTTACCAAGGACTTACCCACTTTGCAAGAGTCTTCCTCCTTTCTTCCAAGGACTTACCTACTCTTTCCCAAGTCTTTAGCCTTACAGGAATTACCCACTCTTCTTGGATCTTCCGCCTTTGACTTCACCTTCACTCAGAGAAGCTTCCACCAAGGACTTACCCACTTGAGCTTGAGTCTTCTACCTTCTCTAAGGGCTTACTCACTCTAGATCTAAGTCTTCAGCCTTGATCTTCACCAAGGGACGCCTTCCCTTGTTCTTCTTCACCTCTCTTAGCTAAGAGAGAGAATCCTTCATCTTCATGATTGAAAAGAGAGAAAGGGAGGTGGTGGAAATAAGAGCCTCACAATATATACATGTAGGACTATCTCTCTTACATATTTCCTACTCACTCTAATGTATGTAGCAAGTGATTAAGCTTAGAGAGAGAGAGGAGGCTGTAGGAAGCACTCAACTATAGAATAGGAACCTCACATAGAGTTTGCAATGAATGCTCAACCTTGGAATGAAGCCCAAGGGGTCCTATTTATAGTTGGGGATGCCTCTTAGCCTTTGGGGACACTTGAGAATGAAAACTAGCCATTTTTTGGCTTGTAACATATCTATTTTCACTTGTTGCAACTCCACAACGGCTAGAAACACTTTTTTGCACTTTTCCGTACAGTGCAATCGGTCGAGTTTCTATAAGGGTAACTCGACCGATAGAGTAAAAGACAAAGCCAATATTCAGACCATCGGTCGAGTTTGTCCTGAGGAAACTCGACCGACCAATGAAAATTGATTTGGTCAGTTACTCCATCGGTCAAGTTCTGTGTAAACACAACTCGACCGATGCAATCTTCAGAAAATTGATCAACGATGATCGGTCAAGTTTTCAGGCTGGGAAACTCGACCGACAAAGTGCCTGTAATCAATTTTCAAAGTTGCATCTAAAGTGCTCTAAAATTCGATCTAAGTGCTCTTGATATTTTTCTAAGCTTAATTACAAGTCATACAATCATTACAAGTGATTTACAACATGATTCTAATGGATATACATCATATTACAAAAATGTGCACTTGTATTGATTTTGACTTGTCTTTTCTCCAATTTGAGATGCGCAAGTTAAAGCATTTGGAGTGTGTCTATACCTAATCTGAAATCACTCAAGTAGAGACATTAGAAACCAATATGTGGAATGGTTAGTTATCATCAAAACATGGGTTTAGTCAATTTAGACGTGAGTCAACATTGACCTAATTGACCTTGAGTCAACAATCTCCCCCTTTTTGAAGATGACAAACCATTCCATAAATGTATTGAAAGCTTTTAAGTAAAGTCATACCTTTGGAGAAACCTAGGGGTTTCAATAGAATTGAGTTCATATGCTCCCCCTCAATTGATGCGCATGGAGTTTTCATACTCCCCCTCAATTGATGTTATTTCTCCTGCATGGTTAGCTTTCATAACATTTATAGAAACTATGTCTTCTACTCATATATGTTCTACACATATATGTCTTCTCCCTTTTTACCTTCTCCCCCTTACATGGACATATTTCTCTTCTTCATGTAAGACATGCCTTCTTCCTCTTTTAAAAGATGACATACCTTTCTCCTCCTTTATCATTTCAAAAAGTGGGATTATGAAGAAATAAGAAACATCACTTGTTAAAGAGAAAGGAGATAACACAAATATATATATAAGGAGAGTAGAAGAGCACAGATAGGGGCTTGTCCAAGCATAGAAAGAAAAGCAAGTTAAAGCATATACTTGAACAACCCAAACTGCAAGATAAAGTGTTGTAGAAAAACAATAAATCGCACTTTTAACCCTCAAGATGACAGAATTTGACCAAAAACCATCAGAGCTCATTGCAAAGCATGAGTCTTGCTCAAAAGGTTGTTTCTGCATGAAAAACACAAGTCTTGCACCAAAAATTGAAACTGGAGCAAACCTTGCATAAAATCCAAAAATTACTCCAATTTCTACATACAATGTAGATCTATGTACCCTGCATCACAATGTTATGCAAGAAACTCAAGATAGGAGATATGCAATTCAAGGAACAAGCTTGAGCATGTATGAGACAAGATACAAGCATAGCATATAGATGAGAAAAGATGCCAATTATAAACAAGGTTAGAACTACATGTATATGAACTACTCGTAGATGTTATCACAAGTTAGGACTACTAGTAAGATATAGATCATAGCAAGAGATACAAAAAGATACACAAGATAAAGCAAGCTATGAGTAGAAGTAGAGATATATCCAAACAAAGAGATAAGCAATTTTAGAAGCATGAAAGGATATAACTCACTAGATATGCATCCTTACCATAAGATGATTACCACTAAGAACCTCAAGGTTGTATCGAAACAAGATATACACCTAGATAGATGTAGCAAGTTAGAGTACAACGGAAGCAATTTTAGACACAACCAAGAGATCCAAGGTGATCATCATCAAAACCTACAAGACAACTCAAAGCAAGTAATTGCAAGATATAGGTATACCAATTTAGAGCAATTAGAGAGATAGAGTTGTAAGCAAGATAGGCAATTTAGAACATGGCAATATGCATATATAAAGGTACCAAATGAGAGTGCCAAAGAATAAGGCTATTGGTTGAGAAAATCTAGTTGAGAGGGAAATTCTCATTCAATAAGCCAACTGTATATTCTGTGCACAGTGTTATCGGTCGATTTATGTGCATTGACAACTGGACCGATGACAACTTTTGGCAACACCCATTGGTGCCTATCGGTCGAGTTTCTATCAGGACAAACTCGACCGAAAGAGCAGTTGTCAAAAAGCACATATATATCATAAAAACATATTTAAAGGCATGCTAAATATACAAACCATATCCAAACATGTCTAAGCAAATTAGTAATGCACTATAGAAGCATTAGAAATAGTTTTTGAGCAAGAGTGTGAAGAGAATCACAAAATGCCACTTTTGACTCAAAACCCATATGCATAGTGCACACTAACTTGACAAAAACAAGTTAGAAATGGTTACAAGCAATAAAACCATTACCTTTGTGCTTACCATTTCTTTTTCCACTTGTTGTCACCCTCTACACATCTCACCTTTCTTCTTTTATGTGGATTGACAAGTCAATTAGCAATTCAATAGCTCAAGTCAATCCATTTGCAAGTACCTACAAGTAGAAGGATGAAATGGTCCCCAATCATGTTTTTGGGTCCGGAGGGGTTAGTTTAGCAACCCAAGTCCTATTGCTCTTGGGTGCTTTCCTAAAAGGACAACAAGTAGAATAATGACCAATTTCATTGCAATAGTTGCATGTGCCCATAGTCTTGGAACTAGAGGATTCTCCATGGAAGATTGGAGGTATTTTATCTTTGTTGTTCCCTTGACTACTATCATATCCCAAACCATGTCTACCAATTTGTTTGGTAGTATGATGTAGGATGTCATTAAGGCTCTTCTTACCAACTAAGAATCTTTGCAAACAAGATATCAAATTATCATTATCATGATTAAGAGAAGCAATAGTCGAAGACAATTGATTAATATTATCTCTAGCATGCAAAAGATCATTTTCTAAGCAAAGATATTTAGTTAAATAAGAATATCTATCAATATGAAGAGAAGCAACATCAATCACTCTATTTGTAGAACTAGAACAAGATTCATGCCCATTGATTTTAGCAAGCAAGGAGGCATTTTCTGTTTCTAATTCATGCAAAACAAAATCTTTGTCCTTGTTTTCAGATTTAGGTATGCTCTTCATTAGAACTAGTCATAAGAGGTTGAGCTTCAAGAAATCTAATCTTATCAAGCAATATAGAATTTTCAAGTTTAAGAGAGTCTACTTGGCTAAGACAATCATTTTTATCATCAAGCAAGCAAGAATTAGCATGTTCAAGATCATCTAATTCTACATGCAAATTATCAACAATTTTAGCAAGCTTTTTCTTTTTCCTTTTAGAAGACTTAAGAGAGGCACAAATATCATGAATAATAGCAATCAAAGATTCTTTATCTAAAGAGTTTATATTTACCTCACTTGAGTCTTCACTTGTTGATGCTATAAGAGCAAAATGGCATTCTCCTTCATCACTAGAGCTTGAGCTTGATCCTTCACTTGAATGTTCACTTGAGCTTGAGTTGGAGGAGCCACTTGAGCTTGATTACCATTTCTTCTTGTGAAGATAAGTCTTTTTGCCTTGTGGGCAATCTTCCTTGTAGTGACCCTTCTTTCCACACGTGAATCACCAGATGGAGGAGGACTTTCCTTTGTAGAGTTTACCCTTAGAGTACATGGCATCTTCTTTAGCTTGAGAGGATGGAGAGACTTGTTCCATGATAGCTTCAATTTGAGCCTTCATTTCAGCCTTCTTCATTCTCTTTAGCTCTTTCTTCTTTTGTCTTTCTACTTCCTCCCTTTTTTCAAGTGTGGCTTCATGTGCTTGTAGATTTCCAATGAGCTCTTCAATAGGAATATCCTAAAGAGACCTTGCTTCTTCAATTGAAGTCACCTTGGGTTCCCACCTCTTGGGAAGAGTTCTAAGGATCTTTGAGTTGATCTCTCCACTAGACATAGGATGTCCTAGAATAGCAAGACCATTCAAAATGGTGTTGATCCTTGAGTACATGTTGGCTATGCTCTCCTCCTTTCCCATCTTGAAGTTCTCAAGCAGGCCTTTGAGCATGTAGACTTTGCTTTCTTTCACTCACTACTACAGAAATAGCGTTCAGTGTCGCTTTACTGGGCGTCGGTTATTTTGGACAACCGACGCCTATAATATTCGGCATCAGTTATTTATACAAACCAACATCTATATTCGAAGACCAGCCAGACACGGGTACCGCTTTGTATTCAGCGTCGGCTGACAGTAACCAACCGACGCCTAAAGGTGCCCGCGAAATCCAATTTTCGAGCGAAAAAAATCTGGGTCACATACAACGTCGGTTGTTTAACAATTCACTGACGCCTATGTGAAATGAAATTTTGTGCGAAAAATCCACTTTCGGTGTCGGTTATCCTTGGATAACCGACGCTGATAATAGTTCCCGCCAATTAATTTGGGGTAAAGATTGTCTAATTGGACGTCGGTTATTACGATCAACCGACGCTGAAGATAATAGGCGTCGGTTGTCCTAGATAACCGACACCGTTGACCAACTTAATAGAGGCCCGATCACCCGACTCTTCCCCCTTTCTTCCTGTTTCATCGATTCTCCTGTGCGCTCTCCCAAAATTGCCGCCTGGTGCCTGGTGCCTACTGCTTCTCGCTCGCCTCCGACGATCCCTGCTGCTGCTCTGCGTCGCCGCCGCCGCCCGCCGCCTTCCTCCTTGCGCCGCCACTGCCCGCTCCTTCCTCCCTGCTCACACCCTACTGCAGCATTGTCTTCTTGCTTGCCTCCGCTGCTCACAAGGTATTAGCCGTAGCACCTTCTTCCTTGTCTTCTTTCTTTCCTCCTGCTGCTCTGCTCTACTTGCTGCTCTGACTTCAAAACCTAAGACTAGTTAGTGTTCTACTTCTTTCACTGAGAACTGAGAAGAATGTCCTACCACGGCCGTGCTGGGCAGCACGGCCGTGGTAGGCCAACACAGCCACGGTCGTGTTTGATTTGATTTAAACCCTAATTTGATTTAAACTTGTCCATTCTAGCATCCTAATTTGATTTGATTAAACACTAACATTGATGAAACCCTAGCATCAATTGTGATGAAAGCCTAACATGTACATATCTATTATTGTGTTTGTTGGCCTAGAAACCCGTCCAAGATTGACTCATTAGGAGTAAATCTTGGATAGTCCCCAGTTTGGGACTGTTCTTGAACACCTAATCTCACTTAGGATGTAAGTGTATAATGTGTATTGGGTTTTTGTGAAAAGTTCGGTAGCATTTCCCCGTTTGTTCTCTAAGTACATATGTACTTAGAGAACAGTGGGGAAATGCTGCCGAAATTTTCTTGAAAACCCAATACACATTATACACTTACTAGTGAGATTAGGTGTTCAAGGATGGGATAGGTGGTACACATTTATTATATATAAGAATGACATCACATATGTTTATTGGCCTAGAAAGTGAACAATCATTGTTCTTTATATTACTTGTACATTGGTATAAATTAGAATGAACAATCACTAAATTATATACTATTTGTATGGAGTCCAGCTTCATTGTAGATATCTATTATTGTGTTTGTTGGCCTAGAAACCCGTCCAAGATTGACTCATTAGGAGTAAATCTTAGATATTCCCCGGTTTGGGACTGTTCTTGAACACCTAATCTCACTTAGGATGTAAGTGTATAATGTGTATTGGGTTTTTGAGAAAATTTCGGTAGCATTTCCCCGTTTGTTCTCTAAGTACATATGTACTTAGAGAACAGCGGGGAAATGTTGTCGAAATTTTCTTGAAAACCCAATGCACATTATACACTTACTAGTGAGATTAGGTGTTCAAGGATGGGATAGGTGGTACACATTTATTATATATAAGAATGACATCACATTATACACTTAGGATGTAAGTGTATACCCTAATCTTTTCCTAATATATACTTGTTTCCTAATATATACTTGTTTTCTCTGATCATAGAATGGATAGATCATGGATGTCCATTCGTAATCGTTGCACCCCAGAGTTTATATCTGGTCTTGATCAGTTTATTAGATTTGCCGAGGAACATAGGAAAAAACCTACAGATAGGTTCTACTGTCCATGTAGGCATTGCGGTAACAACTTGAAAGTCAACACTGGTGAGGAAATCAAAAGTCATGTCATGTGCAACAGGATCGTACAAGGCTATACATAATGGCACTGGAATGGAGAGATTTCAAAATCGAAACCAGTAGATGTTGATAGCAGTGCTTGGGTGGAAGAAGAAATTGCCTCCGATGACGTAAATGTGAACGAACCAGTTCCAGCAGACATCGTTGATGCGATGTTGGATAGTTGTAGGGTAGAGCACACCGATCCACCTCCTATCTTTAGAAACATTGTGCATGATGCTGAGATACCGTTATACACAGGCTGTGTTAAGTTTACGAAGCTTAGCGCTGTGTTGAGATTGTATAAGTTGAAAGCTAACAATAGATGGAGCGACAAAAGCTTCACTTCATTGTTGACTTTGTTGAAAGAAATGCTTCCTGAAGGAAACGAGCTGCCAATCTCAACATACCAGGTAAAGAAAATGTTGTGCCCAATGGGAATGGAGGCCAAGAAGATACACGCATGCCCGAATGATTGTGTATTATTTCAAAAGGACTATGTAGATTTGAAAGATTGTCCAAAATGTGGTGCGTCAAGGTATAAATTGACGACTTCGGGGGAGTCCAAAACTGGTTCTCCTGCCAAGGTGTTGTGGTATCTACCTATAATATCACAGTTTCAACGCTTGTTTGCAAATCCGAAAGATGCGAAGAATTTGAGGTGGCATGCAGATGTTAAGAAAAATAATGATGGGATCCTACGACATGCGTTTGATTCCCCACAGTGGAAGAAGATTGATCTATTATACCCCAAATTTGGTGAAGAAGATAGGAATATAAGACTTGGGCTTTGTACAGATGGGATGAATCCATACGGGACATTGAGCAGCCAACATAGCACTTGGCCAGTCATGCTTGTTATATACAATCTTCCTCCCTGGATGTGTATGAAAAATAAGTACGTTATGTTGTCGTTGTTGATATCGGCCCCTAAACAACCCGGAAATGATATCGATGTTTATCTTGAACCTTTGATTGATGACTTAAAGAAACTTTGGGCTGAAGGTGTGATGACCTATGATGCTTCAGCAAGAGAGACATTTCGTTTGCACGCTATGTTGTTTTGCACTGTTAATGACTTTCCAACATATGGGAATTTGTCTGGATATAGTGTCAAAGGAGCTAAAGCGTGTCCTATATGTGAAGAAAACACTGATTTAATAAGACTAAAACATGGTGGCAAGACTGTATATCTTGGTCATCGAAGGTTTCTTTCAAAATTCCATCCGTATCGTAGGAAGCGCAAAGCATTCAATGGATGGAATGATGAACGGAGTGCACCTAAACCTATACCAGGGGATGTTGTTTATGCAAGAGTAAAAGACATTGTCAATGAATTTGGTAAGAAATCACAATGTAGTATGGCCACACGGAGTGACAATTCTTCATTCAAGAAGAAGTCAATATTTTGGGATCTTCCTTATTGGAGTTGTTTGACAGTCAGGCATTGTATCGATGTAATGCACGTTGAGAAAAATGTCTGTGATAGCATCATTGGTACTCTGTTAAATATACCAGGTAAGACTAAAGATGGGATAAAATCTAGACTGGACCTACGTGAAATGGGAATAAGGTCAGAATTAACAGAATTACGTGAAATGGGTAATAAAAGAACATACTTACCTCCCGCTTGTTACACGTTGTCTAGAAAGGAGAAGAAAACTTTTTGTGAATGCTTGGTAAATGTTAAGGTGCCACATGGTTACTCATCCAACATCCGTAGATTGGTATCAATGAAAGATCTGAAGTTGATAGGTCTTAAATCTCATGATTGTCACACTCTAATGCAACAAATATTTCTCGTGGAAATTCGATCTATATTGCCAAAGCATGTAAGGTTTGCAATTACCAGACTTTGTTTCTTTTTCAACAGTCTATGCAGCAAAGTTATTGACCCTGATACTCTCGATAATTTGCAAAGAGAAGTGGTTGTTACCCTATGTCATCTTGAGATGTATTTCCCTCCTTCATTCTTTGATATCATGGTACATCTTGTTGTCCACTTGACTAGGGAAGTGAAAATGTTGGGACCAGTTTTCTTGCATTGGATGTATCCCTTTGAACGATACATGAGCGTTTTTAAAGGTGATGTTCGAAACCGTTATCGGCCTGAAGGGAGTATTGTTGAAGGTTATGTGGTGAGAGAGGTTATGGATTTTTACAATGACTTTTGCAGTGGTAATGACACTCCTGATAATGACAAGAATATTGAGGAGGGAAAAGGAATTTTGGGATCACGGGTGAAAGTAATCAGCCGTGAGCAGTTGGAACAAGCTCACTTGTATATTTTACACAATATGGACGAAGTGAGTGTTTATATCGAGGAACATACCAATTTCATAAAGAGACAACATCCTCGAGCAAGTTCAATGTGGCTTTCTAGAGAGCATAATAAGACTTTTACTAAGTGGTTTGAAGATAAAGTCTTACATCAACTATCTCAAACACCAAATGATATTACAGAAACTATTAAATGCCTCGCCTTTAAACCAAAACCAAATGTTATGTCTTATGAAGGGTTTGACATTAATGGATTCACATATTACACAAAGCGCCAAGATGATAAGAGTGTCATCCAAAATAGTGGGGTCACTCTTCAAGCGTTGACTATGTACTTTGCAAGTGCAAAGGATAAGAGTCCACATGAAGCTAAAATGTCATATTACGGTGTCATTGAAGACATTTGGGAGTTTGACTACATAGATTTCAAAATTACGCTCTTTAAATGTAATTGGGTTGATAACACCAAAGGAGTTATAGTGGATGAATTGGGTTTCACTTTGGTGAACTTTGAAAAGATTGGCGAGAAGGGTGAACCATTCATATTGGCATCACAGGCGAAACAAATATTCTATATCGATGATCCTGCAAATGATAAATGGTCGGTTGTTCTTCATGGTAAAAGACAGTTCATTGAAGATCCTATAGATGAAGAAGAGTACTATGATAAGTATGATGACTCCAGTCCATTCTCAGTTGGGTTGCCAACTCCACAAAATATTGAAGCTAATGATGACTTATATGTGCGCGGAGATCACAATGAAGGATTGTTAATTGATAAAAGATCACAATTTTAGAGACATGTATGTTTATACAAATGCTAAATGTTTGCCTTTTTCTAGTTAATACAAATGCTAAATGTTTGCCTTTTTCTAGTTAATACAAATGCTAAATATTTGCCTTTTTAATGACATTTTCAGATGGTTGGCCATGATGAGCATGATGTCCATGATGAGCATGAAGTCCATGATGAGCATGATGTCCATGACGAGCATGGCGAGGATACCAATGTAAGTTCTAAAAACATATCCTGTATTTCTATAAAATTCATTATCTTCTAGTTATGTCATATATCTTATATTTCTATATTGGGCTAATTCAGTGTGTTTATTTTTGTCAAATTTTAGGTTGATGATGCACATGTACCCACTGAAGCACTGGAGCAACTTGATGCGCAACACCAAACACTTAACAAGAAAAGGGGCATCACTCTGCTGAAGAAGTTAATAGCGCTTAGTGGCAGTGGATCCAAATTGGTTGTGGAGTTTGATAATGGAGGAAATGGAATTGGAGTGAACCGCAATAATTTTGTAAACTATCTTGGGTGTACCACTCGGAGCCATTGTGGTGTTAAGTATGATAATTGGCATAAAGTTCCTCAGGGGAAAAAAGACTTGATATGGAAGGATTTATGTGTGAGTTATTATTATTTGCAATTCTATTTTGTAGATTACAAATTCTATTATTTGCAATTCTATTTTGGATACTAGTTAATAACATTTCTATTTTACAGAATCTGTTTGCATTGGATGAGAAGTTGCATCGTAAAAGTGTGATACAACACGCTGGAAAGATGCTTAGGAATTATAGGACAAATATGAACAGAGAATACATAAAAGAGGGTGATAAGAAAAAGAAGTCAGCCCTTGAACAATGGAACTTCTTGGACAAAGAAGATTGGGACAATTTTGTTGCTTCAAGAAAATCTGAAGAATTCAAGGTATTAGGGGTCACTCCCAATTTAATTAATATACATTGTATTCACCTATTCAAGATTAACATTTAGTGATACTAACCAAATCATTAATGTGCATACTAACTAGGCCCTCAGTGACGCACAAAAAGCAAGGCGTGCACTGAATGTGCATGACCACACTATGGGTCCAAAAGGCAATGCAAGCGTTTGCCAAAGACTACATGCAGAGTCTATGGCTACTCAGGAGTCTGCTCCTACTCAGGAGTCTACTCCTACTCAGGAGTCTGCCACACCCATGCCTCGCCATGATATCTGGATAGTTGGGAGGCAAAACAAGAAGGGTGAAATAAAGAAGCTCGTAACTGCTGAGGCGGCTGCGAAAATGGTAAAATATAACTCTTAGAGCAATCGTTTGAATATTGATTATTTGTGGTGTTAATTTACTAATTTCTGTTGATGGTGATTTGCGGGAGCTGCACGAGCAGAGGAAACAAGGCACGTTCATCCCTCAGGGCACAAGGGATGAGTTGACAGTTGCTTTGGGTAACGCAGAGCATCCTGGACGTGTTAGGGGTGCAGGCGCTGGTGTGGGCATTAAAGCATTCTTTGGGCCATCCCAGCGCGAACCCAGAGCAGGACTTTCTCAAGAAGAGGTAACCTATTCTTTTTTAGAATGTTACTGCAAAAGGAAATTCAATAATAAGAAGCTAATGTTTCTTTTATCCATGTATAGGAGAATAAGAGAGTCAAGGATATAGTTGCTAAGAAGGTCAATGATGTAGTTGCTGAGAAGGTCAAGGAAGAATTGCTGCGGTGGCAGGCATCTCAGGCTTCCAATCAGCCTATGGCGACCCACTCTTCTCCTGATGCACAGACTACGAGTAATCCTAGAGACCCATCGCCTAACACGTCTGCTGTAAGTATTGTTTATGACATTGTAACTAGTCTTTTCAAGATGATATGTTTTCAAGATGATATGTATATATGTATAACATTCTTTACATAAATTTGTAGGCATTGAAGCCATGCCGCTTAAGAATACAAGACTATGTTGTTGCAGAGGCGCAGGCTTACCCGTCCCTTCCTGGGGAAAGGTTTCACGGGACTCCAATGCCACAGGGATACGTTCGTGTGGGCCCATTACGTGTGTTACCCGATTGGAGGGAAGCTACATTGCCATATCCCCACCCGGATATTGATACACTTGCTGAGGCAGAAGGCGGGGTCATATTGTGGCCCAAAGCAGATGTCGTCTACACTACTGAAATTGTAAGATAAATTTACATTGATTTAGACTGTTAATGTGTATATATGATGTCAACTGATCTGAAATTATATATACAGGTTAAAAAGAAGACACCAGGAGCACCTAGGCCTCCACCTCCACCAACCTGCATTACCAACTTGGGTTCCAACTGACCTAACATACCCGTTAGGTCCTGCTTGTAGGGGAATGGCATGTTGGCTACGGGCACATAATATACATTGCCCGATAATTGTTTCTTTAGATATAGATTATGCAGGTCAATCATACGATAGCTCTTTATTTATACAAGATATTATTGAGCTGTTTATGTATGATTGGATGAATACATCAATGATAGAGACATGGATAAGGTGAGATCTTGTTTATACATCCATATACCTTGTGTAAGATCCAGTGATCTGGTTTCATATATATTAATGCATACGTAATACATGTTTTGCAGCTACTTAGTCGAAGATCATTGCAAACAATTTGCATTTGATCATGTGGGATTTTTGATTCCATCATTGATTAGTATGGTAGCTAAAGACCCTGATAATGTTCAACAATATTGTATAGATGCTTTTACAATTTTTGGTCAGCAAAAGAAGACGATAATAATAGCTCCATTCAATGTCAAGTAAGTTTACTTTATTTATAATTTGGACTTAAGAAAATTCCATTTTTATTGTGCATTTTGAGTTATTAATTGTTAACTTTTTACCTCTAGCGGTAAACATTGGGAGTTACTAGTTATTGTCCCTGGGACATTCACTGTTTATTATCCAGATCCCGTGGGAAGTACATTAAACACTAAAATTGGACACGTAATGAGAATGCCATTATTCTGGTGAGAAATATTTCATTTTTGTATCTGTTAACATCTGTTATTACATTACTATTTACTTATGTAATTTACTGTGGTATATTAACATGTAGGGGTTTAGATGCATTCAAAAAGGCTGGAGGAACGGTCCCAAGGAAAAAGAACCAGCCAATAAATTGGCACAACGTACAAGTAAGTTCCCGACTCCAATGTATATATTATTGATGTGAATTGTGCTTAGTTGTATTATTTTGTATGTTTCAATTTATAGTGCGCTACACAAGACAATGGATGGGCATGCACATACTATGTAATGTGATTTATGCAGATGATTATCAAACATGCCGCATTGGACATTGATACCATACATGAGGTATTATATATAGTCTCATTAGTTAGTATGAAATATATCAATCTTATTTTTATATTATTACTTATATATATACATCATTCTCTTTGCAGGTGTTTAAAACTGACCACACTATAGGTAAACGCTTAAAAAATATACATGCTCCATATACGATGGAAGCATTAAATGAAATAAGAGAAGAATGGGCAAAAGCCATACAAGCAGTGGCAACTGTAAGATATAATTGGGATGTTGATAGCGATAATGAATGATACTTTGTAAATGAATATTTCTAAATGTTAATATATGTATTTGAATGTTTCTATATGTGTGAATGTGAGAATTGAATTGATGTCTGAATGTATCTACTTGTGTGAAATTTTCCTTGGGACTTTTGCAGGTTTGTGGCCTGTTTGTAGGCTGATATCAATGGATGTCGTAAACCTGCAGTTCAGAAAACTGAACTGCAGGTTCTCATCCTGCTGACCAGCCACAGCAGGCCTGCAAACTGATATGAAAAAAAAATAGATATAGGTGTCGGTTATTTACAGAAAACCGTCAGCAAAGACCTACAGCGTCGGTTATTGGATAAAAACCGACGCCTAATATTACAAACAACCCGACCATGCAGGAAAGCACGGCCGTGGTGGAAAAGGCGTCGCTTATTCATATAAAACCGACGCCTATAGTACTAAACACGGCCGTGCAGGGAAGCATGACCGTGTCGTCTTGAAGTATGGCGTCGATCTTTTAGTAGATAACCGACGCAGAATGTGTCCTAGATGACGCCGTTTTCTATGGCGCGAACCCTTTTGGCGTCGGTTATCTACTAAAAGACCGACACCTATATGTTAAATAGGCGTCGGTTAAAAAACTGACGCCGAAGTGTTCGACCTTTAGCGGCGCCCACATAGGCATCGCTCAAAAACCGACTCCAAAGGGGGTTAAACAACCGACGCCAAAGGTTGTTTCTGTAGTACTGACTTGATCTGTCCCTTAATAAGTGATGCAAAGCTTTCTCCATACCTCATAGGCTGTTTCACATGAATAAATCCGGTTGAACTCGGTGGGGGTCATGGAAGCATATAGGATGTGCATGGCTCTAGAATTCAAGGTTGCTTTCTCCAAGGTAGCTTCATCCCATTCTTCAATCTTTGTCTTTGGTAGCATGTATGGGCTGTTCACCATTTTTCACATCTCAAGACTTGATCCTTGGATGTAGAATTGAAGCCTTCTTCTCCAATAGAGGACATTGATCCCATCAAGGATTGGAAGGCTGGTCGAGAATCTCCCTCCTAGGTAGTCACCCATTTTCTCCTACTTGTTGAAGTATGCTTGGAGAAGACCCGCTCTGATACCGATTGTTGGATCCTAGATGGGTGATTAGATGCTCTAGAGGGGGGGTGAATAGAGCTGGAAGCACTTAAATAAAATTCATTAAACCTTCAAGATATATGATAAGATAAGGTTGCTAAATAGGTAATTTTGAGTGCAACTAAAAAATGCATAGCAAGGATGAGAGATATTGAACATACACCAAGAGACAAGCTATTTAGAGTGGTTCCACACTTCAAACTAGAAGTGTGTCAGTCCACTTGCCTAGAGAGGTCAACCTCTAGGACTTCCAAACTATTTCACTCTTATATTCATTCATAAGACATATAATACATGACCAACCAAAGGACTTACCAATATAATACAAAGAGTCTTCAACCTTACCAAGGACTTACCCACTTTGCAAGAGTCTTCCGCCTTTCTTCCAAGGACTTATCTACTCTTTCCCAAGTCTTCAGACTTGCAGGAATTACCCACTCTTCTTGGATATTCTGCCTTTGACTTCACCTTCACTCGGAGAAGCTTCCACCAAGGACTTACCCACTTGAGCTTGAGTCTTCTACCTTCTCCAAGGGCTTACCCACTCTAGCTCCAAGTCTTTAGCCTTGATCTACACCAAGGGACGCCTTCCCTTGTTTTTCTTCACCTCTCTTAGCTAAGAGAGAAAATCCTTCATCTTCATGATTGAAAAGAGAGAAAGGGAGGTGGTGGAAGTAAGAGCCTCACAAGATATACATGTAGGACTAGCTCTCTTATAGATTTCCTACTCACTCTAATGGATGTAGCAAGTGATTAAGCTTAGAGAGAGAGAGTGGGGGCTGTAGGAATCACTCAACTATAGAATAGGAACCTCACATAGAGTTTGCAATGAATGCTCAACCTTGGAATGAAGCCCAAGGGGTCCTATTTATAGTTGGGGATGCCTCTTAGCCTTTGGGAACACTTGAGAATGAAAACTAGCCATTTTGTGGCTTGTAACGGATCTATTTTCACTTGTTGCAACTCCACAACGGCTAGAAACACTTTTCTGCACTTTTCCGTACAGTGCAATTGTTCGAGTTTCTATAAGGGTAACTCGACCGATAGAGTAAAAGACAAAGCCGATATTCAGACCATTGGTTGAGTTGTCCTGAGGAAACTCGATCGACCAATGAAAATCGATTTGGTCAGTTACTCCATCGGTCGAGTTCTGTGTAAACACAACTCGACCGATGTAATCTTTAGAAAATTGATCAAGGATGATCGGTCGAGTTTTTAGGCTGGGAAACTCGACCGACAAAGTGCATGTAATCAATTTTCAAAGTTGCATCTAAAATGCTCTAAAATTTGATCTAAGTGCTCCTGATATTTTTCTAAGCTTAATTACAAGTCATACAATCATTACAAGTGATTTACAACATGATTCTAATGGATATACATCATATTACAAAAATGTGCACTTGTATTGATTTTGACTTGTCTTTTCTCCAATTTGAGATGCACAAGTTAGGGTATTTGGAGTGTGTCTATACCTAATCTGAAATCACTCAAGTAGAGACATTAGACACCAATATGTGGAATGGTTAGTCATCATCAAAACACGGGTTTAGTCAATTTAGACGTGAGTCAACATTGACCTAATTGACCTTGAGTCAACAATCTCCCCCTTTTTGAAGATGACAAACCATTCCATAAATGTATTGAAAGCTTTTAAGTAAAGTCATACATTTGGATAAACCTAGGGGTTTCAATAGAATTGAGTTCATATGCTCCCCCTCAATTGATGCGCATGGAGTTTTCATACTCCCCCTCAATTGATGCTATTTCTCCTGCATGGTTAGCTTTCATAACATTTATAGAAACTATGTCTTGTACTCATATATGTTCTACACATATATGTCTTCTCCCTTTTTACCTTCTCCCCCGTACATGGACATACTTCTCTTCTTCATGTAAGTCATGCCTTCTTCCTCTTTTAAAAGAGGACATACCTTTCTCCCCCTTTGTCATTTCAAAAAGTGGGGTTATGAAGAAATAAGAAACATCACTTGTTAAAGAGAAAGGAGATAACACAAATATATATAAGGAGAGTAGAAGAGCACAGATAGGGGCTTGTCCAAGCATAGAAAGAAAAGCAAGTTAAAGCATATACTTGAACAACCCAAACTGCAAGATAGAGTGCTGCAGAAAAACAATAAATCGCAATTTTAACCCTCAAGATGACGGAATTTGACCAAAAACCATCAGAGCTCATCGTGAAGCATGAGTCTTGCTCAAAAGGTTGTTTCTGCATGAAAAACACTAGTCTTGCACCAAAAACTCAAACTGGAGAAAAACCTACATAAAATCCAAAAAATACTCCAATTTCTACATACAATGTAGATCTATGTACCCTGCATCACGATGTTATGCAAGCAACTCAAAATAGGAGATATGCAATTCAAGGAACAAGCTTGAGCATGTATGAGACAAGATACAAGCATAGCATATAGATGAGCAAAGATGCCAATTATAAACAAGGTTAGAACTACATGTATATGAACTACTAGTAGATGTTATCACAAGTTAGGACTACTAGTAAGATCTAGATCATATCAAGAGATACCAAAAGATACACAAGATAAAGCAAGCTATGAGTAGATGTAGAGATATATCCAAACAAAAATATAAGCAATTTTATAAGCATGAAAGGATATAACTCACTAGATATGCATCCTTACCATAAGATGATTACCACTAAGAACCTCAAGGTTGTATCGAAACAAGATATACACCTAGATAGATGTAGCAAGTTAGAGTACAACGGAAGCAATTTTAGACACAACCAAGAGATCCAAGGTGATCATCATCAAAACCTGCAAGACAACTCAAAGCAAGTAATTGCAAGATATAGGTATACCAATTTAGAGCAATTAGAGAGACAGAGTTGTAAGCAAGATAGGTAACTTAGAACATGTCAATATGCATATATAAAGGTACCAAATGAGAGTGCCAAAGAATAAGGCTATTGGTTGAGAAAATCTAGTTGAGAGGAAATTCTCATTCAATAAGCCAAATGTGTATTCTGTGCATAGTGTTATCGGTCGAGTTCTGTGCATTGACAGCTCGACCGATGACAACTGTTGGAAACACCCATTGGTGCCTATCAGTCGAGTTTCTATCAGGACAAACTCGACCGACGGAGAAGCTGTCAAAAAGCACATATATATCATAAAAACATATTTAAAGGCATGCTAAATATACAAACCATATCCAAACATGTCTAAGGAAATTAGTAATGCACTATAGAAGAATTAGAAACAGCTTTTGAGCAAGAGTGTGAAGAGAATCACAAAATGCCACTTTTGACTCAAAAACCATATGCATAGTGCACACTAACTTGAAAAAAACAAGTTAGAAATTGTTACAAGCAATAAAACCATTACCTTTGTTCTTACCATTTCTTTTTCCACTTGTTGTTACCCTCTACACATCTCACCTTTCTTCTTTTATGTGGATTGACAAGTCAATTAGCAATTCAATAGCTCAAGTCAATCCATTTGCAAGTACCTACAAGAAGAAGGATGAAATGGTCCCCAATCATGTTTTTGGGTCCGGAGGGGTCAGTTTAGCAACCCAAGTCCTATTACTCTTGGGTGCTTTCCTAAAAGGACAACAAGTAGAATAATGACCAATTTCATTGCAATAGTTGCATGTGCCCATAGTTTTGGAACTAGAGGATTCTCCATGGAAGATTGGAGGTCCTTTATCTTTGGTGTTCCCTTGACTACTATCATATCCCAAACCATTTATACCAATTTGTTTCGTAGTATGATGTAGGATGTCATTAAGGCTCTTCTTACCAACTAAGAATCTTTACAAAGAATATCTCAAATTATCATTATCATGCTTAAGAGAAGCAACAGTAGAAGACAATTGATTAATATTATCTCTAGCATGCAAAAGATCATTTTCTAAGCAAAGAGCTTTAGTTAAATAAGAATCTCTATCAATATGAAGAGCAGCAACATCATTCACTCTATTTGTAGAACTAGAACAAAATTCATGCCCATTGATTTTAGTAAGAAAGGAGGCATTTTCTATTTCTAATTCATGCAAAACAAAATCTTTGTCCTTGTTTTCAGATTTAAGAACATCAATATCATGCATGCGAGAATCAACAATTAAGTTATGTTCTTCATTAGAACTAGTCATAAGAGGTTGAGCTTCTAGAAATCTAATCTTATCAAGCAAACTAGCATTTTCAAGTTTAAGAGAGTCTACTTGGCTAAGAAAGTCATTTTTATCATCAAGCAAGCAAGAATTAGCATGTTCAAGATCATCTAATTCTACATGCAAATTATCAACAATTTTAGCAAGCTTTTTCTTTTTCCGTTAGAAGACTTAAGAGAGGCACAAATATCATGAATAATAGCAATCAAAGATTCTTTATCTAAAGAGTTTAGATTTACCTCACTTGAGTCTTCACTTGTTGATGCTATAAGAGCAAATTTAGCTTGAGGAGGACTTGCCTTTGTAGAGTTTACCAGATGGAGGAGGACTTGCCTTTGTAGAGTTTACCCTTAGAGCACATGGCATCTTCTTTAGCTTGAGAGGATGGAGAGACTTGTTCCTTGATAGCTTCAATTTGAGCCTTCATTTCAACCTTCTTCATTCTCTTTAGCTCTTTCTTTTCTTGTCTTTCTATTTCCTCCCTTTTGTCAAGTGTGGCTTCATGTGCTTGTAGATTTCCAATGAGCTCTTCAATAGGAATATTCTTAAGAGACATTGCTTCTTCAATTGACGTCACCTTGGGTTCCCACCTCTTAGGAAGAGTTCTAAGAATCTTTGAGTTGATCTCTCCACTAGACATAGGATGTCCTAGAATAGCAAGACCATTCAAAATGGTGTTGAGCCTTGAGTACATGTTGGCTATGCTCTCCTCCTTTCCCATCTTGAAGTTCTCAAGCAGCCCTTTGAGCATGTAGACTTTACTTTCTTTCACTTGATATGTTCCTTCATAAGTGATGCAAAGCTTTCTCCATACCTCATAGGTTGTTTCACATGAAGAAATCCGATTGAACTCAGTGGGGGTCATGGAGGCATATAGGATGTACATGGCTCGAGCATTGAAGGTTGCTTTCTCCAAGGTAGCTTCATCCCATTATTCAATCTTTGTCTTTGGTAGAATGTATGGGTTGTTCACCATTTGCCACATCTCAAAACTTGATCCTTCGATGTAGAATTGAACCCTTCTTCTCCAATAGAGGAAATTTCTCCCATCGAAGATTGGAAAGTTGGTCGAGAATCTCCCTCCTAGGTAGTCACCCATCTTCTCCTACTTGTTGAAGTATGCTTTGAGAAGACCCACTCTGATACCAATTGTTGGGTCCTAGATGGGTGATTAGATGCTCTAGAGGGGGGGTGAATAGAGCTAAAAGCACTTAAACAAAATTCATTAAACCTTCAAGATATATGATAAGATAAGGTTGCTAAATAGGTAATTTTGAGTGCAACTAAAAAATGCATAGCAAGGATGAGAGAGATTGAACTTACACCAAGAGACAAGCTATTTAGAGTGGTTCCACACTTCAAACTAGAAGTGTGTCAGTCCACTTGCCTAGAGAGGTCAACCTCTAGGACTTCCAAACTATTGCACTCTTATATTCATTCATAAGACATACAATACATGACCAACCAAAGGACTTACCTATCCAATACAAAGAGTCTTCAACCTTACCAAGGACTTACCCACTTTGCAAGAGTCTTCCGCCTTTCTTCCAAGGACTTACCTACTCTTGCCCAAGTCTTCAGCCTTGCAGGAATTACCCACTCTTCTTGGATCTTTCGTCTTTAACTTCACCTTCACTCGGAGAAGCTTCCACCAAGGACTTACTCACTTGAGCTTGAGTCTTCTTCCTTCTCCAAGGGCTTACCCACTCTAGCTCCAAGTCTTTAGCCTTGATCTTCACCAAGGGATGCCTTCCCTTGTTCTTCTTCACCTCTCTTAGCTAAGAGAGAGAATCCTTCATCTTCATGATTGAAAAGAGAGAAAGGGAGGTGGTGGAAGTAAGAGCCTCACAAGATATACATGTAGGACTAGCTCTCTTACAGATTTCCTACTCACTCTTATGGATGTAGCAAGTGATTAATCTTCGAGAGAGAGAGGAGGCTATAGGAAGCACTCAACTATAGAATAGGAACCTCACATAGAGTTTGCAATGAATGCTCAACCTTGGAATGAAGCCCAAGGGGTCCTATTTATGGTTGGGGATGCCTCTTAGCCTTTGGGAACACTTGAGAATGAAAACTAGCCATTTTGTGGCTTGCAACGGATCTATTTTCACTTGTTGCAACTCCACAATAGATAGAAACACTTTTCTGCACTTTTCTGTATAGTGCAATCGGTCGAGTTTCTATAAGGGTAACTCGACTGATAGAGTAAAAGACAAAGTTGATATTCAGACCATCGGTCGAGTTTGTCCTGAGGAAACTCGACCGACCAATGAAAATCGATTTGGTCAGTTACTCCATCGGTCGAGTTCTGTGTAAACACAACTCAACCGATGCAATCTTCAGAAAATTGATCAAGGATGATCAGTCGAGTTTTCAGGCTGGGAAACTCAACTGACAAAGTGCCTGTAATCAATTTTCAAAGTTGCATCTAAAGTGCTCTAAAATTCGATCTAACTGCTCCTGATATTTTTCTAAGCTTAATTACAAGTCATACAATCATTACAAGTGATTTACAACATGATTCTAATGGATATACATCATATTACAAAAATGTGCACTTGTATTGATTTTGACTTGTCTTTTCTCCAATTTGAGATGCGCAAGTTAGGGCATTTGGAGTATGTCTATACCTAATCTAAAATCACTCAAGTAGAGACATTAGACACCAATATGTGGAATGGTTAGTCATAATCAAAACACGGGTTTAGTCAATTTAGACGTGAGTCAACATTGACCTAATTGACCTTGAGTCAACACATATTATTAATGATCAAGTCCTATTTCATTGCTTCACACAGCTCGGAGCCAATATTGATAACATAAGTATTCAATCATACTTATTTATTCTCATCATTCATCATTAAATGAATTATCAACACAAAGTATGAGTTTCTCTCTCATCTTTACCAAAATATGATTGTTTCAAAGTTTATTGATTTGGATTAACCTTTTTATAAGGCACATTAGCCTACACTTATCAAAGTTCATTACATCTCAATGTAACAATTGACATGACACACTTCATGTGTCACTCATACAAATATATTGGATTTAAAAATACATCAAGGTGTATAAATCTTAAGGTGTTGGATGTGATATGTATCATATCTTGATGTATCACTTCCCTCATCACCTTTATCTTACTTGAGTTCATCCACATACCTTGTATTAGGTTATTTCCCATCCTAATACTTTATGCACCAGTTCATCACATTTATCATGTAATGTATTGGTCATAAGTCACTTATTTAAAATATGCAACTATTACTAATGATATGGACTCATCTTTGAGTTAAGGCAATATTGATATAAAGCCATCCATTACCAATATCTTTAGGTATTTCACCTATCAATATATTAATCAATATTCCATTATTAGGAATAGGATTTTCCATCTTTATAAATTAAGGTTCACATAACATCTCTCCATATATGGGTTTCACTTAGCTTTGCCCTAAATTAGGGTTTCACATAGCTTTGCCCTAAATTAGGGTCAGGGCTCATTAATCTTTTCAATAAGGGCTTCATGATCTCATTATTATAGATCAAACCCTGATTACATATTTTATTCATAATGAGAGAATTAGGGCTTAATTATGTAAGCATTCCTCTCTCTCTTTCTCTCTCTCTCATCCTCTCTAGGATGTTAAGTACTCCAAGATTGATCTAGGTCAGCTCTTCATTTAAGTACACATAGTTAGGGTTAGTCATTATAATCACATTTGTTTTTCAACATTAATAATTAAGTAGCTAATTGACCTTGAATCATATTAGGTGTCCAAATGGTTTGACCAATTGAACCTCAAATGGTCTTGGTCACTTATACTCCAAACGGTCTTGGTCACTCAGACCTTGAATAGTTTGAAATCATTTAAGCAAAACAATAATGAAATCGTATGGACAATTCACACTTGAAACCACTTGGGTCTCCAAACGGTTTGAGACCGTTTGGTCTCAAATGGTCTTGAGACCATTTGAACCAAAACGGTCTTGATACCATTTGGACTCAAACGGTCTTAAGACCGTTTGGTCCAAACTCTCTCAAAACCAAATGGACAAAAAAGGTCTTCCATCACTTTATCAATTCAGGGTTTCAATCATTAAACCATCTATCAATTGAACTACTAACTTATTCTTCAATTGAACCATTGAATCACCCTTCAATTAGGGTTTTGAACCCAATTGAACTAGAGTTTATAATCAAGAAACCATCAATTAGGGTTTTGAAATCGAGGAACCATCAATGGTTGACATTGTGGAACTAATTCAGTTGCAATCATTGAATCATCATCAAACCATGACATGACCTGACCTCAAACGGTCTTGCGGTTGTTTGGATGACCTCAAAATGGTCTTGAGACCGTTTGACCCTTCCCATCATTGAAATTTGTGAAATTCAATTAAGGTTTGCATTATTGAATCGATCATCAATTGAGCTATTGATTGTATTTCAATTTGATATCACTAGATCTTCAACAATCTAATCATACTTCATCATAAACTTCCAAACGGTCTTGGTTGACCTCCAAACGGTCTTGAGACCGTTTGGGTGACCTCCAAATGGTCTTGAGACTATTTGGGTTAGTGATAACACCTATTTTTGTGATGTTTTTGCCCTTTATTCTGTTATCAAAACTGCCCTTTTCTGCTATTTTCCTCTCTTTTATTAGCACTTTCGCAATAATTGGCCAAGCAATGCTCTTAATCCAATTTTTCCATCTTTTGTAGAGTTTTTCCTCATTTTGGTGCAATAAGGTCGTCCCGTCCCGGCCCACAAATAAGTCCAAGTCTGTTTTGGCCTTCCTGACCTGACGCCCGATACAACCTCTGCCCGACAGGGTGGAGCGACACAATGACGCACGACAAAGGGATGTCGCGCGAGAAGAAGCCGACAGATGACACACCTTCTACCTGACAGGGAGCCAAGCTCACCACAACAACCCAGCTTGTCGAGCGACACAGCCACCCACCGGCAGGCACGCCGCCCGTCACGTGACCGATAGCTGACACCCCTACGCCGATCGATACCCTATCGGCCGTCCACCGACCCGCGAATAAGGAGGACATGTGGCTCTTCGAGCACCATAACTTCCCCCAACCGCTGCTTATAAATAGTAGCTACAGGAAGTCGAAAAGACAGGTTCAGACAGTTGGGAACTTTGAGCGATCTTCGAGGGAGAACTGTGAGAATATCGTGCCCCAGTGCTCGTGTCGGGCAACTCTAGGTGAGCTCTTCCTCATCCCGAGAGGGAGGGGATGGTTCACTTAGGATCGTCCCGGGCGACACTGCGGGCTGATATAGGCCAACGTTGATAAGCGACACAAGCACCCGACACAAGTGCCCGACAGTAGAACGTGTCACTCCATGCCCGACAAGATATCGAACTCGATACGCTTCGCCCGTCATGCGTGCCGCCCGAGAGGGTGCGCCGCCCGACATGAACGTATCGGCAAGGGTCCTTGAGAGATAGAGTCGGCCGTAAAGCGTACCGCCCAAGAGGGTGTGCCGCCCGACACTATTGTATCGGGCTAGGCTCCTGATCGATATTGGGCTGGAGAGCCGTAGTAGCCTGTCGACCTTCTACATCAAGAAGGCGACATCTATCTTTAATTCTGTTACTTAATTCTTTATTTACGCATTGTAATTAAGACTTTTAATGTTTATGGAGATAGAATAGCTTAATTACTTGTTGCTCTATGCTTGGTACATGTGTTAGATGGCTGCTATGTTTGATATCCGAACTCTAGCTTGCATGTTTGGATCGCGTTTCTCTTATCTACCGAACCGTGTTTTCCCGTCGCAACAACTTCGAGAGTTGTGTTGTGGCTCTAGTGTTTGGTCTGATTCTAGAGTACGAGAGTGCCTGGAACGGAGTTGTTTCAGTAACATTGCACTCTAACTTAAGTCCGACAACCTCGAGAGGGGTGTTGACGCTTGGTTAGAGGTACCCGCTCTGAGAGGAGGGGTGCAGGATGTTACTACTACCGCTTGTTTTACTGTAGTCTTATCCTTCGTACCTCGCTCTAGCTCTAGTTTTATCTTTCTGTTTGTGTTGCATGAAACCCCCTAAAAACTACTAAATGACTAAAAACCTTAAATCTCTCTAGTAGCTCCAGTTAGAGATAGTTTTCTTATTTTGTTTGTGACATCTTGTTGTTTCCCTATTGGGGAATTCATTATCTCTTTATACCTTCCAGAGTGTAGCGTGTCGATTCTGGGTTCTCAACACTACCCCCCTTGTCCCTGTGTTCGACCCCGTATATCTACTTCGACCCCGTAAACAAAGTTGTGGGGGCCTAGAAGGATTCGTGTTTATAAATGTAAAAGCTCGACTACCTCAAATCTGCCTCCACTTTTGGACGCGCGATTTAGGCCGGTCAACTTTTTGGCGCCATTGCCGGGGACAAGGCAAAAATGGTATTGTAGACAAATCCGAATCCACTAACTACACTCCTATGCCTCAAGCTCAGAAATGAGTTTGACAGCACTCTTTTTCTTTTTCTTCTTATTGTTATTCTTTTAAAAAGTAAAAATTCAATTTCCTAAACTTGATTTTTTGTGCCTTTTTAGGAACTCTATAGAACTGTGACCTGTTCCACCGAGCCTTGATACCATGTCTCGTTATGAGTAGTCTCTTTCTGAGGGTGAATGTCAGGGCCAAGTTGAGAGGTCGAGCCAGCCTAACTTGGTTGGTCAGCTTTCCGCCTACATAAAGAGATAGGATACCATCAGCAGCCAACTGGTGCAGGGCATGCTCCCTAGCCCTGGAGCTCTGAATTCAATGCAATGCCAGATGGCCAGCTTGCGGATGTTCTAGCGTGAGGTTGATCAGCGGCTGGCACAGATGGCTGCTCTGATGAAGAATCCTGCAATAAAAGTACTTCCATACCCTGAAACTGCCAGAATGGCAGTATTGAGGTCTGGAAGAATGCTAGTGCGTCCGGATGAAGCCAGGCCTGAGCCCAAGCTAAATCCTGAGGAAGCAGCCCCAGCAGAGGAGGAAGAAAGACGGGTAGACATTCAAGAGTCTGCGCAAAGGTTCCCTGAAGAGCTACCTGGAGGAAGGAATGCTTACGCTCCTAGGATTCCGTTCCCCTACAAGCTGATAAAGGCGAATCTGAAGAAGTGTCATGAGAAGTTCATGGAGTCGATCAGGAAACTGCATCTCGAAGTGCCCTTCCTCGACGCTTTGGAGGAGATGCCTACATATGCCAAGTTCCTCAAGGACCTTATCACAAAGAAGAGAAGGGGGGGGGGGGAGGATTGAGACGGTGCACCTAGCTTCTGCCTCCTCTGCCTTCGTGAAGCCTGACATGCCAAATAAGAGAAGGGACCCCGGAGCATTCACAATCACGTTTGCCATCGGGGACAATGTCGAGCGTAAGGGTCTAGCTGACTTGGGAGCAAGCATCAGCCTCATGCCCCTAAGTTTCACACAAAGGGTGGGTTTGACCGACATGGTTCGAACCAACATGCGGATTGAACTGGCGGACCACACCTTTAAGAGACCCATCGGCATTGTCGAAGATGTGTCGATCAAGGTTGGCAATTTCTTCATCCCTTGTGATATAGTCCTGATCGACACAGCTGAAGACCCCCGTTGCCCGATCATCTTTGGGCGCCCCTTCTTGGCAACAGGGAGAGCACTGATTGATGTCTCCGAGGGGATGATCAATTTGAGGGTCGGAAATGACCATATGGACTTCAAGCTGAAGGAGATCATGAGAAGCCCGTCCCTGTCTGAATCAACGTGTTTCGTAGATAGCTACAATAAATTATGCGAGGAAATAGAGGAAGACATCCGGACAGTAGACCCCCTCTTGAGGGCTATAAACTGTCAAGATCCCAACCTTGAAGATCCTGAGGTCGCAAGGCATCTCGACCTTTTCGACCCTTCTGACGAAGACTTGCAAGAAGGGGATAAGGAGGTGGAGGCCGCGATGTATGCCTCTCTCGAGGGGGAGCCTCAAGAGCAGGCACCCAGACTAAACCCAGAGTTAAAAGTGTTGCCTGAAGGCCTGAAGTACAAGTTCTTGGATGAAGAGCACAGAAACCCTGTCATCGTAAATGCCAATCTTCCAAGCAATTAGATAGACCGACTCCTTGAGGAGTTAAGGCTCCACAGGGGGCTATAGGATATTCAGTGGATGATATCAAAGGCCTTAGCCCCGCCTTGTGCATGCATCACATCAACTTAGAGGAATCTACCAAGCCTCTGGCCCAACCCCAGAGGAAGCCGAACCAGATGCTTAAGGAGGTCGTCAAGAAAGAGGTAATAAAGCTAAGGGATGCGGGGATCATTTACCCAATCAGTGATAGCAATTGGGTGAGTCTGATCCACGTAGTGCCCAAAAAGGGCGGGATGACGGTGGTTAAGGGTGAGAAGGGAGACGAGGTGGCGGTTAGGACCATCACCGGATGGCGGATGTGCATTGATTACCAAAAGCTAAATCAGACTACAAAGAAGGATCATTTTCCACTACCTTTTATTGACCAAGTTCTTGAAAGGTTAGTGCATCACAATTTCTTTTGTTTTCTGGATGGCTTTTCAGGTTTTTACCAGGTACCCATCTTACCCGACGATCAAGAGAATACAACATTCACATGCCTTTACAACACGTATGCCTTTCGAAGGATGCCCTTCAGACTCGGCAACGCCCCAGCTACCTTTCAAAGATGCATGATATCGATGTTCTTAGATTTTCTAGAAGACATCGTAGAAGTTTTCATGGATGACTTTTCAGTCTATGGGAAGGACTTCGATAGCTGTCTGAAGAATCTGTCATTGGTCCTTTAAAGGTGCGAGGAGAACAGCCTAGTTCTGAACTGGGAAAAGTGCCATTTCATGGTGCGGGAGGGCATCGTTCTAGGGCATAAGATCTCAAGGCATGAGATCGAGGTGGACGTAAGCAAGTTTGAAGCAATATCCAAGCTTCCTCCACCCAGATCCGTGACGGGGGTGCGCATCTTCCTCGGGCATGCCGGATATTACCGAAGATTCATCAAGGACTTTTCGAAGATTTCCAAACCACTGTCCAATCTTCTGGTAAAAGACGATGAATTTGTTTTCTCTAACGATTGTCTCCGTGCTTTTCAGGCCCTGAAAAACACTTTAATACCACCACCCATCCTTCAAGCGCTAGAATAGGGTTTACCTTTTGAGCTGATGTGCGACGCTAGCGACTACGTGGTTGGAGCAGTCCTGAGGCAGAAGAAAGACAAAAGGCACAATGTGATTTGCAACGCTAGTCGCATGTTGGATGAGGCTCAAATAAACTACACAACAATGGAGAAGGAGATGCTTGCGATAGTCTTCGTGTTCGATAAGTTCAGGTCATATCTCGTCAGAGCTAAGGTCAAAGTATACACAGATCATGGGGTTATAAAATACTTGATGCAAAAGAAAGATGCAAACCCAGACTGTTGAGGTCAGCCTTATTGCTCCAAGAGTTTGACCACGAGATTATCGAAAAGAAGGGAGCAGAAAATGTGGTTGCAGATCACCTATCAAGGATCGTGGCTGAGAGACAGGGAGGGCCTCCAATCAACGACGACTACACCAAAGAGGCTCTTATGTTGGCTGAAGGTCAAGAAGAAAGCGTACCCTAGTTTGCAGACATCTGCAATTATCTTTCTTGTGGAGAACTGCCTCCTGACATCACGTACAATCAGAAAAGGAAGTTGTTTGCAGATGCTAAAAACTACTACTGGGATGATCCTCTCCTGTTCAGAAAGTGCGCCGACAACTTATACAGGAGGTGCATCCCAGAAGAAGAAACTACGGACATCCTGAAGGAATGCCACGCATCCCCCTATGGTGGTCACCTGGGTAGCGAGAGAACAACTACAAAAGTGCTGCAGTCAGGGAACATAGGGCGGAGGAATGAAATGCCAATGGCGAGCTGGATCGAAGTAGAAATATTTGACGTGTGGGGGATTGACTACATGGGACCGTTTCCCCCATCCCGGGGGTATCAATACATACTCGTGGCAGTAGATTATGTATCAAAGTGGGTAGAAGCGGTAGCCACCCAATCATGTGATGCCAAGTCGGTTATGAAGCTATTCGAGAAGACTATCTTCCCTCATTTCGGTGTACCGCGCACAGTTATAAGCGACGGAGGGTCGCACTTTGGAGAAAGACAGTTTGAAGCACTTCTGCGCAAGTACGGAGTGAAGCACAAGATCACTACACCCTACCACCCACATACGTCAGGGCAGGTAGAGGTTTCCAACAGACAAATCAAGCAGATCTTGGAGAAAACTGTCAGCCGAACAAGGAAGGACTGGTCTATGAAGCTTGACGACGCACTTTGGGCCTACCGTACTACTTACAAAACGCCCATTGGAACCACCCCCTACCGTCTCATCTATGGAAAGTATTGCCATCTACCTCTAGAATTGGAACACAAGGCCCTTTGGGCAATCAAGTTCCTAAATATGGACCTCGATAAAGCTGGAGAAAAGAGGTTTTTGCAGTTTCAAGAGCTGGAAAAGCTGAGAATGAATGCCTACAAAAATGCAAAAATCTACAAACAGAGGACAAAATTGTGGCATGATGCCCACCTCAGGAGAAAAGATGTAAGCGAAGGGGATAAGGTCTTGTTATTCAAGTCCTCTATTCGTCTTTTCCCTGGGAAGTTACAAACGAGGTGGTTCGGACCGTTCATCGTGTCAAAAATATACCCATCAGGAATGATGGAGCTCTATGACAAAGACAATCCGACCAAGGTCTTTCAAGTAAATGGGCACAGGGTAAAAAGGTTCTATGAAGATGAAGCGTCTGTCAGGAGAGCAGAGATCAGTCTGCAAGATATGGGTACAGTCGAGGGCTGAACAAGACGATCTTACACCAGTCGAGCTGGTGACGCAAACTTCAGCACTGTTTGGGAGGCAGCCCAAGTTTGTCTTTCTTTCATATAGTAGGATGCTTTTTTTTCTAATTTTATGGACTGTAATAAGGCCTGAGACAGAATACGCGCTGAGCGTACCGACTCTTTTGTTTTATGGGTCATCGCTGAATTTTGCAAAGCTTTGAGGAGTAATTCTGTCTGAGGTCAGGGGTTCTACCCTAAACCGATGATGTTTTGCCCGTCAAATTGCTTTTTCCCCGCCTTGCTTTAAGTTTCTGACGCCTTCTTTTATGCCGTGTCGGGCAGCAGCTCAGCTGGCGCGCAACTTCTCCTGTATCAGGCCGCAGTTTCTTGGGCACCGCAAGAGTCGCGACGGATGGTATTCCCGAGTGACAACCGTATCGTGCATGGGGATAAATGCTCGTAATTAGACTGACGGGACCATCGTCTCGGGAACTGCATGTCTCAAGCGGCCGATGCGCGCCCAAAACTTCCTGATTTACCCCCAGTTGGGTTTGCTATATGTAGTAAGGTGGATTTATCGTGTCGGGATATCACGCTTACTCCTTTTTGCCTCCCGTTCTGTTCAGGAAGCCGCCTTTTGCTCCCGTATCGGCCAGCTTGCCTTCGCCCTTGTATTGGGTGATGGCTCCAATGAGCAAAGGTATAGCCCGACAGGCTCTTCGCCCGACACGAGTTTTCATATCGCGCGCTGCTTATCGGGTTTAAGATCCTAGTCGATTTTCATATCGCCCGACGCAGTTAAGCACGAAATAACGACCGATAGTGTTCTCCCGATACACCATATCGGGCGACACGTTTTTGACGTCCTGGCAGGAAGTTGATCTTTGGCGACCTTATCGCCCGATATATCTGTGTTGGGTGGTGTGTTGTGCCATGCAGCTCTCCTCGTATCGTCCAACCCTGTATCGCCTCGAGCTTTCTTTTGATGGACGATACCCGGATTTTGAAATAAGTCGAGTTTTATCGAGTTTCATTTGCTTTTCTTACCTAACATTTAAATGGTTGATGAACTTGATAACAGGTACGGATCGCACAAGAATCAGAGTTGCGACCGCAGATGAAGCAACAACTGTCAAACAGAAATGTGACTACCCCGTAGAGGAGTACTTCCTTATTATAGTCTGTCTTCTGTGGTGGTTTAGGACCATCTTCAGAGACAGCACAAGTCTTGCCCCGATGGATTCCAGATCTGATTTGGGCACTCCGGTTCCATCTTATTAAGGAGGAGGGGGCGTCCACAAGTGTTTTCAAGAGCTCTCGGTCTACCTTGCGCAAGCTTCGAGCTTCCTTCTTGAGAGCTCTACACTTGTTCCGGCTGCTTCCTACCGGGGAAATAAAAGGGCTGCAGCAGAGAAGCATATTACAGCTTCTCGAAGGCACAAGTGAGCCCGCTACACAACCTTCACTGAGATAACATGACCTCACCCGGTATACTTCACTACTCTGGGACAGAGTGCGGAGTAAGTTTGGGGGGGTACCCATGTACTAGTGAAGGAGGTATAAAAAGTTTCTTCACCTCCACACTTTGTGCCATTTTTTCCTTACTCTTTATCATTTGTATGTACCCATGCCCGCACGAAATGCCATGCTCATACCAAAATTTTGAAAGATTTTGCTTTTATTCTCCATGCTTATGTACAAAGTTGCTATAATAATGAAAACCTGTTGCGACTTCTTGCAAAGTTAGTTTTCTTTGTGCTTAACGAGATGCAAGTTCTGTTATATCTTTTTGATAATGCTGCTTCAAACGAACAAAAGAGTATGTTCTGCCATGTCAAAAATTTTGAAAAATATAATAATCTCGCAAACAGCTAAGAGACAAGTATGGAGAAGGAAAAAGCTACCCAAACAGCAGAAATCTCTTTGTTTTCCCTCACCCAACGAAAATCCCAAAAAGAGAAAGAAGCCTTATGAGTGTGAATAAAATCATGAGAGTTGTGCCCAATAAAAGAAAAGAAAATATATATATATATATATACACACTTGTTTTCCAAAAATACCCATCTTTAGGCATGGTAGATCCAGGGCAGTGGTACGTAGGATGTGAAATCACTTCTCTAAAGCCAACTGGCTTGGACTGCAGGGACCACTTGCCTGCTACCGGACCCTTACCTGGATGGACCGATGGGAAGCAAGAAAAACCCCAAAAAGCCTTAGCCTGCCCTTTACACAACTTTCTGCCCCAAAAATAACACTGTTTGGTGTGTAAGCTAACTTCAGAATCATACAACAAAGTCTCGCCGAAGCTGTAGAGAGGAATCTTACTTAAACAATAAGCAGGAAAAACTAAGTCTTTTGTTCGTAATGATACAGCATTATCTTTAATGCATTACGATTCTTGTTTCACCTTTTGAACAGAGAGCTATTCTGAGAAGATGAAGCATCACTAAATATAGTTTAAATATTGATTGAGGACAATCAAAATGCTAAATTTGGGGGATTTGATAACACCTATTTTTGTGATGTTTTTGCCCTTTATTCTGTTATCAAAACTGCCCTTTTCTGCGATTTTCCTCTCTTTTATTAGCACTTTCGCAATAATTGGCCAAGCAATGCTCTTAATCTAATTTTTCCATCTTTTGTAGAGTTTTTCCTCATTTTGGTGCAATAAGGTCGTCCCGTCCCAACCCACAAATAAGTCCAAGTCTGTTTCGGCCTTCCTGACCTGACGCCCGATACAACCTCTGCCCGACAGGGTGGAGCGACACAATGACACACGTTGAAGGGATGTCGCGCAAGAAGAAGCTGACGGACGACACGCCTTCTACCCGACAGGGAGCCAAGCTCGCCATGACAACCCAGCTTGTCGGGCGACACAGCCACCCACCGGCAGGCACGCCGCCCGTCACGTGACTGATAGCCGACACCCCTGCGCCGAGCGATACCCGTATCGGCCGTCCACCAACCCGCGAATAAGGAGGACACGTGGCGCTTCAAGCACCATAACTTGCCCCAACCTCTGCCTATAAATAGCAGCTACAGGAAGTCGAAAAGACATGTTCAGACAGTTGGGAACTTTGAGCGGGAGAACTGCGAGAATATCGTGCCCCAATACTCGTGTCGGGCAACTCTAGGTGAGCTCTTCCTCATCCCGAGAGGGAGGGGATGGTTCACTTAGGACCGTCCCAGGCGACACTGCGGGCCGATATAGGCCAACGTTGATAAGCGACATAAACGCCCGACACAAGTGCCCGACAGTAGAACGCGTCGCTCCATTCCTGACAAGATATCGAACTCGATACGCTTCGCCCGTCATGCGTGCCACCCGACAGGGTGTGCCGCCTGACATGAGTGTATCAGTAAGGTTCCTTGAGCGATATAGGTGGTCGTCAAGCGTACCTCCCGAGAGGGTGTGCCGCCCGACACTACTGTATCGGGCTAGGCTCCTGACCGATATCGGGCTGGAGAGCCACAGTAGCCTGTCGACCTTCTACATCAAGAAGGAGACATCTATCTTTAATTCTGTTACTTAATTCTTTATTTACACATTGTAATTAAGAACTTTAATGTTTATGGAGACAGAATAGCTTAATTACTTGTTGCTCTATGCTTGGTACATGTGTTGGATGGCTGCTATGTTTGATATCCAAACTCTAGCTTGCATGTTTGGATCGCGTTTCGCTTAGCTACCGAACCGTGTTTTCCCGTCGCAACAACTTCGAGAGTTGTGTTGTGGCTCTAGTGTTTGGTCCGATTCTGGAGTATGAGAGTGCCTGGAACGGAGTTGTTTCAGAAACATTCCACTCTAACTTAAGTCTGACAACCTCGAGAGGGGTGTTGACGCTTGGTTAGAGGTACCCTCTCTGAGAGGATGGGTGCAGGATGTTACTACTGCCGCTTGTTTTACTGTAGTCTTATCCTTCATACCTCGCTCTAGCTCTAGTTTTATCTTTCTGTTTGTGTTGCATGAAACCCCCTAAAAACTGCTAAATGACTAAAAACCTTAAATATCTCTAGTAGCTCTAGTTGGAGATAGTTTTCTTGTTTTGTTTGTGACATCTTGTTGTTTCCCTTTTGGGGAATTTATTATCTCTTTATACCTGTCGGAGTGTAGCGTGTCGATTCTGGGTTCTCAACACTACCCCCCTTATCCCTGTGTTCGACCCCGTATATCTACTTCGACCCCGTAAACAAAGTTGTGGGGGCCTAGAAGGATTCGGGTTTATAAATGTAAAAGCTTGACTACCTCAAATCCGCCTCCACTTTTGGACGCGCGATTTAGGCCGGTCAGTTAGTCAACCCAAAAATTGATTCAATTACTTTAACATTAATTAGTCAACCAGATTAGGGTTTGCATTTGAGGGATCATTCAGAATTGAAACCACTAAGATCAAACCAATTGAAACCATTGGATCAATATCCAATTACATCAGCATATTTCCTCAAACGGTCAACCACTGCAAACGGTTTGAAACCATTTGGCCAATTTCATTGAAACTGATTCGTCTCAAATTTTAAAACCGTTTGCAATAGATATTTGTAGAGGTGTGTGCTTATGATGATTTCATCATCATCAAGCTATAAACCCATGAAGCTTTCTGTGATTTTCATGGTGATTGCATCAATCAATCAAATAAAATTTTGGGAATAAAGATGGAATCAACAATTGATAAGGATATGGAATCAATAACAAAGTTCAAGGGTTCAAGTTATATAACCTGCCTTCAATTGAGTTTCAAAGCTTCTACCTCCACATTTGTAATGGTGAAAGCAACACCTTCCATTGTTCCAAGCTCTTCCTTAATCTTTGAGTGAAAAGGAATGGCTAGAATTGAAGATGGAATGGAGATAAGAAGAAATCATGCATTGATTTTCGATTTCCACCATGGAATCAAGGTGAAAAGAGGTCATGGAGCTTACCAACAGGTTTGGGGTCGTCCTCCTGACCCTACAAAGCTCCCTTGGTCTTTTTGCAAGAAAAGAGTGGAAGTGGTTTCGAAAACGCCTCTCAATTGAGTTGTAAAAGGTGTTTTTATAAGAAATTCAATGAGAGAAAATATTTTATAAAATCCTTTTAATCCCAAAATTGGTGCCACCTCTTCCCCATCAATTCCTTGCATGGAAATCCATCTTCCTCTCCTTCGAATTCCTCTTCATTATCCATGAATTAAGGAAAAGCAAATTAAGCACCTTAAATCATATAATACTAATATCCCATTTTAGTGGATATTACTTTTGATTTAACTAATGTGAGTGGGTTCTCCACTCACTTAGATACTTTCGTGCCTTTGAAAGTCACATGCTCGTCCAACCTTATCTAATTTCAACCATTACCATTTTGGTTGAAGGGAACTTCGATTAACATATTTATTTTTGCATTAATTTGAAGTAAAGTTCCAATTATGCTTGAATCTTGATTATTTTAATATCAAGATTCTCTTTCTTCCAAAATGATTCAGATGAGGTTCCCCTCTCAAATTATATTCTCTACATGATGCCAAGAATCATTAGGGACCCTCTTGAAGTGGTATTTTGCATATTGAACCCTATATTTTGGGTAAATTGCACATTACACCAAATCTAGGTTTTAATGCACAAACATTGCTCAACATGCTCTTTCTTGTTATTTAGGCCCCTACAAGCCATAACTATGTATCATTCTCATTCCTATGATGCTTCAATACTAGAGGAACATTTCACCATGTAACATTTGCAATTTAACCCCTTAACTTGGGTAGTTTGCACTTTAGCCCAAAATAAGTAAAACATTATTTCAACATTATTCAAAAAGGACTAAAAGTGAAATATAAGTTCCTCTTGAGCCTTAATTACTTTTCAAGAGATAAGAGAAAGCATATAATCAACTTTATTAAGCAAATCATCTAGGTTTAAGCATAACCCAGGTCAGGTATGTTACAAAAACTGACATGATATCCAACACATAAACTGATATGATATCCAACACATAAACTGATATGATATCCAATATGGGATCACGATATGGAAAATCCAATATAGGAACATGATATGGTAATCTAAGACAAGAAACCCATATGGTTTTATTTGTATACATTTAAATAATACATAGTAAGGTAGCTCATACTACGCCTGATATGTCACATTCTTGTCCACTATATAAGAACACCCTATGCCCGATATAAGGTTAATAATCTCACTCATACATGATATGAGGATGACTTGAGATGATAAGAGCTAGGTGATAGCCAACCTAACATGGCTACACGATATGGTGTTAGGAACTACACCTCACACGATATAATGAAGTGGTTATACCACAGGTTTGATATGGATCCATAATAGGATATGAAGATTGTGTCTCAAACACAATATGATAGTACATATGTATACCATGATGCCTGATGTGTTAGGTATGCTTCAATCCAATTTGACTAATTGGTATATGTTGTGAGAGACGATAAATACTATATTAAGAAGTAATAAGTATTAGTGCAATTTGATAATTGTGAGTTAATGTACCTTCAAGAGGAGGATTAAGTTAAAACTTAATAATATAAGGTGTGGTCAATACCCTTGAGAGAGGTAAGGATGTACACCCAAATATGGACAAGGTTACACACCATATGGCTGGTAAGATTAAATACCTTAATGATTAAGTGATGTGAGATATGATGATGCCTAGATTGATATACACCTAATCCAATACATGTGTTCAACTTCAAGACACATGATTCAACCCAATACACTTTGTAAAGGTGAGGGAAAAACACTCTTAGGAGTGATGAGTGTAATACCAAGTAAGTGATATGGCTAATACTTGGTTAGATGATATACCTGAAGTATTTGATAAGGTTCAACTCTATATCAATAATGCCCTAACCCGAGATGAGTTCATACCACATGATAATAGATGAGTAATTCAAATGTGTTACTTATGACCAATACACTATAGGGAGAATGTGATGAGTTAGTGCATAAAGTATTAGGATGGGAAATACCCCAGTACAAGATAAGTTGATGAATTTAAATAAGTTAAAAAGTGATGAGGGATGTGATGAACCAAGGCATGTCAAATATCATATCCAACACCTTAGGGTTAATACACCTTGGTGCACCTCAAATACAATATACTTAGATAAGTAAAACATGAAGTGTGGCATGTCAATTGTTACATTAAGATGTAATAAGTTTAAATCACTTTGATAAGTGTAGGCTAACCTACCATGAAAAAAGGGTTTATCCAAGTTAATAAAATAGGATGAAATCAATATCCTAATAAGGATGAGAGAGAAACTCATACTTAGTGTTGACTATCATTTAATGATAAAAAGATGAGAATAAATAAGTATGATTGAATACTTATAATATCAATGTATGCTCCTACATGTGTATAGCAATGAATTAGGGTTTGGACTAATAATATGAACTTGTAACACCTATTCGACTATGAAGGAAGACCATAACCCTAATAATGGGAAGGTTGTATGTTTCTTATTGCATAAGTTGTGTGAGCTAAGTGAATAGTTGTTGCCTAGTGAGAAATTACATGATATTTAATAGGGCTTGTGAGCTAAGTGAATAGTCATTTCCTAATAAGAGGTGACAAGTTATTTAAATGGACTATGTGAGCTATGAGAATTATTTATACAACAAGTATAAATGGTTATATAATCTAACATTTTGAAAGGTAGTTGTTGCTTAGTGAAAGGTTACTAGATATTCAATGAGCTATGTGAACTATGTGGATAAATACCCTGGTCTGATGACCTAGAGGTAATTGTTTCTTGCTAAGTGGTGACCATACTTAGTGATGAATTAAGGGTTTGAATACCCAAGTATGATGATGATAAGAGATTGAGATTCTAACTTAACTATGTGTTTTAGAGAACATGAAAGTACCTGATAAATACATTTATGCTTTTCTTTTAATCTCTTGATATAAATCTTGTTTGTAACTTGATTGATGCTAAAAATATACAATAATGAATTTAATTAAGCAAGATAAATGTTATCATATAGTTTCCCAGACAACAGATCCATTCAGTGTCAACATTTGTTGAATGGTGAAATGCGTTTTACTCAGAATGCATATTTTTGAATGTGATAAATATATAAGGGTGCCCAGTGGTCTCCCAAACTAAATAAGGGTGCTCATTGGACTCCCCAAATACACCAGGTTGCTTAGTGGACTTCCTGATGAAATTAAACTAGGATCGCTCAGTGGTCATCCTGCTAATCTAGGAAAGCTTAGTGGTCTTCTTTTGAAGAGAGTACACACTACGGCTGTAACTCTATCGCGAAGATTCCACTATACCCCGATATAGCTAATAAATAGAAGACACAAGATGTCATGCTAAATCTAAGTAGTCTTGTACTGACCAAGATAAGGTGAGGTCTTGACAGCTGACTCTTCCATTAACCTTGTATGGTACCGATTTCGATTTACTAGTGGTCAGTTGGAGTAAGAGCGGTATATCTCATCTCCTCTGGACATAAGTGTGAATGTAAACATGTAATCAGCCATGTAGTATATTTGTTTAAGGATCAAATATGGAAAACATTGGTTGATACTTTATTACTTTTATACATCTTAGTTGATAGATGTTATACATGTTCTTCATATTCCTTATAAAACAAATTGATGATTTATTGCTCTATCATTTATTGTTGCATTACTTTAAGAAGAGAGATTATTCAGTTCTGCTTATAATAGTGATCAATCTTGCTTATTAATGTAAAAGAATCATCTGCTCAGTTTTGTACTGTCAATCTATGATAATAATATTGTTGGTAGAGAGTTATATCTCTCGCTGGGACAATTGTCTCACCCCGTGGGATCCATAATTTTTAAGTGGATGTGCAAGAAGAGGTAGAGACCATTCTGCAGAGGAAGGATAATAAACAATAGGGCAGCGGTAATGGTATAGGTTGAGTGTACTATCTGTTGTGACTTATAGATAGAAGTCTTATGTGTCGTCTCTGTACTCTCAGGTCATTGGAATCGGTTCATAATGGTTTCATGAATGATCTGAGATTTTGGCTTATATGCCTCAAGGTTTTATGTTGCGTTAGTACATGTGTTGATAGAGAAATTGTTATATGTTATCCTCGAGATGAAATGAAATAGTGTTTGTACAATGTAAATCATGTTGTGTAAGACTTGAATCTTTCAGTAAGAGTTTTCTGGTAGTGGATCTCCTTGCAAAATGGTTTTTAATTTTAGTGATTTTTTTGTTAATCCACTGATCATGGTAATTCTGCATAATTAGTAATGATTTGGATGTCAGTTTGATGGCGGTCACTACACATATATACCTATATATTTGACCTTCACATTTATATATTGTTGAAGTTTTAATGAGCTATGTAGTACTCTATTTATATGCAATACTACTATAATGTAATAATTATTCAAAATTTAATGTGTACCTTCATTCAGTATTGCTAAAAGAGTGGTATTTAGTTAACCTAATTAATCAACCAAATCAACACTTAACTTATTAACCATAATCGAATTAACTGATACTAATTCAGTTAGTTTAATGCTTAAGATCTCAAATCATAAAATAACCAGTTAATCTAATTGAATTGATAGTACCAACCCAATTAACCTAATGCTCACCCCTATAAATTTGTCAGTTGACCCTCAAGCCACTGCATAAAAATAAGTCATTTCCATACACCACAACAACCCCAAAATTAATTTTTTCCTAACATCCACAAGTTACAAAGTAAACTAAGAAAATATGAGAAGTGCATTCTAATTTGAATTAGATCAGTGAGGTAAGAAAATCACAAACATGTAGTTTATACATAGTTACAAATAAGTCCCAAAGACAAAACCTTTATTATAACAAGAAAATTATATTTCTTAATTACAACATTCATTACATACAAAAATATATTACAAATGAGTCATAAATGCAATTATATTTGAAACAATGTGTCAATGACCCTAATATACATGGATGAGTCTAAGAAACTACAAGACTGATCAACACATCTATCTATCGTGACTTAGGATGGGCACTCCTCTTTGAGATACCCTTGTGAGAGATCCTAAGACATATTAAAACCACAATAACGAGGTTAAATTGCGTTCATGAGATAAAACACATGCTAAAAGAGAGTATATATAAATCTCTCTCTCTCTCTCTCTCTCTCTATATATATATATATATATATATATATATATATATATATATATATATCACAATGTAATTTTATATTAAAAGGACATTCTTAATAGTTATATTAGATTTTTAAGATCATTTTAACTATTAGAAAGGAAAAGCAATTATTTGATAATTCTACTCAGCTTGATCAATCATTTTACTTGTATGAAGTGGATAACTTGGAGTACACCATCAAAGTTACATCTCGAAGATAGTAATCCACTTAGCCCATCATAAGAATCTCAAGATTTTTGTTCTCACTAAGATCGTGCCATGCCTCTATCAATCTAGATTGTAAGAGTATGTGTGAATTATGTGTGGCCATGTCATCTCAACATATCACACGCAATTAGTATCATTATATTCTTTTCATATCAATAGAATTTTTGTGTCAAAACTGGGTATACAATCTCAAGGATGCTCATATTGATAGGTCATCTTGGGGCACCAAAGGGTATCATACCACATATAGATTATCAATTACCCAAATATGAAAATAAGATATAGCTTTATGCAACTTCTTATAATCCCTAGGTTGTTATATGTATGCCCATTTTACCTCCTTAAAATCTTAACATTAGGGAATTTCTATTGCACACACTACGATAAACATATTATGGCTCACTTACTAATTATTCAAAGTACTCATCTTTTATGATAAGAGGGTTATATTCCTATCATGCTACAACTATCTAAGTAACTAAATCATTAATTGAGGGAAATCATTCATTTTTAGTTCTTCATGAACATACAAAGACAACAATGTCCTATTTAGGCCATGAATAGGTCATCGTATATTTACCAATCAAAAGCAATATCATCATTTACCAAAAATAAACAATTATGGAAATTTCACTAAGACATTCTTACATATGAACTCATAATGACCAAAACTTGTAAATATCATTTAAAACGTAAATTTGTAGTGATGAGTATGTAAAAAATATCAAATGTAGTTATATAACATGAATATACCATTAATTCTAATGCAAACAACAAAAAAATTTGTGGAGAGGAAGAAAAATTCAAATTTCCATATATTATACCTCAAATACACCTTATAATCCAATTTCAAGGTCACATAGCATGCAATTTAGTGTTATTAGGTGTTTCAGATAATAAACACATAACAAAGTTCTTTAGACTAGTTGTCATAATCTCTAACATTAGGGAAAAACTATGCTCCTAAAGCTCAAGGGCTTGGGAGGAAGAAACCTAGCTCCAAAATCTCCACATGTGATAGGTTTAAGTACTAAATTTGTATGCAACACCTTCAACAAAGTCAATGAAGGAGAAAGGAGAATAATTAGTAAGAAGGAAAACGTTTCCTTCATTGTTTCTATAGAACTTTAGCTAAGAGGGTAGATGTTTTAAGATGAAAAGAGTAAGAAATTATGAAGATCATGTCTTTTCTAGGTTAGGAATTTGAATTCGTCTTGAATCATGCAAAATCCACAAAAAATAACATCATGTACATGATCTTTCTCAAATTTGACCTCTCAAGATCTATAATGAAGCTAAATAAACTTTAAGGTATCTAGGTACATATACTCTGTGTTAGATGGTGTGGAGACTACATTAAAGTCTATTTTATAAATTTTTAGTAGGACACAATATTAATTGGTATAGCTAATGATATTAACAAGCTTAGTAACCATCTGATAGGATCGACTATCAACCCTACACCCTAGTGGATAGCGACCCATTGACCACCTCGACTAATGGCCCAACCAACAATGATTAAAGAAAAGGGGCTTCAAATAGAGATACAAGTCTCCTGCTATTAGTTAGCCTGGTTAGTCACCTCATTAATCATTAGTTGGGCATCTAATAACTTTGACTAAACATATCAAAATTGAAATAGGAAAATAATTCATTATTGGCCCATGCCTAATTAGTCAGCCATCTATTGACTAATTGATTAACAAAGAGTTAAAACTCAGCAATGTAGAAGTGTGCCATCTTTCTATATTATGAAAAGAGAGAAATCACTCCTATAAATGGGATGCGGCAGTAAAAATAGAAAACCCTAATAGGCCTCTTATACAAAGGCTCATGTTACAGGATAATTAAGTAAGAAAGACATAAAATAGAAAATAAAATATAGCAATGTATCTCATTACTCCACCTCACGTTCAAGCATAGATGTCAATGTGCTCAAATTGCAGCATAGTTCCTCAACTCTTTTGCCAGAGAGAGGCTTACTAAATATATATGTTGTTTGCTCATGTGATGGAAAAAAAGGAGTAGTATTATTCTTATTCAGTACAACATCTCATAGAAAGTGGGAATCGACTTCAATGAAGGTCGTAGCAGGATTACCACAATACATCATGATAGAATAAGTGATAAGAAATCCAAATTCTGAAGGAATGGATTTAATCAATAACATCTCACAAGTAGTATGTACCATTGCACGGTACTCGGACTCTACACTAGATCCGGTAAACAACATTTTGTTTCTTACTTTTCCAAGTAACTAGATTACCTACTATGAAAGTACATTAACCAGAAGTGAATTTCCTGTCAAACTTACACCCTGCATAATCAACATCAGAATATCTAATAATATCAAGAAGTCCATTTCTTTTATAAAATAGTCCATATCCCAGTGCATTCTTCAAATATCTTATGACATGACATGATGCCTCCCAGTGACACTACCTAGGGAAATTCATAAACTGACTAAAAAATCCTACATCAAAGCGTATATCAGGCCGAGTAATAATGAGATATCATAATTTACCAACCATTCACTTGTAGCAATATTTATCTTCTAAGGGTTGAGAGGATTCAACCCATAGATCATGTGGTTGATCCATAGGTGAGAGTGTAGGTCAACAACCCAACATTCTAGTTTTAGTCATCAAGTCTAGAGTATACTTCCTTTTTGATAGAAATAATTCATATTTTTTGTGTGACTTCAATTCCTAGAAAATACTAAAGATATCCAGGGTCTTTGGTTACAAAGTCCTTCATAAGATATTTCTATGCATTGGCAATCCCTGTGGTATCACTTCCAGATAAAATGATATCATCCACATAAATAATGAGAATAATAATTCAAGAAGTAGTGGTCTTGATAAATATATAATAATCACATTAAGACTATGTGAAATCAAATTTGTGCAATATGAGGGAGAATTCATCAAACCATGCTTGGCTCAACTTGAGACCATAAATAGCTTTCTTAAGAAGGAATTTTTTTTAGCATACTCTCCATGAGCAACATGACCTAGAGGTTGGGTCATATAGACGGTCTCCTACAAATCACCATATAGAAAGGCATTCTTGACATCTAGTTGATGCAATTTCCATCCTTGATTTCCAAAAATATAAATAAGAATGTGTGCAAAATCAAGATGAGCAATAGGAGAAAAAGGTTTCAAAATAATAAACCTCAGATTCCTATATGTATCCCTTAGAAAGTAGTCTAACCTTAAGATGTTCAACTATCTCATTTGGAAAATATTTTATAGTATATACCTAGCCAAATCCAACATAATTTCTACCCATAGGAAATTAACAAGTTCCCATGTCCCATAGTATTGAAGAACATCCATCTCCTCATCCTTAGCCTGTATCCAACTAGGGTGTAGGAGTGCCTCCATAACATTCTTTGGAATTGAAATACAAGATAAAGCAACAATAACTTTATCCATGGAAGCATTCAAATGATCAATAGAAACATGTTGAGAAATGCTATATTTGGCACCAGACCACTATCCTTTCCATAAAGAAATAGGAATGTCCAAATAAAAAATAGGAATAGAAGTAGTAGAATTACCATAATCTTATGGTGGATCATCAGTCTCAGAAGATGTCATAGCATGGGATACTATAGGTAGAGGTCTTTTGTTTCTCTACTCATACACTTCGAGAATAGGGGTAGAAGACTCGTCCAAGGGAGGTACATTTGGAAGTGGCATATTAAGAAGTAGTAGAATAGGAAGATGCACATGTTTACTAGGTTTAGAAAAGAATGATGTAACTTCAAAAAAGATGACATATGCACTGACATACAACCAATTTGCAATAGGATCAAAACATTTATATCCATTTTCTATTCAAGAATAGCCAAGGAAACAACAACAAAAATCTCGTGGAGACAATTTATCTCACCCAGGTTAGTGATTGTGAAAAAAGCATAGGCAGCCAAAAACTTTTAGTGGTAGGGAAAAAATTGGTTCATGAGGGTAGAGGAGTTGGTAGGGTTTTTTATTTTGTAAAATAGAAGAGGGGCATCTAGTTGATGTGGTAATTTTCCAAAAGAATGGCATCAACCCAATAAAACTTAAGACCTTTCATTTTAATTAGAAGTATATGGGGTACATCCAGTACATGTTTGTTTTTCCTTTTAGCTACACCATTTTGCTGTGGACTATAGGGACAGGAGGTTTGATCAATAGTTCCTTTGGAGATGCAAATCTTTTGAAAACCATGTTGCCCATATTCAAAGGCATAATCAGTGCCAACAAACTTAGGAGTAGCAAAAAATTGAGCCTTTATTTCATTCCAGAATTTGGAGAAAACATCTAAAATTTTAGAATGATCTTATAAAATATAAAACCAAGTGACACAAGATCAGTCATAAATAAAGGTTATAAAATATCACACACCAGTATGATTACTAATATGACATGGTCCCCATACATTCGAGTGAACTAAATAAAACAAACTTGGACTCCTATTGCCACAACAAGGAGAAAACACAAAGTGATGGTTTTTTCCAAGTTGACAGGACTAACATATAAAATTTTTAGAAGACAAACTAGGAAACAAAGACTTCAACTTGATGGAAGAAGGATGACTAATCCTCAGGTTACATTAATAATGATATGAACTGGGCCACAAATGCAATAGCAAGAGAAGTTGACAAAGTCTATAGATAGTACAAACCATCTCCACTTTCATATCCCCCACCAATTGTCTTCTTCATCCTAAGATCATGCATGGAGATAGTGTAAGGAAAGAAGGTTACACTAAAATTTAAAGACTTGGTGATTTTACTGACATGCATAAGGTTGGGAAATCTAAGCACAAATAAAATGTATTTAACATGGGTGTTATCAGCATCCCCTATTCCAGTGATAGGAGAAGTAGACCCATCCGCCAAATGCATAAGAGTTTGAGATGTGGATTTATATAGGTAAGTGAAGAGATTTTTATTACCGGTCATATGAGATGTAGCACCAGAATCAACAATCAAATCTTCTTTTGTCAAAGAGGAAGAAGCTTGAAGGAAGAAGGATCACCTGAGTGTTGAGAAATATTTGCTTGAGGTGTGGTAATGATAGCAGAGGCATCTTTGATTAACTTGTCAAGATAAAATAAACTTAGTGTTACCATCTGAGGATTGGTTCCATTGAAAGCATATGTATATTCTCCATCGGTATTAGTAGTGGAGACTTGGTTTTCCCATTCTGGCTTTCCATGCTTCTTCCAGTATTTGTGTTTAGTATGATCAGTCTATTTGTAGAAGTTGTAGAAACAAGATAGAAGAGGAGAAGACCCTCTTCTAGGAGACTGATGAGAAGAGGATCCTCTTCCACCATTGTTGAGACTTATTCCCCATCAATGAGTAGAATTACCATTCCCTTATCCAGAAACAACTAGAGCAGTAGGTTCTTCATTAGTAGTTGAGGATAATGAGTGAGATAGTTGGAGATAAACATCATCTAGCATGTGCAAGGGTTCAAATGCTAGGATTTTTTGACAAACTTCTTCATAGTTAGAGGAAGAGATACCAAAAATTAACATAGATGAACTTCATTTTGTTGTTTTTGTAGTTTGGAGAGATCAGTCAACAAGGGATGTTAGAGTTTGATCTCTCCTAAAATATCTTTGAAGGAATGACAGTGTGAAGTAAATAATGTAGTGTCTTCTAGTCTTAGAGAATACAGACATTTATAAAGTTCAAAAACTTGGGAGTCATTCCGCTTGCTAGAATAGACCTAAGCAATATAATCCCAAGCTTCCTTGGTTATATTAGTGAAAAGGAGATTGGTGTAAACATGAGATTCACAACTATTTACTTGAGAGTCATACTCCACCCATTTCTTGTACTCAACTTCATTTTTGTCTATCTTTTCATCTTTAGGAGGATGAGATTCTATGAGATGTTCAAGCTTGCCCGAGGAGTGTGATGGAGACTTGAATGTTGCACCAATAAAAACCCTAAGGGAAATACCCCTAGGTTTAACCAAAAGTTGTGCACTAATTCTATAATCCACACGAGTGGAAGCCTTATTGTAGTATGCTTAAGGATCGAACCCAAAGGATAATCTTTTTAAGCAGTGTGTATATATATACATATATTCAAAAGTATTTGGAGTAATATTTGTCACCGAGTAAGTTGGTTGATCGATTAAACTAAATTATTGCTGATAAGAAACAAGGATTAAGGAAATAATTATAGGATGATAAAAGGACCAAGGCATGGGTTTCTCTTGCTAAATCCTACACAATTATTCTAACAAGATTTAACTCTAAATAGTAGTTTACCAAATAGAGGCTTAGCTACTACACCCTTATGGGATACAGATCATTGCATGGATCAAACTCCCTTGGAAATGACTAGTCTTGGTACCCAAGTTCCTAGTTCATCTGATCAAACTCCCTAACTACGGACGACCAGTCTCAGTACACTAGCATATAATAACCTAATTACCTCACCATCCATGGTTGAAACCTTAGGGGTATAACATGATCATTTCAAAGTTCTAATCACGATTATAGCAACATGCACATCCATGATTATAAGATACATGTAAAGAGAGTGATCAATTTGCAAGGCAAGCAGAATGATACATTATTTAGAAATAGCATTGTTGAGTTTAGATATATGCTAAAATAAAATAAAGATTGTTGGGGCTAGTCCCCATGCCCAAATGTCTGCTCGCTCATGGATAGAGATAATATCAGAAAGATAGAAAGAAGGATAGAGTGGTCCATGACGCCTGGTGTAGGAAGACTAGTCTCTTCATTGTGGTCTCCGCCTCCTTACTCCTTGTTAGGATTTGTGGCGTGCAAAATGTGTCTTCTAATAACCAATTAGAGACCCTTAGATTGGATGACAAAGGTTCCCTTTTATAGATGCATTCCTTACTGCATAAACCCTAATGTTAGATATTTGTGGTCGAAGGCAGCTTATTTTCATGGCCCGTACTCAGTCTACCAGGTGACTCGCATGGGTTACTCACTTTGGACTTGGTATCTAGATCTCTAGCTAAACAATGTGGGTTGAATGGGGGTAGGTTGGATGTGGAGAGTGTGCATCAGACTAGAAGTATCTGGCAGACTTTGAGTAGATAGAGGCTCGAGTCAGGTGACTGGTGAGGCATATCACCTGATTGGGTGATTCGAAGATGGATGGTGGATAGTTTTTGGGGCCTTGCTTCCCTTGAGGTATGACATCTTGAGGGCGTGATTATCCTTCTAGGAAGTCAACTGTATATTTGGTTGATTCTATATAAAAAGTATATAAAATACATTAGTCTATAAAAGAGAAGATAATTGCATTTAAGTAAATCTAAGGCTAAAACTAAGGAATAAAAACACAAGAGCCGCTAAAAAGTACATAAAAATATATGAAAAGATGGGTAAAAATATTCTCATCAAAATACCCCAAACTTAAACCTTTGCTCCTCTTGAGTAAAGAAAAATAAAAATAAAAATAAACAATTGATACTAAGATCCAGACTTCCACTCCCAACTGAGAATACTTTGTAGCCCCTTTCACCAAACATGATCAAGCTACCCAATCCTTTGAGTTCACGTAGCCACCCTTGGATGTCTCCCAGTGGAGGCTTGTTTCTCCATTCTATAGAATTCAGAACCTACAAAGAACTAATTTCATCTCAATAATACTCTTGATTTATCCACATAAGGTAAAAGGGAGCACAAGTTAGGCAGAATGGCTATTTTTTTGGGGGTGGTGGGGGAGTTTTAATAAGTCCCTTGGGTATGAAATTTGGACGAAGGGGGACAAGAAGGCATGACATAAACCCATTTCTCTGGTCTCTCCTCGATTCAACTTGAGACGTTATTGCGATATAGTTTTTTTATGTATTTCTCCTCTATTCAACTTTAGACATTATTGGTTACCGTTACATTGACTGCATGTTTTCTTTGGGATCATTGGCCTCTTTTATTTATGATATGCAGAAGAAGAGTGAATAGCAGATTTTTTTTGAAGGGGGTTCCACCCCGAACTTAGGGTTTGGCATTCAATGGATATTTTTTTCATGGATGGCAAAGAGATATGAAATGATAGAAGAAAAGTGGAAACATAAGAATAATTTGTGCTTGTTCATTTTATTACTGCATCAGAATCATATCATCATATTATATCAGTTATTTCAGTTAATGTGAGGTAGATAAGTGTTTATAAATATCATTGCAAGTCATATCATAAGTGTGTGCGGCTTGGCCTTTCTGACTCTTTCCAATGGGAAAGGATGCTCAATTGTTGTCCTAGGGACTCAAATCAGTTCAAGACATGTAAGTTTCTTAAAGTTTTCTTTGTGCATGGTTTATCTCAAGAAAAAGGGGATATTTCCACTTATATATTTCTCATTTTGTGTATAACAAAATGGTAGACTAGGTAAAGGCCACAACTCACACAAAACAAAACAATTATAAAGATAAAAGTAAGTAGAAGAAGTAGGGAAAACAAGAAAAATACAAATAAAAGAGAGAAAAGTGGTGGTTAAGGATGAGCAAGGGAAAGGTTAGAGTTGGGAGTGGTGGAGACAACATACTACCCATCCTCCACCCCTAACTTTGAAATTCTTCCTATCCCTAAGAAGAATCGAGTTAGAGATGGAGGGGATTTGATAAACCTAGGATTGGCTTATCGTATTGTTAGTTAAGCCTTCTCCCAATCACTGTTTGGGCCACCCAGTGCCATGATCCTCGTGGGGTGGGGTGAGGGTGTGCGGATGCGTACCCCGTCCTCCACATCTGGCCTCCTTCCACCACCTTGTCTCGAGGGTGATAGTGTGCTGATTAAATATCTAGTTGATGATTGGATACAAGTTGGATGAAGGGAGGCCACGTCGGTTCATTGGGTGCGTGAAGCGGTATTCCCAGCGGACATAGTTTTTCTGGGAGTAGTAAAGGTGGAGTTTTCAGGAAGATGGCCATGGTAACTCATTTTTCATCGGTGGGGTAGGATGTTAATGTTGTAGTTCACTGTTGTGCTTTTCGGACATGGATGCCATTGGTGTGTTTTCGAAAGGGAGCAGGAAGGAATTATTGAGCCTTAGAATCATCGTGGTGAAGATGGTTGTGATTTCTGGTCATTGTGCCTTGTTTCCTTTATAGCTGCATAAAAGGGGCGTTAGGGTAACTGAAAGAGTTCATGGTTAGCATTCCATGCATGCGTTAGAAGTGTCTCATGGGTCATAAAGATCGCACGTTGAGTCATGAAAAATCTCAGTCACATCAAGAGATTTTGGCAGCAAATATTAGTGATAAGAATTGGAATAATAGAGGCTCCAATTTCCAAGTTACAATTCTTTAAAGATAAAGATGGATTTATCAGATGGGACAAAAACAAAACTATTAAAATGCTCATCCAACTGGGATAACACATATTCATTGACCCATGCAACCTACTCCCATCATGCTCATCAATCCATGGGATTTTGATATCCTTACACCGTCAATCAGTCAACTAGGCAGATGATTTAGTTGGAAATGGTGAAATTGCATCATGAACTTGTTGTAATACAGCAGATATCAATCTTTTTTTTGGGAAAACAGAGAGATTATGCATTCATCCCACTCTCTCTTGCAGGCCACATAATGTTAAGATCTACATTCACCTCCAAATCTAGCCAGGGAGGTTTCAAAGAGTTAAAAGAAAACAAAGCAGACTTAAAATTAGGGATATGGGACGGGCTAAGGGTGCCCATATGCCGGTTTTGCAGAGCGGATTTTGCAAGGGAATCCACTACCATGTTGAGCGTCCTAAGTATTAGGCATACTCGACATGTAAGAAAGGTTGATGTGCACTCTTTGAACTTTACCACAAAGGGTCAGAATTTTGGCGGACATATCCCATTGTTCAGGATGTCAACTGCTTGGCTATAGTCAAAAAGTATTATTGCACTTGTCGCGCCCAAGTCAACTACTACTTCGATAGCTTTGATTATCGCTTGTACCTCAGCCTCCATGGCATAAGCTGCCCTAGTGATAAAGCCTTCTCCTCGCAGAAAGAGGCCTGAAGAGTCTACAACATGGATTCCCAAACCTGCAGTAAGTGCACCTTATTTATGTGATGCATCTATGAACAAGATGATAGCTTCTTCGTTGGGCCTCGACATGTCAATTCTTGGCTGTTGAGGTTTCTTTTGCTGCATTGCATGAACAGGTAGATTCAGGATCGATTCAGTGCAGTTCTTGATGAAGTTTATCATGACAGGTAACGGAGGAAGTTTAGCTTCATGGATGAACTCATTCCTTACTGTCCAGATATGCCAGCAACTTACAGCACAAAGGGTGAAGGTTCTAGTGGATTCCGAAGCTAGTCCCAGAATGAATGGTGCCCATTCCTCATTAGTGAGGGCATGCAACCTATTCCAGAGCCCGAGGTCTGCCCCCAACGGTCTGCTAAGGTGGCAATCTTGTAAATAATGGAGCAGGGTTTCCTGACCGTCACCACACAACCGGCAGGATGGATTGGTTCCCATATGATGGTGTGCCATCTCAACATTCGTGAGTAAGGCTTTGTGTTGCATCTGGTCTAAGAAAACTTTGATTCTCTCAGGAAGTTTGGCTTGCCAGATGATCTTCCAGTTGCCTCTGATAAGAACCTCTTTACCTTGGCGAATGCAACGATAGGCAGATCTGGAGGTAAAATGCCCCTTAGGTTCAAAACGCCATTTCCATGTGTCTTCTTCCAAAGTTGGATTAGGAGGCGGGATAGAAGAGATGCCCACCCAAAAATCGGGAGGGATGTAATGTGTGATGAACTGCCAATCCCAATCACCATCAAAGGTGAGCATCTCGCTGACCTTAAGATCCTTCAGCTCAGATGGGATGAGGGGGTCGGAAGCTGAGTTGGATATTGTAGAATTGTCGCACCAGTTGTCCAACTAGACATTTTTTGTGGAGCCATTGAGTATTGTCTTCATGTTTTTCTCTTTGAGAAGCGGTATCGAGTTATGGATGAACCTCCACGCAGCGAAGCCTAGAGTCTTCTTAACTTTACCCAACTTCATATATTTATCTCGCATCACCTTGACCCAGGGTACATCCCTATTTTGGAGGAAGTCCCAAGCATTCTTCAACATAAGCGCTTGGTTTTGATCTCTGGCGTCCTTCACCCCAAGCCCACCGACATCCCTATTCAAGGTGAGTTTCTTTCATGATATAAGTGAGACTTTCTTCATTTCAGAGCTACCTTACCAGATGAACCTCCGTACATGGCTGTTAATCTCATCACACAGAGTAGGAGAAAGGGCTATCGTCTGCATGGTGTATGAAGGAACAGCTTGAAGAGTGGATCGGGCAAGGGTGATACGGCCGGCCAGGGACAAATGTTTGACTGCCCAGCCATCCATCTTTCCCTTTATGTTATCTTTAAGATTGACATGGGTACTTTTATTAATGCGTTGGTGTAGAATTGGAACTCCCAGATATCTTCCAAGGTCTTCCATGGGTTGGATTCCCAGTACTCTGCTAATTTGTCTACGTTTTTAGTTCAGAACATTCTTGGAGAAGAAGACACAAGATTTGTCCTTGGACACCTCTTGGCCCGAGACTGTAGAGAAATTCATGAGCACTCATGTGATATGTATGGCTTGGGCAGTGGTTCCCTCCGACATGAGAAGCAAGTCGTCGGCTAAACATACATGAGTGAGAGGGATCCCTCCTTTGCTAAGTACCATCAGCTTCCATAGCCCCTCATTCACCACATTATTGATAGATAGGCTTAGACGCTCAATACATAGAACAAAGACATAGGGGCTGATCGGGTCCCCTTGTCTCACTCCTTGGCCTGCTTTGTAGGCCGGCAGCAGTTTCCCCTCCCACAGGATAGATGTCTCCCCCAAAGAGATAATTTGCATTATGAGTGTTATTAGAATATTAGGAATACATGTCCTTTGCAGAGTGTCCTCTATAAACGTCCAATTCATCCTATCAAAAGCCTTAGATAGGTCTAGTTTGATGGCCATGAACGTCTTCTTGCCTTGTTGAACTTTCATAGAGTGTATTGCTTCTTGGACCAATAGAATGTTATCGCTGATCTTCAGCCTGGGGATGAAGCTGGACTGGGTAGGTGAGATCCAAGCATTAATGTAGGGTTTAATTCATTCCACAATGCTCTTTGAAATAAGTTTAAAACACACGTTATTCAAAGATATGGGTCTAAAGTCATTAAAATGCATGGGACATTTTTTTTTCGGGATCAAGACCATGTTTGCATTTGCGAGCTCAGGGTCAATTCATTTTTGGATGAAGCAGTTGCTCACTGTCTTATGGACTGAAGTTCCTACATGCTCCCAATTAGCATGTAGGAAATCTGCGCTCACCCCATCAGGCCCAGGGGCCTTGGATGGGGCCATGCGAAACAACACCTCCTTAGTTTCCTGAAAAGATGGAGTCTCACTTAACCTAGTTTTTGCAACATACGAGATGGTGGTGAAGCGACCTTCGTATCTGGTAATCAACTCACGATCAATCCTCATGGTGCCATACATGAGCTTCGCAAAGTGACTCTGGACAAGGTGCTTTAGGCTGTGTAGGTTCGTCACCCAGTTTCCATCATCATTCTTTAATCTGGATATCTTATTGTGATGTCGTCTACCTTTTACCAGGGATTGGAAGTACCTGGTATTTATGTCGCCACATTGGAGCCAATTTGTATGGGACTTTTTCTTCCAATCGATTTCTTCGCACAGAAGGATGTTGCAGACATCTTCCTGTAAATAGTTAATATGCAAGTTTGAAGAAACATTATTATGGTTGGCAAGATTGACCTGGGTCCTGTCGATAAGCTTCAACAGCCTTGATTTTTCCCGATGTTGTTCCTTCATCATTTTTGCATCCCACTTCAGCGTTTCCTTCTGGAAAGAGGGTAAAGCTTGTAGGAATGAGACGTCTTTGTTCCATGCCCTTGTAAGATGATCTGTGAAGCCCGGGTTGAGATTCCAGCTAGATTTGGTTTTGAAGTTAATTTTGTTGCGGGTAGGGGCCGTTCCGATGCTGACCCAGATGGGGTTGTGGTCCGATTTTACCCGAGGTAGGACAACAACCTTTGAGTTGCAGAAGTTAGATACCCATTTCTCATTAACAAGAACACGATCTAGCCGCTAAAGAAGGTTTTTTTTCTGGTAAGTGAAAAATTGGCCTTCAGATTTGGCCTCTTTCAGACCAGTAGTCAGGAGCACATCATGAAACATATTGCTGGATCAGGTGTCAAAGTATTTGCTTCCCCTTTTTTCCTCAATGCTAAGGAGCGTGTTAAATCTCCCATGGCTGCCCATGGGCCAAAGATGCCATTGTTGATGTTGTTGAGGCGCGTCCAAAGCTGCTCACGCCACTTTGGGATAGGGTTGTCGTAGACGAAAGTGACTGCTACCCCGTCGATGCAGCAATGCACAAATTGTCGGTGACAGATTATGATATCGACGTTGCAACGAGATTGATTCCAAAGAATCCATATACCCGCTGAGAATCCCAGGGCTTCTACTCTGTGAGAGGACTCAAACAAAAGGTTTTTAATGATGACTAGAGCTTGTTCACCGCTGCACCGGGGTTCAAGAATGGCCAGGACATCAATTTTCATTCTACTTTTAAACTCCTTAAGTATATGGGCCTTATGGTGAGACCCTGCACCCTGTATATTCCAAACTATAATTTTCATTTAGTAATATAAGGGTAGGACGATCGTCTCTTAGGTTATATGGTTCTCCGAGGTAGATGCCTCATGGTGAGACTCCTCTCCTTCCTGGGTGGGATCAACCATTTCATATTCGAGATTTCCAGCTGACGAACTCCCTGTGAAGTCCGGGTGTGAGCACGACGCCTTACCCTTCTTCCTCACCCTTTCTGGGCTTGCCATAATAGGGATTGTTTGATAGACTACCTGCCTGGTTCTCAAGTTGATCTGTCTGTCTACTGAACTCGGCTGGACTTGTCTTTCCGGGTTATATATCACCAGTTGGTCTTCAACAACTGGGTCTCCCTCTCTTCCCACGGCTATTTCGTCATCGTGGAGAGTAACAGCTGTGTTTACAGTGTTTTCCTCTGCTAAAGCTTTCGCTTCTTGCCTCTGCTTCCTGCGATTCTTCTTACTTAACTATTTTTGCCTTCTGTCCCCCTCCCCCTCTCCTTCTTGGTTTGGGTTAGGATCATCATCCGGGATGTTTTGCACCTTTTTGGTAGGGATCTGTTCTTTATCCTTTCTAACTAGTCTTTTCTCATGTTTTTTTGCATGAATCCCCATGTTATATGTAGTTTGTGGATGGGGGTTGCTGCTTTCAGGACGGACTCCCTCCGTAGTTGGGGGTGCCATGAACTTGCAAGCCTCCTTACTGTGTCCTATTCTTCCGCATCCCATACAGATCAAGGGAATGTTTTCATATTCCAGCTTAAACCTTTCGTTGTTGAAGAGGATTGCTGGGAGAAGGGGTTTGGCTGTTTCCACTTCCACTGCAATCCGGGCGAATTTACCCCGATGGCCCAGGGTTGTGGTGGAATCAATTTTAATGGTTTTTCCTATCGCGTCGCCGATGCTTTGAAGGAGTTCATGTTGGTATAGATAAACTGGAAGATCAGCAAATCTGGCCCAAACAAGCAGCCTTCTTGGGATCGGATCTGATGGTCTGAAGTATGCAGTCCATGATTGAACTGAGATATATGTCCCAAAGATTTTCCATGGCCCTCCTGTCATGGCACGGACGTAATCTGGTTCATTAGCTAATTGGATAATGTAGTAACCTTGTTCTAGGTCAATGACCCTGAAAGTTTCGGACGGCTTCCAGAGGATGGCAAGCCTGTTAACTAGGGCATGGTAGCCAACATTAATACCCACCGCCTTGATGATTACAGAGAATTTCCACGGATCCAGGAGAGGTTGGATATGTTCTGGCGCTATCTTGAAGTTTGGAATCGGCCTGGAGCGATCAACCTCAATCTTTGCAGATTTTAGGTAATTCGTCGGTACATTCTTGATCGAGGTGTTGTTGCCACCGTTGCCCACTGTATTTGCATAGGATTTTTGTGTCTCGCTTGGGTTTCCTTGTGCTCTAGACATTTCGTTCATAGGAGGTCCCTCATGATCCGCTTATTGGTTATTAAGATTACTTATAGTCGGTCCATCCACAACGTTGATGTTGTTGTTTCGAATGGGTGTGTCAGGAGGATGAGTCCTCCCGGTGAAGCTACCCCGTCCTCCTCCTCCCCGACCGCCAGAGCTCCTGCCTCGCGCCGGCTCTAGCACCATCGCGTCTTGCACCAGCAAAGAGTTAATACATCAGATATCAATCTGATTGAATTATCAAGAATATATCCTTTAATTAAAAGAGTGTGAGAAAAGAAAAAAATAAAAAAGAAGAGAAAGAAAATGAAATGAAAATTTTCTGAATGATAAAAGAAAGAAATTGACATGGAGGTGTTGACTTCCAACAAGCGTCTCAGTTTAACTTCACGGACCCGACTGATGGTATTGAAGTACTCACGTGGACTATGGGAATAGGGTTTCCAAACCCTTGGCTTTTGGATTCTTAGGGCCTGGATCATTGTTTGATAGAGTATGTACCTTGTGCTCAACATGATCCTCGTTACCTTTAGGGAGTTTTTGGTGCTCTGATTGTATGGATCTTGGTTTACCTTCTACCTTGAAGATTTCAGTCAAATTATGTATCTTCTTTAAGTATTCGAGAACTCACTACTTGATAGTCTTCTTTCATGGTCCAAGGATGAGCTTTACGACTTTAACATCTACTAAAGCTCTCATTGTGGCCAAGAATGGTCTTCCCAAATTAGTGGAAAATGATTATCCTCTTTGATATGCATTCCCACAAAATCACATGGGACATAAGTGTCTAACCCGAGCTTTACATGGATGTCTTCAATTATCCCAGTGGCTTTGTTATAAATGCATTGACTAGTTGAATGGTCATAGAAGTCGATAAAAGATTTGTAAACCCCAAACGTTCACACAAGATATACGACATAATCGATATGCTCACACTCAGATCAGCACGTCCTTTACAACATGTGTCTTATCTGAGGAAGTAGTCTATCTCGAATGATCTAGGATCTTTTTACTTACATGACATCTAGTTCTAGACTATATCAGAGGTTGTTTGTGCTAGCTTCACAATTTCACATATCTCGATGATGTATTTTCTAGATATAAGGCTCTTAAGGTACTTGCACCATGTTGGTATTTCTGCTAGTGCATCGAGAAATGGGATGTCAACATGGAGCTTCTTCATAGTATCTTTGAATTTCATGAATCTCTCATCCAACGTAGTCTATTTGAGACAACCCAGATAGGGTACACAAGGTTCATATGTAGGTATGTATGGTGCTATTGACGATCTAAGATTAACTACTGGTGGCACGACGGGTGAGTTCTTACTAGTATCTGGCTGAGCTGACGTCACAGGGGTTTAGGTGTCCATGCTTCAGTTGGAGCGACTGCTAGTTGGCCATTCAAATGACTCAGGGCCCCTACTGGGGTACTTCCATCTTTACAAGGAGGAGCCTATGCAGTGGTGGAAGTCAAGGGTGTAGAGTACACGTTCTCAGACCTTGTTGTTAATGCGTTCAAGAACTCCAGATGTTTGGGGTTGTTTTCTATTTGACATGTCATTGTTTCCGCTAGGGGTTGTTGACTAGATGCCATGCAAGATATCTATGTTTCCAATGCTTTTTCATTGGTCATGGCATTGGCTAGTTGATTTTGGTTTCTTGCCATCATCTACTATAGCAACTTTACTAGATCTTGTGCTGGCATTGGTTCTATTTGTAGTTGTGGGGTTTGATTCAAATTTTGATATTGCTCTCGTTGTTGGTAGTTTCTCCTTGGGAAATTAAATTTGTATTTGTTGTGATTGTGCGAGCAAGTGTAGTTTGTTGGTGTTCTTCCTGAGTAGCTTGTGATGAGGTCTTCTAAGTGGTATTCTTGACTATATTTGGATTCCCATATTGGAAACTCAGGTGATTACGAGCATGATTATGATTATAGTACTCTTGTCTTGGAATAGTATGGATATAATTCATGTCTTCATCTTGGGTGACTATATATTGTTGCTCAACCTCATGTTCATGGAATGCAGCATACAATCGTGGCAATGAATTGTGCTCTGATCTACTACATGAGAGAACTTGCAAGATGGCACAATTATTTGCACTTGGGTGTCATTGAATGATTCTTCCTCTTAAATGCACTGAAGGATTTTTCAAGGCCATCCTTCTCAAGAGAGAGATCCTTAAGTGATTCAAATATGGTCTTGAATTCTGAATGGTCTTCCACCATGGTTGTAACATACCAAAATCTAGAACCTTCTCCTTGATGTATTGTATATTTGTCATTTTAAATGCTATTTTTATATTGCTTTTTGTGCACTTACTATTCATTTTCATATTAATTTTTGCATGATTCATTAATACTAGCATGTGTTACTCAATTGCATCAAATAAGCATAATTTTAATGTTTTTGAATGAATTATTAGATTTCAAGTGCTTATGTACATATTTGTGTCATTTTAGGTACCGCAAGAGTCTCACAAACTCGGTAATACAGACTTCAAAAGTTGGTACTACCAACTTTGCATCAGAGACAGAGCAGATTCAACTTCCAAACTCAGTGCTACCAATTTTTCCCGACCAGGCAGTCTGAAAATCAAGTTTAATCTGACGGTTGAGGATTTATTTCACCCTAAGTCACTTCTATGACTTAAGGGGAGTTCGTCTAGACCTAAGCAATCATGACCTATTCCATTGTAAGATGGAAATGGCATGGGAGAGGAGAATGAGGAGGAGATCCACGCGTTTAGGAAGTTCTTGGCACGTTCAATGTACAACATTTACAGATTGTGGATCCGCTCATCAGTGTGGTGTCCTAATCACGTTTCTCCAGGGGGTTCATCGGTTTTCTATGTTATCCACATTTTTCCTTCTTCCTATCATGTTTTTGTCCATGGAAACCATGAAAGGCTAATCCTTGTGTTCTTTAGGTACGGGGAGTACCCCGATTGTACATCATATATGGATCTTTTGCATTACTATATTATTTTGTCCTTATTCTTGGGCATGTTTCTATAAAATCATATTGAATTATCTATGTTGCGCAGCATAGGTGATTAATGAGATCCTTAATAACTTTAGGAGGAGGATTAAGGATTGGAAATCCATAGAAAATCCATAGTAACACATGTCTCATATCGCTCTTTGGGAAAGGTGGCTTATGAACATGAAGAGATTACCCAGAGATTATTTGTAAAGCACCTAAGTAATTAACCAATTACTATAGAAATGGGATTGACATTAGCATAGGTAGTGAACTACACTACGGGAGTGGGTAGTTCTTCCTACAAGCTCTTTGTCTAGGAGTGGGAGGAAAATGTATTAATCTTAGATTAAAATTGTAGTGTCAATCATGGTGAAACCATAGTCCTAGAGAATTTCCTCTCATTGTTATCACAACCCATTAAATTAGTTTTCTTTCTTTCAATTAGTTTAATAACACTCAAATTAAAGTTTTCTTTGGCCTAGCTGATCAAAAAGTAGTTAGTAGTAGTTTCTTGAATTATGTTTCACCGTGTTCGATATCTGGGTCTCTTGGCTTGTATTACTTCAACGCGTACGCTTGCATTTTACATGTACAGTTTAGTCGTGTCAAGTTTTTGGTGATGTTTCTGGGGAAATGGCATATTCAAGCACTACGAGTGTTGTAATCGACCACTCTAGGCCACCTTCTTTAAAAAAAAAAATTATTTTATTCTTTCCAAAGCTGAATTACAAATATTTTCTTAATTCAATCACTAATATATAATTCTCACATTGAATTTACAAATTTCACGTACTAGCACATGATTCAAACACAAACCACTGATTAAACTCCCACAACAAATCCACAATCGGAAGGTATGGGTGACGTAGAAGAAGAGAAAACCATATGGGAAAAGATCAAGGCATCATCCTCAACAGCAGCTCGGGCCAATCAAGTGACAAGCTATAAATGTGGGAAGCTAAAATATTGATCATGGGTTGTGTCATTAGTCAAACAACAGGCTTTCCATGGCCACAATATTGAAGACCCAATGACTCACATCAGCAATTTCATTAAAAGTTACGACATGGTGAAGATAGACAAGGTTCCTGCCATTGAGATATACATGAAGTTATTTCCATCATCCTTGGTAGACCATGCCAAGTCTTGGTTTTGTAACTTCAAGTCGGAGTCCATAGAGACATGGGACCAGATGATAGATGCTTTCTTTGAGCATTACTTCCCTCCGTAGAAGATGAATGAATTGACATGAAATATTTACAACTTCAAGCAACATGTTGAAGAGTCATACTCAAAGGCTTGGGAGGACTTTCAGAATGTGTTGCAGAAGGTTCCTCACCATGGTATAGATTTATATGGTCAAGCAAAAACCTTCTATTATGGCCTACATCAGGGTGAGAGGACCACCCTGGACAGTGCAAGAGTTGGGTTTTTCTTAAACAACAAGCTTCTAGATGCCATGAGATCCTGAAGAACATGGCTAAGAACCAGTCATGGGGTGAATAAAAAACCATTAAAAGTACTAAAGAATCTAAAGTCATCTCTATATTGAATGAGAAGCTTGACCCCATCGCCATGAAGTTGTGCCATAAGGATATAACATCATCTGGGGGTGAAGAAGAGAATTGTATGTATATGCACCAGCAACACCAATAGGACAGGGGCATAGAAAGATTGACAAAATTGAGAACATGTTAGGAAAGCTTGTGAGCCAAAATGAAGCACTTGTGGGTCAGACATAGAGGGAGCTGCTAAACCAAGGTGTCCAGATCCACAACATTGAATATCAAATTTCTTAGTTGGCAACACAAGTAGCTTCCTTGAAGGAGTCCATTCAGCAAGGATCACCTGGGAATGTAGCTAGAACCCATCAACATCACCAAGAAAAATTCATCTCTGTTGTCGAAGAGAAAGAACATCATACTGAGGAGGCACCCAAGCAACACACTTGGGAGTTTGATGGGGTGTATGTACCTAAAGTCCCATTTCCTCACAGTCTATTTGGATTACTACGAGGATGCAAAATGCCAGTTGACAATAAACTTCAAGGTTCCATTCATGTTAAATCACCAACTACAATTCCTGAGAGGGTACCTATTCAACAAGAGTACTATGTAGTAGAACAGTCACAGTCAATAAAGGGGCACACACAATTCATAAGGAACATCCATCGGTAACACCACCCATAGAGGATGTGCCTATTTCTACTCCAGGCAGTGGTGTTGAAGCAATCTTAGGGGAGGAAGTTCATAAAGGGTCATATATTCCCCCACAAAAGCAAGAAGAAAAGTCAGATGAGCCATACATGGATAGTCTGAAGCCAAGGAAAAAGGAAGTACAATTTAAAAAGTTCGTGGACGTCTTCTAAAAGCTCCACAACAATTTTCCATTGGTGGAGGCGATAGAGCAAAATCCTACTTATGGGAGATTTTTGAAAGATATCATCAACAAGAAGTGGAGGATTAAAGACACATATATTGTACAAGTTGATGAGGTGATGAGTGCACTGATCAATGAGACATTGCTAAGGAAGAGGAAGGATCCATGATGTTTCTACATTCCATGTACTATAGGTGGCAAGCACTTCAAATAGGCACTATATGATTTGGGAGCGAGTATTAATCTCATGCTTATTACCACCTTTTGAAAGTTAGGATTGGAGATAATAACAAGAACATCCATGGAAATCGAGTTGGTGGATGGATCTATTGTGAGGCCATACAGGATATGTGAGGATGTGTTAGTTAAAGTCGACAATTTCATCTATTCGGTTGATTTTGTGGTGATAGATATGAAGGAAATGAAAGGGTCTGAGATGTTGCTACGGAGGCTGTTCCAAGCTACGACAGATGTGATCACTGTCATTGGTAGAGGCTATTTGACACTTAGGATAGATGATGATAGAGTAGAGGTCAGACTTCAGGATGAATCTTCACCACCATCTCAAGACAACTTGGGCTGAGGAGGATCATTCATATCGAGTCTAGGACATTAAACAAGGGCACTTATGGGAGGCAACCCAATTTTATTTTTGTCATTTACTATTTTTTTAGGTGTTTATCTTAGTTACATTTCATCTTATTTTGTTAGATTTTTATTTTACGTAAAGAAGGTACCTTGATACTTTTGTTTGGTGTGCAGACAGGGCCAAAATTAGTACTACCGAGTCCATACTCGGTACTATCGACTCCTTATTAGTTAAAATTCTACACTCTCTGCAAAAAGTCAGTACTATCGACTTTCAAAGTCGATACTACCGAAATGTTTCCCAGAAACTCACCTGAAACCTGAACCAAAGTTGGTACTACCGAGTCCAAACTTGGTACTACCAAAATTTTTCAACAAAAATGTGACAAAAGCTACAAGAAGTTGTCAGCACCACCGATACACATGTTAGTGGGCACTGATTTTCAAAGCTCAAAGAAGGAGAGAGAATGTCATATCTTGATGCCAAAAAGACACAAATTAGTGGCACCAACAAGAGGGATATATGCTTGCACAACTTGATCCAAAGAGCCACCAATCATCCACCTCCACCACCCTTCAGAGTATCTGGTATACCCATTCCTCCGCTAGGTTTGGATTTTTGACTATGAGGACATGGTCAAATTCATGCTTAGGGGAGGTAGTTGTTGGAACACCTTTATCTTCCCTTTTTACTTTCTTTTAGTTTTTATTTTTGAAATTTGTAGGATCCACAATCTATCTAGCGTAAAGTGGAGTTTAAATTTTGCTTGTTCTTGGAAATTATCATGCGTGCTTTCAAGTTTGCAATGGAAATTGAAAATCTTTTTATGGGGTTAGTTGTGAGTACTTGAGTAATTGAACTTAGAGGAAGTGTATGGGATAGTTAACTTAAGGAAATTGAATATGAATGGACATCTTAATTATTCATGAAATGTGGATGAAGATGGGGTTTGAGCTTGAATTGATCAAATAGTTAATAACCCTAAGGTTACCATGTAAACAGGTCATTAGAGAGGGACATATCATAAATTCATGAAAGGCTTTGTCTCTTAGTAATATTATTACACCCATCCTCCACTCCTTATTGACTCACCACCTTAAGATGAACAAGTACTCTGAATTATTTTCTATTATTTGCATTGCATGGAATAATAGGTGGCATGATAAGTTAGTTTGCTTTTATTGCATTCAATACAAAATTAAAAAAAAATATGCCAAGTAGTGTACTTCAACAATTTATGTACACATCATTCTAGTTGAATAAAAAATTTATCGTTCATTGTTATATCATGTGGGTATCATTTTCCTTTGAAATTTGAGTGTAGGGATACACAGTCGTACCCTCAGAAAAAAAAATGATACGTAGTAAAGGCCAAGCATAACATTCCATCATGCTAAAATAATGGGCCAAAAAAGCAAAAAAAAAGAGTTTGTTTATGTTTTAAAGTTAAGAGGGAGAAAGGATGCCCATAACTCCTCAATAAAATGAGGGAAACATACACATGATACATTCTTTTCTTCAAAAAAATCGTCAAATTGGCAACATCTTTTGACTTATGCATCATTCAACCAAGAAAGTAGGCATTAGGACTCATGCATTTCTCATTCTTTTCACCATATAGGTTAATCATGCTTTTTTTGTATAAATGATTTGGATGTACTGTGATTCTTCAATTGCCACCCATTTCATACTGTTCATTGCTCTTATTAGTAGGCCACTCAAATGATTTATTCTTATCATTTATTTTAATATCGAGAACTACTTCCAAGTAGATTGGTAGTTAGTAATGAGCAGTGTAGAATAGGGAATCACATCATGCACCAAGTGAATGCCTAATTGATTATGATATTAACTACTCTCTTCAATGTTCATTGATCTAAGGGTGGAAAACTTTTATGGAAATTTTTGGTCTCTACAGAGTAGTTGATTCAGTGATTAGTGAAGGCTGGTTTCGGACCGCCAAGTAGGAGTAGTTGAGAAATGAAGTTCATATTCCTTGTCCTTTTACTGACGAGTCTCAAATAGATCTGAGAGTGTGTTGCTTGAGGATGAGCAACATTTAATCTTAGGGGAGTTTGATGCACTGTATATTTGTTGTTTTCACATGCTATTTTTATATTACTTTTTGAGCACTTACTATTCATTTTCATATGAATTTGTGCATGATTTATTATTATTAGCCTATGCTACTCAATTACATCAAATAAGCATAATTTTAATGTTTTTGAATGAATTATTAGATTTCAAGTACTTATGTACATTTTTGTGTGATTTTAGGCACCACAAGAGTCTCGCAGACTTGGTACTATCGACTTCAAAAGTCGGTACTACCGACTTTGCATCAGAGATAGAGTAGATTTGACTTCCAGAATCGGTACTACCGATTTCAAAAGTCGGTACTACCAAGTCTGCCCGATCAGGCAGTCCAAAAATCAAGTTTAATCTGATGGTTGAGGATTTATTTTTCCCTAAGTCACTTCTATGACTTAAGGGGAGTTTATCCAGACCTAAGAAATCACATTGTATTCCATTGCAAGAGGAGATGACACAATAGAGGAGAACGAGGAGGAGAACCATGTTGAGGAGGTTTCGGGCACTTTCGGTGGGCAGAATTTGTAGATTGTGGATCCGTTCATCAACGTGAAGCATCCTAATCATGTTTCTCTAGGGGGTTCATCGGTTTTCTATGTTTTCCACATTTTTCCTTCTTCCTAGCATATTTTTGTCCATGGAAACCATGAGGGGCTAAACCTTGTGTTCTTTAGGACTCAGGAGTAGCCCAATTGTACACTGTATATGGATCTTTTGAATTAGTATATTCTGTTTTCTTATTCTTGGGCATGTTGCTATGAAATCATATTGAATTGTCTATGTTGCACACTATATGTGATTAATTAGATCCTAAATAACTTTGGGAGGAAGATTAAGGATTGGAAATCCATAGTAACACACATTTTATATCACCCTTTGGGAAAGGTGGCTTACAAACGTGAAGAGATTACCCATAGATTATTCATAAAGCACCTAACTAATCAACCAATTACTATGGAAATGGGATTGGCATTATCATAGGTAGTGAACTACACTGTAGGAGTGGGTAGTTCTTGCTACATGATCTTTGTCCAGGAGTGAGAGGAAAATATATTAATTCAGTGTCAATCGTGGTGAAATCATAGTCCTACATTATTTCTTCTCATTGTGATCACAACTCATTAACTTAGTTCTCTTTCTTGCAATTAGTTTAATAACTCTTAAATCAAAGTTTTCTTCGGCTTAGCTGATCGAAAAGCATTTAGTAGTAGTGTCTTGAATTACATTTCCCGTTGTTCGATATTCGGGCCTCTTTGTCCTGTATTACTTTGACACGTACGCTTGTGTTTTACACGTACAGTTTAGTCATGTCAATCCTATTCCAAGGTTAAGAGGTTAAAGACATTAGTTCTTTGAGCTTAGCCAAACAAGGTTGAACATATATCAAATGGTTGTTAATGGTAACCATAATATATAACCCTTGAATAAATCACCCTAACATATATGCATGAGAACAAATATGACATAATGCCCTCATATTAATCAACATACCAATAATGGATAAATAAAATATGTCACATGAGATAAATGATGAATATAATATATAATCATTTTGGTTGTAATGTGTCAATATGGGACACAATTTTTTTTTGTCAGTCAAAATCCTGTTACTATACTATTACCAAAACTTTGGGTACAAAACATTGTGCCCCTTAACTAGTAGGGATGAAACATCCAAAATGAGAAACAACGAGATCTTAAAAAAGACCTCCAGAAAGGAAGAGGGAAAGAAATCTACGTCTGCTACAGAAGACAAATACCCCAAATAATTGCTATGGGCGTCAACCAACACAGCTAGCACAATACTGATAGATATGGGATTTGTCCCTCCTAAGGGAGTTTGATATCCTTGGCCACTTGATGAGTAGGATTGAGAAAGGCATGCGCATGCACGTGTGAATCAATATGTGATATTGATGTCATACACATCTCACTCGGTCTACTCTGAGATCAAGGAAATGAATGAACATTGACAGGATGACTGTTCCATGCCTCGAGTTCATTTTAGATATCAGTGACAAAGGAATTATACATTCACTGTAACACCATTCACGGATTGTAGGATGAAAGTTATTCTCCAACTTTCTACTTTCACTTGGGTAGCAATGATGTGTGACTAGGCACCGCTCTTTGCTTGTGAAGTCATAAGTGTTATGGACTTTCACTGTCAACGTGAAATGGACCTGCAGGGTCACACACATAGGATTTAACTTGGAAGAGGAGTTTTGTCCACAAGCAATGTTTAGATTGATTACTAAAGGAGTTTAGTAGTTCAATTAAACCTCAATTAATTGATAGCTCAATATCATAATGTTCAAGGTGTTGGACGCATTGATTGGAGTATCGGATTGATTGAAATCGCATTTGACTGATTCTGCACAATCTGCATTCCCAATCGATCGGTTCATGTGATGAACCGGTCGGCTGAGGTTGCTGAACCGGTCGGCTCAATTGTTGAACCAATCGGCTCATGCACAGAGTGAAATGACCGGTTCAAGTGTTGAACCGATCAGTTCAACTGGTGCAATCGAGCAACTTGGGAAAGTAGGATTGGTGAGAATTTTCCTTTCGTTTCAAATTGCCCAATTCGATTGGGAATAATATTGGTATTCGATACCAATTGGGAAAGAAACAAGGAAAGTCAATCGGGAACCAACCTGGAACCCCAACCGACTGGTTCATGAGTGAATCGATTGGTTCAAGGGTCCCAAACGATCGGTTCAGTGGTGAACCGATCGGTTCAGGTCCCCAACCGACCGGTTCACTTGTGAACCGATCGGTTCAGGTTGCGAGGTGGTTGCTTTTTGTGGAAAATCTCGAACCCTTCTACTCCTTCCTTAGTCCCGTATTGCCGGGCACAGAGAACCCTGTCCCATGACTCACCTATATATATAGGGGTATTGGGGGCTTCTCAGAGTACAACTCAGTGCAAGTTGATTGCTCTGCAAAGTTGTCGTTCTCTCTGGTTTTGGTAACCGAGAGAGAGCCCGAGCAAGTGCTTCCCGCAAAGGGAGGTGCAGCAAGGGAAGGACAACTGTAGTTGCAATTGACAGCAGGAGAGTGTGTTGGCGACTAGTACGTCAATAGGAAGGTACGACTCCTTCCACTTCCTTGTAGGACAAGGAGAGTGGAGTTCCGGGTGGTCCGTGTGGACTACTTCAGAGGCAGGAGGTCACTGCCGCTCAGGAGGACAACTGTCATCCGACAGTCCAGTAGGAGGAGGAGTCTTCAGTCCCGGTGAGACCAGGAGCTGCACAGACACCGTCCAAGACCGGAGGTGAAGACCGCGCAAGGCACGTGGTATTGTCGCCGAGAAAGCCTCGGGACAAGGTATGATTCACAAACCATCTTTCCTATTATATAGATGTTGACGTGATTCCTTTTGTTCCGGGTTTGGGGAGAAAATTTTTGTTTCCGCTGCTTCTCTACCTCCTCAAAAACCCAACAGTGGTATCAGAGCCACGTCAACCTCTCTATATTTTAGGATTATCGATATGATCGATTTTGGTTTGTCGCCTTTATTTATTGCATGTGATGCAAATAATATCGGCTTTATACATGTCCAATCCACAAATCCCTAATATAAATATATGATATGTAATATTAATGCACTCGATATGCGTCGCCCTTAAATGAGTTTTGTGGTGGATGTGTAGCATGAGTATGGCCTATAAACCCCTATATCTGTGTGGTTGCTTACATATCGGTCTGCGCACCGATTCCCTTTCTCATATTCCTAATGTAACTCGAAATAATTCGAGAATTCTTTTCCTACCTTTGCTCCCCCCGAATGTAACTCGTGGTTTCACAATTCAATTGTAAAATAGGATAGATTTTATTTCTTGTTATGTCAAAGAACGGCGGACAACCTAAAGACGATCGGTTCAAGGAGTGAACCGATCGGCTGGTGATCCAGACGGCCGGTTCGAGGAACGAGATGAACGGGTGGCGACATGAGGAGATGCACGATGACCGGTGAACCGATCGGTTGGAGGCGCCAGTCGATCGGCTGGTGGCACCCGGACAACCTACATGATGGCGAGCCGATCAGTCATGGAGATGAGATGATCAAACCCAGAAAGGCAGGCATAGATTTCATCTTGTACAGGTTGCATGTGATGTAGACCTAGATGACCGTGATTCCTCTTGGCTCGAGGAATCACAAATAGGATGGCCATAATCATTGCTTTTTATCGTTTATGCATGTTTTCTGTGGGATATAGCATGTATATGATACGTACTATATATTGTGGTCATTGGATATGTATATGTATATAAAACCAAATCCCTCATTAAATATTAAGTCTTATATGCCTTCCATTAGCGACACACATGGCAAACTTGATCGACCAAGCGTAGGTTACGCCAAAGCGTGGTGCGCCGTCTATCTTGTAGAAGTGTGAAGGGTCGACATGTAGGTTCTGCCAAAGAAGGGTGCATGTTTACCGTGTCGGCTTTTGGGTTAGACTTATCTGGTGATTCTTAGAGCGTCTAAGCCCAGAGGCACGGAATGTTCATGGTAAGATGTTGCGCATGTTCATTCATCAAGAGTTGCATATGATGCAATTGGCAAGAGTTGCCTACCCGGAAGATTTGAGTTGTGGGTGACAGCCAAAGCTGGTCCATGGCTTAGAGGATTCTAGGATCTTGACCCACTAGAAGATTGTACGCTGCAATCTTCCGAATTGATGGTGAGGGCTATCAATTTGAGTCAAAATAGTGGGAGCGGTAATTAATTAAAGGCCTAGTTAACTATCGTCAAATTTTATTCAAATCAAATCAAAAAGGTTTTGACAAATGCAAATTTTCTCTTGTAGAATGGCAAAAGAATCATATTTTAAAATGGGCAAATTAATTGAGAATAAATTCCATGACTGGTTGAGGACTGTGAGAAGTGTTCTGCACAATCCAGATATACCAGGAGCCTTAGAATCCACTCTATGTACGCTTAATGCGTTGGTGAAAGTAGGTAAGGGAGAGAAGTGTTCTCTCGCCAAACCAATTTCTTCTACATGGAGAGGATGGAAGGAACAATGGAAGAAGAAGTCAGAGATAGAGATCTCTACTTCTGGTGTATACGTGATAGAGATTAACTTTACTACTTCTTCGTCATGGGTACTTGATACCGGATGCGGATCTCACATTTGTTCAAATGTGAAGGATCTTAAGAGAAGTAGGCCTTTAGGGAAAGGCGAGGTTGAACTACGTGTTGCTAATGGGGCAAGAGTTGCCACCAGTGCCGTAGGAACCTATGAGTTAACTCTACCTAGTGGGCTAATAATAGAGTTGAAGAACTGCTATTATGTACCTGCCATAAATAGGAATATCATTTCCGTCTCTTGTTTGGACAAAGATGGATTTGAATTTCTTATTAAGAATGGAAAGTGTTCCATTTCTAAAGATGGGATCTTTTATGGCAATGCCCCTATGTCTTATGGTCTATACTTGATAGACTTGGAGACAAGTGTATACAACGTAAACACCAAAAAGCAAAAACTCAACGACTCAAACAAAACATATCTCTGGCATTGTCGTCTAGGGCACATAAATGAGAAGTGCATTTCTAGACTCCATAAAGATGGTTATCTAGACTCTTTTGATTATGAATCAATAGAGACATGTGAATCTTGTTTGTTGGGAAAGATGATTAAGACTCCCTTTTCAGGTAAAGGTGAGAGAGCTAGTGATCTATTAGGACTCATACATACTGATGTATGTGGGCCTTTTAGAACGAATGCCAGAAATGGGTGTCAGTACTTCATTACCTTCACTGATGATTTCAGTAGGTATGGCTATGTGTACCTGATGAAACATAAGTCAGAAACCCTTGAAAGGTTCAAGGATTTCATGAATGAAGTACAGAACCAGCTTGGTAAAAGTATTAAGGCACTTCATTCCGATCGAGGTGGAGAATACTTGAGCTAAGAGTTTGAGGACCTTCTGCGAGCCCGTGGTATTGTATCACAATGGACTCCGCTTGGAACACCACAGCATAATGGTGTGTCTGAAAGAAGGAATCGCACATTGTTAGATATGGTGCGATCTATGATGAGTTTTGCTGATCTTCCAATTTCTTTCTGGGGTCATGCTCTTGAAACCGCCGCATTTACACTTAACCGTGTACCATCTAAATCGGTTCAAAAGACACCATATGAGATATGGACTGGGAAGCGTCCCAATTTGTCTTTTATGAAGATTTGGGGTTGTGAGGCTTACGTCAAGAAAACGTTTCCTGATAAGCTTGGACCCAAATCTGATAAATGTTATTTTGTTGGATATCCCAAGGAGACCAAGGGATATTATTTATACCACCCAACTGACAACAAAGTGTTTGTTTCCAGGGATGCTGTGTTCCTAGAAAAGGAATTTATTTCCAAAGGAAATAGTGGGAGGAATATAGAGCTTGAAGAGGATCAAGCCCAACAAGAAAACAATGAACCGGTAGATGTACCAGAGGAAAATGGAGATTCACAAGGTGTTGTGGAATCTCAGTCTCCTCAGGTGACACAAGGACCTCGTAGATCTAGTAGGACCTGCCTTGAACCTGAGAGGTTTGGATACCTTGTAACTCAGGAAGGTGGAGAGTTGATCATAGATGATGATCCAACTACCTACGTAGAGGCTATGGAGGGACCAGATTCTAAAAAATGGCTAGAATCCATGAGATCGGAGATGGAATCCATGTACTCCAACAAAGTATGGACTTTGGTGGAACCACCCGAAGGGGTAAAACCCATAGGGTGCAAGTGGGTCTTCAAGAAAAAGACCGACATGGATGGAAATGTGCAAACTTATAAAGGTAGATTGGTTGCAAAGGGTTTTCGAAAAATTCAAGGTGTTGACTATGACGAAACCTTTTCTCCAGTTGCCATGATTAAGTCCATCAGGATCATGCTTGCTATTGCAGCTTATTATGACTATGAGATTTGGCAGATGGATGTTAAAACTGCATTCCTTAACGAGAATATTCATGAGGATGTGTACATGACACAGCCTGAAGGTTTTGTAGATCCAAAGAATGTCAATAAAGTCTATAAACTGCAAAGGTCAATCTATGGATTGAAGCAAGCATCTCGGAGTTGGAATCTTCGATTTGATGAAGAAGTCAAAGTGTTTGGATTTATTCAAAATGAAGATGAACCTTGTGTGTACAAGAAGGTTAGTGGGAGCTCGACCACATTTCTCATATTGTATGTGGATGACATACTTTTGATGGGAAATGATGTCTTAGCCTTAGAGAAGGTAAAGACTTGGCTTGGGAAAACATTCTCAATGAAGGACTTAGGAGAAGCATCCTACATTCTAGGAATTAAGATCTATAGAGATAGATCTAGAAGGCTTCTCGGACTAAGTCAGAGCACGTACATTGACAAGGTGCTGAAACGGTTCAGCATGGAGAACTCAAAGAGTGGCAACGTCCCTATGCTACATGGAGTTGCCGTCTCTAGAGCTCAATGTCCCCAATCTTGTGAAGAGAGGGAGCGGATGAATGGGATCCCATATGCATCAGCCATCGGATCCATCATGTACGCTATGTTGTGCACACACCCAGATGTCTCGTATGCTCTCAGCATGACGAGCAGGTACCAGTCAGATCCCGGGGATGCTCACTGGACAGCCGTGAAGAACATCCTCAAGTACTTGCGAAGGACTAAGGATCAGTTTCTTGTGTACGGCGGTGAGGAAGAGCTGGTTGTAAAGGGTTACACCGATGCAAGCTTCCAAACCGATAAAGATGATTACAGATCGCAGTCAGGATTTTTGTTTTGCCTTAATAATGGAGTTGTGAGCTGGAAGAGTTCCAAGCAAGAAACAGTTGCCGATTCTACTACAGAGGCTGAGTATATTGTTGCTTCGCATGCAGCAAAGGAGGCTGTGTGGATCAGGAAGTTCATTTCTGAACTTGGTGTAGTTCCCAGTAGCTGTGATGCAATTGAGCTTTATTGTGACAATAATGGAGCTATTGCACAAGCTAAGGAGCCCAGATCACATCAGCGGTCCAAGCACATATTGCGGCGCTTCCATCTCATACGAGAGATCGTACAGGGAGGAGATGTGAAGATTTGCAAAGTACCAACTGAAGACAACATAGCTGATCCACTGACTAAGGCCCTTTCTCAGCAGAAGCATGATGGTCATGCTAGGTCACAAGGACTGTGTTTCCTTGGTGACTGGCTCTAAGTGCAAGTGGGAGTCTGTTGGTATGTATGCCCATAGAGCAAGTCATATGATTATTGTAATGGGATACTTTGTAAATTATTTGAATAATAAAGGAAATTTCCAATCTATATGTTTAAACTATTTCTGAGATGATGGTGTAACATGATAGATGTCTAAAGATTGTCTTACTCGATGACATATGCTTTTAGGTTCATGACCTAAATGATGAGATCATATGGATGTTAAGAGTATACATTCTTGTTTAGTCCCTAGTCGGTTGTTATTGTGGAAATAGCCATAGACATCAATAACACTGAAGACTAGATTGTGTGTTGGTTGATGACAGAATCTCATTAGTCATGATATAGTGATATCAAACCAAGCACATAGGTACTTGTTAGAGAACAAGGTATCAGACAGACCCACCATGAGAGTGACACATGGAACCATGACATGGTAGTCACAGTCAGCTCTCACAGTGATGGTGGTGAGTGTGATTCTTAGACCTGAAATCACTGCACTCAACACATGTCGTTGGGTACACTTTGACATCATCAAACACAATCCTGAAACATGGGTTGTTATAAAGGTGATGATTGGGTGGCTTTGACACATGGGGCTTTTGAGGGGTGAGTGATAGATATGGGATTTGTCCCTCCTAAGGGAGTTTGATATCCTTGGCCACTTGATGAGTAGGATTGAGAAAGGCATGCACATGCACGTGTGAATCAATATGTGATATTGATGTCATACACATCTCACTCGGTCTACTCTGAGATCAAGGAAATGAATGAACATTGACAGGATGACTGTTCCATGCCTCGAGTTCATTCTGGATATCAGTGACAAAGGAATTATACATTCACTGTAACACCATTCACGGATTGTAGGATGAAAGTTATTCTCCAACTTTCTACTTTCACTTGGGTAGCAATGATGTGTGACTAGGCACCGCTCTTTGCTTGTGAAGTCATAAGTGTTATTGACTTTCACTGTCAACGTGAAATGGACCTGCAGGGTCACACACATAGGATTTAACCTGGAAGAGGAGTTTTGTCCACAAGCAATGTTTAGATTGATTACTAAAGGAGTTTAGTAGTTCAATTAAACCTCAATTAATCGATAGCTCAATATCATAATGTTCAAGGTGTTGGACGCATTGATTGGAGTATCGGATTGATTGAAATCGCATTTGACTGATTCTGCACAATCTGCATTCCCAACCGATCGGTTCATGTGATGAACCGGTCGGCTGAGGTTGCTAAACCAGTCGGCTCAATTGTTGAACCGATCGGCTCATGCACAGAGTGAAACGACCGGTTCAAGTGTTGAACCGATCAGTTCAACTGGTGCAATCGAGCAACTTGGGAAAGTAGGATTGGTGAGAATTTTCCTTTCATTTCAAATTGCCTAATTCGATTGGGAATAATATTGGTATTCGATACCAATTGGGAAAGAAACAAGGAAAGTCAATCGGGAACCAACCTGGAACCCCAACCGACCGGTTCATGAGTGAACCGATCGGTTCAAGGGTCCCAAACGATCGGTTCAGTGGTGAACCGATCGGTTCAGGTCCCCAACCGACCGGTTCACTTGTGAACCGATCGGTTCAGGTTGCGAGATGGTTGCTTTTTGTTGAAAATCTCGAACCCTTCTACTCCTGCTTTAGTCCCGTATTGCCGGGCACAGAGAACCCTGTCCCATGACTCACCTATATATAGGGGTATTTGGGGCTTCTCAGAGTACAACTCAGTGCAAGTTGATTGCTCTGCAAAGTTGTCATTCTCTCTGGTTTTGGTAACCGAGAGAGAGCCCGAGGAAGTGCTTCCCGCAAAGGGAGGTGCAGCAAGGGAAGGACAACTGCAGTTGCAATTGACAGCAGGAGAGTGTGTTGGCGAATAGTACGTCAACAGGAGGGTACGACTCCTTCCACTTCCTTGTGGGACAAGGAGAGTGGAGTTCCGGGTGGTCCGTGTGGACTACTTTAGAGGCGGGAGGTCACTGCCGCTCAGGAGGAAAACTGTCATCCGATAGTCCGGTAGGAGGAGGAGTCTTCAGTCCCGGTGAGACCAGGAGCTGCACAGACACCGTCCAAGACCAGAGGTGAAGACCGTGCAAGGCGCGTGGTATTGTCGCCGAGCAAGCCTCGGGACAAGGTATGATTCACAAACCATCTTTCCTATTATATAGATGTTGACGCGATTCCTTTTGTTCCGGGTTTGGGGAGAAAATTTTTGTTTCCGCTGCTTCTCTGCCTCCTCAAAAACCCAACAAATACTAACAATAAAAACACCTTCAAAATGTGCCATCTTGGAAGTCTGAAAGCGGAACATAGAATTGAAGAAGTTGTTATCTTCAAAAAGAGACAGGGATCACTTCTTCCACCAAACCTTCAAAAAACTTCAGGTCACTATATGGATGAGCAAGCATCCAACAAGGGACCCCTTACTGTTGTGCACCAAGGCACTTCATCCAGTACCTAGGATGGACCCAGGTTAGAAGGACACCAAGATGACCACTGAGATGCAGAAGAGAAAGCAATGGAATCCGTCCATAAGCTAACCATCAATTGGAAGAATGATAAAAATAATGATAAAATAATATTGATATAGAATTTTCTATACTTTTTTTAATAAGAAATGAGAAAAAGAGATAAATAAAAACTCCCTAAACAAGATAATGTGATTTTTTTGAGAAAAATAATGTGATATTAAATTATTTAATATGAGAAATAGTGGTAATAACAAATAATAGGCTAAAATTGATAAAATAAAGATTAATCAGATAAGAATCATTTCATATTCATTTTCTTTGGATATGATATGGGTTGGAGGCCAAGTTTCACAAATTTTGGATAATAATAATCATATCAATTTTATTTAGAAAAAAGGTGATTTTCCTTAAAATATGAGATAAATCATTTAATGACTAAAAAGTGGAAAATAATCTTACATTCTTAATCTACACATTAAAAATAGCCTTTGGGTGAATTTTCATGTAATTTAGATAATCTTTAATATACATGTGTAGATTTGGAGAGAGAAAGTATGTAAAAGTCTAAAATATTAAATAATGTAACAAATAATACTAAGAGATAAAATTAATGGCCATTTCGTATTTCATATGTTTTAATTTGCTTGAGGGTGAAGTTTCACATTATTTGTATAAATATAACTATTTTTATTTTAGGGAAAGAAAATAATAATAAGAGTCAAATATATTAAATACATTTTTAAATGACTCTAAAAGAGAAAATAAATCTCAAATTCAAAATCTACATGCCAAAATTAGCCTATAGGTACATTTTCAACTAATTTGGACAATCTTAAATTTTTTAATTAATTTATGAGCAAGAATATAATTTAAAGAACAAAAATATTAAATAATATGTTAGAAAACAATAATGGAAAAATCATGTGCCTCACATTTAGTATTGCTTATAGGTCAAGTTTCATATTTTTAAATAGTTTCTGGATGCATCTAACTCATTAAAGGGATAAAATAAGTGATAATATTTAAAAAATATTGAATAAAATATTAGAACTCTTAGAAAAAAAGTATAATTTCAAAATTGAATTCATCATCAACTAAGCCTCAATCCCAACTATGTTGGGTCGGCTACATGGATCCTTCTTTTCCATTCAGCTCTATCATGGGTCATATTCTGGTTGAGATGTAGAGATTCAAAGTCTCTCTTAATAAGCTCTTCCCATGTTAATTTAGGCCTTCCTCATCTTCTACTAATTGTATTTGCCTCAAAAGTATTGCTTCGTACAAGCACATTAGTCAGTCTGCATTGTACATGTCCATACCATCTAAGTTAGCCCTCATGCAACTTGTCCCCAATGCTCACCACCCCCACTTTATTCCTAATAGAGTCATTTCTCAAGCGATCTTTTGTTATCTTCCCACACATCCATCTCAACATACACATTTCATCCACGTTCATCTTGTTGAGTCCTTATTTCTTCACCATCCAACATTCACTCCCACAGAGTATGACTGGTGATATAGTAGTTTAATAAAACTTGCTTTTTAGTCTGAGAGGGATCTTCCGATCACATAATACTCCAGTTGCACTTCTCCATTTCAACCATCCTGCAGTGATCCTATGACAGACGTCATTTTAGACATCCCCATCTGTTCGAATGATGGATCCTTTCATTTATCACATTTTGGTATATCTACTCTGTCCAAATTGGATCCACTATTCACACTATGAGATTGGATGAAATTGCAATGCATATACTCAGTTTTGGTCCTACTAATCATCAATCCATTTCATTCCAGTACCTTTCTCCAAAGTTTAACTTTATCATTCAAACCATTTCTAGTTTCGTCAATCAATACAATGTCATCAGCAGATAACATACAGTAAGGAACATCATCCTAAAAATTCTTTGTCAACTCATCCACAATAAGAACAAACAAATATGGACTGTGTGGATCCTTGGTGCACCCCAAATATGATGGGAAATGTTGGTGACTCTCCTCCAGGAGTCTTCCCACTTGCAGTAGAGATACCATACATGCCTTTAATCAAGTCATCCCAAAATTAGCTAACCTACTAAATTTGGATTTACTTGGACTTCGTTTGTACCATCAAATAATTATAGAAACTTTTATACATTAAATGCATTAAAAAAATAAAGTTGGAAAGTTGTATTAAAAAACATTCATTGCAGCCCGCATGAACAGTCAATGAGCACCAAGGTTTGGTATTTTGGGCATAACTCCCTCATTTCTCACCGAAACTTTGTGAAATGAGTTACATTGGATTGAAAATTTAATTTTTACATCCATCCTCTACTCGAGACCTATAATGGAGATTTCTAAAAATTCCTAAATTTGATCCTCTTCCGAAGCAACTTCTCTCACACTCCTTGAAACTCAAATTCATATAAATAGGACCCTACCCTCATATGAAACACACACCCAAATACTCTCTTCTAGTTTCATTTTTTCCTTGAATCATCATTTCATACATCATCAAATGTGGTTCTTGGTTTGAGTTTGTGGAACTTTTCCCTGATGTCTTGCTTCTTCGGAGTGTAATTGAACCTCAGGTAAAAACCTTTGGCAATTGTTCATCATGGTCGGCTAGTTAGTTTCACGAACAAGTGAAGAACAAAGTTTTTCCCAAACTCTTAGAAAAGCTTCTTCTTGCCCATCTAGCCATGGCATGTGTAGCGAGGAGGGGATGATCCCTTGTGTTTTCCCCTTTTTACCCCTCGATTCTCTTTTTTTCTCTCATTATGGGTATTCTTATAAATTGCTACATTTTAATTCGATTTTTTTCGCTTGTCATGTTAGCACAAATAGTACATTTATACCCTTTCATAGCGTAAAGTTTTTATTTTTGATTCAAGGGAAAATTGATATCTTGCAATTTAATTTCAAAAATAAATTAGTAAATAAAGTGAATCTTGTAAAAACCATATTTTTATTGGAAGCTCCAAAAATTATAAATACATATGTTTTGGAATAGGAAAAATGAGCTCTATCTAATAAAAATGGTTTCAGTGTCTGATTTCCATGTTTTTCAAAGGATGACTTTTGGGAAATGAAATATATGCATGAAATTCATAAAAATTATAACTTTGTCATATAAACTCCAACATTAATATAAAATATGTTTTCTTGATCAAGAGAACCTAATAAGTCGATTGGTGAGATTTTCATAGTCAAAATCTGAGGTTTTCCAAAAAGTTCTAGATTTAGGGTTTCTTTACACATTATAAAACTGTAATACATGTGAATAATTTTTAATTAGGCAAAAGTGATATTGGAAACAACTAGATTGGTGAAGAGTATTTCTAGGACTCTGGTTTAAGACATGTTTGCATCTCCTATTATTCACATTGATCAATTAGCCTACTCTTATGTTTCTCTTAGTCCTATGGACAATAGCCTACACAATATCTAATTCTATTTTGAAAATATATTTCAAGTGTAAAACTTTATTTGCCTCTTATATTGTGATCATTCTACTCTGATTGGGCATTCTTTGGACTCTATCTTATACTTTGATCATGATGGAACCCTACTTGGTGATAAGTGCAACTTATGACCACTTTTGTGGTGGTTGTTTTCATTGTCCATTTATGTGATGGAAATCTTGTTTATTCTGACCATACTTTAGACTTGCCTCTATATTAAGCATGTTATCGGACTCAGTATCCCTAGATTAGTGTAAGTACATTGGTTTTTGGGTTATGTGCCCTTATTATATTTTTAGGATATAGGTTGTGTGCCCCATACCCAGGTTTCAAGTTTGTGAGGATTGGCCCACCTTTATATACATTGGGAGTCTGGAAGTACGTCATTATCTATCAGGCTTCAAGTTTGTGAGGCTTGGCCACCATTGTCTTTATATTGTTCTATTTCTATGCTTATTTCACATGCATGTAGGATGATGTTATTATTGAAGGGGTTGTGTGCCCTAATTCTTTATATGTGCTTGTGTGGAACAACTTTATTATTTCATTAATGGCAAGTATCTATTTTTTTATTGCAAATCATTTCTCTTGATACCCACTTGGGTAGTTCTTTTCTCTTCTATTGGAATGATTCTTTACTTGATGTCCTTTTATTCTATATATTGCTCAATTCTATTTTAGTATGCACATACTAGCTTTTTGTTGATGTCATCTACTATATCTCTTCTTACTGGGGTATGCTTCCAACCCCAGGTTTAGGTGAAGGATAACATGGCATTCAACATGGACCTAGCTTAAGGAGTTGGCGCTTGAAGACAAACTTGTTATGTTTTATATTTCCCTCTATTAGATCCTTATGATGTAATATCCATGAAACCCCTATATGGGAGATGATGATGTACTTTCGTAAAGATTGATGATAGTCATAAAACTTTTATTTTGCTACTTTAATTTGGTGTTTTATATTCCAACATGTAAGATTTGAAAATTTTACACTTGTACCATCATACCTTTTGAGTGTATTTGGAATGGATGTTTTATTCCTCAAATTTTAGTAGGGAGTGGATCTCCTCTGGGTCTGACTCCTTATAATGGCTACTTTTAGAATATTTTTTCCTGAGGGTCTTCCCCAATGAGTCTGGTTTTCAGCAGCAAGGTTGAAGATCTTCAGTGTGCTATCAAAACTCTTCCACATAAAATTCTCATTTGAGGAGTCAAGGAACTTCTTAGTCTCTTCATCGACACCCCAATAGAAAATTTTGATAATTTGATTTTCGGAATTGTTGTGATGTGGGTGTTTGCATAGGAATTTGTTGAATCATTCCTACGCTTCATATAGTAGTCTTCGGCCACCTGATTGAACCTTGTAATTTTACCTATAATCAAACATATCATCAAGGACAGATAGAATTTCTATAGAAATTGGCTTTCCAGATCTTCCCATGTTGCGATTGTATCCCCTCAAAGGGTAATGTACCACGCTCTGGCTTTATCTAGTTAGTGATTTTAAGATCTGCAACCACATGACATCAGCAGAGACACCTATTGGCTTCATGTTCGAGCAAAGGTCGATAAATTTGAGGAGGTGTTCACAACAATCATCACCCATCCTTCTAGTGAATGTAGAATTTTGTAAAAGACTGACCCACTGGGTCCTGATCTCAATTGAATCACCTGGGGGTTGACTTGATGAGTCAAGTCAGCACCTTTAGGGATAGAAAAATCCCTCAACTCTTTGATGCATTCTACGACTTGGGCCTCTTCTAAGTTCATCTTTAATTCAACTTCCGCTTGCGTCCCGGTTTCCGCAGAGAGCAGTTCTCATTAAGCCATGATAGCCACTTCAATCCATGCTTCAATAGTTTCCACCATAGTTATTGTGTCTGCAATGGTTTTCTCCTTGATTTTTCAAAGTATTTCAAGAGTTCTCTCAATTTTAGGATCGTATAACAACCCATAGTCAAGGTTTTTGGATCTTCACATGTTCTAGAAGTACCTGAAAGAAAATAGACTATTCGTAAGTCGATGGATATATTTCTAGAGGATATTTAGTAATATCAAGTATAAAATGAAAATACCTTAATTACACCTAAACTTATAAAAAATATATAACTACCATTGTCCCCAATAACTGCGTCAATTTTTGATGGGGCTCCCAACGTCACACAAATAAAACTTTAAGGGAAATACCCTTAGGTTTAACCAAAAGTTGTGCACTGATTCCCCACTCCACATGAATGGAATACTTACTTCCATATACTTAAGGATCAAATCTTAAGGACAACCTTTTTAAGTAGTATATATATTAAAAAGTATTTGGAGTAATAATTTTTTTTTATTTGGAGTAATGTTTATCATTGAGAAAGATAGTGGATTCTTTAATTAAATTGTTGTCGATAAGAAACAAGGATTAAGGAAATAATTAAAGGATGATAAAAGGACAAGGGCATGGGGTTTTCCTTGCCAAATCCTACGTCATTACTCTAATAAGATTTAACTCTAAACAATAGATTATTAAATAGAGTCTTAGATATTGCACCTTCATGGGATATAGATCATTGCATGGATCAAACTCTCTTAGAACTGACCACTCTTGATACCCAAGTTCCTAGTTGATCTGATCAGACTCTTTAACTATAGTCGACCAGTCTCAGCACATTAGCAGATCGTAACTCAATCACCTCACCATCCCATACTAACACCTCTGAAGGATAACAAGAGTATTTGTTCTAATTACGATTACAAACAACCTACACATCCATGATTATGACATACATGCAAAGTAAGTGATCAATTTACAAGGCAAGGAGATAAATAGAATGAAACTTTATTTACCACTAGTATTGTAGAGTTTAAATATAAGCTAGAACAAAATACGGGTTGTTGGGGATAGTCCCCATGCCCCAGCATAAAAGTCTACTCACGCATGGTCAAAGACAACATCAGAAAGATAAAAAGAACGATGGAGGGAGGCGTGACACTTGGTGTGGGAAGAGTAGTCTTTCCACTGTAGTTGTTGCCTCCTTGTTCCTCGCTAGGGTTTGCACCGCACAAAATGTGGCTTCTAATAACTAATTAGAGACCCTTAGAATGGACGATAAAGGTTTCCTGTTACAACCCCGAGTTTTGGGTTCATGTGGTGAGAAATATGATTTCTCATAATAAAGATAAATGAACAAATAATGATGTCTCTTGATTGAATGCATGAATTTCGTTTACAATAGCTTTGATGATTGTGTTGTGGGCTTCATTGGCTATTAGGCCCAATAACAAGGAATTTCAATTAGTAAATGAATAATGGAGTTCTTGAGAAAACAAAGGTGTGGAAACCTCTAGAAGGCAAAAGAACTTAATCCAAAAGTAGATTTCATGACACATGGGTTCCTTGGGTTCCAAGGAGTCCAAAGTTTTAAAAAGAAAGCAATAAGAAAAGAAATGATCAATTAAGTATTTCTTTATTAAGAAGGAAATTGGAAACAATGGTAAAATGTGGAAAACAAGTGAAAAGAGGTATAATTGAGTAATCCTTAGTGGAATTTCGTATCCCAAGGATTCCTAATGATAAAAGGAATACCAATGAGGAAAATAAAAGAGAAATAAAGAGAAATTATCAAAAATAGATATTTTAATAAGAAATAAACATGATAATGAGAAATAATGCATTTACATGCATCTAGAAGGATAATGAGTATCCAATAAAAAGGATTTCGAAATAATAGAGTTTCTTGGGATCCAAGGAGTCCCAATAAAGAGGAAAGAAAGAGAAAATACCAAAATTGCAAAATAAAGGGATAATGGGAATACATAATTAATGAATTATGTGGTTTTGTTAAGAAGAAAGTATTTTCTACTTAAAGAAATATATTTTCGTGGCTAATATATTGAAAGGCATGAATAAAGAGAATAAGAGAGAATTTTTCATATTTTTAATTATCCATGCAAATAAGGATATCAAAAATATGTTTAGGAGAGAGAGAATCTTGCTTTTCAATATAGGAATTGGATTCCTATTGGGAAAGAACCATGTTCGTTCGTAATAAAGCAACTTAGGGCATCGTTACCCTCCCCTATATATGGGGTGGGGCTTTTTGCTCGAGTTTGAGAAATCCCACATGTCTCACTCTCTTCTCCTCCTTCTTCCTTGTTCAAACCCTAGTCGAGGAGAGCACGTCTAACCCTGGGGCAGTGAGGACTCGTGGGGTCATCACAGTCAATGAGAGAAGTTCCACGACGCAAAAGAGGACCTCAACCGTCGTCACCATGCATGGACATGTGTGTGACAAAGGAACCACGGCTGCAAGAGCTGATGGTGGTCGTGGATACGGCCAGCATGAACCAGCCCTCTTGGATGCAAGCTGAGGACCACCCTGAGTGTGGGGAGGGGCGTCGGAGGTAGGGGCTTTGTCCCTGATGGTCGCCAGACTTCGGAGAGGAAGGGGCGTACTCGTTCCTGCTGCAAATCGGCGGCTAGGGCAGCAGATATCGGCCTGCCTGAGGTTGAAGAAAGGAAAGGGTGTGTTGGACGGTTATGCCCTCTATGGGCTAAAAGAGCTGATCTTTAAGTCAAGGGTAAATCGGACATTTCGAAATGTTTCTAAACAAGCAACGTTGCATGGACAAAGGCTATGTGGCGCCTCCCTGTTGGCCAAATTAAGTACATTTTGTAAAATTCATAGTTAATTATTCGTAGCTCGGATTAACACGCATAAAATATGAAAGTTACTCAGAAAAATGAGGGGAATCCATTAAAAATATAATTGAAGCCTAATTCCTTTTGAAATTCGAAATTTAATGGAAGATATCAACTTTAATGAATTAATGTTTAAAGAACCCTATTTTGATATGATTAATGTGATTAGTAGGGTTTAGTTGATGATTAAAGTTGATATTAGCCTGTTAATGATAAAAGGGAACATTAGGAACAAAAAGGATGAATTTGCACGTAATTAGTTAATTTAGAGTTTCATGCGCATGAATATACTTTAATGGGCCTTGAAACCCTAATGTTGGTAATTAGGACTAGTGGCTTTAATTATTCGATTTCATGTATAGAACTGAGTTTTCATGGTTATAAGCTATTTCGAGAATTAAAGTTCCTAATTTGTGGATAAATACCCTAAAGGTAGTAATTAGGGTTTTCCCATGAATCAAGGTAGAATTAATGATAAATAACGTTCATATGAGTATTAGAGCATAATGAACTACAAATTGATGATAAACGAGCATAATGACTTTGTCATGGGTTAAAGAGGATAAAAATGGTAGCTTTAATGAAAAGAGGCTTAATGGACTTATATAATGGTTAATTATGACTTAAATCCGAAACTGAGGATTAAATGTTGAGATAATTAGTATTTGTGATCGATTGCGTTAAAATTAGGGTTTAAAATAGTAAAAGATGAAGGGAAACCCTAATTGCAATGGAAACCCTAAAAATGGACTAGAAACCCTAGGATCTTAATGACATGAGTAATAAAAGGAAATTGTATAATTGTTTTAGGATCTTATTGAATGCTTGCTTGCCTATTGATTGATTGGATTATTTCTGTCTCACATCAACTTGAACATGTATGTGGTTAATTATGGTTAATCGCATTAGTTTCCGGAGGGTTTTATGTATGTTTCCTTGTATTGAATGCAATCTAAACAGTTGGATGTTCATACTTGCAAGATTATAAACTCACTATGGTTAACACAATTATAAAGAAATGTGTATTCTCGCTCCTACATGCCACCCTGATGGAAGATGCCATAAAGGTCAGGCCCAAGAGGGTAGACCCATGGGCACCATGAGAGGTGACCCCAGACACCAAGCTCGGGAATGAGAAGGTGGTCTATGATATATGACTATCGAGCACCATGAGAGGTGACTCCCAAGCACCAAGCTCGGGATTGAGAAGGTGTCCTTAAGTCAACGGCAAAAGAGAAACCCTAGAGGGGTCTGCCAGGGTTAGGGCAAAAGCGGTGAAGAATGACACATTAAAAATGTAAATTGTCTTGTTAAATAGTTTGATTGTGATTATTAAATTGTTAGTCATATCTGTGAAATTTTTGGATGTCCCCACATACCGGCATATTTCGATATGCTGACCGACGTTTTGTTTGTCAGCATTTTAGGTGTATCTCTGAAAAGTACAAATAGTAAAATGACACAATGTGAAACTGAGAAATAAAGTGCAAGGAGGATTAGATAGAGTAATTCAAGCTGTGGATAGATAGTTTTCCAAAGTTTTATAAAGGTAAGTAAAGTTTTAATTTTCTACCAGATTTTAGTTTAGTTAGTAGAATTTCATAATTATTTTTTATTATTTGTCAAACATTTGATCATGTTAATTGAATAACGACTCTGACCTCTGGGTCTCCCTTAATTGGGGGTTACTGGGAGGCGGGGTCGTTACAATTGGTATCAGAGCATAGGTTCCTCACTTAATCTCTAATAATTATTAAATTTTACAAATTCCATAGAACCGAGGGAGTTATTAGAGGATTGTCTGAAAGATTGAGGTGTCTAGAAAAGGATCACGTTCAGGGGCTGGCAATATTTTCCTTCGCACTGCTAGTCAGAATACGAGGACTCCCAGATTGTGTGATTGACTGGCCGATGTCTTAGGATATGACTCGAAGTAAGATACCTTTAAGACTCTCTCATCTTGTTCATCCCTTCTCAACTCAAATTCTATTAAGGACCTTAAAGATTAGGGTTTCTTCTCTTCTCCTCACCTTCTTGAGGTATGGGTAAGGCTAATAAGGTCTAAGGAATCCTCCACCAAATTAATGAAGAGCATGTAAATAAGATGTCATGGACATAAGCTTAATAGATTAAGCACAAACTAAAGAATAGATACATGCTTAGGTCACATGACACGAGTTGTCATTGCCCTCAGGAGAGACCTGAGGATAGACCTCCTTGTCAAGAGGATGAGTAGAGAGAGTTAGTCTTGGAGGTAGAGACCTCCATTAAAAGTAGAGACCTAGCACATTCTTTGAGGATGATGTTAACCCTAACCCTAAGTGAAGGTTAGAGAGAGAGATGACATGATGAGTTAAATGTCATGGTAGACCAGGTGTTTGGATAGACATGTCTTGGACGTCATATGAGCCATGAGAGGTTAGATGGCCTAGTATCTTTGGCAACCCAACCCTGGAGAGGGTCGTGCATGTTTGAGCGAAGGATAGCTCCTTCATGGAGGAAATTAGAGAAGAACCTATAGAAAACTTATGGGTTGTTGCAAGTAGGATATAGCTTGCACCCAGAGTACATCAGTAGTGCTGACAGTTGGATGAAACCCTAGACAAGGGATCAGGATGGATGGCTTATGGGATAAGCATAAGGTTAGCTAGAGAGAGAGAGAGAGAGGGAGGGATCCTATAAAGAAGGTTGGAAGCCTAACACCCCAAGTATAAGGAATAGTGGGGAGTCGAGGATGATGCGACCTAAGTGGATGATAGTGGTTGCCTTATGCTTGACCCCTAGAGGCTGATGATATCTTGGTTGCCTTTAGAGGAACCAAACCCTAGAGAGAGGATGATGCTTTTGATACCTATGGTATAAGTGACTACCTACTAGATGAGATAAAGAGTGCCTTAGACCCTGAGGAGGTTTAAGTAACCAGTTGTGAGGCTTTATACCTAGTTGGTTGTCCTTGAGAAGGACTCAACTCTGAGGTGTTGCCCATATAAAAGGTTCATGGGAGTACATGACATACCTTGGACATTCTTGATTGGTGATTAAGAGTTTGAGCAGGCGGTTGGACACCCAAAGGTGAACCTAGGATTCCTAAGCCTAAGAGGGGAAGTGGTATACCTGATGCTCATGACGAGATTTGAGTCTCTATAGTTTCGAGCATAGTACTCCTCATGTGTAGAGGTAAAGGAAACCCCCTTAAGTTAAGGGTATGTTTGATGAACCCCTCACAACTAAGTTGATCTAATGTTGAGGAAAGAGAACAAGTAGGGTTTAAGAGGTGGCCTGCTTGTGCCTTAGTAGTTGCTGGGTTAGGCATGCTCATGTGAATGTAAACCATAAGGACAGTTGTGACCTTGTTGTCAAGAGTTGTAGTTTCCTCCCATCCCGGGAGAGGGACCCTTTGGTAGGGTGTTTACCAGTTTTGTTAGTTTTGAGGTAACCTAAAGAGGTTTCATAGGATCTTGAGAAGCTAAGTGAAGAGTACATGGTAAGAGAATGAACCTGTAGACCCATAGTTAACCATCTCTAAGTGCATGTGTATGTGTTACTGTGGAGGTAACCGGTATGGGGCCTGACCAAGGTAGGTTGGTTGCCATGACCCTTATGAAAGGATAAAAGACAGCCCATGAATGTTGAGGGAGATGATGAAGGCTTGGGTAGGGTTCTAGGTTGGACATGTACTATGATAGAATCCCAAGTCTATCCTAGGGTCAGGTAGAGATAAGACTGATGGAAGAAGGAGTTGCCCAATTCCCTAGTTGCTCATGACCATAGGGTCGGGAGGTAACAACTATCATTGTCTGAGGGCCATGGGTTAGGAGATTAAACACCTTCATGAACTCATGGGACCCAAAGGGCAGATGAGTAGGGCACTCTCTGGATGCATAAGGGAAGAGGGATGACCCCTAAAGTGTCGGCTCCCTATAGAGCTAGAGGAGATGACCAAAGAATGGGTGTGGACCCAAGAAAGTTTGAGACCAGTGTTTCATGGAAATAACTTTGATATCAAGATGATTGTGAAGTAGAGACATAAGTTGCACATTTCAGCTTAGATTTGAAGGTGTACTGGAAATGTGGGATGTATCATCTCTACTCTTGGAACATGAAGAACTTTGTGTTTGGACAGCTGCCAAATGCCGATTTCCTCTTGTTATGGGAGGGAGAGATGGGACAGTATGCATGCCATACACCAAGGATAAAAGATGATGCGAGTTGGAACATTGCTATGAGATATGAGGATAGAGATGATAACATACCTTGGTGAAGTGAATGATACATGGATGGTTTGCAAACAATAAAAGGAATAATGTAATCTTATGAGGATGTTTTTATCATGGGCTATGAGTCATACAAGGTTGAATTCAAAAACCAAGAGGATGAGCTCAGAGTTTTCTCGATGAAGATAGACTTAGAGATGAGATGAGATAATAAGTGGAATACATGGAGGTGTATGTATTCAATACTACCTAGTACCTAAGGATGTGAAGTGGTAATGGATGCTCTAGTTGAGATATAGATGCCTAGTTTGGCTAAAGACTAGAAGAGGTTGTTTGGCTAACCCTAAGTTTGGGAAGAAGATAAGTTTGGCTAACACTCAGATATATCAAAGACGGTTGATCAAGTTAATGGTTGTTTGGTTAGCCAGCATAGGCCTTGATGAAATGAAAGGATGGCGGTAGAACCTCAGATACACTTCTTGGGATAGAAAGGTAATCAAACCTTGATGAGAGTGGTTTAGGGTTTTCGAGGTATCGATCTTGAGGAATCATGACATATAAGAGATCATGATTTTAAGATCACCATACACCATGATACTACAAAGATAGTATATGACAGTATCACTTTGGATGCTTAATATGAAGTTGCATGTGGCATATGGCCATGCAAGCCAGGGGGTGAAGGACGAACACCAGCAACCCAATGCATGGATATAAAGTATAAAGAGTTCCCGAAAGGGAATGGGAGTTCATCACTATGGATGTTGTGAGTCTCCCCTAGACCAAGGATGGTCAAGGTGCAATATGGGTTATGGTAGATCGCCTTACCTAGATGACATGAGAAAGGAAGAGTACTATCACGGGATATATTTGGTTGAACTATTGAAGAGAGAAAGATGGTCTGACTACACCATGATGCGATTTCAAAAGTTCTTGAGTATGATAGAGGTTCACTTCCATGAGGTGGAAGTGGATACATGAAGAACTCGATAATAGTACAGTTTATCACCCCATACTAATGGATAGTGTCATCCAGACTAGAGGGTCTGATGATAGTATGTGTGCTCATTTAGGATGATACATAGAGACAGTTCTTAAGATGTGATGTTAACCACCATAACCTTTATCGGGATGCAAGAAGTTCCATAAGGAGGTTGTGTCGGTCACCACTTCATTAAGATGATGTTGGTGAAGGAGGCCTCGTGAAGGTCAGAAAAGAACCACAATGTGTGTAGATGAAGTCGCTTTAATCGTACAATGGCTGAGAGAGAGCCCAGTGGTGACATGAGTCACAAGATGATGCAAAGCAGACTAACATGCAGTTCACTGTGGGAGAATATGTGATGTGAAAATCCAACCCCTCTAAGCTACAGCTGAGAAAGATGAGTCCCCGAAATATGGGTCCATTTGAGATGGATTGGTGGAGATGGTTGTGTTTAACCTTGCCCTTAGGATAACATGATGTATAATGTGTTCCATGAGTCTGGTTTAGAGCACTATGTGAGGTACCCAAGCCATGTGTTGAGCCTTGAACCTATTCAGCTTTTGGGAGGCTGAAATGTCCTGAGTCACCTATGAGGGCACGATATACCAAGGTAAGAAAGAACTCAGATGGAAGAATATGAGATGATGAAGGTTCTTGGGAAGCACCATGGAAAGGGTGAAGCCACATGGGAGCCCTGATGGACATAAGGAAAGGCTTATCCTGAATTGTTTGTTTGCTTGATGGAATTTTGAGGACAAAATTCTTATAAGAGGGGAAGGATGTTACAACCCCGAGTTTTGGGTTCATGTGGTGAGAAATATGATTTCTCATAATAAAGATAAATGAACAAATAATGATGTCTCTTGATTGAATGCATGAATTTCGTTTACAATAGCTTTGATGATTGTGTTGTGGGCTTTATTGGCTATTGGGCCCAATAACAAGGAATTTCAATTAGTAAATGAATAATGGAGTTCTTGAGAAAAGAAAGGTGTGGAAACCTCTAGAAGGCAAAAGAACTTAATCCAAAAGTGGATTTCGTGCCACATGGGTTCCTTGGGTTCCAAGGAGTCCAAAGTTGCAAAAAGAAAGCAATAAGAAAAGAAAAGACCAATTAAGTATTTCTTTATTAAGAAAGAAATTGAAAACAATGGTAAAATGTGGAAAACAAGTTAAAAGAGGTATAATTGAGTAATCCTTAGTGGAATTTCGTATCCCAAGGATTCCTAATGATAAAAGGAATACCAATGAGGAAAATAAAAGAGAAATAAAGAGAAATTCTCAAAAAGAGATATTTTAATAAGAAATAAACATGATAGTGAGAAATAATGCATTTAGATGCATCTAGAAGGATAATGAGTATCCAATAAAAAGGATTTCGAAATAATAGAGTTTCTTGAGATCCAAGGAGTCCCAATAAAGAGGAAAGAAAGAGAAAATACCAAAATTGCAAAATAAAGGGATAATGGGAATACATAATTAATGAATTATGTGGTTTTGTTAAGAAGAAAGTATTTTCTACTTAAGGAAATATATTTTTGTGGATAATATATTGAAAGGCATGAATAAAGAGAATAAGAGAGAGAATTTTCGTATTTTTAATTATCCATACAATAAAGGATATCAAAAAGATGTTTAGGAGAGAGAGAATCTTACTTTTCAATATAGGAATTGGATTCCAATTGGGAAAGAACCATGTTGCCTTGTAGGCAAGCAACTTAGGGCATCGTTACCCTCCCCTATGGAAGGGGTAGGGCTTTTGGTTCAAGTTTGAGAAATCTCACATGTCTCACTCTCTTCTCCTCCTTCTTCCTTGTTCAAACCCTAGTCGAGGAGAGCATGTCTAACCCTGGGGCAGCGATGACTCGTGGGGTCGTCACAGTCGATGAGAGAAGTTCCACGACGCAAAAGAGGACCTCAGCCGTTGTCACCATGCTCGGACCTGTTTGTGACAAAGGCAGCACGGCTGTAAGAGTTGGTGGTGGTCGCGGACACAGCCAGCATGAACCATCCATCTTGGACGCGAGCTGAGGACCGCCCTGAGTGTGGGGAGGAGCGTCGGAGGTAGGGGCTTCGTCCCTGATGGTCGCCGGACTTCGAAGAGGAAGGGGCACACTCGTGCCTGCTGCAAATCGGCGGCTAGGGAAGCAGATATCGGCCTGCCTGAGGTTGAAGAAAGGAAAGGGTGCGTTGGACGGTTATTCCCTCCGCAGGCTAAAAGAGCTGATCTTTAAGTCGAGGGTAAATCGGTCATTTCAAAATGTTTCTGAACAAGCAACGTTGCATGGACAAAGGCTACGTGGTGCCTTCCTATTGACCAAAGTAAGTAGATTTTGTAAAATTCATAGTTAATTATTCATAGCTCGGATTGACACATATAAAATATGAAAGTTACTCAGAAAAATTAGGGGAATCCATTAAAAATATAATTTAAGCCTGATTCATTTTGAAATTCGAAAAGTAATGGAAGATATCAACTTTAATGTATTAATGTTTAAAGAACCCTGTTTTGATATGATTAATGTGATTGGTAGGGTTTAATTGATGATTAAAGTTGATATTAGCCTGTTAATGATAAAAGGGAACATTGAGAAAAAAAGGATGAATTTTGCAAGTAATTAGTTAATTTAGAGTTTCATGTGCATGAATATACTTTAATGGGCCTTGAAACCCTAATGTTGGTAATTAGGACTAATGGCTTTAATTATTCGATTTCATGTATAGAACTGAGTTTTCATGGTTATAAGCTATTTCAAGCATTAAAGTTCCTAATTTGTGGATAAATACCCTAAAGGTAGTAATTAGGGTTTTCTCATGAATCAAGGTAGAATTAATGATAAATAACGTTCATATGAGTATTAGAGCATAATGAACTACAAATTGATGATAAACGAGCATAATGACTTTGCCATGGGTTAAAGAGGATAAAAATGGTAGCTTTAATGAAAAGAGGCTTAATGGACTTATATAATGGTTAATTATGCCTTAAATCCAAAACTGAGGATTAAATGTTGAGATAATTAGGGTTTGTGATCGATTTCATTAAATTAGAGTTTAAAATAGTAAAAGATGAAGGGAAACCCTAATTGTAATGGAAACCCTAGGAAGCGAGCTAGATTTAATAGATCTTAATGACATGAGTAATAAAAGGAAATTGTATAATTGTTTCAGGATCTTATTGAATGCTTGCTTGCCTATTGATTGATTGGATTATTTTTGTCTCACATCAACTTGAAAAGGTATGTAGTTAATTATGGTTAATCGCATTAGTTTCCTGAGGGTTTTCTGTATGTTTCCTCATATTGAATGCAATCTAAACAATTGGATGTTCATACTTGCAAAATTATAAAGTCACTATGGTTAACACAATTATAAAGAAATGTGTATTCTCGCACCTACATGCCACCCTGATGGAAGATGCCATAAAGGTCAGGCCCAAGAGGGTAGACCCATGGGCACCATGAGAGGTGACCCCAGACACCAAACTCGGGAATGAGAAGGTGGTCTATGATGTATGACTATCGAGCACCATGAGAGGTGACTCCCAGGCACCAAGCTCGGGATTGAGAAGGTGTCCTTAAGTCAATGGCAAAAGAGAAACCCTAGGGGGGTATGCCAGGGTTAGGGCAAAAGCGGTGGAGAATGACACATTAAAAATGTAAATTGTCTTGTTAAATAGTTTGATTGTGATTATTAAATTGTTAGTCATATCTGTGAAATTTTTGGATGTCCCCACATACCGGCATATTTCGATATGCTGACCGACGTTTTGTTTGCCGGCATTTTAGGTGTATCTCTGAAAAGTACAAACAGTAAAATGACACAATGTGAAACCGAGAAATAAAGTGCAAGGAGGATTAGATAGAGTAATTCTAGTTGTGGATAGATAGTTTGCCAAAGTGTTATAAAGGTAAGTAAAGTTTTGATTTTCTACCAGATTTTAGTTTAGTTAGTAGAATTTCATAATTATTATTGATTATTTGTCGAACCTTTGATTTTGTTAATTGAATAACAACTCTGACCTTCGGGTCTCCCTTAATTGGGGGTTCCTGGGAGATAGGGTCGTTGCATTTCCTTTTGTAGATGCATTCCTCACTTCTGAAACCCTAATGTTAGATACTTGTGGTCAAAGACAACTTATTTGCATGGCCCGTACTCATTCCACCAGGTGACTTGCATGGGTTACTCAATCTGGACCTTTTATCTGGTTCTCTAACAGACCAGTGTGGGTTGAACTGGAGTAGGCTGGATGCAGAGAGCGCATGTCAGAATCAAAGAATCTGGAAAACTTTGGGTAGAGAGCGATTCGAGTCAGACAACTGGTAAGGCCTATCACCTGACTAGGTGATTGGAAGATGGATGTTGGATAGCTTTTGGGGCCTTCCTTTCCTTGAGGTATGACATCTTGAGGACTTGATTGTCCTTCTAGGCAATGAAATATATATTTGGCTATTTATGCAGAAAAGGTATATAAAATGCATTAAAGTCTAGAAAAGGGAAGGTAATTCTATTTAAGTAAATCCAAGGATAAAAATGAGGAATAAAAAATAATAGTGCCTAAAAAGTATATAAAACTTTATGAAAAGATGGGTATAAATATACTCATCATGGTGTGCATAAATTTTGAAAGAATGTGCACATAAGATATAGTTGGACCCATTGAATTTAAAAGAAGTTACACATATAGCATGTGTCTCAAGGGTCTCAATAGCAAAAGAGGGTGAAGACACTATTACCAAAGGATAGAAGAATAGGAACAAGACATGCACATGATATATAGATAATACACCAACAAATCATAAGCAGTGACACGACATGTCTATAGTTGATAGAAGTATCTAGAAACATTGACACGACATGTTAGAAAAGACATGGCATGTCTAGAGTTGATGAAAGTCTCCAGAAGAAGTGACACAACGTGTAATCCAATAGTACGCAGCAATAGGGAATCAGTAGCAGAAGAAGACATGACGTGATAAGAAGAAGACATGTCATGCCCGGTATCAGGACAGGTCACCGATGCAAGAGCAAATGGCGGTGGAAACACACTGTGTGAGTCATAGACACGCTGTGTGGGGTATCAAATCAGTAGAAAAAGGTCACAATAGACACAGAATAAATGGCATATATTGTACTTTACTAAGAAGAAGAGTGATGTTGGATAGATCCAATCATATCAATAACAAATGGATAGATCCCTTTAATAGGTGATCATAAATGACTACAAAGATTTTCTAAATAGTTTTCCAAAATAGTAGTCTTTAGGGTATAAGACCATTGGAATGATTGTCACTCATATCTCTAGATCCTCTTTTTAGGGAAGAAGATAGGTTTAGAGAATGAAGCAGATCCCCTTAGGAGTGATCAGTAGTGACGATGGAGAAGGGAGAAATTAGACATAGAAGGAGACAGAAAGGGGAGAGAGAGTGGTGGCGTCTTGTTGTGGGAGGGCCTAGATTAGGTATCTGGCTGTGATACCATGTGGAAGTGTGCCATCTTTCTATCTTATGAAAAGCGATAACTCACTTCTATAACTAGGAGGAGGCAGTACAAGGAAGTAGAAAGAAAATCCTAATGGACCTCTTATACCAAGGCCCATGTTACGTGATACTTAAGTTAGAAAGACATAAAATATAAAATAAAAGACAGCAATATATCTCAATAAAAAAATGGATGAGGGTCATAGTGACCCGGTATGGTCCCGTTAGAAACCATAAGGATTTATAAACATAACTAAGGCCTTAAACTCCTCGAAACATATCCAAGATACCTTCATAACATTGTGCTTTTAAACTCAAGAACTTTTTGTTCATGTTTTTATTGTTGTAAAAATACTAAAGTGCAAGAAGAACCCAAATGACTCATGGTTAGGATTTCAATAAAACTAAACCCCAACTATACATATATAAAACATGTCCTATAAGTGTATTAAAAATAAATTAGGTTTGTCATCATGGATAATAGTTAGAAGAAAATTGTATACTTAAGGGAACAAAAAGCAAGTAGAACTAAGACAGGAAACATGGTTTCAAAAAATATAGAATTTAAATCTTATTTCCGTAAGTGACATCTCATGCCTTTAGAATATAACACAATCAACAACATCCTTGTTTCTGATTAGATCCCGGACCAAACAAGGTCCTGCCTGGTTTGAGATCTAAGCGAGATTGTGCTTTGTCCTTTGCGCCATATAGGCATAAATCCTAAACAACTCAGTCCCACATTGATCGTGTTTGTTTGGCAAAAAATGGAGTAACATGGTCTGTTTCGAATTTTGTAATCCTTCTATCAAGACCAATTCAACCTTCCTTTTAGGAGGACTAAATTCCATTCTGGATTTAACTATGTTTTATGTGTTGCTTTGTTTTATATTTAATACTGAAAAGCGAGATCAGTTTAAATTAATGAGTGCTTACTATGGGAATGAGTTGCCAAATGGCATAGGTCTGAATCCCAACAAGACTAATATGAATTTCTTGAGTAACCCAATCTCGGACTTCATAACTCCACTCCCGAACCTAACAGGGACTTGTTTTCCAAGAACCCAATTACTACATATTTTCCTATCTAGTAATCCTATAGAACATACAAGACTTGTTGGTTTAGAAAAAGTCTCTCTCTGTATAAACGGATGAATCCACGTTAAATGCCTCTCTCACCCATTTCCCATTATGATTTCCTAGTATCACCCATTTCGGCTTAAGTATCGACTATCATTGATTAATAAAAATACTTGGGGATTAAATTAACTTAAACAATCGTCTTTATTTTGTTTCTTGAAGCAACTTCTCCAACTTGAAAAATCAGGTGCAGGGTACCTTGAATATTAGAACACACGTGTATTATACTCCCATTATAGAAGTACACCTTTCCCAAATGATGAATATCAACGAGACTAATTGTAACACCAAAGACGGACCCTTGCACAGAAAATGCACATCTATTCGAAAAGCATAACATCCACAAAACTCCCATCACGAAAACCAGAATCGAATTCTCCGTGGTGTTCTATTTTATCTTATATTCTGAATAGACTTTTGGATTTAAGAGGGCAAAATGAAAAATAGTCAACCTATATACACTTTACACACAACTAAGACATAAGCCTCGTAACATTGCACTCCAACCAGGACAGCTATATCAAAAGAATTCTTTGACATCTCGAAGTAACAAATTCTGTATATGACATTGTCATACACTCTATAAGCTTTGACATTCACTATCTATATCTCTTGGTCATGGGGCCCATGCTTCTATGTAAAAGCAGCTGATGTCTTCCTCCGCTGTTGTGGCATTATGTTATCATCGCCACTCTCCTTTTGGCAAGACCCCATTTATTCAATTGGTTACGAACAAAATACTTCTATGTTCAACTAAGTAAAATGGTCCTTCCATGATTTTTACCTAAGTTGTTTTTGCATGAAACCACTTGACCACTTCTTCCAGTGTACTTTTATAAAGATATTTGGAAACACCTCCTGCACACTGCAACCCGTTTCCTCACAACAGCTCCCTATTTTATCTTCATTGCCTTTGATTACATCACGATGCTCACGATCTTTACACAGATTTAGACTAACCTACCATTCCTTTGGAATTGTTGGAAAGAAGGAAAGAAACAACTCTTTAAGAATGAAGCTACTGACACTTGCCTTACAATACAGAACAATAAATATTACTACTAATTTAGTAGTACTACATGCTTCACTGCTAATTTAGCCAAGTGACACTGGTCCCTATGATGGGTCCACTAAGTAGTTGGTAGCCCTGGTCGGTCCGGATTTATTTATGTTCGAAAAACACGCCAGCACTCCTCCATCCAACCTGCCTAACTGCCTCCCTTAACATAATATAATTAGAGTAACGCTACACTCACCCGGTCCCATCCCCGGGGAACCACCCGATTTATCGGGAGTTGTTTCTCTTGTGTAAAAGCACAGCCCAATATCTCCATAATTAATGGAAATAGTTAAGAGGAGAGAGAAAAAATAGGAAAAAAGGAGGAAAAAAAGAACGTAAGTTTCTGTGCCTATAGGAAACGTGGAGGACTCCCTCCTATTGTCTCCACTAATTTTTTAGGAGAGAGAAATACAACTCATTAAATTGAAGTAAGAGAAAATTGTTTCTCTCATAACTTTCACCCTTTAATGATTTTTTAATAAAATAAAAACTATTAATTTTTGTATAAAAAGTATTTTCAAACAAGACTAATATTAATATACTTAAAAAATATATATAGAGAGAGGAGAGAAGCATGTGTTAGTACTGTATAATAAATAGATATGTACAGACGTACTGTATGAGAGAGGGAAAAATAAGACAGAAAGAAGAAGTACATGTTAGTATTGTATGTGAAACAAATACGTACAGTACAAGTATGTACAGTACGAGAGACGAAAAGATGTCGGACATTGAAACGAGAGAAGTAAACACTAGTGTTGTATGAGAACAAATATGTAAAGTACGAGACGTACGGTATGAGAGAGAAAAAGAAATAGGACATTGAGTAGAAAGAAGTACACGTTAGTCTACATGACTTAGTGATGAGAGAAGTACATACTAGTGTTGTATCATATATAAATACGTACAGTACGAGATATATTGTACGAGAGAGGAAAATAAATAGAACAAATAAAAGAGAGAATAGAAGAGAGAGGATTTATTGTATGAGAAATAAATATATACTAGACGTACGATATGAGAGAAGAAAAGAAATAAGACATAGAGAAGAGAAAAATTCATATTAGTATTGTATGAGAAATAAGCATGTACATTTTCTACGAGACGTTCGGTATGAGAGAGGAAAAGAAGTAGAAAATGAGAAAAGAGAAGTACACATTAATGTATATCATGTGTGTATAGTACAAGTACGTACAGTACGAGAGATGAAAAGAAGTAGGACATAGAAATGAGAGAAGTAAACATTATTGTTGTATGAGAACAAATATGTAAAGTACGAGACGTACACTACGAGAGAGAAAAAGAAATAGGACAGAGAAGAAAGAAGTATCCATTAGTGTTGCATTCGAAACAAATACACACATTTTCTATGACGCATACGATACAAAGAGGAAAAGAAATAGGACATAGTGAAGAGCGAAGTACATACCAGTGTTGTAGCATAAATAAATACGTACAGTACGAGATATACAATATGAGAGAGGAAAATAAATAGGACATAAAGAAGAGAGAATAAAAGAGAGAGGTACACATTATTATTGTATGAGAAATAAATATGTACGAGACGTATGGTACAAGAGAGGAAAAGAAGCAGGACATAGAAAAAAGAGAAATTTACACTAGTACATACAGTATGAGACATATAGTATAAGAGGTACCGTACAATACGAGAGAGGAAAAGAAGTAGGAAATGAAAAGAGAGAAGTACACATTAATGTTATATCAAAAATAAATATGTACAGTATAAGAGATACAACATGTGCGTACAATACAAGAGGTGCAATGTGCGTAAAGTACGAAAGATGAGAGGCGTATATATATCTGACATTATTATTTTTCTAAAATATGTCAACATTAATCTGTTTAGAAAGTATTTTTTATAAACAATCTATTGGCTTTAATTTTAGGGAAAAAATCATTATAGATTGAGAGTTATGAATAGAATAATTTTCTCTCTCTTTTTTTCTTTTACTTCTCATATTATTATTTTTTAAAAATATATAAACATTAGGCTTATTTGAAAGTATTTTTATAAGGAATTTAATGGTTTTTATTTCGTTAAAAAATTCTTTATAGATTGAAAGTTACGAGCAAAAGAATAATGTCTTTTTTCTCTCTCCGATTACTTCCTTCCTCATTTTTGCATATTGGACAAGTGTGCAGCAGCATCCAGTCTCAAGGCCCAAGTAGGCAGGCGGGTGGGCTGTGTACGTTGTCAAGAATTTTTCTATAATTATGTTAGGTTCGAGCAGTAAATGACCGGGATCACTTAGTCGTGGCATCTGTTGCCCTCTCTTCCTCTGCAACGAACGACTTTTTAGCAGTCTGGTTTAAAGTAATAAGGCCGGTTGGTCTTGTTTGACTGGGGGCTTTCACGGGCATGTGGAAAGGGTAACAAACACTATTCAAACTCCACAACCCAGCCCGGCGCAACATCCGATGAACGGTGGCACAGTTTGGTCATCCAAATAATTAATCAAGTATTTTCCGACGAAAAAGTCTGCCTGCCCTTATCCATTGGTGCAACCGGACGTCTTTTTCCTTCTGTTATTTTTCCGATATCCCCAACTTAATATAATTTGTTTAGTGATATTCATTAAGTTTTGGTTTATGTTTAAGGCAGTAAATGGTTAGGGTATGGTATAGTTATGGTCATATTCATAACTGTAATAATTTGTTAAGCGAGTATGGGTAGGTGTATATATCTATTTTTTTCAAAAGCTATATCAGATCATATCGTATCCGCTTAACCGCCAGCTTCGTGGACAATATGTGGGTATATGGTTGTGGATATACTTGTTATAATAACATATCGCAAATTTTGAGATAATGTATTGCCACACTAATTGAGTGATATTGACTCTAATATCGTGTCAAATACATCCTATTTTGTATGAATATAGTAGTTGATAAATAAATAATATGTCATCTTAATATGGACAACCACTAGTAAAATATTGATACAACTAAATCAAAATTAAAAAAAATGATAGTCCTTAGTTCTGTTGGTGAATATTATAGAGTTTGACTATACTATTAATAGAATAAGTCACTCAGTGTTGATCATAAAAATTATATTGGTTTACCTTCAGGAAGAGTGCAACCAACAATATGTAACATATCTCTATTGTAAGGCATATCATTTAAGACATTTAGAAAAGAAGACTGGAATGAGATAATGGATTTTTAGCCTTCTCAATTTTTATAATATTAATTGTTTATAAAATAATATTAAATATGTATATGGGTATACGTGTTGTGGGTACATACCTACGCATGTATTTTTGGGATTCCTTCTTGGTATTTGTTTGAGGTATTCATTTTTGCATATTTTTGGTATTAATTTTTGGTATTCGTTTTTGGCATAATTATTTATAAAAAAAATTATTAAATACGAATGTAAAATGAATGCTTTAGTTTTTGGTATTCGTTTACATGCCTATGCATACTGATCTAGGCTAAGTTTATTTGCATAGTATTGTACTTGCGCTCAATTGAACAAGTGTAACCTTGGATTTTACATAATCAAATTTGGCGTGAAAAATCCTAATTCTTATTCATAACTATAATAATTTGTTAAGCGAGTATGGGTATGTGTATATATCTATTTTTTTTAAAAGCTATATCGAATCATATCATATCCACTTAACTGCTAGCTGACGATACGTGGGTATATGGTTATGAATGTGGTTGTGGATATACTTGTTACAATAACATATCACAAATTTTGAGATGATGTAGTACCACACTAATTGGGTGATATCGACTTTAATATCGTGTTAGATACATTCTATTTTGTATGTACATAGTAGTGGATAACTAAGAAATATGTCATATGGACAACCACTACTAACATGTTGATCAGTTAAAAAAAAGATAATAATTGGTTCTATTGGTGAATATTATAGAATTTGACTATACTATCAGTGTTGACCTTAAAAATTATATGGATTTTCCTTCACATTAAGAACAAGAGTGCAACCTGTTGACCTAGAGGTTATACATTACCTATATTTTGATAATGACTTAACCATTCCATTCATATGTATCTAACATGTGTGTTAAAGATTGTTTGCAGACATTAGGTACATGAAAAGGATCACATATACAAGCCCTTGAATGCCCAAGTGCAAGCCAAAATGGCTACAAGTGTGTAATTTAGGATTTCCATGTAAATCACCTTAGAACATAAATGTAATCACTTGTAACGATGAATATGCTTGTAACTTAGAAGAGAAAATTGTTTGGGACAAAATTCACCAAGTGCTAATCACTTTTATTGCAAATTAGAAAATCAATTTCAGGCACTTGGTCGGTCGAGTTTCCCACCCTGAAACTCGACCGATCATCCTGAGTCGATTTTCTGAAGATTGCAATCGGTCGAGTTGCGCACTCACAGTACTCGACCGATTGGGTAGTAGGCCATTTCCAGTTGAAATGGTCGGTTGAGTTTCAGGACAAACTCGACCGATCATTTGAACATCGGATTGCCTGCTACTTGATCGGTCGAGTTACACCCATTGATACTCGATCGAATGCACTGTATGGAATTTGCAGAAAAAGTAATATGACCGTTGGTGAATTGTTTTGGGAAAAAATATAGCCGTTTTCTTGAAGAAAAAATGACCACTTTTGCACCCAAGTGTCCCACAACATAAAGGGCCACCCTCAACTATAAATAAAACCCCTTGGACTTCATTCCAAGCTGCTCTTCCATTGCAAACTTGGTTCTAGCTTAGTTGAGAGTGTTCCAAGCCCTTGAGCCCCTTTCTCTCTCTACCTTCAAGACAATTTCGCGAGTGAGATAGGTCCATGTGTATGAGAGCTATCCTTTGTGCTATGTAAAGCTCTCCCTTCTTTCTTCCCACCTCCAAATCAAATTGAAGATTGATTGAAGCTACTTCTCCGAGTGAAAGAGGAGTTGTTGTTGTTCTTCTCCGAGTGAAGGGGGAGATGTGTTGCTGATCTTCAAGACTGAAGATTGATCGTTGCTCCAGCTCCCTTGGTGAAGGGAAAACGTGGGCAAGCTCTCCAAGTGAAGGAGAGGTGCAAGGCAAGCTCAAGTAAGATAGGTAATTCCTGCAAGGCTGAAGACAAAGGTGAGATTGGGTAAGTCCTTTGTAGAAGGCCGAAGAATCTCACTTTGTGGGTAAGTCCTTGGATAGGTAGAAGATCTTAGCTTGATTAATTAAGCCCTTGGTTGTGTGGTTTATGTTTCTTGTAATCTTATCGTGATAAATAAGAGGACCAAGTTGCAAATCCTAGAGTCTAACCAACTCTAGGTAGTGGACGGACATCGCTCCTAAGTTTAGGATGTGGAACCACTCTAAACCACCTGTCCAGGTACATGATATTCATTATCTCTTATCCTTACTTTGTATTCTAGAATAGGATATCAAATTGCTGCTTGCATCAGTTTTTGCACTACAATTAAATTGGTGGTCTAATCATTTTTGTGAAGTGTTTGTAGCTCTATTCACCCCCCTCTAGAGCCCATCGACCCAACAAGTGGTATCAGAGCAGGTCTTCTCCACGCTACTTCAACAAGTAGGAGAAGATGGCCGATTCGGCTCTTGGGTCACGCAACCTTGAAGGAAGCTTCTCCATGAGACCCCCGGTCTTCGACGGCACAAACTTCTTATATTGGAAGAGGAGAATGCAATTCTATCTCCAAGGGGTGAGTTTCGAAATGTGGAATATTGTCCATCTCAAGTATGAAGATCCAAAAGGGGACATCACCACATGGACAAAAGTAGAGATGAAGTGTGCTCAACTCAATGTCAAAGCCGTGAGCATCATCTACGCCGCCCTTACACCATCGAAGTTCAACCACATCTCTTCGTGGGACACGGCACATGAGATATGGCACAAGTTGTGTGTCACCTATGAAGGGACCGAGCAAGTCAAGGAGGCCAAGGTCTACATGATTGGTGGTCTTCTTGAGAACTTCAAGATGGGGAAGAATGAGAGGGTAGAGGATATGTACACAAGGTTAAATGTCATCTTGAACAGCCTTGCAGCCCTTGGGAGTGTCATGGATAGAGGTACAATTAATGCCAAGATCTTGAGATCTCTTCCAAAGAGATGGGAGCCAAAGGTCACTTCAATTGAAGAAGTCTACAAGATAAGCGAGTTATCAATCGAGGAGCTGGTTGGTAACCTTCAATCCCATGAACCTAGGCTTGACAAGCAAGAGGAAGAGGAGAAAAGAGAAGAAAAAGAATCAAAGAAGATAAAGGACACAACCTTCAAAGCTCAAATTGAAGAAATGGTCCGGTAACAACAACTTGCCATGAAGTCTCCCTGCCCTTCCTCAAGTGAAGATGAAGGTGTCAATGATCATGAAGCCAACTACTCAAAAGGGAAGCACTTCAAGAGAAAGCCCTCCTCCTCGACTCCAAGGTGCTACGAGTGTGGTCAAAAAGGCCACTACAAGAGTGACTGCCCAAAGGCTAAGAAGAGCCATCATAAGAGCAACCACAAGAAGGATGACAAGTACATAAGAGAAGCAAAGTACAAGAGGAAAGACAAGAAGGAAAGAAGATCCAAAGATGCAGCTCATGCGGCATGGGAGTCTTCTTCTTCAAGCTCCTCAAGCTCTGAAGATGGAGAATGTCATCTTGCCCTCATGGCCTCTACTAGTTGTAACGACCGTCTCACGAAAACAGGATTAACTAATGTGGAAGCAAATTATTTGCAGTGGATTACTGAAAATCACTGAAAATTTAAAACCATTTATCAAGAGATCCATTCATAGGAAAACTCTTTCATTTAGAACCAAAGTAAAACATTACATCCTGGTTCATATATATACATATCATGCATCTTTGCACAAAATCTCAGATCGGAGAATCAAAACACTAACTCCTAGGACCCGAGAGTATAGAGACGACTCATAGGACTATCTACACAAAACCAGACAGCCAATGTCTCCACCTGTTGGATCACTGTTGTCCCTATGACTGCTGCTGCTGTTGCTCACCCACTGAAAGGTTTCTTCCTCTTCTTCGGCGATTACCTAAAAATTTAATCCCACGGGGGTGAGACAATTATAAAAATTATCCCAGCGAGAGATATAACTCTCCGCCAGAAACATTGTTATTGCTGATAATAGAATAACACTGAGAAGTAGAATTATATTTACTCAACAGCAGGTAAATCATTGAATAAGATATGCAGAGCAGTATTCTCTATGCAATCATTTCAATTATAACTTGATTAAGCAGCAAGTCATTCATTTAAGAAGGAATATGAAGAACATGTATATCATTTATCCAACTATGATATAATAGACCATGTATCATCAACCATTGATTCTCGCAATTCAACCCTAAGCAAATATTCTACACGGCTGATTACGTTTTACAATCATACTTATGCCCTGAGGAGATGAGGTATACCGCTCATACTCCAACCGACCACAGTTATGTAAAGCATTGGTACCACACATAGGTCAATGGAAGAGCCGGATTCCCATGACCTCAACTATCTCGGTCAGTATGAGATAACATGCAGGACATCTTGTATCTCTGCTAGATAGCTTTCCAGGGTATACTGGCAACATCGCTATTAGAGTTATAGCCCATAGCATATACTCTCTTCAGGATATGGCCCGTAGCCAATGCCCGGTATTATTTTGTGGAGTCATGGCCCGTAGCCATGCTCTTATTGGGGTATGGTCCGTAACCAATCCGTTCATAGGACATAGCCCGTAGCAATGCCTATGGGTCATAAGGATATAATTTCCCAATTACCCCCACATATTAAAAAATATGCGTTCCGAGTAAACTCATTTCACCATTCAGCTAATTCTGACGCTGATGGATCTGTGATCAGGGCAACTACATTATATGGTATCACTTGATTAATTAAGTAAATTATCATATTCTTTTAGCATCATCCAAGTTTCCAAACATAACTTAATAAGACAAATGCTATAAAGAAAACATGTACTATTTCCATTAATCACTTCTCAGTCTTTATAAGACATGGGGATCTCAGTCCCTCATTTCAATACTGGGAATTTTCATTCCTTTGCAACTCAATGCCATAATCATATGGTTCTGGGTATTCAAACCCTTAGCTCATCATTGAGCATTATTACCACTTTTTCAGGTAATTATCACCTTCAGGTCACCTGACCAAGGTAAATATGATGCTTATTACATAAACATTTTCTCATGGCACTTAAGGCCCATTACTTCTCTTATTACCTCATACTAGGCAATAAGGTATAGCATGGCACATAAGGCCCAATAAACAATGTCAATACATAAAATGTCATAGCTCATACATGGCTATGTTCATCATCACATCATACCTGCATGGTTAGTACAGATGATAATACATCAATTTCATATCAGCACCATGCAAAACAATATATAACATCATTATTCAAGGGTAACACCACTATTCCCTTACCAGGGTTAGGGTTTCCCATTTCTCATTAATTCAGACCCTCCTGTGTTAACCAACTTTATCTTGTATTAAGGTATTTCCCCTATTAATACATTCCATCACAGAATACTCACCCTTAGCATATAATGCATATGCCACACATTAGAATTGTCCAGCTATCTCACATGATATGGACTTATCTTAGTTTAAGGCATAACTTTATTATAAAGTTGCCTATAAACAATCGTAATGATACACCCTCAACTAGGGTTTCACAAGGATACACCCTCAACCAGCGTTCATAATGATACACCCTCCACTAGGGTTTCACAAGGTTACACCCTCAACCAGGGTTCACAATGATACACCCTCCACTAGGGTTTCACAAGGTTACACCCTCAACCAGGGTTCACAATGATACACCCTCCACTAGGGTTTCACAAGGTTACACCCTCAACCAGGGTTCACAATGATACACCTTCCACTAGGATTTCACAAGGATACACCCTCAACTAGGGTTTACTAACATCCTAATTAGTGATTTCACATGTAGACAACCTCTTATTAAGGTTATACATTGAATCAGCCTCAATTAGGGTTTACATCATGTATTGGGTCCATGCATTTGTTATGCATTAATGACTAGTACCATTAAAGGTATCTCCCACCTAATCACATTAGGTTTTCAAAAAGGTTTGATCAATTAGACCTTCAATAACATGAGGTATCCAATTGAATTAACCAAATTGAACCACACTCAATTCTAATCAATGGAACTTCAACCAATTGGATCATCAACTCAATCATCATTTGAATCATGGCTCACCCCTCAATTGGAACTTCAATTATGGTCTGATCTCAATGGGATTAGGGTTTATAAACACCAATTAGAGCTTTGAAGTTGATCATCAATCATGCTACTAATTGTGTTTCAATTGATTGCATTGGACCTTCAACCATTGAATTCATGGAACCAATCATCAATTGGACCTATTCTCATACTTCAATTGAGTTTAATAGGTCAACCTTCAACTAATTTGACCCTCAATTGACCCTCAATTGGCGATAAATTAGGGCTTGATTCAATTGAATTAGGGTTTGGAATCGAAGATCCAACAACACTCATCAATGCAAGATTGGTTACTTTGAAACTATTGAACCATTATCAAAATTGGGTATGACCTGACCCCAAATGGTCTTGAGGTCGTTTGGATGACCTCCAAACGGTCTTGAGACCGTTTTCCCATCATATCACTCAAATCCAAGCCATCCAATTAAGGGTTGGATCATTGGATTGATCACCAAATCAACATTGCATTGTATAACAGCTTGGTACCTTTAGACCTTCAAACACCTAACCATACTCAACCCTAGACCTCCAAACGGTCTTTGGTGACCACCAAACGGTCTTGAGACCGTTTGTATGAGCTCCAAACGGTATTGAGACCGTTTGGCCCATCCAACCTTTGGATTCTAGTGAAAAATCATCATGGATTGGTCTATCGAGTTGATCAATAGATCAACACTACATTGCAATATGATTAGTACCTTTGGACCTTCAATTGGTCAACTATACTTGACCCCAGACCTCCAAACGGTCTTGGGCTGATCCCCAAACGGTCTTGATACCATTTGTGTGATCCCCAAAAGGTCTTGAAACCGTTTGGGCTAATCAACCCAAAATCTCAACTTAACTCATTGGAATTGCAGCACTGTTTTCAATTAGGGTTTGCCTAATTGAATAGCCTTCAACTCATGATTCCTTAGGAGTTAATCCCTCAAATTTGGTGAGTCATTATATCACATAATTAGGAACAGTAATCCCAAACGGTAAATGCTTGGTCAACGCACTCAAACGGTCTTGAGACCGTTTGCCCAAAAAGTTCAATTAAATCAGATCGAAAATCAGCACTTAATCCAATTAGGTTTCCCTAATTGATTAGGCTTCAACTCACAATTCCTTTGGAGTTAATCCCTCAAATTTGGATAGTTATTAATAAACATAATTATGAACAGGAATCCCAAACGGTCAACACTTGGTCAACCATATCAAATGTTCTTGAAACCGTTTTCTCAACCAGGTCAAGTTAATCAGGTTGAAAATCAGCACATAATTCAATCCGATTGCCTAATTGATTGGCCTTCAACTCTCGATTCCTTTGGAGTTAATCCCTAAATTTTGGAGGGTTATCAGCCTACATAATTAGGAACAAAATTCCAAAACGGTAAACTCTTGGTCAACCATCTCAAATGGTCATGAAACCGTTTGCTCCCAAACGGTTTCAAACCGTTTTCCCTTAAACGGTTTGCTGAAACCGCATAGCCAATCAAATTAAAACGATTTGGAGTAGCTATCAAAACGGTTTTGCTTGGTAATTTTCTTTGGATAAGCATCTAGGATGATTTCATCATCCCATTCCTTCAAACAACCAAGAACAGCAACCGTTCTTGATGGAAATTGCAGCAAAGAAACAAGAGTGTATCAAATTGAAGAAATCAATCAACAAAGCATAGAGAATTGATGCAATAGCAATGTTTAAGGGTTTGAGTTATAAAACCCGCC